>CAOLHI010000511.1:0-608759 GCA_948474755.1 Ctenosaura bakeri | reverse complement strand
ACCCTCTTAGCCTTGAAAAATGCTTTATAGATTTTCAAAATTCTTGCATATGATTATTTGTATAGAGTGACAATGATGATGATACCTAAGTCAGCAAATGTGCATTTATTTTAATGCAGGATTGAATCCAGGGTTCAATTTCCTACTGAGCTACGGAAGCCTATTGGGTGACCTTGGGAGTGACACTCTCAGCCCCAGAATATCCTGTGATAGGTTTGCCTTAAGGTCACCGTAAGACAGGAATGACCTAAAAGGCACACAACAACAACAACAACAACGACTGAATGCTAAGTTTTGTACATTTTCAATTATATATGTTTTACTGTTTTATTTGTTTGATTTTGTTTTTTGCCTTCTTTGTATGCCATCTGAGTCCCATCCTGGGAGAAGGATGAAATATAAATATAGTGAAGGATTAGAGGCATGGTAAGCTTAGGTTCATCCATGATTCCACTGATAAATGGAGATTTTAACAAATATAAGAAGATCTATATTTTTAGAGAACATGGCACACACAATCTTTAACAATAACAGTTGCAATCAGCAGTTACCAGGCACACCGCTGATGAAATAAAGTATTCATCAACAATTTTTCTGTCACATTTAATACATTTTTTTTGTTCACAGGTGTACATTTATATGAATTGGTTATGACATATATGGAATTGTTATTTGTGATTGTCCAAAGGTTCATTTGTACAATCAAGATTTACTATAAATATTGCTTGGGAGACAGTCATGAACAGTGATTGGCATTCATGCCATAATTCATTTGTGTGTTGCTATGTCCCCCTCATTCAAAAAATAAAATATTTCCCTTTTCTACCTGTCAGTTCCCAGGGTTGTTCGTAATCACCAGAAGAAATTACTGCCTACATGAAATTTTTCAAGATGCCTATTACAGATGTCAGAACTTAGATGTAAACCACTGAAGTTGATGGTGGGCCAGATATTTTCCCATTTATTTTGAACTATGACTGACAGCTCATGTTAGCACAGTAACTTAAAACTTACCTCTAAAATTCTATAGAACATCCTCTGTGAGAGTTTATTAGTTTGAACATGACTGAAATATAATATGCATAGAGTAATCAAGGGATAGAGGCCATCACAAGGCATATGACAGCACTTTGCATATGTGTCTATGTTTATAATACTGGTAGTAAACATGGTAGGGATAGCATTTTGATCCTGAACTTGCAGAGATCTTCTTTAACATAGTAAGGACATTATTAACTGAAACTTGAGTGGTCTTTGTTTTTCCCTGGCAGAAATAACAAACTGTATATACAATTAGCTTCTCAATCAGTTAATTCAAGAGAGATAAACATTGAAAGTCATCATGGTATAGTGGTTTGAATATTGGACTATGACTATGGAGACTAGCGTTCAAATTCCCTCTCAGCCATAAAAACAGACTAGATGACCAAGGGCAAGTCACACTTTCTCAGCCTCAGTGGAAGGCAAGCCAAACAAATCGTGCCAAGAAAACCCCTTGACAGCTTTGTCTTACAATTGCCATAAATTGAAAACAACTTGAAGGCACACAACCACAACAAAAACAGCAGGAGCAGCAGCAAATCATTGGCATGGAGTGATATTGGGAATAATGACTGGCAGGTATGTATGTACATAATAAAGATTGTTGATCTTCAGTTCAGCAAAAAATGTTGCAAAAAATGCAATGTCATATGCTTGGATTCTAAACATGTATAACACAAAAGTTGACAGTGACCAAGTGGGGAGAACTATTGAGTCCAAAGAGCTCTCTGGCTGAGAATTATAAATGTTTCTCTCTAAACTGCAAACCCCAGGATTCTATAGAATATTAAAAGTGGAATAGTGGCACTATAACAGTGTAGTGTGGAAAGGCTCTAAGTGGCCAAACATTGTCCCTAGTGAAAACACAACAAAGTAACACAAAGATTTGAATGACTCTGGGGTGAAGAATCCCATACAGCATGGAGTATGCAGAAAGTTGTGTCCAATCAGGGCACAGGAAAAAAGGTTCCTGTTCAGCCCTAAAGGTGACTAGTAAAAGCCCATGCTGCAGGGAAGGTGTATGGGAAGCAGCTTGCCAGCAAAGGAGGCCAAACTGAAGCCTCCACTGCTTAAAAAGGTGAGCACAAGTGAGCATGCAAGCTTCCACTTCCTTGTGTCACTCTCCTGCCAATTTGTGGGGATTGCAAAACCACCCTGACTATTTGCCAGGTGAGTGAGGTTAGTTCAGTTTTTCTTTTGGAATCAAACACATGCAGGGGGAAAAAAAATAGAGTTCTCACACACTGAGTGCTGATCCCATTCAGTTACAGGCTATTGTGGTTGATCAAGCAGTTGTTGCACATGATCTGAAAATTTACTCTACAGCTCACACTCTTCCTGAGGCTAGGCATTGTGAGAATAATTGCTACTGCTGTCTTTCAGGTAGCTTGCCTGTCATTACCAATCTTGTCATCAAGGAACCCCAGGGTCCTTAGGAATGCAGCTGCAGAAACCACTGCACTAAAGAAGAAAGGACAGACCTTTCATTTTCCTATGGTATGTGATATAGCCATATCATATTAATTTGCTAAAGGCTATATTTCCATGAAAGGAAGCCAGTATGAAAAGCAAGCCTTTGCAATTTCCTTATGTTTGACAGACTTCTGAAACAACACCAAAAAATTTTTATACTTGCATGGTTACATTCAAGACCGAACATGCAGATGTTAGCTTGCCTCAACCCACAAGAGACAAGTTTATAGTTTAGCCAACACCCTTCTCCATTTCATCTTCTATACATTGCGAGATGCAGGGGTTGGCAGTTAGAAAATCATTCTGGTACTTCTAATTCGTGAGCATCCTCTGTATTTCAAAGCAATGAGCAAGGGAATGTGAAATCAGCAGGGAAAATAGTTATGTAGAAAATGTCATCATTTCTGAAAGTTCATAATCAATAGGTGGTTGAGATAAAACATTTTTATAAGAAAAAAAATCTGGCATTAGAATATAGAGAGGTTAAATTCAGATTACTTTTCCAACAGCTTCTGTTACTTTCTCTTGATAACAAAGCCAAGCCTATCATCTCTCCAAGCAGAAGTGTAGTTGACTTTCTGTGCCTATTTGATCTTTTGCTTTTCTCTTGACTTTTAATGAGGGTGCCAGTTGATGCTAGATGAGATGATAGTTGTTGTGATGTTTAACAAACTAGAAGAGAGAAAAGTCTTACACCAGCACAGGCTACTAACTTATTATCTGATGCCAGTTACTTATTCCCACTATAAAACTTTGTCATACTTGAAATAATGATCTATTTGCAAAAGGTTCTGACCTCTATTTATGAAGCCTCTACTCTTCAACCTATGCATCTCTCATCTAGGAAAAAATGATCACATGATAACCTTTCACTCATTGCAAAATCAATTCTGCATAATATAGCTCTATTAAATTCTCCTCTTAGGCAATTTCACCTTTTCAGGAAGGTAAAAAACAAATACAGTTTATTCCTTCTCTTCAATATGTCTGTGCTCAAATGAGTGGGAATTTGTGCCTCTTAAAATGTAAGATAACACAAAGAAATAGTAGCTTACAGAATATCAGCCCAGGACATGCCTGCAGAAAGCATGCCATAAGACATGAGTGAAACTATGCTAAATGAAAGATGTATTATAGACACCAGCTCTCTGTCTGGAAAATAGAATGAGAGGTATCACACGCTGAGCAAAATGAAAGAGGGATGGAATAGTTGAGGAGATATTTGTGTAAGACCCCTTTGGGGGTCCCTAATATCAGTATGGTTTGGATAGGCACCGTACCTAATTGGCAACACATTTTATTGGCTCTGATATCAAATTCAAGCCTGAGAGGTGATGGAAAGGTCAGACTGAGCGAAGGAAAGAATTTGACTGCAAATGTGAGAAGCATAGGTCAACTCCAAACTTCCTCCAGGTAAGACTAAGTCATTTGTCAGACAAATACACACCATTCCTGTGGATAATAGGCTTAAAAAGAAGCTGGAATTTTCCAGAGAATCCAACTGTGAAGAGCCCACCAGGAAACTGATTGACAGATATCCATGCCTTGTACACCTGGATTTTCCTCTTTCCTCAGAGCACCCACAATAGACAGCTATTACAACACCCATCATGTCTTTGTCAATCAAAGCACTAAGCCCATCAACAGGCAAAAGACCTATTGTCCACAACAGATTCCCTTTGTCTTGCATCTGGAACCTTCACAGCCACAAGCCATTTTCAGGGTACAAATACCCCTGATTTCAGGATGTCCAGTGCAGTCTCTTGAAGGTCTATCCATCACTCTGTCTGGCTGGCTCCTGAATGAGAACTGCCCTTAGGTCCTACCTAAGCCAAAATATATTTCTGCTCTTCACTACTCTTCTGGACTGGTAATTATAAATTCCCCAAACCCCTCCGCCTCTCTATAATTTTTCATCCCTTTCTCTTTCAGTTAGCTCTTGTGTAAATGTGTGATTGTGTGTATCTTGTGTGCATGCATGAGCAAATTCCCCTCAATAAAACACATTTTTAGCTTACTTCTGAATTTCTGGCTGGTTCTTTTCCTGCATGTGCGCTCATAAACACTGGTAGAAAAGATCTTGCTAAGTTGCCCCCCTCTTGCAGCCTCCTGATTTGAGCTAATTAATTCCCCACTTTTTCAAGGAGGTATTTGGCATCGCAGGGTGGCTCTTGTGGCACCTATGTTTTGGGGTAACACTTGTGATTCAGATATCTGAATGTTTCGGTGCAGAAGAATCAGACAGATTTCAAAATTTCCATGATTCTACATGGATTTTAAATGTCTGAGCTGATGCTGTATCATGGTCCACTGGATTAGACTTACAATAAGTCAATGAATAGTGATGTAGTTGTTTGAGCCCTGGACTATGACCCTGAGGACCAGAGTTCAATTCCCCAATTGGCCATTAAAACTCACTGGGTGACCTTGGACACGTCACACATTCTCAGTGCCAAAAAAAAAAAAAAGTGATAGGGTTGCCTTAGGGACAGCGTAAGTCAGAAACAATTTGAAGGCACACAACAACAAAATGAAGTTCAGGCACATCAAATTTTGATCAGTAATCAAGGATCTCAGAGGCCAAAGAGAAGTAGATAATCAGGGGACAGGAGAAGAGAGAAGGTATGCCTCAGAAGCCTTTTCAGCAAAGATGAAAAAGTAACTTTTTAAGTATTTTATTGTATTTATAATTATTCCTCCCTCAATAGTCAAATTTACAATTTTTGAAAACACAATTTGACTTTCAGTTTCTGTTTAATGTTTTTTTTAAAAGCCTAAATGCTATGAGCTGTGGCTTCTGATGCAACACATTGTTCTCCTGCCCACCCTTTCATCATCTCAACCACAGCCAGGCAGCACAAATAGAAGCTAATGCCATATGACATTCCTCTTATACTCTTTAATGTACTTATAAATGTAATTAACAAAGACAATGGCTTCCTGGCACACTATACATATTATAACACTAGTTAACACCCCAGCCTGAGGGCTGCTTTGCCCAGTTTATCATGTCTCCTTTCTGCTTCTCTGCCAGCACCGCATTACATTCCAATAATTCCCCCCCACCATTCATATGGTTATCTACTTACCTTGGCTTTCCTCCTGCCTTTGTCCCCCAACAACCATCCTTCAAACTGAACATTTCACCTCATCACCATACCCACTACTTCTGCATTTCTACTAGGATCCACAGATACAACCTGCTCATTCATAGCTATAAACATCTGTTTCTAGGAACTTCACTTCATGCTCCATGCATCTGATGAAGTAGACTTGAGTCTACAAAAACTTATGATAACCAATGTCTTTCTCTCAGTCTCAAAGGTGCTGTAAGACCCCTTTGCATACTGATACAGACTAATATGTCTTTGAAAAGTAATTAAAATTACTAAAAATTATGCTTACTCTACACAAGAACTTAAGTTATGATAATAATTTAAAAATAGTTGTATTGCAGTCATAGCACACATTTGTTAATCCTTACTTATTATAAAATGAATAAATTACAAGTCACTAGTTATTTGTATTGAGTTACTTTCAAGCTTTGCTCTTGAGAAACTGGTTTGTCTGACATATTGCTCAAACTGGAAAATGTGGCATGAGGGAGCAATTAGAGAAGAACTGCTAAGTTCCTCATCAGGAATCAGGGTTTTTTTCCCCCTCATTTACATTTTCTTCTCAGGAGTATTATTACTTGTGCACTGTCTGTGAAGACAGAATCTGAAGTGGAGTTCCATTGCTCCCTTTCAGTGCTAATGGTTGCACTGTGTATATAAATATGGATGTTTTCTTACTTTTGTTTTGGTTAGGACGATGAGAATCAGTCTCAGTTGGTGATTATCATCCATACTTAAACTTTTTAATATTTCTTTTTTTCCTTTTTGAAGTTTTCAAACACTATCACTCTCATCCTCATGTTTGTTGGTATTAATGTAATGTTCATAATTCCTAGTCATAGCTTATTTGCATGTCTGAAGAAAACAATATGATAGGTTTGGTTAGGTATTTCTGAAGAAGACAACTATTCTGTTTAAGGCATGATTATTTCTGTTTTACTTATATGTTGTTTACCTGGAGGTTATGAAGTCTGCATATATCTGTTTTATGTATGTATATTTCTTTTGTACATTTTGATTATACTCTTTTGTACATTTGATTATATTCCAATTTGCCAGTTGGCTTCTTTCTTTGTTCAGTTGGTTAGGTTTTTATGGATGGAGTGCTGAGGTTTTCTTTCTTTCTTTCTTTCTTTCTTTCTTTCTTTCTTTCTTTCTTTCTTTCTTTCTCCCTCCCTCCCTCCCTCTCCCTCTCCCTCTCCCTCTCCCTCTCCCTCTCTGTCTCTCTGTGGTTCAGTGCAGGAACAATCAGACTAGTATCTCCCTTCTTCTGAAGCCACCTTGGCTGCACAGAGAGTAAAGCACCCACTACCAGATTCATTGTTTTAAAGCCCCTGCAACTTGCATACTGCTATCCAATATGGTTGTGTCTAGTAGGTTACTCATGTGACTGAATGCAATATATTCCCATTTAGGTAAAGTATATGACAAAAAGAAAAGAAAAGAAAAGAAAAGAAAAGAAACTGGAATGCTAGAAAAGAAACTGCAATGGTACCAATAAAATTAACCATCAAGTAAGCAGATCCACATCCTGTAAGTAAAAATTAACTTGTATGAGAACTTCTTTTATCATTCTGTATAGAACAAGCCATAACGTTTGAATTGATGGTGGCATCAAGTTAAAGAAACTGATCATCCTTAAAATATCTTATAAAACACATTTTTAGCTTACTTCTGAATTTCTGGCTGGTTCTTTTCCTGCATGTGCGCTCGTAAACACTGGTAGAAAAGATCTTGCTAAGTTGCCCCCCTCTTGCAGCCTCATGATTTGAGCTAATTTATCTGATAAAGTTATTTATCTGTTTTGATCCCTATATGTATATCTCTATATCTGCAGTGGTCTGTGATACTGTGTTTGATAAGATACGTTCAGAAGACCCAATGTCCTGTGACTCTTTTAAAGAAAGTAAAGTTGCAATGTAGCCAACAGCAGGGAACAGTGCAAGGTGACCACATCATGTACAATGTATTGGCTCCATTTCCAATTTAAGCTGAAGCAGAATCAAAACCAACATTCTCAGGAAGTACAGGTATGTTTTACAAAGTTCAGACATATGTTCACTGTTCTCTCAATCAAGCTTTTCCTACCCAAGCCTCCCTTACTGGACAATAGCAAAATAGGTCTTCAATTTTTTTTCCCCATCCTTGTATGCAAGGATTAATAATTAACTGCTATTTTCTGCAGGCTGGTGGGAAAATGAATATTTCTATAAAGTCTTCCCCGGCCCATATTCAAGGTGTCCCAGAGAGATTATCCTGTGGTGAAATACATATTTATGTGCATATATTCCAAAACATGTTTTCTGTACTGAAAACATATTTCTCATGTTTGTGTGTGTGCAAGAAAAGGTCAAATGTATTTCTCCACAGATTTGATATTTGGATATAAAATCATTAATACAAACCCTATGACAATGATTCCAGTCTCACAATAATGATCTCATCATAATCATAATGTCATATTGAATGGTAAAAGAGGACATGATTTATTGATTCCTCCAGTCTATCATCAGAGTTCCAAATTCCTTTTCCAAGTAAGGAAGTTGTCCAGTTATCCAAAGCTGGACTATGGCTTCCCTGTCTAGCATTCTAGCACAAGCCTGTCACTCAAGCAGAAAAATCTGGATTCCTGTGGCAAGGCCTAAATAAGACAGAGCTCAGCCTCAGCATCACTGGATGCTCATATAATACCTCATGGGATGACACTCCCTAAATCTTATAAGGTGCAAAGACCACACCTTACAAAGCAATGATTGGAGTCCCTGGCCCCAGTTCTTCCAATTACAGGACTTAGGATCTTCTCCTCCTTCAAGCCAGTGCTGCTGAGTGTGATGTAGGCATTGTCCTTCCACCTCTGCAAATTCCTCCCCCTAATAACAAATCTTTTCGCTCTAAGATGTTGAGGTTGCCACCAAGCACATGAATTAGATATTTAAAGGGAAGCGGAGGAATTGGTTTTGGAACTCAGTGTGAGGATAAAACTTAAGGGTTGGAAGAGTAAACCAGGAATTCTTCTTGGATTTTAATCTGAGGTGGAACATAATCTAGGATTCATTGGACTCTTTCTAGGAGGTGAATTTTCTTCCTGATATACTTTTACAAGGAAGAATCTGGCTAATTTTGCTCAAATCTCTTCAATAAATTTTGCAAGGGAGCTTAGTTCTCCTTGGTTATGAGTTTCAGTTTCTAGCCAAGTACAACTGTGGCAAGTTCACTTAAGATTCAACATCCACCATGTTTATTCTAATTCATTAAGTTTTGTAGTTGAACAAGCACAAATAACAGATGCCTCTGGGGTGATAAGAAGGCACACAGTATATGCAATGAACCTAGTGATGCATAATGCAAGGCAAATATGCTGATCAGTTGCTTTCTATGAAAATTTCCAGTATCTTTCAAAATATTGTACAGCTAGCTATTATATGCTTAAATAAATGCACAATGTATTTACCAATCCTGGAATTCAGAAGGATCTAATTTAGAGAGATAGAAGACCAAAGTACCTTGCCTCAATAAAATATTTACATGGAACAAACATCTAAGTCACAGGTTTCTGGCAATATTGAACCATGAGAATATTATAATTTATATTGCTTTCCATGAAAACATTATTTACCCAGGAAAATGTTGCACATTATACTTCCTGTTTTCAGTAAAGAACAGCGTTAATTCAACCAATCATACATTTTGAGAATTTTTATATACAGAAATGTCAACCCAACCTTGCTATTCACAGTTAGAAAGCTGCCTGCAAATTGAAATTGCTAGGTTCAGATTTCATAATGCACCAAGCTATCCATTCAATTACAATTCTTGGAAATATCAAGATGTACATTAAAAATGTTACCTTGCCTTTGCATTGTGTTTTAAAAGGTTGGCAACTGCTTAAATAAGAAACTGGAAGTCTATGTGGTACACTGTATTATGGGAATGCAAGAGTGAGTTTTAACAAGTATTGGGAAAGCGATATAGAAAACGTATCAACTTCCATTTTTAAAACAATGTTCTATAACACAGAATAAGTCTTGGGGAATCTAAGAGTAACTTTCAATTTCTGTTTGTAGACCCAAATGATAAATAAAATAAAATTGCAAAGCAAGTAAACTTTGTTCTTGTCAAACACACACATATGCACACACACACACACTTAATTTTTTTGAAAAAAAAACTGCACTTCTATAACAAGCCTATTCTATTCAGTCTGTATCTTGAAGAAAATTGACCTGATTTGCATTTCTCAGCCTATTTAATAGACGAGTATATAGATATCCTTTGGTTTGTGCACTTCTCCAAAATGTGTGATGTAATTGTTATCCCTCGACTTTTATTCTGCCTCCTACACAAAGGTTTCTGATAGGTCTACCCTTCACCTATTGGTCAATCCACCAAAATGTTCACAAAGCTTTTGAACTGTTCTCAACGGCTGAAGCTTCCATTTGTCACCAAGAGCAACCTTTGAGTGCTACTTTATTTTTATTTTTTGCTTGCTTATTGCTGTAATCTCTGAAATGAGCAAGTGTGCTATGCAAACTCAGGCCATTTCCACTTGGCATTACAGTCTCATTAAAGGGATGGAATGGCAGCGGTCCATGATCCGTGCTTCTGCATGATGTCATCGCGGTCCCACTGCCACCCATTGTGATCACAGGATATTTGCTTAATTGAATAAATTCATTAAGCACCTGCGATCATGCAATGCTCCCATCCTTACCTGCCATGTGGAAGGGCAGGAGGCGCAATGGAGGTGCTTCCTTCCCCAGCGCAGCATGGGAAAGAGCCCAGTTGTGCTGAGGAAGGAAGGAGTGTGTTGTTCATGCTCCCTTTTTAAGAGATAGAAGATACCTATGATCTACAGCTCCTTCTTCTCTATTCCATATTTACTTCAGTTCGCTGTGGCAGCAAAAAGAGATCTGAGAAAGCAGGATGGAACCTTCCCACCTGACCTCTAGCCCATATTTGAAAGCTATGTATGTGTAAATGGGACTCTGTGCAGGCTTGGAACTCAGAGGCCCTACATGAGTCTGCACTGAGAGAATAAAAAGAACCTTGGAGGAATTGTATCAAAGACAACATTTTTTTTCACTAGGCCAGAGAAGAGAATAAGCATAAGAATGAACATTTGGCAACAGACCTATAACTATATGCCTGGAGGGGACATTTTTAGTTTGTTCATTTTAGCTCAGTTCAGCCAGCTGGAAATGTGTTACACTGTTGAAACCTAAGCCTTTCCCTCCAGATTTTTGAACAAAAGAAAGTTACAGAGTTCATGGTGTGTGAAGGGGAAGAAGGAAAGAAAGAAAGAGAAAGAAAGAGAGAGAGAGAGAGACAGGCAGGCAGACAGACAGAAAGACAGAAATCTCCCCACCTCCAGACTGTTACTTTAGAATGCAATAAAACATTTATTTCTTTTAGAGCAGCAGGTTTTATTTTTCTTTTTAGAACAATACTAGTTCAAAAGACTTGCACATACACCTAATTTATCTGCTATTTCCCAGTCCTGTTTTGTCAGAATAAACAAGCAATTTGACAAGCAGCCTTAAAGAGTAGTCAAACACACTTCTCTCTCCAAAAGCAGACTCTTCATGTTTTTCATACTGATTGCTTAGTGCAGGGATACAATATTAGACACACTAGTTGGACATTAGAGGCATGAAATTCCCAAATATTTTGAAGTCATGGGTGGGAAGGTTGGTTCTTTTCCGTGGGTGGGAAGGAAGGAACAAGAATCAGAAATCTGGAGGGAGGAAAAGGATGCAATAATAATTTTTACATAAAGTCTAAAATGGGAACACTGCTTTAGCAACATGAAATACTTCATTCATAGTTAAGTTATAAAATTGTACTGTTTAGCATATTTATGAAACTCAAAAATATAAAAAAAACCCTAAGTTTTATACAAGCAAAACTGTGAATATCCACTCTACTGAAGAGAGATCTCATAACTGCTCTATCCTATGAAATCCAAACACATCTATCTTAAGAGGGGATTTTTTGTCATCTGAGAAGTAGGGGGAAATGAGAAAAGAAATTCCAAATTTAAACAAAATAAAATACCACTTTGACAGAAGGCCATTTCTGCACTACACTATTATAGTGTTATTATTCCACTTTCAACATCCTGTGGAATTCTGGGGTTTATAGTTTACCAAGGCCAAAGAGATCTCTGGCTGACAATTTGAAATGCCCCTCCCTAAACTGCAAACTCCAGGATTCCATAAGATGTTGAAAGTGGAATAATAACACTATAACCGTGTAGTGCCGAAATGGCCATAGTTTTAAGGATCAGCCTAATAACATATGCGGATATCAGTCTTGACCTAACACTGAAAATATTTAGCTCTCCTCCTCCTCCAGTTGTTGTGCAATTTTGTTTTCCTGAATAGTTCTTGAAACTCATAAAAAGAGTCTTATATATTAACTAAGGCTAATAATCTATCTAATGATATAGTTCCAAATACTTGGAGGTGTCTCCAGATCACTTTTTAGAATGGTAAAACACATTCATATATAGCGGAGGAATCATGCAAATTCTAGTTGTTTGAGTGGCCCAAAAAATCCACCAGTGATGTTAATTCATCACTAATGTTCACTAACCAAAGCTTAAAAATTATTCCTCTTCCACATCAGTTCATTTTGCTGACTTTTTTTTCAGAGTGAGAAAGCAAGTAGAATTTGGGCTTCTGACCATGTACAGTGGAAGCTCTTTATCTTTCTTTGCCATTTCTTCCATCTGAATTTCCCCCAAAGATTTAAGCTTGGTGGGGAGAGAGGGGAGTATTTATATGAATCCCACACACTTACTGAGATATATGTATTCTAAAAACATTGGCACTAAATTTTACTGCTTCTCCCTCTGCAGAAAATTCAAGCTAACCTGTACATGCAAGAAAAAATATAATCTCTTTTTGAGCCAGTTTGTTGCCTCATGTATATGGAATATAAATATTAAATTTAAAAATGTACAGAACATAAACATCAGACTGGTCAGGAAATTTTGTACTTTTTTGCATATAATTGCCTTTGCTGGACTTCCTCTATTCAATGAAAGGATGTTATATACCACTTAGATTCAAATATTTCAACATGGAATAAATGGAAAAAATAAAAAGTACACAATGGATAGAAAATACACAGATAAATGTACTATGTAGTCAATGAAATAGATGTTAGTTTGGACAAATAGGGAAGGTTAGCATCAATTACTGAATGAATGAATGAATGAATGAATGACAGAGGGGGAAAAAAACCTCTGATTAAATATGTTCTATTCTGGAAAAATTGAAATGCTTTGTAAGATTAGTCTTTACATGTTTTATAACAGTGCAAGTACATGACATTTCGTAAAATTCTAATGCCAGACATGAAGCCTAAAGACTTTTAAATCAGCCTGCAAAATATCTGGTAGATCAGATTATTTAATAATCAAAATCCAGACTTGCATGATATGAGGCACTTGGAGAATGACCCACCTTTGCTGGCCAATATTGGAGGAGAGGCCAGTTTTGATGACATCAGGCACAATGCATCATGACACCAGGCATTTGGAAGTGGAGCTAGGGGGGTTATTAGCTCTGTTTGTTAGGCTCATTGGTCTTTTAAATTTTGTGTATAGGAGTGTATCTGACAAGCAAGATGCCCTATCCCCTGATGCCCTTAAAGAGTAGAGGTGATTTGGCCAGACATTTGTCTTCTGATTATGAGACCATTCCTTTCCCACACGGTGTCTTTGACTGCCTTTTCTTTTTTTTCCTTTTTCTTTTTGGTGCCTTGTGGGTTAGTGAGATGGTTCTGTTGTCTAGAGGAGATGCATCAAGTCAGGCATTGCAGCTGATAGATTTAATACTTTCTGGACTACAAGCTGTATGGTTGATCTGTACCTTTAAAACAGATCAGATGGGCAAAGGGTTTAAGGTAACGTTGGGATTTGTCATGATACAGCCTTATTCCTTTTTGTGCATTACAGAATTATGTGATGGGTTAGGGGACCTAGGCCAGATCCTTTATTCTTCTATGAAGACCTTTCTCCTCTTACCAAATACCACTTTTGGTACATTACCTCCAAGGCCTTGCAGCAGTGGATCTTCAAGGGGTTAAATCTGAGACCCATTCATTTTGGGCTGGGGGCAACAGCTTTCGCCATGTGCCTTGGTGTGGGAGCAATGCAGTGTATTGGTCTTTGGAGATCCCATGCTTACAAGAGATATGTCTGCTCTCCCAGTTGATGAATTGTCAGGTTCTGTTTTCTAACACTCTTGTATTTAACAGGTTCTCTGTTTTTGTCTGGAAAAATGGAGGGTCCTAATCTGTGACCATAGACTACTGGGTGGTGATTTTTGTACTCAGATTGAGCTGACAGACCAGGCCAAGAGGGCTTTGGTGGCATGGTTTGTTGCCTCTATTCTTTGGAGACGGCAAGGGCCCTGCTCCTCACATTTTCGTCCTTCATCAAGGAAGGAGGGACCTGAGTTTGTTGAAAGACAAGACCCTATCCTTCAGGCTCAAATTTTCAGATCATACAGACTAGATTGCCAGAAATAATATTAACATGGCCAGACATTTTGTCTGGCAGGGTGAAGCCCACAAAAGGGTAAATAGGAGAATCTGTAATGCTCTAAACAGGGGGCTGCGTTGGTTATTCCCATATTCCAATAAAGTATTGCAACAAGGGATGAGAGCCCTTTTGGCCAGTCTAGAGGGGGCAAAGGACTAAGCAGATGCTTGTTCCTTGTCTATGACAGGTATTGGGGGGAGGAGAAATAAGAGTTACAGTGAGCACTTTGGAATCTTTTTGGTGAAGGGCAGGGCTGTAGAACTGCATCTTTAGGTCCTGAGACCTAGTGGGTGGGAAAGGAGACTACCTTTGGGGCTGGTCTGGGGGGCTTTTCCCTTACTGAAGTCCTAAGACTTGGGGGTGAAGTGACTTGGATCTGCTTTCCAATAGATGTCCAGAGAGGGAGCAACCCTGCTAGTGGGTTGTCCTAGGGGCTCAGGTGACTCACCCAGGAGAAAGCTGAGGTGGTTGTCAGAGGTGAGGCCTGGCCTCAGCTGATGCTATGCTAGGCTGCCCCCTCTTTTGCACCTTTCAATTTGCTTTAGAGTCTAACTGAAATAAAGTGGCCTTTTTCCACCCACTTCTTTGTGTTTGCTCTCATTATTCCATGGTTGGTCAGCAGACATTTATCTAGGTAGATGCTAGAAGCTTCCTGCATACTTGATAATAGTATCATGGTGTGCACTGTGTCCTTTTCTGTACTGACTACAATAACAGAAATGGTATTGCTTGGTGGTTATGATGGCAAACTGATACCTTTCAGCATTACCTATAGAGAGGTGAAATAAGGTTTTGTGGTCTGATGTTTATTTGCTTTCCCAATAACTATATATGTCGCATTAGTAGCTGTTTAAAGATCTGTTTTTCTCTTTTAAAGGTAACAAGGGGCAAATCAAAAGTACATTTGCCCCATTAACTGTGCAAGTGTCCCTAAGGTGGCAATTCTCAAATCCTTTTCTGGAATTTAATACCTTTGAAGTCACTGGGATTGTTACAGAGGAAGCCATTTGATGCATATTGCTGAGTTAATATAGAGGAGTTAGTATTTCTCCTGACAGTGCTAAAAAGTTCTGAAAAGAACTTACAGAACAGGAAATTCTTTCATGTAAACCACAGTTCTCCATCATTAGGATGTGTGGGCTGAGCTCCTTTCCCCAATTTAGAATCCAGAAGATGGAGGTCTGCAGGGTGACAGGTGGTTTGCCCTGTCCTCTTCTCCTACAAGCAGGCAATTATCTCTGTGCTCAGAATTTTGTTCAATACTTTTCTAACCTATTTCAGAACACTTTCAGACTTAAACAACAGGAATCCAGGCACTCCTTCATTTTTGACTTTAAAGTACAGAAAATACCATTCCGTCTATCCTAGAACAACAGAAAACATTAATTGCAGTTTCATTCATAATCCATTTGAGCCAGGAATTAAAGCTAAACTTAGTGATTTAGACAGCTGAATCTACTGCAGCCATTTAACAACAATAGAAGGTAACATGGAACCAAAGAATGTTTGCAATAGATCACTGGACATTAATGAGGTACCACTAATCCTTATTTAATTTGAATGGGAATGAGTTTTGATGAAGGCACAAAAATGGAAACAGTAGCTGCCTAGCATGCCTTTTCTTTATCATTGCACAGCAGTTGCTCATGGAATATATTTTCTGGTATATCATATAATAAAGCTGAGAAGCCTCAGTAGCTCTAGCTCCGCTGACTGATTTGGGGGAAAAAGTTCATAGAAATCACTTCAAACCAGTGCCTACAACTGGGCATTTATAACATTTGAAGCACTTGTGCTGCTTATCTTAAAGCATGTGGTAAAGGAAGATTCAAGTATGCTAGTTTTTTTTTAGCTATCCCTCATTCATGCCAACACATTGATATGTATGAATGGCTATGTAGCACAAACATGCAAAGGCAGTATCTAGAAAGAATAATGGCAAAAGCGATAGGTGGAAATCAGGTTCACTGCTTTTGTTTTTAATGCAAGTGGGCAACACAGCCCTCCAAGGTTTTTTCTGTGGCCCTTAACCACCCAAACTCCCTTGGGAAAAAAAGGATTGCAGACTTAGGCATCTGAACCTGCACAAATCCTCACTATACTAGATACAGTAGCTGGATCTCTGCTAGGGTTAAATTCTTTGTTTGGAAGCCACATGGAGAAATTCCTTGCCTTTCCTTGTTTGGCTCCTCTCTGCCTCTCAAAAATAGTCTGGTAGAGAGAGCAAGTAAAGCAGCAATGGGCATCTTAACTCAGTTTTCTCCCAGCCCTTTCCACTTCCCATTATTTAGCCATGTCAGGTGAGGATCTGGAAAATATGGGTTGAGGGGAGACCTCCTCCCTCCTAAGAGGAATGTCTTTGAAAACAACACAAAGATGATCCCACAGGAGGCAGAAAAATGGTTATTCATTCTCCACAGTAGTGGTGAGTAAATTAAACAGGCACATCCTTAGCTGATACACACAGACACAGACTAACACAAGACACAATATGATGAGCTTCCTATAAAATTTATGAGACAATAAGTAAAATTAGTGAAAATTACAGTTTGTGTTGCTGGACATACTTGAAAAATAGAAGGAAATGTGTGAGTGTGGTGAACACCGTGTGTGCGTGTGTGAGTGTGTGTGTGTGTGTATGCCTCCAAGTCACCTGTCGACTTACAGCAACTCCATGAACTTACCCACGTGTAAAAAGCTACATGACAACATAATTTATGTTGAAATAGCTTTGGCTAGCATATTTGAAGTTAATTACACTTCCAAATATGAATGAATAGCTAGCCAAGGTGGAAAAGATCATAGTATTGCTGAAACTGGCTGGTGATATCTAGTGACCTCTATTAATAGGTGGCTGAATGGAGATAATGAGAATTGAGCAAGTCAGTTCCATTCACAGGGGCTCCTGGTGGCTAACTGTCTTGCTTGCCACACATGGCCACACTGCAGTTTTGGTCCTGCATTAAAAAGATAATGAATCATTGAGAATACTCTAATTATCATTGGGAATGTGAGGACTTTTGTTTAATTTTTCTGGAGTTATGCACATTACATTGCTCAGAAAGTGAACCATTACTTTGTTACACAGTTTCTTTGTTTAAATTGCCTACAGTGTTTCTTTAATTGATTTCTAAAGAACCACACACTTAGGCTAATTTGAGATTATTATTTTTACAGATAATTGCCAGTCACATTGTCACAGTTACAGATAATTGCCAGTCACATTGACATGAGTTGATTTACATGAAATACATACAGTTACTGAGATAATGTATCTATAATGATACTCGTTGTTTTGTCATTATATATGAAACTCGCAGGTATTTCACTGCATTTCTCATGTTATTACATGTCTGAAACCTACTGTCTCCCTGTGACAAAAGGGTTTGACTAAGGACCTTCTGGATGCTCCACAAAGACCTTCTATTATGTGCTTAATCCCACAAACCCTTGTGATTCTTAAAAACTGCTTTGGTAGAATTTGACCACATGCCAATGTTCAGGAGACAGTCTGATAATTTTGTGAGGTGTTTCATGAACACATGATGAAATAATTTTTAGGAAAGAACCATAGGAACACTTAAAATGTTTGCATTGTGTAAGTATGCATGGATATAGTGGTACATGGGTATGAACATTTGATGTATCATAGAAATAATCTTGAAACAGTTAGGCCCTTTTCTCACGTTATTTGCCACATGAAAGGGCCCCTTAAGCATCGCGCGATTGTGAGGAACGATCTACACAATGCACTCACAATTGCGTGACGCTCCAGGGTAGGGCAGGCACCGCTCGTGCACTTTTTCATTTTCAGCGTTCAGCTGAAAATGGTGCATGATTGCACATTGCTCCAGGGTCCTGCATGCACTTGCCGTGAGTGCGGAGCCTCCGGAGCCACAGCGGTCATGCTTCCTGCCCCAGTGCAGCCTGGGAAACTCCCAGGCTGCGCTGCGGAATGAAGAGGCGGGGCTCTTGTGCTGCCTGCTTGGGAGCAGGCAGCTCATGCGGAGCTGAAGCAGTGGGGATTCGAGAGCCTCTTGCTGGAGGCTGCTCATGCGATCCCCCCACACCAGAGCCAAAAAAGGGTAAGGTGCAGAAAGGGCTTAGAAAAGAAGACAAAATGAATGGAATAACCAACTGGAACAAAAGTGGCAAAGAACATTAAAAATGATATCAAGGCATTTTAAAGACATTTTTAAAAGGCTTTTTAAAATCAGTAGTAGTATAAAGTAGGACAGAAAGAATATTTGAAATTATTTGAAAACATGTTTCTCAAGTGTCAGTTGAACCTGAAGAGAAGAATTCTAGATTGATGAGAATCTTTGCAATTCAAGACTTATTCTATGCAAATTTCATACAAGTATTTTCTAAAAATATTTTCTACACAGAAAATGCTGTTTTCTACACAACCTTCTCCCACCAAAATTCCTGCAGAAGTTGTGAATAACCTACGAAAATAAAATTTTTGAAGGATTTTTTGCAACAGGAAGAAAAAAAACAGAATTGGAAGAGAACTGTATGCCTTGCTTTGTGTATGTCTCTGCGTGAAGTGGGGCAAGGAAGAGACAGAATTACAGCACTCATGTACAACCTCTATTGTTTGAGCAAAGGCAATGAGTTGGGAATGAGACCAAATCATACATCTACCAATAATGAAGTCTAATATTGTTTATATGTACAGCTAAAACTGGAAATGATGCTACAGTCTCATGATTGTAATGATAGGCATGATCTTATGACACTTAAGGAGAAGAAACTTTACAGTGAAATAGGCATATGTGCAATATCTGAGTTAGAAAGGGGAGGTGAGATTTTGTTAAAAAGTTTTATGGGGTTATTTGCATGACACAATCTGAGCCTTATCACATCAAGGAGTCATACTGGTTCGGGATCAGTCCTATCATATGACATCATTGCTCACCAGCAGCTATTGCATTGCAATCCATTTGAAATGTGTCTTTTTTCATGCTGTAAATAATATGTTAATGATCCTCTTTCCTGTAGCAATCCAGCTAGCTGTGGGAATGGAGTTTCCTCATAGTGCTTCCTTCCATAGGTGATCCAATAGTTGTCTGGTGTGGGCATCACAATGTCGCAGATTCGTACGTCCTTGCATCATGACATTAGAATGTTATTGCACAAGTACAGTGTAATTTTTTTTTTTAAAAAAAAAGAAGCAATCATGAGGTGTGGGGTATGGAAAAGGACTCACCAATGACACTGCAATGCAGAGGGAAGAACAGTGTGAATGACGCTATGAATCCATAGATGTCAACAGAGCGTGATAGAGAGAGTTAATAACTTGATACCATCATGGGAATGGCTATAGTTGGATTCCCACAGAACAATGTGGGATTAAGGTACAGTGTGATATGGCTCTTTGTCTAGCTTAGGACAGAGAAGGGTTAATTTAGAGCCCTCAAGTCAAATCCTTGAAAAAAAGTTAATGAGGAATATGACCAAATACCTACCGCCAACCGGGGTCTCATGCTGATTAAATTATTCAGCATGAGTGAATACTACCATGCAAAGTTCTGTTTCCAGTGTTACATCTTGGAGTTGGCAAACAATGTCCTTTGGAAAATATTTCCCCTGCACAATGGCAGCTTCTACACCTATTCTCTCTTTGGTGTGTAGAAGATTTTGGGAAAGCCCTGTATTGTTCCAACTCTTAAACATACCATTCTATTCCCTTACTCCTCTTAGTAGCTCTTGAACTTCAGATTGCTTAACCATGATCCTCTCAGCATTGTGAGTTTCTATTTGGATCAATATCTTCTCATTCTGATATGACTGTGCTCTGCTAGCTAGATAGCTGCACATTATGCATTACTGTTTGCCATTTATGAATATTCATAATATTTGCTTCACAAATGCAATTATTGTGTATATTTTGATTCTTGTGGGTCCAACAAAGCTTCCTTTTAGATAACTCTGTGTGGATTAGACTTACTGAGTCCATTCTGCCTAAGATGTGCCATTGCCAAAGGGGGAAAATATCCCTTACAAACATACATTCTCAAAATATGTTTGAGTTTATACTGGTACTCTGACAGCGTGCCTGGTAACAGATGGCAAAGCTTGCCAAGACATACAAAAGAAATGACTTAGATTGTCCTGATGCTATGCATAGTGTTCATGAAAATATTATAATCTCATCTTATTCATAAAATGTCTCCATCTCTTCATTAAAATTATGAACAAATAAATTTGCTGATTCAGGAGCAACAGTTTTGACTTTGGATTATCAAATCTTAAGTACACGTACACAGTCTTCCATGGATTTAGGAAGAACTATTTACTTCCTATCCTTGCTAACACTAAGTGAGAAATTTCAGGGATAAAAATTGGTCTTTTCCTAAAAGAGATGGTTTATGACTGATTTTAGGTTTCTCACAGCTTTCTGGCAGAGTGGCAAACCTCACACAGTAATAATATACATTAAGTGAAAATGATGAAAATATGGTTTCAGAGTAGTGCTTCATGCTGGTCTAATCATACACATTGCAGGAAACAACTTCATACTATTTAAAACTGTCAATCAAGTAACTGAAGCAAAAATAAATCTACAGTCAGATTAGTAAGAGATTATCTACTTTTTTGATTAATCATTTCAAAGCAGGAAAGAATAAAAGAAACATTAACTTTATAATCAATGATCATAATCAAGAACAACAACAAGAACAACAACAACAAAATGGTGGGATAAAAGATAAAGTTCCTGATGAACCTGTCACTTAGCACACAAATATTCAGTGCAAGCAATTGTTTTGTAAAATAACTAGTGTATTTACCTGGCATTGCCCAAGATTTTATTTTCCTCTTAAGAACTCACCAAACTGTCTTCTCCAGTACCTGTAAATTTCCCCCCATATTTCCCAATGCAATCTGTATTCAGAGATATTTACATACACAGTTTGAGTTCCTGAGGGAATACATTATCCTCCTTCTTGTTGCTAGGCCTCATCTCCATAGCAACCAACCTATTCCAGTACCTGTAACTTATTCCCATATTTCCCAATTCAATCTGTATTCAGAGTTGTAACCATACAGAGGTTGGGTTTCTGGGGGAATACACTGTCCTCCTTGTTGCTGCAAGGCCTCGTCTCCATTGCAACTGGCTTATTCTAGTAGTTGGAACTTTTCTCCATATTATCCAATCCAATCTGTATTCAAAATTGTTAACATACAAAGGCTGGGTTCCTGGGGAATACATTATCCTCCTTGCTGTTAGGCCTCATTTCCACAGCAACTGGCCTATTCCAGGACCTGTAACTTTTCCCCATATCCCCCAGTCCAATCTGTATTCAGAGTTGTTTACATGCAGAGAGGTGCAGTTTCTGAGGGAATACAATACCCTCCTCCTTCTTGCTGCTAGGCCTCATCTCAATAGCCACTGGCCTATTCTCTGGCTGAGAATTCTAAAAGCCCCTCCCTAAACTGCTAACGCCAAGATTCCATACCGTCTTCACAGTCAGCCAATCATATGAGGTGTTCTTGCCTCACACAGCCAATCCAATGAGGTCTTTGCCTGCCTGACGCAGACAAACAGACAGACCCACAGACCAACATCGACTTTATTATATAGTAGATGCGGAAAAGTTCTTTTGGCAGTTTTCCACAGAGTGATAAATGAAAGGCCCAGGCTTATTCTCCATAATCCCTGGGGACAGGAGGAGTGTGGAGATGGGGTTCAGAAAACAACTTCTGCGCTATAGTTTTTTACATGGTAGAACACAAAAGATTAACTTCAGCCCCACTAATCTGATGTGAGGAAAGCAGGGGCCAGCATAAGCAGTATCGTTATGAAAAAGGAAAGAGCATTTTTTCACATTAAAAAACAGAAAAGGTAAGTTTGCCACCAACTGATTCCTTGAGTGAGAAGAGCCTTAGACAATCTCAGCTCACCAATACTTGTGTCTATATGTGAGTTTTCGAACATATGTTTGCCAAATTCAATTTATATTCTCTTGTGTTCATTACGAAATCCTAGGCCCTTTTCGCATTGAGGCTTCTCGCACGAGGCGGGAGGGCGGCTCGCGTGAGAAACCTCCTCCAGGAGGCTGCCGCTTCCCCCTCGTTCCTTCCGCAAGCGCTTCCTGCTGGCGCGTCCATCGCCCCTTCCTTCCGCAGGGGCCTGTGGGAGCTGTAGGCACCGCGGAGGGAAGGAAGCGTGACCCGGCTGCCTCCCCGACACTCCGCACAGCAGGTAAGCGCGCATGGGCGCCGGGAGCATTGCGCGAGCGCGGGTGATTTTCGCTTCGAAGCGAAAATAAAAAAAACCGCGATCGTGCCGCTGCAGCCCCGTGAGCACGGCGGAAGTGGGAGTGCATCGTGCAGAGCGATGCTCCCACTCCCGCGAGGCTCACGGGGCTATTTCGCGAGAGGAAGCCCATGCGAAAAGGGCCCTAGATCCACTGCTAAAGAAGATAGCATATAGAGCTTTCTAAGTATGACAAGATTTATTTTATCATCTTTACATATCACTAGTACGGTTATATGATGTCTATGAACTCCTGTACAAAATTGAATAATAGAAATAACACAACTATCACGGAGCTGTATAAAGGTTCCTTCAATACATACTGCATTTCATAAGTAGAAAATGATGCTATCATTTCAAGGAACAGATCTGGCCTAAACTGTCTCATAATAATTTGAAAGTCTTCGCCTTGGCTAAAATAGCAGCTATTCAACTTGATCACTTATGAGCAAACTGGAACAAAGTAACAGTAGGGGAAAGTTTCCGACTAAGCTGAGCATGCCTGCAGATGGGATGGAGGAGAACACAGTTTTCATTGACTGCTCATCCTCCTGTTCCCTCGATAACAGAGGTACAACTGGGAAGCTATAAGGTGAGCAAGTATGAGGATTGGGGGACAGGTCCTCTTTTTTCCCTTTCCCTTTCCCTTTCCCTTTCCCTTTCCCTTTCCCTTTCCCTTTCCCTTTCCCTTTCCCTTTCCCTTTCCCTTTCTTTCATATCCGACTTTTGTCCCAGCACAGCACCAAAGGTTACTTACAGTCAAAAGAAAGTACAAATCCTTTCTGCCAGCAGAAGTATTGAGGATGCCATTTTTCACTAATTTTTTTCTGGAGGGAAGCAACAACTAATTTTAGCAATTTCACTCTTTCTTTGGGAAAATCTTAAAAACCTTACCAGTTCCCAAAAAACAAAACAACAACAACAATAACAACAACAGCAACAAAAACTATCAGTACTTTGGGAGTTTTAATGCCTAGAAATATTGCTACACAGAAATATTTTTCTTTCTTTTACGGAAGATGGTGCTTTGTTGCAGAAAATGCAGCATTCTATGCATAAAATTTGCACAAAGTCCTGACCTGTAGAGATGCTTATCATTCCAGAATTATTCTCACCAAGGTTTCCCAATGCTCAAGAAGCACATGTTTAACCATTTAAAAAAAATATTTTTCAAATAATCTTTCTATTTTTGTCAGGGGACGCTCCCACTGGCACAGTAAAAAGCTGGATTTAACTCAGTGAAACGAATTTAAAAATTTCAGGGGGAAAAAAAGAAGAAGAAGAGGTTGGGAGGTAGCTTCTGATATGTTCAAGCAATCTTCATAATTATTTTCTTTGGTAATAGCTGGATTTTGACTGTAGATGAAACAAGAATTAAATTTATTTTTTGTTAGTACTGAATCGGGGTTCTTCATGCAGAGAAGCAGCTGAGAATTTCTTCTATTGCTAGGTGGACAGCCCTGTCACCTTTGTTAGCTCTGAGCAAACACATCAACACCAAGCAATTGGGATGACAGCAATGGAGAACTGGCAGTGCCGTTCATTGGTTCCACAGTATGAACCAAACCAAACCAAACCAAGAAAAAAAAAGTACCTTCCACTACATCGGTTAGGATGGATTACAAGGGCTTCAATAAGCACATTTTTGCGACTTGCTGGGATTACACATACTGGAAGAGAGAGTGTGATCAAGCACATCATAGGCTGAAATGCATGAGTGTTGGCCTTATGTTCTACTTGCTGTGTCACAAGTTATTCAGGCCCACTTTAGAGAAGAAATGTATATCTCTGCACACAAAAAAAAGTATTTTTCTTTTCTCAATTAAGCATATGTCTCCAAATATGTTTTCAATGATATGTTAATCAGCTTACTCAAGGGGCAAAACATGTTATCAAGGATTATTTAACACTTACCCATTTTATAATTGCACTGTGGGTGTTACTTGACATTAAAAGCAATGTTCTTATCATCTAAATTAAACACAGTAGAAATACATGCAGTTGTTCTGGTCAGACCTATGCTCTAATACCATAATCTTTCATTTTTGATTGAAAGTGTTCAGAGTCACACAAAATATATCGCAAAGTGGATACGGTGTCTAATCCAGCACATGCTGTGTTGAAAATAAAGCCAAGAGTGTTTCATATTATCAGCTGTCATTTTTGGTTCCCCTAAGAAGCATTCATTATCCAATTTTACAGTGGTAGGCCATTAATAATGAGAAAAATAAAATCAAGTCTGAATAAAGGACACATATGCAATGATTGTGCATGAAAAAGATGATACATATTGGCCACCATAATGGCCAATGGTCTCTATGGTTAGTTGACTGATGCAACTTTTACTGTAAATAAAATTTATATAAGATTAATAATTAACCAAGCATCCTCCAATTTATATGAAGTGGCTTGAATGTATGACATGCCTTATCTATTTGTCCCATCTAATGTATGAGAACTTCTGCTATGCCAGAAGTCCATCTGGATTGAATTCAGTTCTTGGCAGAGGCAAGCACAGAATTCCCATTGGTTGGTGCTTCTGAAACACAGCACAGACTGGGCTCTTGTCCACCATCAAGTGCTGAGATAAATTATATTTTCCCAGTGTCATCTCTGGGACATTTCCAGGCAGAAACACAATATGGGAACCTAGCAAAATAGAACTGGAGCTCTATAGGAGCAATAGGAGTATAGAGAGAGAATCACACCAGGGCTTAAAAAGCCTAGCTGTTTATCAAAAATAGGGCTGCCTGAATGGCTGGAGGTATGCCAGATTCTAGTAGAATCTTATGTTTGAATGATCATATAAATAATTAACTAAATAATTAATATCAACATATGTCAATGGACAGAATGTTATAATTTAATTGAGAATGTAAAGAGGTAAGCTAACGAGAATGAAAACTACCCAATCTGTAGCCCTATCAGAGAAGGAAGTCAACCATTAATGTAGTATTAGGTTTCTTTATGTTATTCTTTATGTAGATAGTCATCATCATTTTTATTGTTGTTCCCATACTGTTTTATGTTGTTTTTCCTTTTATAACTCTTATGTTATTTGTCTGCTTCCTGTAAATATAGTGGAAATTAATAAATATAAATGGGGAAAAAAGAGAATCTAGTAGAATCTATTATTTCCCACAAAATTCCTAACCTTGGCTTCTTAATTCCAGTTCTGGTTGTTCCTGGTATCCTTCTATTTCAACTAGAACTCATTTTGGGTTCCTTTTGCCAGCTCTGCCCTCAAAACTTCACAAAACAGGAGACGCTGCATATATATGAAACACAGATGTCCAAACATTTAAATCAAAATATACATGGTTATAAGCATAACATCTTTGCCATTTTTAAAAATGAAAACCAATGGCTGTATATACTGTATCTTTACCCTAGGTTGCATTTCAAAATGTTCACATTAAAATGAAGGACTTCTTCCAAGGTCTGGAAAGCAGTACATGCATATATGAGCTCAGAATGGTGGAACAGAAATTAAGTAATTAAATCTCATACTCATTATTTCCCCATCAATGGAGAACATCAGAAATTCTAGAAGTAGCTAGGGAAGGAAAGGGACCTAGCTATACTGCTTCAGCACTGGGTCCCAACTGGTGAGAGGCCTGGATCAATTGCAGCAATTATCGCCTGCACTAATAATCCAGCCCTGACTGTATATATCAAAAGCTTGCAGGAAAATCCTAAAGACATATGATTGTGAGGTATTAGTAGGGAATCACTACTATACTTCTTACAACCTTCTCATTTACTTCTAAACAAGAACTTGTATTCAGATCTAATCACTGATAAGGTAATGAGAATTTCTTTATCTTCTCTGTACAAAAAAGGCGAGTACAGTTGGCAATTCTTTAAAAAGGCATCCTCTCACACGGGTGGTATTTACTTCTTCTTTCCTTATTTAAATAAATATGCAATGCTTGGGCCAATTATAAATTGCCACTAGATGACATGATACTTAGATAACTGCACCATTAGTCCATAGAACAGGACTTCCTCTTCCCAGAAGCAGGCTATTTTCTGCCCATTCCTTATGGTTACTTTCCTAAATGTGCATTAAAGATCTAGTGTGTTCTGGCCATATTACAGCAAGACAAACAGGTGATGCATTTGGATTGTTTCCTGCTGGCTTTGAAGAATATTTTTAGTGTCCATCTACTCTTCCAGATTAAACACACACACACACACACACACACACACACACACAAAAACCCCTTGGTTTCTATGTAAAAGAGAGAGCAGGTATAGAGCAGAATCTTTCCACTTGGTGGATGAATTTTATTATATGCACTGTAGATAGGCAAAGAGACAGACAGATGAATGGAAAATTCCACAATGGGGTATATCATTTGCAGCTCAAAGAAAGAGAGGGCAGAAATATGACTTCGATAAATACATAGGCCAAGTTGCTTCAGACCCACCATATTAACAAAACAGAAATTTATCCTCCGGCTGTCCATCCTCAGATGTGTCTATCCAGTTTCTGATCTGCACGTAATGCCTGTTTGTACTCTTCCAACAGTGAAGTATTAACTGTATTATCAGGTTTCAAAGCTCAGATCTTTTCCTTGTCACATGCAGAAAGGAGGTGGGGTTTTAAAAGAAGTGATCTTTCAGCACAGTGGGGTAGCAGTGCCCTAAGCACAGTGAAAACCATGTATTTACAGTTAATAGCAGAGAAACCTTCAATAGTGGAAGTGTGTGTTTTCATTACTGACTGTTTTCGACCCCGCTATCTCCATGGGGGGGATGGGGAATGGCAGGCTGCTGAATGACAAGGACCCAGCATTAACTTCAAGAGAGTATCATTTCTATGGGCACCTGTAGACTTCTTGCTTAAGGTAGGAGCTGAGACCGTGAACCCGGACAGAAGAAACCATGACAACAGTAAGCAAAGGCTGTGAAGAGCTTTAGCTCAGAAGATGTTTTGGTTCCTTACAAGACTAGAAAAAACTAGAAAGTCACCAACTTTCATTCTCCCTCTCTCAAACACACGCAATGGAGCAGGAAGCTATGGGGATCCAAAACCAAACATTCCGTGGTGAAAGAAGAAAAATAAAATAGAATAAAAATTAAACAACACAAAACGAGTATAACTATTAGGCCTGGGCATGCAACTACAGCTAAACCAAACTGTTTCACTTCAAACCTTGTTTGTTCCTGTTTTTCACCTGCAGCCGTAATGTGAAAGGTCTTTACTTAAGGAAGGCTTTGTGCTTTAATGAGCACAGACTCCATTAATTAACTACAGACTCAGTGTTGCTCAAGCTAATGTGTTTTGAAAGTTAAAACGACCTATAAGTGGCAGTGGCCAGTCTTTTTGCCTACTTATTTGATGAGCAATTCAAATGAAAAATACTTTCCACAGACCATTAAAAAAAATCTTTCAGAGGGCCACAAAGCACTTCACTGCAATTCCCTAATCCAATAATGTGTGTGTCTGTTTAATAAAATGTGTGCCAAAAATATTAATTATCACTCCATCCATATTTGCATATGTATTATTTGATTCTTTGGGCTTCAAAGAAACATAAAGGTTTCACATTCCATTGCCATGCTTCTCTGCTTTAACAATTAGAAAGAGTCAAGGTAAGTGTGGCAGCATGAGGAACATCTGAGATACCTCAAGGGAAAATGTTTAGGCTAGGGTAAGGGTAGCCCTCCAGGTGGATTAAAATCCAACTGGATTGAAATTCCTATCCATGGCCATTTTCTGTGGGACCAAAGGGGACTGTAGCCCAGCAGCATCTGATTGGACACAGATTCTCCTTAGAGGAAGGAGGATAAATGCCTATCAACAAACACCACAGAATATCAATTTCATATAATTATATTATTGTTGTTATGTGCCTTCAGGTCATTTCTGGCTTATGGCAACCCTATGGTGAATCTATGACAGGGTTTTCTGGCCTGAAAGTTTGTGATGTGCCCAAGATCACCTAGTGGGTTTCCATGGCCAATCAATTCCTGGTTTTCAGGGTTGTAGTTCAATACTCAAGCCACTACATCATGCTGGCTCATATAACTGTATACCCTCTCTTGATCTCCTCTGCCCCCATCTTACCATTCTGCTGATCTGCCATCTATTGAGTACAGTCCAGCCCACAGTAACCATGCATGACTCTACTGAAGCCAATGGTAAAATTATTATATTTAACATATACTTAAACACCACTTTTTCTCAAAAAGGCCAAGATTTTCCCAAGTCCTTAGTTTGGTCTGCATCATGCTGAGACAAATTATTAAAAAGTTGGCCAAACTTTTTTTTTATTTCAATGGCTGATTTGATGTGACACAGCGGATAGAGACTAAGACTTTATTTTCATTGTGAGGTTCATGATATTACAAAGATTAGACAAGGACTCAAGAGGGAAAACTCCTGCTTTTCTACACTGCAGCTCACAACTGATAGAAAAAATTAATGTGTGTGAATATCCGTGAAAACATTTTATTGTTATCTTTTGTGCTGCAAAAACGTGCATTTTTGAAGAATGTCTTTAAATAGTCTCTGGCACCCATTGTCTGCATCTGCTAAAAGTGCCCTTTCTCAGGTAATAGCCATATTTAAGGCTTCAAAAGACAATAAAAGACTTTCAGAACCATGATGTCACTGAATGTGAAAGTGCCACCTGGTAACAAAAACATTAAAAGCACCATGAGGCATTAAAGACACCATCTGGCATAACTCGAACTGTCAGTAAACACAAGTGTTCAAATTGATGGGCATATTATGGCTTAACATAGTTGACCAGTTAAAAGGCATAATTATAATTACCTATTCATTGTAGGGGCTTTATGGCTTGTATGGACAAATGAGCATAGACTCCATTTACCAACTACAAACTCAATAGAAAGTGTTGCTCAAGCTAAGGTTTTCTAAAGTTAAAACTACCAATAACTGGCAGTGGGGAGTCATTTTGCCTACTTAGTTGACGGCCAACTCAAGTAAAAAAATACTTTTTGCAGACCATTAAAAAACATTTCACAGGGCCACAAACTGCCTCACCACAATTCCCTGATTTAATATTATATGTTTATGTTTTATGCCCAAATATTAACTATTACTGCATCTGCATTTGTATTATAGTATTCATATTCTTTGATTTTTCCACATCATTTCTTCTAATGATATGTGAATTTCCCTACATTACAAAAGGAAAATTAGGTTATCAGCCTTCATCATTTTTGTATGACATATAGAGCTTGCATAAGTGATATAAATTGTGTGGCCCTCCAGATACTCTTGCAGTTTCCATCATCCTTCACCACAAGCTATGACTGCTGGGGTTGCTGGGAGCAGTCTTCTGGTTGGCCAAACAACCCTCACCCTTCACTTACAAGCGACTGTTACCAGCTCTATTTGTTTTAAACATGTTCCTTTTCTAAAAAAAACTCCAGATGCTGGAGAATGTGTATTTTCACCATGTTATTGTTGCATGCCTTCCAGTCATTTCAAACTTATGGTTGACCCTAGGTCAAATCTATCCCCTGTGAAAGACTTGTTTCAATTGCCTTTCAGAGAAGCTTCTGGAAACAGAACTCAAGCACAGCACAACACAACCACCAGCATCTTCCCTGGTCAAACACAGAGAGCCAAGTGATAGCTCAAGGTGTTGCTCTATGAATACATTTTCATTTTAAAATTTAATACCAATTCCAGCTCTCCCTAAAGAGCACTATTCTATCACTCCTTCACAAGTTCCTGCACGAGCCCCTTGAGCATCACCTCCCCCACCAACTCTAGTGATCTAATTGCTGTGATGGGCAGAGAGAACATTGAGAAACAAATGCACCTCCACCTCTCTCTCTCTCTCTCTCTCTCTCTCTCTCTCTCTCACACACACACACACACATCCTTGTCTGATCCCCAGATGAACAACCAACCAGATCAGGGGAAGCCAAATGGTATAATCTAGTTCCTTTCCACAGCTTACTGGATCCCAGTGGTGTCTTGCAGGGATCTTGGTAGAACCTCTCCCAGAAGAGGAGTGCAATGGGGTGCTCCACTCTGCACTGTCTCTCTCCGTGAATGAAGGAAGTGCAATGGCACTGCCTTTTCTTTCTGCAGTGTAGCCAGGCACTGTCCCAGGCTGTGCTGGCACTGGAGGTGCAGCCATTGTGCTTCCAGGAGCTCTGCGCGATTGCCAGTCATTGCTGGGTAAAACCTATCAATGATTTATTGTGGGATCATGCTGTCTCGGGACGGGAGAAGGATAGGATTGGGACAATGTTGTGCATAAGTGATGCACAACACATAAGTGATAACGATATCCTTCAGAAAGGGCTCTAGTCCATGCACTAAGCTGATAACAGCTGAGTCATAGGTAGACTCCAAGTATCTTTCTCCATGCCTCAATACAATTTTCTTGTGCTCAGCTAAAGGAAGGAGATAGAAGGATGAGAGGGAACGGTTAAACTCAACACAGAACAGTTAAATTCTCCCCTACCTCATGGTTTCCCTCCTATGTTTATGTGTGTGCCATCCCTGTTCTACTAAAATAGGTAAAGAAGTATTTATAAATGTTTACATTCATACAATTTGTTCTGAATAACGTAAACATTCACTACTACTTCTAGTCTCAAAGTCCAGTGCACAAAACAATGCTTGTACTTCTCCACATCTCAGCCACCATCTTTTCTTGTACAGATACCACCTTTTGTGGTTCAGCTCCCATAGATGCCATTATCAGCCAGAACAGCCCTGCACAATGAATTTTGAACTGAGGAACTCGGGGGGAATCCAAGCTGTGTATCTATTAGACAGATTAGCGAAGAGAAAAACTCCAAAGGGGCAGCAGCAACATAACAAATGTAACCTCTCACACTGAAGATAAGTTAAGCTACACAAGTTTTATCCAGCCCCTCTTCCCATGATTAAATACCCTGTGCAGTATGTATAATCAACAGTTCTGAATCACTGTTTTAATAAATGGCATAAAGTCAACCTTGGAGAAAAATTAGTCTTGCTAACATTAGTTACCTCAGAATTTCACAAATGGGAAAGAGTTTTGAACAATATGCATATCTTATATCAGTAAGAAATGCAGGAGTAATACAAAGCAGTAGAATTTAATAGCGTAACTGTTTTCTCTAGCCTCCACATACAATCATATGAGTTACTGCCACATTTACTGTCAAACACTAGCATAAATGTAAATAATTCAATCCATTGTCACAGAAGTAAAGGTATGCTAAACCACAGGCATTCTCATCCCTCTTTCTCATGACAACTCCTTGTACTTCCAGAAGCTCTATAAGTGCAAAATGTCCCTAACACCAATAGTCCCCTTTTCCCTAATTCCCCCCTCCCTACTGAATCTCTGATTTTTTCTGAAGCTTCCCTGACCCAGACTGGCTAGAACTGCAGAATGCTACGGTGTCCAGGAAAGCCCTGTTAAAATAAGAATGTGCCATCATGTCACCTGTTGACTTATGTCAACCCATGAATATCACAGTGTTTTCTTAGGCAAGGAATAATCAGATGTGGCTTGTTGTTGACTTCCTCTGAATACAGCTTGCAGCAGCTTGTATTCTTTGTCAGTCTCTCTTCCAAGTATTAATTTGGCCTGGCCTTCCTTAGCTTCCAAAATCAGATGAAGGATCCGGTGCCTTCAAGATATTTAGGAGTGGATTTTTTCTAGGTCCTCACTAAAATCTGAAGCTAGACTGGTGGTGACTAGAAAGAAGTACTTTCTCCAGTATGGAGTACAATATCTACTTAAGCTCCTTCAGTGCCAGCCAAAGTACTGGTTTCAAAAAAAAAAAAAAACCAAGCATTCCAGTATATTTTATAGCTGATTGCATATTTTCCATTATATTTTAAAGCCTCTATTATAGAACTTTGTTGTATCTTAGCAGTGTTTACTGTGGCTTCTGTGATTGTGATTTTTCATTCATTTTTTTTCATGATTTGATTGTAAATTGTGTGCTACTCTGAGAGTCTTGTTGCTGAAAGATTATTTATAAAGAGTCAGACTGAATTCACTCCAAATAATCACAAACAAATTAAACTGAAAAATAGAAATGATGTGATAAATTTCTGTTTACATTTTCTGTTTGCCTTTTACACATTGGCCCTGATCCATGGTTACAAGCACACTAAAGCTGGAAGACATCTCCCTTTCATCAGTACCAGAGACTGCAGCGTTACACGTTCTTCTTGCCATTCATTAAAGGGGGAGGGGGATGAGGAAAAAAATATTCCAGTTTTAATTTGAGTCAGATTCCATATCTGATAAATGGAAGCTGACATAAGTTTGTATTGAATGAAGAGGAGAAGGAGAAAAAAGAAAGAAGCAGGAGGAGGAAGAGGGGAGGGGGAGAAAAAATATTAATATTATAATGTGATGTTATACAGACTTGTGAAAAATGTTTTCAAAAGTTCTTGGTGTATGCAGTATATGCAGAAAATCCTATTCCCCTATGTGAGTCTGTCACCAAACTCTAAAATCTTCAGGAGAGATGCCTCTTACAATACCTTCTCTGTTCTCTCTGTCCTCCAACCTTTCCAGGAACATTTGGTGGCAACAAGGGAAAGAGCCTTTTCAGTGGCTGCCTCCAGACATTGGAACTTCCTCCTTAGGGATAGCAAGATGGACCCATTTTTGAGAAAGCATTAGAGAACTATTTGATATCTTTAACTGACACACAAACCACTCACTATAGGATGGCTCTGAAAAAATGCTGGGATACTTTATTATTATCTTCAGTAACATGGGAGTTGCACAGAGTTTAAGACTCTAGTAGAGTTATTTTTAGGGATGTTAAGCTTTTTAATTGGATTTATCCAGATATGCACTTCACAGACTAAACATGGGACTACATGCAATTTTGGGTTGGAAAATTATACCTCTCCAGGTTATTAGATGAAAGGCCATTTCCGCACTAGCCTGTTATAGCGCAATTATTCCACTTTCAACATCCTATGGGATACTGGGGTTTGCAGTTTCAGGAGGGGCTGGCCAGCCAGCCAAAGAGCTCTCTGACTGGGACTTCTAAAGGCCCTCCCAAAACTGCAAACCCCAGGATTCCATAGGATGTTGAAAGTGGAATAATTGCACTATAACAGGCTAGTGTGGAAATGGCCGAAAGACAAAAGAATTTGCAAAATGCAGATGTTTGGAATATGCACACATTGCACTTTGTACCTTTCAATATGTTATGAACATACTTTAGTAAATGTAAGCATGTGTCAATTTGAAAAATGTGTAGAGAAATACATGCATTTTTTAACATGAAAATATCCTCATGGAACTGACTGAGAGATGAGAATTACAAGAAACCTTTGGGAACAGACTACACAAATTTGCCTGTCCCTAGTTTTGTTCATTTATTGACATGGCTTTCAAAACTGTTGATGAGTGAGATAGTTCAGCAGGAAAATACTGTTCCATTTTCACATCTGTGATCCAAATATATATGCAGAACATCCATGTATTGCTGTCTCAGAATTTTGGGGGAAATAAAGATTCATTCCATCTGACGGATCATAGGTAGAGATGAATTGTTTGCCGCAGGGAAAAGAAAAATTGCACATTCAGTCATTAGTTCTTGCCATAAGATCATTAATAGGTTACAACTGCTGCTAGATCTTTGGTACTATTTTCTTTCGAGCTTACTAACAGATCATTAGAGATGATAATGAATAGCAGCTTTAAAATGAATCTGGGCGGCTTTGAATCCTGAAAAACGACATGATAACATTGCAGTAATTTATATATGGCATAGTACTCAGTAGGTTCTGCACGTTGCAACAACCATGAAGGATCATACTGAGAATTCAACCACATTCTGGAGATTGGATGAGACAGCAGTACAAGACTTTACATTTCCATCAGTGCATTTAACTGTGACCCTTATGATCTGGACATGCTAAGGACATATGAATCTCTCAAGATAGATCTAATTGAGACTCTCATTTTCCCAGCACCAAACTTGTTCCAACTCACATTTGCATCACTTTGAACTCTATTTTTTTTTCACATATAGGAGGACACATATTTCAAAATGCTGCATATTTCTGCATGTATTTTCCCACAAATTAAACTGTGTTTATCCACCCTTTCCACATATATTAATTTGGCTGCAGGTTTTTCTTTTTTCCCATTTTTTTTTCTCTTTCAAATTGTGAGATAACCTCAGAAATGTATGGCATTCAAGTCACAAACCAAATTGTGCACTGAGTAGTTTGAATGGAGTGAATTGATTAATCTGACATTAAAATATGAACTCATTGAATTTCTCAGTCATCTCTAGTTCAAGTCTACTGCACATCCTCTCCATGTTTCCTTATAGAAAACTTACTCAAGAGTCTGAAGCAGCTCAACTCAACATGACTAGTACCTTCTCAAGGACTTATTTAAATAACATATGGTTTAAAATCATTAAAAATTATTTGATGTACCTAGTCACAGGAATACACCATTTATATTCAGCAACCATGTGTTGACAGTGCTGCAGGAGCCAACACCGCAAGTCTACAACAAAGGCTACCACAATGAAATACAAAGCCAAAGCAGATGCCATTGTGCTTATCTACACTTTAAAACTCAAAATAACATGTTAGAAGTATGAAAGAATTGAGTGACTGAAGAGCATCTCTTGATCTTTGATACAAATCAGATTTTAATGAAAGTGGATAACATAAAACTAATAAAGTTCTTGAAGTAAATGGTTTAATTACACTGGTAATATATATTGAGAAGTTAACAAGTTATATTGTTCTGATGGGCATAGCATGAGTTTTGTTTGCAGGCTCAGTACGCCATCCATTGAAAACTGAAAGAAAATGAATAGTACCACCTGACATAGGCAGAGTGTCTGGTGAGGTGGAGACGGAGTCAAGAATGTACAAGACATGATGAGAGACAAACAGGCCATAAGTTTATTGTATACAGCTGAAGAGTGTTTGTATTGCATGTGGCACTCATCCTGGGATTAGATAATCTATACATCACCTGATAGGCCACGTTCTCCCCAGCACACCTGCTGAGGGAGGCAAGGAGGGGGTGACAGGTGAGGAATCCATAAAGGTGCACAGCAACTGCGTGGTTTCCTTGCTATCTGGGACTGAGGCCAGCTTTTGCTCCCTCCAAGCTCAGCCTGATTTTGGTTGCCTGCACTGAGTACCTCCAATACTAAATTGGTCACATGGGCCTATTTTCACCCTCCAAAAATTGATCTTGCCTCATGCCATACCTCCACTAACTGTTCAAGCCCAAATGCCAGAATAGCCTCTAGGTAAACGTTTATGTTGCTCCTGGCAGGAACAGAGTGAAGCCTTCTGCTTCATGGTCTGGCTTGACAAAGTTTCTTTTTCACCTGTTCTGTGGAAAGACACATGGGTTTCTGCAAAGGAAACAGGCACATCTAATATTAGGCCCCTCTCTGGTGCTCTGAGCCACGCTATAGACCAAAAACTGGAAACCAGACTCTCTCAAAATCTAACATAATGTTTTTTTTAACCAACCATAAGATACAGGAATAAGGCTGTAAAAACATGAAGATACATCCATATCCCTCCCCCCAAAAAAGAATGTGGAAGGATGAGGAATTATCTATTCTAATAATGGGGAAAATATTTTTATATATAATGATGAATTAAATGAGTGTGCAAGATAGTGTTTACCAATCTGTTTTCTGTACTAAAGCCAAGCCTAGCTTTTCAGATAACATTTCTCTTTTTTTTTTTCTGTCATCCCACCCTCACCCAACACAACTATAGCTTTACAGTCAGATCAGTTTGCAGAATATTTTTCACTGGGGGGAGGGCCAGTGGAGGTTATATTTTATCTTGGATTTTATTCCAGAATGACACTTGCAGTACGGTACTGTGGAAAATGAAAACCAGCCCATAAAATAGCCAGAACAGTGGCTACCGTTACCACTTGCAGGAGCAACAGCAGCAAAAACAGCAGCAGCAGCAAAGAGAGAGAGAGCTTTCCGTACTACACTTTTATGGCGCTATTATTCTACTTGCAACATATTGTGGAATTCTAGGGTTTGTAGTTTACTGAGACCAAAGAGCTCTTTGGCTGAGAATTCTAAAGGCCCCTCCCTAAACTGCAAACCCCAGGATTCCATAGGATGTTGAAAGTGGAATAATATCACTATAACAGTGTAGTGCAGAAATGGCCCAGAGTGTGATAACTGAAGCCCCTGTCAGAGCTGCTGATGACGAGCAGCAGCTGTTGGTCCCTGTGGCTCTGGCTGGAGATGAGTCCTGCAGCTCAAGAGCTCCCCCTGCTGCCAGGGACCAAGCAGGCTCGGACGTTCCTCTGCCTGCTCCTTTAGGGCAACAGGGATCCAGCTGTGATCCTGAGGATGCCTTAGAGCCTGTGCCAATCAGCCCACAAACAAGGCGGAGACTCAAGAGAGCTGAGCAAAGGGAGGCTTCCTTGATCAAGTTCAAGAAGCGGTGATAGGCCACACCTGTGCTTGGGCTGCTTGCCTGGAAGCTTTCCTTTGCTTGTGGCAAACTTTCTACAAGCCTTCTCTTTGCCTGTTCCTTGCTTCCAGCATCTGGCTCCTGATACCTTGGATTGCTCTCTTGGCTCCTGACCCCTGGATTTTGGACTCTGACTATGGCTTTTGCTTGTTGCTCAGATTTAGGTGAATGGACTGCCTATAAGTAATTGCTTGCTTTGACTCCTCCTGGCGGGACTCTGCTATCTCTCCCTCTCCCTTCTCTGGGCTGGCTCACCGCCCAGGTCTCTGACCTTGACACACAGAGAGGAGTCAGAGAGCAAAGAGGAAAAAGGGGAGGACATAAAAGAATCACAGAAAGTTAAAAGAAAAAAGAAAATGTTAAGAAGAAAAAGGAAGAACAGTACTATATCAATGCTAATTGTGAGCTCCATTCCCCCCAAAAATGATAAAAAGACATTCTCTTCTTGCTGGGGGAAAAAATGTGAAATGGTCTCCCTGGATTCTCTACCCACAAATAGAACTGAAAATTCTGAAAAGTCAGCAGGAATGGGCAAATTTGTGAGGTTTGATTTTGCACAACTTCTCAACATTTTACTATTAGGCTCATTTTTACTCATTTCTTCATGAGTTTGTAGGATTTAAAGTGAATACAGAAGATGCTAAATATTCTTGTTTACTAATCTGGTTTAATATTGCTCTTAATGTGCACATTTTTGTGCATACCTTTTCAAATCTACATATTTCTCCCTATCCCCCTAATATCAAATGGTATTGTGTTTTCCTTTCCTAATGTGTATTTTATGGAGTCAAGCCTGAAAAGGTGACACTCCCTAGTATAACCCTTTGGGTCACCACTCTGGAGAGACAAAGATGCAGGGGTTTTACATCTTTTCTGAATGTTAAATGACAAGGGCTCAAAGGCCTTGTGTAAGAGATAAGGTCCACATTGGGAATGTGAGCTGATCATTTTTTGAAGCCATTTCCAAAGTCCCTGAGAGCCAGGAAGGTATTACAAGAACAAACAGCAAGAGCTCATGTGAGAGATGAGCAATGTGATTGATACGGGTGATGAATATGGGTGTTTTCAGTGCCCTGTCGAATGGCCTAGTTCTATTCAACACCATCATTCAAACTTATTGGCAGCTATAGTTTTTAAAATCTGGGCTAGTATTGTATGAGATGCAGCTCTTTTCACCTGCTGCACCTGACTCATTAGTACTGCTCTTTCATAAAGTATTGTTGTATATTATTTATGTATTTGAGTTAATCCTGGGGAATGGGGAGGAACAGAGTGCCACATTTGTGTAATCTTGCCTGGAGAGAGGTATCATGCTGGGTTTGGGCATGCCCAGTTAAAGAGAAAGTGGGTTGGGTACATTAAATTTGTCCCATGCTTTGGTCCTCCCCTCATCTTTAAAGATCCAGGTTGTCCTCTGTCTTTTGGTGCTGCTGCTAAATGTCAGATTGATCAGCTACAAAACAACTAACCTCCATGACTTGGTTGTAGATGGAAGGTCTGACCTGATGTGTCTTATGAGACATGGGTAGATGATTTGGATGGGGTTCACTTATCTCAGGGTTCTATCAGTGAGATAGAATTTTATTATTACTGATGACTTGGGAATATTATCTTATTATCAGACAGCTCTGTAGGGAATAATAGGTAAGTGTGACATAGTTTAATTTTATATCGCAATCCTCATCCATTTTGTGTGTATCACAGCAATCATTTGTTCATATATATACCATATTATTAGAATATTAATTAATTAGTAGCTGCATTGATATTTACTTCTTTAAAAAAATCTGTCCAAAAGAGAGCATGTCTACAAATTTTTCTCCATGAGTGACAGAATAAGCACAAAGAAAAGATGTTCCAAATATGTTTTACTGGGAACAGAATACAGTCTAATGACCCTATCTTGTGATGGTGATCTTGGATAGTTCTGCCACTAGATAGATTGAAGCTATCAGGCAGATTCATGTGAAACTGAGTGAACAAAGTATGAAAATGTCAAAGTGGCCAAAGTGTGTATGTTTCTTATTAGGTGCATGCAAGTCCCTTGGCATGAACCAGTACAATGTATAAGACTAGAACAATATATAATATATACAGCTACCAGATAAGAGACTTTGGGTGACATCCAGTAGTGCTTTTATCACCAGCATACCTAACACAACTAAAATGATTGCCTGTACCTTTGCAGCTCCCATGTTGTTCCTCAGGATCTGCTCCAGAAAACTGGGAGAACTTCTGAGGCAGATTTGAGGGCACAAGCTGTGGTTGCAAAGTAGGATGTCACCCTTTGAGGACTCCGGCAATGTAAACCTGCATATAAGAACAGAGCGCTGGGCTCAGCTTCTCCCAGGACTGCACCAATGTAATGAAAAAAGGTTGCAATTAGCAGCATTCTCCATTACAAGAAACTCCTGATGGCAGCTTTTTATTTGTTCATTCATCCATTCTATTTTACAAGGCAAAATTCTTTGAACAGTTTGTATTATTTTGATCATGTGATACACTGAAAATGATGCATACCATTAATCATAAGGAAAGAACTAGAAATCAGATAGCTCATGAAGCAAAAGTGGGTTTTTTCCCCTGTAATCATGCATAAATGAATTTGGTTTGTTCTAGTTCAAGCTAATAACCCTGTTTTCCTCAGACTAATACACTTCATGGCTTTCTGAATTTTGCAAATTAGGTTTCTATTTGTTTTGACATTTGCTATTTTTCCCGTTTGGAACTTTCTAATTATGATAGTGTACAAGAGTTTTTGTCTCTGGCCTGGTTAGCTGGAGCACTGCAACCCAGCTTTTCACACTAGCTTGTGTGTGCATGTTATTAATGTTTATACATCAAAGGAGTGAAAGCTGATTAGAGAAGTTTCTGAGGAGATTTCCTTATTTTTATAATGTTGTGTCTCTGTTAAATGGCTTCATATGGATGGTGACAAAAGAAGGAGGTAATTACAACCTTTTTAATATGCTCTTTGGGTGATGCTAGCAATAACGTCACAGTTATCAGCCTTGGTTTATTATGGATTGTCTCTCTAACTCCAGTATGATCCAATACAGCCTAATGTGCCCAGAATGAAAGTTGAGAAGTTTTTTTAAATGCCTCATAAAAGAGTAGAACGCAAATGTGAATTATATTAGTATGTGTGTATTCCTTTTATTGTTCATGGGAAGACGTAGCACACATTTTCCCCTAGAAATTACTTATACAAATTACTTAAGCAGGTTCTTGGGAATTTAACCATTTATGTACTAGAAAGTTTAGTAGGATTTAAATACCCATATTCATAATTGGCAGAGGCTAAACCAAAATGGAAGGCCACATTATATACCCCCTTCTTGAATATACACAGATAAATGTTCCATTTCTCTCTCTGATATTTAATTTTTCTACTTTCAGACAGGTATTTCCTACCTTGCCTTTCCTAGAGAGGTTCTGCAATGGAAAAGGATTGTGGGGAGGGGTTTGGCTGTTTGAGTAGTTCACACAGGATGACTTACACTCTTCTATGTAATTAAAGAATGCATATAACACTACAATGTGGTTGCAGAGTTCAGATGAAGACAAGCAGTGGCAGGGAAATGCGTCTGCCATTAAGTTCCTCCTCACTAAGACAGTCGCATAAGCATTTAAGAAATACAAGGTTCACTATGTTCCTGAAATAAGTATCAAGCAAGGTTCCCCAGATTTGCACGGTAGTTTGCATTTTTTTAAAGGAGTTTTGCATACTTTTGTATACTCTATACTTTTTATTGTAAAGATCTCCTGCTGTTTTGTTCTAAAACTTCTGTCTTTGCTTATTGTATCCACAACATCTATTGAATTACTAATTTTTCATTCTAACTTACTGTTATAGATATGTCTTAGTTGGCAGACTATTAATTTTTTGAGTCCTTTGACACTCTGGTACTTCACGGTCAACTGTTATCATTCAGAACAGTCAATGAAATTTACTTCAGACTAGCCTACCAAATTTTAGAGAAAAATAGGGAGGAAGTTATAAGTATACCATTATGCTGTTTCAATGCAAAGGCATAAATATTAGTGAAATATAGAACCTTATTAATTTACAATATCAGAGAAAGAAATGATGGAGATAGATGGTGCGCAGCTGTTCAGTTCTGACAAGGGGGAAAAAAAAAACTCCTCAAAGATACCATCATTACGTAGTGGATGTAAAATCAGCATGCCCTTAAATAATATTGAATGTGATGGCAATAACAACAATGTGCAGTGCAATAACACCAGAAGTAATGAACACTGGCTTAAGTAAAAGGGAGGAAGGGGCAGTGGTATCCAAAATCAGGAAGTTCACCAGATGATTAGGGCTCTTTCCTATTTTAGGCATATCTGCACTATATTTTTATGTCAGCTCTTGTACCATTTAACCATCATGACTTTATTGTAAGGAATCCTTAGGATTCGTAGTCTGGTGAAATGGTTAGAATATGTTGCCAGAAGGCTCTAGTTCTTTCTCATCTTCTTTTCCAGTGTATCCCAAGAAAAGTGATTTTGGAGGCTACATACTGTGTGGATGAGACAAAGGAAGGGATAAATAAAAATAGCTATATATTTAACATAAAGCTCCTATTGCTGGTAACAAAGCCTTAGGAGAGGCACTCCAAACTTTTTGGGTGGAAAAATGCTCCAAAGCTGGGAAACCAGAAGTCAGTTGTGACATGAAACACAGGTATTTAGCCATCTGGAAAACCCAAAATGGAAATTCCAAAAGAGTCAGTTTAGGACTCAGTTTCCCATCCTTAGTCCCATCCATCATTTTTTTTTAGGTGAAAAGCATTTACTTTTCATTTGACCTTTAAACCTATGTCCAATCTGTAACATCAAGTGAAGTTGGTCAATTGATTCAGTGGGATTTGACTGTGTGTTTACTTATCATTCAACAGTTGACTTAATGTGCTTACGCTAGATGGGATAAGCAACTGGATTTAGTTCCTGATGGTATTTAAATTGAAAAAAAGATTTAACACTGCTCTTTTTGGTTTTAACATTCTGCTTTAATGTACAAAAGAATGTGGCTTCTTCTGCATTCAGTTTAGAATGGACATTAATTTGGGCTCAATATAACAGATGACCAAATTAAATCATTCATGTTTGGCCTCATTTAAAGCTAATGCCTCTTTGCTAACCTTTTCCTTAACCCCTTTCACTTATCAGACAGTAGTAATAAAATTATACAACAGATAAGTGCCCTTGTGGGACCCCTCTTAGACCTCCAGTATTTTAGCAGTATCCCCAGTGCAAAGATTGGTATGGACTGTAATGACCTAATTGGATCATAAGGATCGGTGGGAATAAAATGTCCCAATGGTCCTTATTTTGAACACCATCACTAACATGTACATCAGTATCACAGGTATAAGGTTCCACTGAAAATGGATTTGAAGGCACACGTACTTGAAAATGTACACTTGAAGGAGCTCTGAAATTCAAATATGGAAAGCTGGAATTTTCTAAAGGTATTAACAAGAATGAGGCCTGGCAATGTGTGGATGCCCAACAAATGCTTCAGTACTTTGTGTGGTAACTCTGAGGCTGGTTTTACTAAATTCTCAGTTTTATCAAAGTATCCACAAGGAAGTTATATAACAATAATTTTTACACTGTATAAAGTGTTGCTTTATGAAGTCTTCAATATAGGTGTTACTTTACAATTTATTTATTTATCCATTCATTCATTTCATTTATATGTTTGCTTTCTTCTAGAGTGGGACCCAAAGGGGCTTCTGGGGACAATCAATTAAAAAATGTTTACAGTAAAATTTAAAACAATTAAATCACCATATAAAACAATATAAAATCATTTTAAAACATATACAAGTTTAAAAACATAAAAGATATTTTTCCCCTCGTGAGCATCATATTTGTTTTCCATTGTTTACTGTAAAACATGTAGATTCTATTTTGCATCCTCTTTTTCAAACCTATAAACATCACAGCAAAGATTAAATGATTATTGTATGATAAGATGTAACAAGCCTTGGCACCAGAATGCAAGTAGTACTAATTTGCAAGATGGAGGAAGATGAAGAATGATGGTGACAGCTTTAGTTTGTACTTTGTGCCCAGAAAAAGAAGGGTCTCTTAGTACTATTCATCAAGTAAAGAGAGCCAGGGCCAGCAACTGTTAAAAATCTCATTCTGATGAAGTGGCAAAGGCAATATATTATTGTAGAACATGGATTTGGGGCAGCATTTGATCCTTCACAATTTGTTAATTTGTTTTCTAACTGGGCTGCTTTTCCCAGTATATCCATCACAGGACATTTTAAACAAAAATGTTCTAATAACAAATGCCCGCCATTTCAAAATTCTCTGTTAACATTTCCTTTCCCAGAAGGAAACAACATGGAAGGATGTACACGCCTGAGTGGTTAAGTAATTGTTTACATTTTTTCCTTTTAACCGTTATTTTCCTTCTTCAGGAAAAAAAATACACTATTTGCTTCTTTCAAAGAACACTACATTAGTTTCCCAACAGATGAATATGAAAGCCAAAGTGCATAAGAGATTTATGTTCACTTGATAAAGTGACAAAAGTAAACAAACATTTTAGTGTAATATGAAAATCTCAATTACTACTTATGCTTAACTGTTTGAAATTGAGAATTACTTCTTGCATTATATTTTATACAACCAGGCTAAGGTCCAGAAAAGTGTAGAGCATAACTGAATTTTGGAAGTTGCTAATCATGTTACAATTAACCACAGAAATATTATTATTAATAATAGTACCTGTGTACTCAAATCCAAAACCATGCTTACATACCAAGAAAGAAAGGGGAAAAAAGCAAAACCCTTGCTGAGCAGTCATTGCCATTCACACAGTAATAAATAAAGCATGTTCCTTAATGTTTTTCTTATAAATGTATTTATCATATAATTACAGCAGTTAGACAGAAATTTCACAGATAGAAGGGCCTATTCCAGAAGTGGGCTCTGGCTAAGCTGATTCTGAAGGAGAGAGACAGTGATAGAAGCAGTGTCAGGAGAGGTCTGGGTAGGAGCTTTCTAGGTGAGCAAGTAAGCTACACTGAATGGGTGGGAGGGCAAAGAAGATGCCACAAATTTCCTTACATACACCTTCTGCAAGACCCTCTGCTCTTCCCTCATCATCCTGATGGGAAAGAGAAAGCACCTCACTGGAAGGGGAGGAGAGGCAACAACAACCTCCTTTGTCCTTCTAGGGTATAAAAAAAGGGCAAAGGGCTACGTTAGATTCCCTTTGTTTGAAAAAACAGGACCATTAGAGGCCTATCTTGGAAAAGACATGAATGCATAAATGAATGAATTTAAGAAAGGAGGAAAAATACTAAGAATGAAAGTCAAAGACAGCCTCTCCCCACATACATTTTAATGGTGAAGCTTTTGAGGGCTTTCCCCTCCATATTTCATCCTTCTGCTCATCATTAATTCAACCTCCATCCCTGTTGTTCCTCCCTCTCCCCCCGCCGCTTTCCCCAAAACTGGAGTCTTCCAGATGTACTAGAGTAAAATTCCTATTAGCCCCAAGAAATAAGAAACCATTCTATCTCAGTCCTGGCACAGCTGATAAATCAAAGAAAACAAACTGAATATCTCCCAGCTTGTTACTTACTTCCAGGTAATAAGCAAGGAATCATAAATAAGGTCCAATATAACCAAGTCCAGCAGGGGTTTCATGGCAAGGGAGTGTCCAAGGTCAATCCAAGCCTTTGTCAAGGCATCCAGCAAGGAAACAGGTCAGATAAGCTCTGACAACTCCTGGAAGGGAAGGACACCAACTAAATAGGCCCAAAGCCTAGCACAGCTGTGCCACGATTGATTGTTGCTGGTTATAAATTCAGAGAGAGCGACACTGGGTGTCTCGTTGGTGTCTGTGCTGTGCAAAGTTGGGTCTAGCTAAGTGTTCTTTTGTATCTGAACAGGCAGGACTCTCTGTTGGAGCTGGCACCATCTCCTGTTCTGTTTCCAGCACTGCAACCTCTCTCTGTATGAAAGGCCCTGGTTTCCTTCTGTTTCAGACTCTGGTGTGCCCTCTGCTTCTGACTCTGAGTCAGAGTCCATGCTCTGAAAGCAAGGCATGACAGAAACCTATTTCCAAATTTTCTAAGAGGCTAGAGTGCTCATCTGTAGTCTGTTCAACCCCTTCATACTTCCCATAGCTCAGTACCATTAAGGTGAGGGATGTGAGGGAGGAAAAGAAGAAAGAAAATGTATTTATGACTTAGTATGCCTGTATAGACTCGGCTATTGTTAGCTCTTTTTGCCCCAAGTCTCCTGGACAGTACGATAAGCCCCTTCTCTTTCTTCTAAGTAGCTCACACTACAACATTTTCTATTGCAACCAATTCCACAACCTGTTTTCTAAAACTCTACGTAGCATTTCTGATGAGCTGGACAAGTTGCCAAAGGAAGGATGAACTGGGGAGGTGTACTACTCAGACATAATCATAGAATCATAGAAATGTAGAGTTGGAAGAGACTACACAGGCCATCCAGTCCAACCCCCTGCCATGCAGGAACACCCGCAAAGTACTCCCGACCGATGGCCCTCCAATCTCTGCTTAAAAACCTCCAAAGAAGGAGACTCCACTACACTCTGAGGCAGCAGATTCCACTGCCGGACAGCCCTGACTGTCAGGAAGTTCTTCCTGAGGTTCAGGTGGGATCTCTTTTCCTGCAGCTTGAATCCATTACCCCTTGTCCTGGTCTCTGGAGCAGCAGAAAACAAGCCCTCTCCTTCCTCTACATGGCATCCCTTCAAATATTTAAACATCACTATCATGTCCCCTCTTAACCTTCTCTTCTGCAGACTAAACATACCCAGCTCTCTAAGTCTATCCTCATAGGGCATGGCTTCCAGGCCTCTCACCATTTTGGTCGCCCTCCAGCTTGTCATTATCCTTCTTGAATTGGGGTGCCCAGAACTGGATACAGTATTCAAGATGAGGTCTAACCAAAGCAGAGTAGAGTGGTACCAGTACCTCCCTCGATCTAGACACCATACTCCTATTGATTCAGCCAAGAATTGCATTGGTTTTCTTGGCTGCCACATCACACTGCTGACTCATGTTCAGCTTGTGGTCTATGAAGACTCCTAGATCCCTTTCACATGTACTGCTATCCAGCCACGTGTCCCCTATCCTATATTTCTGTATTCCATTTTTTCTACCTAAGTGTAGGACCTTACGCTTCTCTTTGTTGGATTTCATTTTGTTAGCCTCAGCACAGCTCTCCAATCTATCTAGGTCATTTTGAATTTTGATCCTGTCCTCAGGTGTATTAGCAACCCCTCCCAATTTGGTGTCATCTGCAAATTTGACTAGCATGCCCTCTATTCCTTCATCCAAGTCGTTGATAAAAATATTGAACAGCATGGGGCCCAGGACCCTGTGGCACCCCGCTAGTCACTTCTCTCCAGGATGAAAAGCAGCCATTCGTGATCACCCTTTCGGTTTGGTCGGTCAACCAATTACAAATCCAACTAACAGTAGCCCTGTCCAGCCCACATTTTACTAGCTTCATTGCAAGAATGTCATGGGGAACTTTGTCAAAGGCCTTACTGAAATCGAGATATGCTACATCCACAGCATTCTCTTCATCTATCAAGCTAGTAACTCTATCATAAAAAGAGATAAGATTATTCTGGTGTGACTTATTTTTGAGAAATACATGTAAACCTGGATCCACCTTTCCATTCTCCTTTATATTATTGTTATAGGTTGCATCCATACTAGTTTAGCACCTGTTTCATCACACTGCTTATCACTGCAATAAGTCTATCAAGATGTACTACCACCATTCAGTTTTTCTGCTCTTAAAAGAAAATATACAAAACAGCTAAGGACACAGAAGTTGTGGATCCCTCCCCTTAGTGCTTTAAAAACTAGAATATTACAGTCTATTTTTATTATATTCTAAGTAGGGCAGTGGTAATCCAGGAAATATAAAAAAACAACAACACTTGAACATCCACTGACAGATCAGAATTAGTAGTTTAGACTTCAACAAATGAAACCAAAACAGACCATGTGAACAAATACACTTGAATAGACTGATAGATGATTTCCAATTCTTTGTTAAGAGAATGACTAAATTCATCAGTTTAAACACAACTTCCCTTAGTTTCTTTTGAAACGTCACTCCAGTCAAATCAACTCAAGCTTGCCATCTGTAGAGAGCACAAGTGCAGCTCTGTTTAAGAATTATGTTATACAGCTTCCTTTCCTCAAAGTTTACATGCAAGCTGTTCTTATCAAAATTAAACCCATTATGAGGATTCATCTTAGGATTCCATCAGACTTTAAATAAAGAGTGACAAATGTCCACATATGGATGACAAGCTGTTTCTACAGTAAATATTTTCCTATTTGTTGAAGAGAGTCTTATGGCTTTTTAAGATGTTTCCCATGAGCCATTACAAGACTTATCTTGAGATGAACATAAAATAAGGCTTAAATAGTGACTTCACTATTCAGGCATTCACAGCTCTCATATTTTTATGACATGTCGCTTCTAATGTTGCTGATAATGATTATTTATATTTAGAACTGTTAGATATCAAACTGATTAGAGGGTGAAGCAGAGTTATTTTACATTTTTATTAATTAATTCCCATTTTCAGAATGTTGTAAAACATCCTTATGCAATTCCTTCATAAAATCTTGGTGAACATGTTTATAAAAGCAATGCAAAACTTCCTGACAGCCACAGGTAGCTGAAAGTAACAGGGAAAAATGAACTTATGCCAACCTATTAAGGTTGCTTGTTCATTTGTCTCTAACCACTCATTGAAGGAGTCTCCTGGTTCAACTGGTATACTGCACCACACTAAGGCTGAAATTCTATACACATATCTGGGCCTAGGAGTAATTCTTATAGATTATTTCCTCTAATGTTTGGTATGGGGCAAAGAGAAATATAATTTTTTAATTTCTAAAACAATCTGAAGAAGTAAAGTAAAGCTATGACAGAGGTATAGCTGCTAGAGAGAAAGGAGAGGGTACTCTTGATAGGTGCACCTAAACTTGTGAAATTCTGTCTTCTCAGACAATATTATAGTACAAGATAAAGAGCTTCTTGTTTGGAACGACATCCATTTTATATGTTTACGTGTTTCACTGTATGCCTTATCATTGTATAATAAGTTATTACATATTTTAGGAACCTTATATTTTAATTGTTGTTAGCTGTACTGCATGGTGTGAAAACACTAAAAGGAATTCAAGCTTGTTAAAGTAAATAAATACATAAATAAATTAGAATAAGTTCAAGTTTAGATAACAACACTTTGTCCAAGTGAGAAAGAATTGAAATCTGAGATGCTATAAACTGTCTGTCAGCCATTTTGCATCTTAATTAAAGAGGATATCTTAAAACATAAGAACTGTTGCTTTTCTTTGTCTTTGGCATTCAAATAAGTGTAATACGTCAAATGAATATTTTATACCACTGAAAGCCTTACCCCAGACTAGGATCGACAGCAACTCCCATGGGGTTGTGAAGATCAAGATCTATGAGGATGACACATACAGTTCCATTATAGTTGCATACGAAGATTGTGTCACTTGTTCGATCCACAAAATAAAAATTTCCAGTAAGCCAGTCAACTGCCATTTGTTGTATATCTGTCATAGGAAAAAAAATTGTTAAATTAGTTGAGAGACTTCAGTATGAGTAACTGCAGACATTACACCAAAGGCAATGTACTATACATTTGAAAGAGTTCACGATGTTAATGAATTTTCTAAGAACAAGGGATGAGAACAGTAACTTTTGCCTAAAGAAAAAAATTAGTCATAGTAGAATGGAAAAGAAAAAACCCACAGTTACCATTTTTTAATTTTCTTATAAGTTAAGGGGATTTCAGGTACAAATGTGCTGTTTGAGTAAGGATAACAATAATTACATTACAAAAAAAAATATAACATTTCACAGTGGGTGAACACATCATAGTAGTACTAATAAGCATCACTTTTTTTTTTTTAGAGAAACCACTTTTTTTATAATGTGGGAACTATTTCAGTTTGTAACATAATCACAGAAATGAAGTATGAAATTAGTCATGATGTATCTGAAAGCTTTAAGAAAGGCACTATGACCCTGTCAGTCTGTGATAAAAGTAAGAAATGAAAACACAACAAGAATTGCTTCTACATAAAACATTGGCACATTTTTCATTTCTGCTTTAAACTAGATCAGAATCTTGCCTCTTATGATCAAGTGTGCATCATTGTATCCAAATACTAATCTTCCATTTTATTTTGGGAGGAGCCAGAGCCCAGATAGAAAGCACATGTGTTGCAAGCAGAAGCTCTTGGTTTCAACTCAAGCATCTGCAGCTAAAGGACTTATGGTATCAGCTGCAAAAGAAACCCACCCTATGACCCTAGAGAGTTGCTACCAGTCAGAAATGGAACATTTGTCAACACAGTTCTTAATCAGCCAAGGGGTCACTTGTGTCCTTATTCTTCTTTGTCCACTCACGTATTTTCATCAGTGCTTGGTGCATCTGGGTGGCAATGCACAGACCACTATGTATACAGCACACTATGGATACTGGGACACAGCTACATCTATCCTCCATTACATTTGTCCAGCCATCACTCTCCCTCCCAGGGATTCAGCTCACAAATTGGACTCTTAAAGAGCCACCTATCACTTTGAAATAAACACAATTAAGCACAAAAGTTTTAGATACTATAAAAGCACACACATAAATACATACACACAGACACAAAACCAGAAAGATGTAAAATAGTATGCTACAAACTAAACACAAACAAACAAACAACCCTACCACACTAATTATAAAACTAAGGCCCTTTCCATGCCACCCTCTCATCCTGCCATGGGGATGGGAGAAGGATGGGAACACGACATTGCTTCTGCATGATGTCATTGCGGTCCTGCTTCTCTCCCATCCCCAGGTGGTATGATCATGGATTAAATCATTAATGAGTTTTCCCCATCAATGACCTACTATTGCACTACCACCCTGAACTTACCTGTGCTGCAGAAGGGCAGGAAATGTGATGGCAGCCTGGGAAAGTACTCAGTTGCACTGTAAAAGGAAGCAGCATGTCCATCACACTCCCTTCTGTAGGGAGCCAGTCCCATGTGAAGGGGAGCACTACCTTCACATTCCCTTCCTGGCAGAGCTGCTGTTGGGATCACTCCCAAATGCTGCTGCAAAAAGGTAAGCTGCAGAAAGGGCCTAAGAGCCAGCCATCACTTTGGATGGACAAATATGTCAAGCAGCAATGTGTCAATGCCCATGCCTGCAACTGTGCTTATGCAATGGCAGATTGTACAAATCATGCAGTCATGCACAATTTTTTTCCTCACAAGATGCAATCAATCAATCAATCAATCAATCAATCCATCCTTACATACATCTTTTCTTAAATGAAATGTTGAGTGAAACATTATAAATATTGATATCCTACTTAATGCCGGTGGAGCGTACTCAGAGATCCAGGGGGGCAACAACAACCAGAGGGTTGTTGTAAAAACCAGGCCAGATGAGGGTTCTCCTAGGGTACCTTCTAGCCAAGTAATCTGAAAAACTGGAGCTGCATGTAGTACCACCCACCATCCATTTTATAGCCTGGGAAGAGCTGTTACACAGGGAAGTACGGAGTATCTTTTTGCACAATGTTATACTGCTATATGCCACCAAGTTTAGCCCTGACTTCTGCCTTTATTTTCTTGTGATACTTTGAAGGAGGACAAAATGCAGGCTATCACCTACAAATAATAATAGGTGATCAGCTGAACAGTATTTTAACTATACTATAAGAAGTGAAAATGTGGCAATATTCCAGTCCAGTCCAGCCATCACAATATACTGTTCAGAGCTGTCACTTGTATTCATAACCTTTCTCCTCCTGCTTCTTCTTTTCATTTCTAATTCAGAGGTGAAATCTGACCTCCTCTTTGTTACTGCTGCAAGTATGAGAAACACAAAGCTTCATCATGACAGCACAGCAATGTTCTATGTATTTCTATATCCTTTTTTGTACAGTGGGCAATGACAAATAGTTTAATAGACGTTTTGAAATTATAAACAATTATTTGAGGTCTCTTCTCTACCCTATGCTGCTGAAACTCAAATAAGATCTTACAATTTGAATTTGCAGAACACATAAAATATCCACCTGAATGCTCTCTATTGAATTTGTGAGGAAATAGCTCCAGCAGTAGAGAAGGATGTCATATCTGTGAAACAGATTGCTATAATATTCCTCTCTATATATATATCCAGATAATGCACATTTATATATGGCTTACCCTTTTCTCTAGCAATATTCTCATTAATTACTGATAATCAGTGACACCCATTTCCAATAATTCAGTTCAGTACTGGACTTGACAAATTTAACTGTCCTTCAAAATTCTGGAAGACAGCTCAGTTACTTATGACCCCAATTCCAGCCAAAACGACACTTTGCTGGATATTACCAGCAGTATCACTATGTTAAGGCCAAAGAAAAAGAAAAAAATCCTATCCAGAACACAAACAGCAAACAGCCAAAGCTTGTAGTAACTCCAGAAAGATTTGGAGTGGGCCAAGAAATCTTCAAAGATGATGACAGAGGGGGTGGAAATGGGTTTTATACTCTCTCACTTTTATACCATCTCACACTAATATCCTGCATTATGACATATAGTGTCACTATACTTCTAGCCTTGCAGTGTCACTATGCTTCCTTTTCTAAAAGGAATATTTTTATAGAATGGACTGAGGATGATCTATTGTTTTTAGAGTGAAGTGTTTTAATTGCTTTTTATCTTTCAATGGGTTTTTATCTTTTTAGATGCAGATTTAAATCATACTGGCAATAATAGAATCTCATCTTAATGTTCACTTTTTGTGTATTTTTAGATGCATTTTTTAAACAATTGTAAGCCACTATGAGTCACAATTCTGGGAAAAGGTGGAAAATTAATAAATAAATATTCTTTCTCCTTCTCTGATTTTTCTAAGAGGACAAACAGCAGTCCCACTTTGCAGTTGTAGAGGTAAGAGGCCAAAAACATGCCAATGATTTCCCCTAAACATTATGATAGAGTGGCAGTGGCAGTGGCAGCTGCTTTGTTAGTGACAGCAACAATAACGAAAACAATATGCCCTTTTTGTTCTTCTCTTTCTACCATTCTGTCATTTTTAAAACAACTACAGCTTTACCTACCCATTAGGGAAGCTGGGAAACGCAGTTTTCCTACCTGCCCCACTATCCAATGGCATCAGCAAAATGTCAGAAGAAAGTATGGCCAGTTTCAGAAAATTAGTACACCTACCCTACTTTACAGCAAAGGAGGGAAGATGAGCATGAGGATGCCAACTCCAACCCTTTGTGTCCATTATTGTTGCGCTGAGGCCAAACACTTCTGATATCCCACCTCAACAAAAAGGCAAGAAGAATAAGGAAGGAGGAACAGAGTGAATATGCTCATGTTTGTCCTTTCTCCATGGCTGTTGTTATCTGAACACATGTATAGGGCTTGAAAGTGTAAAAAATCTGTCTTGCAAATCATACCGCTACAGTGTTTGACAGCACCACTGTTGACTACAACCACAGGGATTACTGCTTTTGTCATGCTTCAATTTTGGTAGTTGTTACATTTCACTAAAGTCACAGAAGAGAGAAGGGCACGTTCATTCCTTATTGTGTTCAGTGGGCCAACAGTAAGGTGTGGTGAAGATAAGAGATATAGTGGAAATTTTCCTTCCCCACTGCTCCTCACTTTGCATCTTTACATCAGGTCTTTCCTTCTGTCCAGAGGAGCGAGTGCCAATTGATTTGCTGGTGTCTTGGTTCCAGACAGTGGCAATGAAATTCCTTGCCAGCCAATGCTTACTTGGCCTCCTTATCTTGCTGTGATGAGCAGTTTGGTTTGAATATTCATAAACAGATGCACAGATATAGACAAGGACATAGAAAGAGGCCCTTTAAATCTTAGACCCTTTCTGCAGGACAGTGGCCTCCCGGCATGGGGAAGTGAGAGGAGTGGGACCATGATGATGCTTCCACATGATGTCATCGTGGTCCTGCCCTTCTCGCATCCCCGGTCAGTGGGATCGTTAGTTATATCATTGATGGAAAAACTGTTTATGGCTCCCAGTCACGTAACATTCTTGTTGCTGCCAGCCATGCAGAAGGGGCAAAAGTGAGATCATGCACTTCCTTCCCTAGTGCAGTATGGGAAAATGGCTGGCGGCAGTGCAGAAGGAAGGAGTGTCCCTTGTGCTCCATTTTGCAGGCAGGCAGCTGGGTGCACAGAAGAGCATTGGGGACACGCTCCCATCACAGCAGAGGGACTGCTGGGATTGCAATGGGATAACACAAGAGAGTATTGTAGTGCAGAAATGACCTTAGATACACCCATCTTATGGGTTTTGTTGGAGAGTGAATGTGTGTGTTTGTGTGTGCATCTATGTGTGCGTGTTTATGTCTATGGCCCTTTCCGCACTGGCCCATTAAAATGGTGCAGAGCGGCCTTCAATGGAGGTCTTCTGCACCGTGGAGTGGACTGGGGCAGACTACTTTCGTAGTTCCGCACCTCGGTCCACTCCAGAGCTACCGGAACTGGTCGTGCAGTGTGCTTTTTAAAAACCTCTTTTCAGAAGTTTTTTTAAAAGTACGGAGCATGCGACCCCGTGTCACTCCGTCACCGCACTCCAGTGCAGATCTGCTGGTGTGCACTAGTGCGTGCCTGCAGATCTGCCGGGGGCGGGCTTTAGGCTGGTGAGCTTCTCCAGTTGGTGGAGAGCCTCCACCAACCAGAAGCCACCATTTTGGACACTGGAGCAGTGCGGAGCGACAAGCTCGCACTGCTCCTTGTCAGGACGGACCCAAACGGACCCACCAAAAAGCCGGTGAGTAGTGACAGGGAACATTTCCCTCGCTGCATGTGGAAAGGGCCTTTGTCTATCTACTTAGATAGGCATAAAGATACACACAGATATACATAAAAATCACTTGAACTACAGTTACCCCCTCAATTGCTGTCTTTCACCAGACAGTATATGTGTATGTCTAGAAAAACAGACATAAGCCTAAACACAGATACAGATATATTACAAAGCACATCTTTGTTTTATCAAGTAGAGATTTGTTTGTTTGTTTTTTGAACCAATGTCTCTATTTTAGATACTGAATCTGCATTTTTAATGGAATAGTACTATATTTCAGAACTGTTTTTAACTGTTGCTATCTTGGATTATGCAGCACCATCAGAAGGGCAATATGAAAATCTATCTCTATATCCATCCACTCATCCATCTATATAGATAACATGATGCTCCCAGCAGTATGGATTTAGTATAGATGCTCTTTATAATGTAAAAGTCAATATTCTCTTAAGAGAATGAACAGTTCTTAACACATATTTTTAAAGGGGTAGATTTTCCCATATAGTTATATTTTGCACAGCAAACATGAAATGCTCATGACACAAATGAAACAAGGGTAAAATCATCAAGAGATGTATATTTGGTTTTGTTTGAAACTGATAGAAAAGAGGAAATTTGATTGGTGAAACAGTTCTTATTGAGTATTGTATCAGGCATTATATTACCTCCAGTTTAGGAACTTTGAAATGATGCCTTCTTTAATTTAGCACATTTGACAGCTACAAAACATGTGTTGTGTACTACCTATGTTGAAAGACTGGTTGCAGTTTATGTCTTGTGCCTGTCTTGTTGTGTTTGTACTGGGAATCCTGCTCGTGAATTATAAATGGCATCTTGCTTTCAAGAGGAGAAAGTTGTAATGAATTACCACAGGCTGCAATAGCTAAAAAGCACGTTCCACACTTTTCTAAGTATATGAAAACCCTACTTAGAGATACTGTTTTTTGCAGTGGTAGAAGATGCTGCTAGATTTGTCTGGCAGGCAAAGAACCCCAGAATAAATTTTAAAACACTGCAGTAGCTAAGAAAAGGGGTGGCTTGGGAGTTCCTAATGTCAAATTATATTATGAGACCTGTCGTTTTGTATGGTTGAAGGAATGGATATTGCTTAAAGATGTGAGACTTTTGGAACTTGAAGGCTACAATTTAAGATTTGGTTGCTATGGTTATCTTTGGTATGATAAAGTAAAGGAATATGCTGAATTTAGAAATCATTATATATGAAAGGCTCACCTATGTGTTTGGTGTATGTATACACAGATACTTTTTCCTAAAATAATATTAGCTATCTCATTGTAGGAAGGTTATTTTTTTTTTCCTCCTAGGAGTAAGTGGGTTAAAAATTGGAAATGGTTGCTCTATGATGATCCTTTGTATTTTGAACAAGATAGCTGGAAGTTTCAATCAAGCGAGATGATTCTTAAGGAAGACAAAAAATTTAATTGGTTTGCTTATATGCAACTTAAGGACAGATTTAGGCAAAACAAGATAAATGCAGCCATAGAGGTTAGATAAAATGAGTTTTATTTAGAATTATGTAAAGGTGATGGCATGTGATTTAAAAAGTGCATAAATGGCTTTTGAAATTAGAGACAGAAGATGAGCCTGTAAAAGAATACATGATGTGGGCCCAAAATTTTGAGCATGATGTCCATATGGATGTATGGAGAAAAAATGTCATCTAAAGATATAAAATTTACTGTATGCAGTAATTTTAAAGAAAACCTGTATAAAATGATGTGCAGATGATATCTAGACCCAAATAAGTTACTGAAATCTCCCAGAATGTTTCAAATCAATGTTGGGGTTGTCAAGATAAGGAAGGCTCCTTGCTACCTATGAGGAATAAGAAGCTGAAAAGTTACTGGTATAAATTTTATATGTTAATCCCAAAAATTTTAAAGCTAGATGTTAAAATGTTACCAGAAATATTTCTGTTGAGAACTATGGATAAAGAACAGGACAATAACCATGGATTACTTCTTTGATATATGACAACATCAAATATATATATATATATATATATATGACAACAGCAAGAATATAGCTTGCTCAAACTTGGAAAGGAACTGAGGGACTGACCATGTAAGAATGGATTGTTAAACTTGCTGAGTTAGCCCAAATTGCCAAATTAACATGGGTTCTAAAGGAAGACTTTTTGAAACATTAGAAAATATTTATGGATTTTTTTTTTTTGAAGCTTTAAGAAATCTGACGAGGTAATAATCTGTGCCATGGTTATTCATAAATTTAGTAGGATTATTTCACTGGATCTGTTATGATCAAATAATATTTTTTTTGGTTCTTTTTCTTTGCATTTCAGTCAATGCTGAGGGTCAGAACACAACTGTGTATCAGTTGTGTGACTTTCCTTCTTTCTCTCTTTTCTTCTATTTCTTTTTGATTGCATATTACTTTGATTACAACTTTGATTGTTCATGCTAAAAATGAATTTTAAAAAAAGAAGAAAAGAAAACCCTACATAACTAGCAGATGTATTTTTAATAAGCAGATCTTCTAACCTCTGCAGTTTCACTGAAGAAATAAAGGACATTAAATTCCTTTGAGAACTGCAGCCCTGTAGTTGTCAGGCAAGATGATTCTAATGGACCTAGTTTAACAATCCCTTGGGAATACTATATTTTTAACACCATGCCATTGGCTACTCAAATATATCCTACAACCAATCACTAAAAATCCACACTACATTTTAGACAGCTATTTTAGAGTTAAACAATATACAGGGTAATTAAGCCAGTGTGGTATAGTGGTTTAAGCATTGCACTATGACCCTGGAGATGAGAGTTCAGTTTCCTGCTCGGTCATAGAAATCCACTGTGTGAACTTTGTCAAGGTTGTTGACAGGTGGCAAAGTTTTCCGATGAGTGGACAGCAGAGAGAAGAGGCAGTGTGGCCAGACAGCCAGGTGCAAGGCCAGCAGGATTCTTATGGCTATGTCTTGTGTATGAGAGAAGGCCACATGCCAGAGCACTGATTGGGTCACCCCACTTGTTCCAGGGTGACAAGGTAGCATAAAAAGGCTGGTGTTTGCCTTGACCAGCTGCCAGTTAGCTGCCCTAGCTGGACTTGCCATGCCATTGGCAGTATACTGTTTGTAAGGGAAGATGCCACCCGATTTTTCTCCGTTATCTTCTGTTTTTCCTCTTTGTCTAATTGCTGGACAGCTTGCATGTTTCTGCTAAGCCTTATCTTAGAGTGCAGCAATAAATCAGTACTCTAAGTCTTACTTAATGAACCTCTGGAATTCTTTCTGCTTCACTGGGACTCTCTGCTGCGGCGAAGCCTTGCTTCACAGATAGCACTCTGCTCATGCTCAGAGGAGCCAAATCCTGACAACCCTGACAAACTTTGGGCACATTAAACACTCTCAGTCCCAGAAAACCCCATGCTAGGTTCACCTTCCGGTTCCCATAAGTCAGAAATGACTTGAAGGCACACGACGACAACGACGACAACAACAATAACAACAACGTGTTCAGAAGATGTAAAACTTTCCAGAGAGCCAGCATGGAGTAGTGGTTTGAGTGTTAGATTATGAGCCTGGAGACCAGGGTTCAATTCCCTACTTAGCCATGGAAACCGATGGGGTGACATTGGGTGTGTCACACACATTCAGCGCCAGAAAACCCCATGATGGATTTGCCTTCGGGTTGCCATAAGTTGGAAATTACTAGAAGGCACACAACAATACAATTAACTTTTACTTTATACAATCATTAAGAATGTTTCAGCTGTGCTTTTGGTATACTTAGATGAAACAACAAATGAAAATTGCCGTTATTAGTATGTTAAGTTTTCTTAGATGTAACAAGATAACATGATGTGTTGAAGAATAATATCAGTATTTAACCTGTTCATCAGGGCAGTTTCATTTATTTAAAAATATTTATTTTATTCATTTTACAAATGTTTGCTTTAGGAGCCCTGGTGGCGCAGTGGTTAAATGCTAGTACTGCAACCATAAGGTTGTGAGTTCGATCCTGCTGGGCTCCAAGGTTGACTCAGCCTTCCATCCTTCCGCAGGTCGGTAAAATGAGTACCCAGCTTGTTGGGGGCAATTAGCTAAAAAATACATTATAAACCAATTAGATAACACTCAGTTGATAAGCGGTATAGAAATAAATGCTATGATGTATTTCAATGTCTGTGTAGGATTCCTATTAGTCTTACATGCAAGTTATTACACTTGGCCCTCCACATTCCCTAGGGTTAGGGACACAGGACCCTGGCAAAAGTGAAAAATTCACAAATAATAAAATGTGTGTATCTGTGGGAAGGGGGCTGAGGCACAGGTGGGGAAAGTGGCCATCCAGGGTCTAAACCAGGTCAGGGAAAGGAGATGGTTAGTATGGTGGTCCTGTACCTTCTCTCTCTTGCCCATCTCCTTCCTTGGGTGTGTGTGTGCAGCAAGGGTACAGTGTTTGTAAGTGCTCAGAATGTGGGCAGAGAGCCATCCTCAGCTGGCCAGACAGAGATTGGTAAAGGAAGAGGAGAACTAGAGGTGGGTTTTTAAAGGGCTGCGTGGCCTGATAGGGGCCACCAAGAGGGAAGGTTCCCCCAAAAACAAGCACCTGAGGTGGGAAGGCAAAAGTTGGAGAAACTCACAAATAATCAAATCTGTAAATGTCAAATCTGCAAATGTGGAGGGATGACTGTAATCAGTTCCACACAGGCTTAATGCCTGTAAAGTTAAAGTCTTGGATATACTCATCTCCTTAACTGAGCCCTCTCAGTTTTAGGTTCAATTTAATATACCTCACTTTTCAAAAATACACAACATTGGCTTTTTGAGATGGAAAAAAAAAATCAAAACAGGAACTTATCGAAAAAGGCAGATTTTAATGTAAGTTTCATCACTGCACCAATTATTTAGTCAATAGTTAAAAGAACTGATTTAATAAAAACGGACTTCAAAGTTTGGCCAAAATTGGAGGAACTGAAATACCCCCATTGGCTGACGTGATTGAGACATCACTAGACTGTTTCCTCAGCTTCTGCTAATGAGCACAACTCTCCTTGTCTCTTGTGCCTTTTAAAATAAATCTAATGTCATTTTCCAGCCCACAAAATACAGCTTTGACACAGCAGGCTTTTCAAGCTTAGAGAGCTGCTGTCTTTAGATAGAGGGAATGGAAACCCTCAGAAATAGAGATCCTTATGTGTCCTCCAAATGTGTACATAGGGATGGACATGTAGGAAGGGGAAAAAGGAAAGTGATTAAGGAGAATTTTGATAAAAGAATTTTTAATAAGAGAAACAGGGTTGAATGGGAATGATTATAGCTCCTTTGATAGCTGCTGTAGTGATGATGGTGACAGTGATAATGGTGTCATGTCCTTAGCCCAAAACTGAGACTCAAAGCAGCTTATAGGAAGTTTAAAAAAAATGAAAAAGGATCAGGTAAAATACGCAATGGTATGATACTTAAAACACAACTGAATTAAAGGCAATTTAAAAGCATTTTGGCTACTTACATTTTTTAAAACAGTACAGAGCTAAACATCAGCCACATGACATCTGTTTTGGTGTTATATGTATGCTGCAGGCCTGATCTGCATGTTGGAGAGTGCAAATCAATCTCTCTACATGGGAGAGCTCTCCTAAGGATAGCAGAAACTAACTCTCTTTGTTTACAAACAACAGACTTTTCAGGAGCAGGCATGGACTCACTGTGAGTCTGTGGGAAAGCAGGAAAATATCTGTGGATACTCTTTTTTATATACTGATGGATTGATTTGTGATAAGGAATTTCTAGGAAATACTTCAGCCACTGATGAAGACTCATGAAGACCACTGATGAAGACTCAAAACACGTTTGGCTGCAATTAGTGGTGGACTTGAAGAGACATCAGTCAACTTTATTCTTCCCTATCAAGTGGTTTACCACAGTTGCTTTGTCTTTGGGAGGACTAGCACATAATTTGAAGATTCAGTTCATCTCCACCAATTGCCTCCAATAAGGCTTTTACATTTCAGGGGAATGGAGGTCTCCTCACAGAGACTTCGATTCTTTTTATTATATTATTGTATTTTCTATATTATATATTTTATATAATGGTTCATTGATTTAATTATTGTATATGATACATTTAGTAAGTTTCCATATATATATATATATATATATATATATACACACACATACATACATACATACATACATACACATACATACATACACATATATTATACACACACACACACACACATATATATAAAATAGTTTTTCAAAATTTTTATACATAGTTTGATATTATAACTCCTAACTTCAGTTGCTTTTTTTCTGGTACTTGTTAGGTTTCAGTCCCCCCCTACTTTTTTTCCCCCCTACATTTATTCACAAGTAAATCCAGATGAATCCTTTTAGAATCCCTCCATGTATTTATTATTGCTCATACAGTGTTGGTCACTTAGATAATGAACTGGAAAGTTTTTCTGATCCTACACCCTACACAGAGAGGGATGGGTCCATACATTCTGATAGAGCAGAAAAGCATACTCTTTCTCCTTCACCCTCCCAACCCGCCAGAGGGACGGGAGAAGGGCAGGACCTCAATGACAGTTCTGCATGACATTGTTATGGCCCTGCCCTTCTCCTGTTCCCAGGCTGTGAAATCTCAGAGTAAATCATTGACGGGTCTTCACCATCATTGATCCGTGATTGTGCCACTATCCCACAGTTACCTGGTTTGCAGGGAACCCAGAAGTGCAATGGCTGCTCTTCCTGCCCCAGCACAGCCTGGGACAGTACTCAGCTGCACTGCAGAAGGAAGCAGCAGGGCCATCATGCTTACTGGATCCCAGAGGCAGCCGGTGTGGAGGGGAGTATTCTCCTCACGCTCCCCTCCTGGCAGAGCCACTGCTGGCATCCCCACAGGACATCACCAGGATACGGTAGGGTGCAGAAACAGCCTTAGTAATTAAACATATTTGACTGCCATAACCAACTATCATCAGAAAATGGTACTCTGAAACATATCCCCACTGAGTGCATTGTACAAGTGTATCTCACCTTTTTTCAGTGAACAAATGCACACACGGCATTTTTTAAGCATCACAGAAAATCAGGTTCTAAAGAACTATACTAGTTCAGTAGACTTTGCTCTTTGTAACAACTATTTCATTTGCCAAGGGCAAACAATCCATTGAAGACTGACCAGAAGAGCAATCTAAATGGCAATTATCAAGGGAAATATATTTCATGATGGTTGCAACACTTGAAAACAGTTATTTTTTTTTTCTCAGATGTTATAACAGTCAAGAAGTTTCATATCAGTCCCTGTGAAATTGCTCTATATTGGCATGAGAGCTGTGAAGTTTATTTTCTCTTTCCTGTTGGGCTGAAGACAAGCCAATGATTGGAACACTCAACATGAAACTGAAAATAACATTCACAACTCTGTTGTCAGTGGAAATATATTTCATTTTACCTGACATATTGTAATTTATATGAACATCCATTTTTATAAAGTTTGCTGGCAAACATTTGAAATACATCCTCAGCATAAATTTACAGATTTACTTCAAGAGCAACATTCTCATGTTAACATGAAACATATGCTAGAACCAATCCTAGATGGACAGTGGCTAGATAAATGTATATGGGAATGCCACAAGCAGCAAAAACATAAGAAACAACTGGCGGTTGCTTCCAGGTAACAAAAGGCTACATTGCTTATGTTTTATAGGTAGGCCAAGTGAACTACTTTATGAGAGAAGCTTTCAAGCAGGACTCTGGCTGTTGATCCCCCTAAAAATGGCATTCAGTGGTATATTGCTATTTCAACTTCCCTGTAACCATATGATAACCCTGTAAGACGGGAAGAAAAGCACCCACTCAACCATTCTCTCTATACCATTACTATATCATTATACATCACTACTTCTTCAACTCCTGGCATGACTCCTTTCTTCAGAGGTCGCTCTGCACCATTTCGAATACCTGGTGCGGAAATGGCCTGAGTTTCTATGGCCCAGTGGGGATTTAAACCAGTGGCAGAGCTTGGAGTGTATAAAGGGGAGGTGGGATGGGGGGCAGGGCTAGAGCATGAGATGTGTGGCCATGGTGCATGGGGTGTGGTCACGGTGCCCAGGGTGTGATTCGAACTGGGACACTCAGAAAACATTGCCGCTGGGGGCGAACCACCCCATCCCCCCCACGTCCCTAGGCAACTGATTTAAATCCTGATTTCCCGGTGGCTAGTCCAACGCGCAAACCACTACACTATGCTGGCTCTCTTTCTTTCTAAATCAGAAGGGTTCAATATTTCTTTAGATGTTTCTACAAAAGGGAGGTGTTACAATCTTCTGAATGTGTTGTTGTTGTTGTTGTTGTATGCCTTCAAGTTGTTTCTGACTTACAGTGACCCTAAGGCAACCCTATCATGGGGTTTTCTGGGGCTAAGAGTGTGTGATGCACCCAAGATCACTCAGTGGATTTCCATGGCCAAGTGGGAATCAAACCCAGTCTTTGGGTTGATAGTACAATGCTTAAACCATGACACAACATTGGTTCCTTCTCAACACTTCAGTTATCTATGTCTATATCTATATTTATATTAGTATATACGTGTGTGTGTGTGTCTGTGTTTGCATATGCACACACATATGTCAGGGCATTCTGAGAGTGAGTGCAGTTTGACCAAGAAAAGTTTTTCTAAGTGGATGGAAAGGTGAGGTAATGTGAGCTTGGAGCACAGCTGCAAGGGATTGTTTTGGCTAGTCTGCCTCACAAGGTCTTGCCTCATGAGAGCATTCAACATGAGGAGGATGAGGAGGTTGCTTGCTATGGATGGACTGGATCACACCATATGGACCTGGGTGTGGTTAAGCCCTTAAACAGGCTTAGTTGTAACACTGTAATTTACCTAAGGTTATTCTGCCTTTGTCATGCTGCCTTAGGTCATTTTGTACTGCTTCTGGCCCTGCTGTATGTCTGTCTTCCATATTGCTATTTTGTGCCTGAATGCTTTTGCTTCTAGGCTTCCTGCCAGAAGCCCTAATGCTAATCTAGTGCTCTGATGAATAAGTCTTAACCCCTTAAACCACTAAGCCTTAACACAGTGAGTCTATGTGGCTATTTTTTCCCCTGTCTGGAGCAGCTGGGCACTGCTTCTTTATCTGGACTCTGCACATGCTCTGAGGTGCACATTTCACATTACCCTGACAATGTATGCAACAGTTAGAACTGTGCATGGTATTCCAAATATGGCCACACCATAGATTTGTATAAAGAACTCATAGTGACCCTTTCCCCCTTCTTATTGATCCCTTGCATGGAATTCAGTTCAGTGGTTTGCAATGAGATATCTTCCAGACACCACCAGCGTAGTATCTCAGCACAGAGTTCCAGATTCTCAGAGCAGCCATGGAAGAAGTCCTCTTTCAATACCTTCAGTGTGTGCCCAGTGGTCGCAGGACTGAATTCCCACTTGAGAAAAAGCTTGTGAAAGAGGATCGACTTCTGTGAGATATCACCCACAAATCATATGGGGCTTTATATTTTTTTTGTGTCCAGAAACATAAGGCTTTTGTAACATGTTTCTCATACCACGCTCCAAAAAAAAAAAAAAAAAAAAACTGTGGAAGGATTTTGGAGTTGGTGTTTATGAACACTTTTCAAGGGCAAACTATGTAAAGTGTGTTACAGTAATCCACATGCAATATTAACTGGGTAAGACTAGAAATAAAAAGTGATCAATATTCCTGGCAATTGATCTGCTTTTTCTCCTACAATGGGAATACCTCAGGAATCAGATACCCAGACCAACCCTGTATTTACATTCCAATGATGAATTACAAGGTAATGTATGCTAAATGCAAAGTAAGAAGGTGAGGAAAATCTGCTTTGACAAACAAATATCTTTCACCGTTTGAAGCAACATCTCTTCTAAAAATATGCTAAATGCTTCATCTAGTTTCACTCATGTGTCATCATGGCCAGATCTGACATGTCCAGGAACTGGAGCAACTGGTACTTGGGCCTCAGTCGTGCAATCACAGTTCTAGCTGTTGCCTAAACAAGGGCATCTGGGTAAACCCAGAACTACATCCAAACTGCATATCAGAGTCTTAAACAGGATGGTGAAAAAATCTAAAACCTTCTCCCCAAACTCTCCTCTGATCTGTCTTCAAGTGATCAGGAGAACCTTGATATTCTCTTAAGTTTCACTTTGTGCACCTATGACATAGGTTTGGAAGCTTTAGAACCTCGGTTTCAGGTGGAAACCAGCAGAGCTCAGTGTTAACTGCATTTATGAACAGACAAAAAGTAGCAGATCTAAAGAAGGTCCTTGGAGGGACACTTGTCTTACTTCCTTGCATTCTCTGAACTTTTCTGTTCTCCTGCACTTCACTGATGGATTTCTACTTATCTTTGGATCATTCTGGATTTGGTGTATTCATTACATCCAGATTAAATTAAGTTATATTTTACAATTCATACTGACTCTAAATTTTAAGACTATCAAAGTCCAAAAAGAAATACTGCCCTTCAAATATCCCTGAGAGTACGTTTATTCAAATTAAGAAGGTAATAATTCATCAAATTCCCTAGGCACCTTTTAAATATTACATATGATTTCTTCCAGAAAGAACATATTCATTTAACTAATCTAAATGAGTGCTAATACAAATAGTTCTACTGCCTCTAGGCAGTACTGTTCACAATTGTCTTTATATTCCTCTTTAACCTGCACTGGTTTATATCATGGTATTGAAAAAAGAAGGTTTTTGAAAGATAGTTAAAAGCATACTGATGCAAATATATTTTTATAGATGTAAACATGTTATAGCAAACTGCTCAGGATGCTCTACCTGTAAAGAGCTTCATACTCTCTAAATTTTGAAGTGTTAAAAAGAACTAAAATAATTTAATATATCTTTTTTTACAACTCTGAGAATTACAAATAAAACAGTGAACTTCTTGATTTTTTTTTAACATAGCTGACTTCTTTATTATCAATTTCATGCCCAATTCAAAGGGTAAGAACAGAAAATGATCACATCTACCAGTTCTGCTTTGGCAATTTTCAGTGGAGTAGCCAAATGATTGTAAATTCTCAGTAGGACCTTAGCTGTTTTGCATCTCTGTCGAACAATGGAGGCAGATTTATAGAGGTACAAGAATCTTAACACTCTCCTCCTTTTAATGACACATTCAAAATGTGTCCTATAAATCTGTGCAGACAGTAAATCAAAACTAGTTATTTACTTCAAACCAGTTAAGTAATCTGCTATTAAACATCAAGGGAAAGCATAATTTAGCAGCAATGGATGTGCCATCAAGTACCTAGAGTTTAGTGAACAAAACTATTAAAAGGAATACATAACATGATTATGTTAATAGTCTTTGGCTGTTTCCATTTGTCTCTTTTCCAAAGCATCATGCGATCTCCTGCCCATGTTTTTCATTGTAATTCTGGTTAACACTCTTTCTTTCTTTCTTTCTTTCTTTCTTTCTTTCTTTCTTTCTTTCTTTCTTTCTTTCAACAGCATGAAGTCTGAGTAGGAAAAAAGCATGCACAAGCTCCTCTACCTCAAAATTGATGCTGCCGTTTTAATGTTAAGCCATAAAGATGCTAAGCAGTGGGTAATTAAAATTTTAAAGTTGTATACAATATTTTAATAAAATACAGATTTATTTTCTAGTAAAAAAGTTATTAGAGAAAATGACTGGGGAAAAAGTAGAATGTTGTAATACTGTGAGTGTGATCCCGCAGATACGATTCTCATGGGATAATATAAAAGCTATTTATTATAGTCAGCTTTTTAAAGAGGAATTCATATCTCAGCCTTTATTGTGCCTGGTTGGCATAAGCTTCTGGGTAGGAGTTGCTAAACAAACAAAATTGATTTACATGATTTGAAATTGCAATGCATTCTACAAGTTAAATTAGCACTTTTAAAGTGCATAGAGACTTTAAAATCATATAGTATTTACACAGGCCGAAAGCAAATAGATCATTCTTTGTTTACAAGTTATCTAGGCTTTCAACCCATTAAAAAAGTGGCAGCCACAGCAATATTAAGAATGCACATCTCATTTATTTTCCTCAGACTAACCTCTACTATCCAAGATTTTCCAGTACTTCTTGACTATGAAAGACAAGTTTACTTCAGTGCAACTATTTTGTTCAAGTTCAACAAAGAAAAATAACTACTGGAACATATTTCAGCTTCAAATATGAAATATTTCCATTTCACAAGTGGAAGAATAAAAGAATGATTTGTACTAAAGTGGTGCTACTGAATACAGTGTACATTTATCAGGTATGCTAATCAGATAAAAGTAAAACTCGGGAAACATCACCAAACATCACCAGAAAAGCATCCAAGAATTACTGCCTTTGTTTATGCATCAAGAATATTAAATCAGCCAACTAAACTAGGTTATTTGGTATCTCAGGCCATTTCTGCATGCGGCGAGGGAATCACTCCCTGCCGCTACTCACTGGATCTTCTAGCAGTCCGGTCTGGTCCGGGGTGAGGCAGAGCAGTGCATGGTTGTAGATCCGCACTGCTCCGGCGTCCAAAATGGTGGCTTCCGGTTGGTTGTAGGTCTCGACCAACCGCTGAAGCTCGCCAGCCTAAAGCCCGCCCTCTGCAGATTGCAGGCTCGCATTGGTGCTAGCCTGCAAATCTGCTCTGGAGATTTGAGCAGGCACACAATGGCGCGCGCCAGCATTTTGAAAGACCGGAAAAATCAGGTCTTTCAAAAGCACGCTGGAGGACCACTTGGGGTCATTCCGGAGCAGACTGAGGTACGGATCTATGGTAAGTAGTCTGGACCCAGTCCGCTCCAAGGTGCAGACATCCTCCATGGAGGATGCACTGCGCCGTTTTACTTACCCCGTGCAGAAATGGCCTCAGAGTTATTGTTCAGTATTCTAAGGATGAAAATACATTTATTGGCTGTATTCTGACTTAAAAAAACCCCCAAAACAACAAACATGTTTGTTGTATAAGGATGACTCCCAAATCTATTTGTGCCCTCCTCTGCTACTATACTTTACACACAACAAGGGGAAACTGGAATTTTTTATCTGAAGTTCTATCAAACTGAAATTCCCATTGTTCATAAATATTGGAACCCATGCAGGACAACACTCCAGGACTGTATCACAGCCTGGACTGCAGTTTCTCCTATTCAGACAAAACATAAGGTACAATTTGTTATATCTCACTATGATGTGTGACCTTGCAGGTGACTAAACTAGGTCTGCTCTTAAAATGTGTGAAGTCTTGGCAATTACTTTTCAGGATATTTCTGTGATCTAAAATGAGGTTGAATGTTTAGAATACTTTTCCAAGACCAGACATTTCATTTCAAATGTGTTTTTGTTTTGTCTTGTCTGTATTCTACCTTTCAGCTCTGTCAATTTTCTAAAAAAGTTAGTTTAGTTAGCGACATACTGATTACTGGTAATTGTTTCTCAGAGCTCGTGGAGACTGTGTTCTGTCTTTGCCAGTCAAGAAAGAGCCCTTAGTCCATTACAGCAGAACACAGTTGCATATACGCTATTCAAAACTCACACATTACTATGTTGGCCCACGTCCACCTCCAAGCCATAACATAAATAACAACATACTAAAAAAAACAACACAATTCCTTCTATGTTACAGACATGCAAATTATAAGCTGTTAAATACATGTCTGAATAAGTGAGCCCAAACAGTTGTAAATACCAACACTTTGGTTAAGGGCAACCAAGATGCAGCAAACTATGAGCACATAGAATCATAGAGTTCAAAGAGACTCCAGGGGCCATCGAGTCCAACACCCTGCCATGCAGGAACACCCATCAAAGCATTCCCAACAGATGGTCATCCAGCCTCTGCTTAAAAACCTCCAAAAAGGGAGACTCCACCACACTCTGAGGCATCATATTCCACTGCCAGACAGCTCTGACCATCAGGAAGTTCTTCCTGAAGTACAAGTGAAACCTCCTTTCCTGAAGCTTGAATCCACTGCTCCTTGTTCTAGTCTCTGAAGCAGCAGAAAACAAGCCCGCTCCCTCCTCAACATGACATCCCTTCAAATATTAAAACATGGCTATCATGACCCCTCTTAACCTTCTCTTCTGCAGACTAAACATACCCAGCTCCCTAAGCCGTTTCTCATAGCGCATGGCTTCCAGACCCTTCACCATTTTGATCCCCCTCCTCTGGACACGTTCCAGCTTGTTGACATCCTTCTTGAATTGAGGTGTCCAGAACTGGTCACAGTATTCCAAATGAGGCCCAACCAATGCAGAATAGAGTGGTACCATTACCTCCCTCCATCTAGACACCATACTCCTATTGATGCAACCAAGAATCGTGTCGGCTTTCTTGGCTGCCTCACCACACTGCTGACTCATGTTCAGCTTGTGATCTACTAAGACTCCTAGATCTCTTTCACATGTACTTCTATCCAGCCATGCATCCCCCATCCTATATTTGTGCATTCCATCTTTTCTGCCTAATTGTAGAACCTTACATTTTTCTCTGTTGAAATTAGTGCATCCAGACTGACTGAGAAGTTCCAGATTTTGTTCCTGTTTCAGATTTTACACTGGGCTAAAATAAACTGATATGTGGAGTTTGTGTGTATATGTGTGTGTGTGTGTGTCACACACACACATCTCTCTGATTGTACCAGGAGCTGCCACAAAACAAAACATGTATGGCTCTCCAAAATAAAATAGTTCAAAATCTTGGACTTTCTGATCTTTCAAATCAGTCTGGACACACTCTAAATTCCATCAACCATTAACATATACCATCACCATCTCTTCCTTGGCAGCAAATTCCACACTAAATTAAAGGCAGAAGCCATTGTAAGAAAAGATCTAGCAACAGTTTGTCTAGCTATGTGTTTGGCACATAGCTAGACAAACTGGACCTGTATCAGAATTTAATTTGCAGTACAGATGGTGCCATTCCAATTGCAGTAGTGAATGTATTGGAATTGTAGGGCTTGTTAAGAGGTTGTTGAGTTTGTTTTTTTAAAAACTCAGTCTTTGTAAAGTCATTAGCAGGAATACAATCATACATAGGTATATGAATATGGTTTAGTGCTAAAAAAAATCCCAAAATCCCCCACGTTCCTGCCTGAGCATAGATATATTCACTACTGAAGGCTGCAGCCATTCCAAGTATTAAATATTAGATTAAACAGGGACTGTTCCTGGTATGTGCAGTACGTGTGAAAGGGATCTAGGAGTCTTAATAGATCACAAGTTGAAAATGAGTCAGCAGTGTGATGCGGCAGCCAAGAAAGCCAATGCAGTTCTTGACTGCATCAATGGGAGTATGGTGTCTAGATCGAGGAAGGTACTGGTACCACTCTGCTCTGCTTTGGTTAGACCTCATCTTGAATACTGTGTCCAGTTCTGGGCACCCCAATTCAAGAAGGACATGGTCAAGCTGGAGCAAGTCCAGAGGAGGGCGACCAAAATGGTGAGGGGCCTGGAAGCCATGTGTTATGAGGACAGACTTAGACAGCTGGGTATGTTTAGTCTGCAGAAGAGAAGGTTAAGAGGGGACATGATAGCCATGTTTAACTATCTGAAGGGATGCCATGTAGAGGAAGGAGAGGGCTTGTTTACCTCTGCTCCAGAGACCAGGACAAGGAGCAATGGATTCAAGCTTCAGGAAAGGAGATTCTACCTGAACCTCAGGAAGAACTTCCTAACGGTCAGGGCTGTCTGATAGTGGAATCTGCTGCCTCAGAGTGTAGTGGAGTCTCCTTCTTTGGGGGTTTTTAAGTGGATGCTACATGGCCATCTGTCGGGAGTGCTTTGAGGGTGTTCCTGCATGGCAGGGGGTTGGACTAGATGGCCCGTGTGGTCTCTTCCAACTCTACATTTCTATGATTCTATGATCTCACAGTCTAATATCCTGTGGGATGAATCTATCAGAGGCAATATCACTGGGAGGATGAACTAACATCAGAACCAATTCTGGACATCTCATTTGCCCAAGAGATTCAGCATAATCAAAGCCCATTCCCCTAATGCTTTTCTGAACTTTGGAGATTGTGCACAGACTTCAAATACACCAAGTCTGTTGGTGTGGCCACATTCTCTCCACACCACTAGATTCCGTGGCTACTGAAAAAGCAAGGCCTCTTTAGCAAAAGTGGCAATTCTTCCTGGATACAGAGTTGATGGAATTGCAACTCAGTTTAAAACTTTTTTTTCCTTGATTCTTGGCCCTCTCGATTTGCACAGAGGTGTTGTCCAACTTATTTGTTTACTTGTGGTGCAGCAACCTGCCTATGACACAGGTCATTAATTCCTGAAACTTCAAGTCTCCTCAGGTAATGGTTCAGGCTGCTGTTCAACATCCTTTTAACATGTTTTTCATGGTGGCCTATGGATAATGGCACCGTCAGTGCTCTTTCCGATTAATGCCAAGGCTGTCTCAGACCAGATGCTTGAGGACTTTTGGAAAGGGACGAGATGGTGAGCACCATTAGCATGAAGCACCAAGAAGAGTTACATTAGAACTATTAAGAGACTTTTTCCTGAATAGTCAGGAGTCTGACCACTCACTCCAACTTGTCTGGAACTTTGCAAATAAAATTGCTCAGATCTGCTATAGCCTGGATACTATAATTAATAAAGATCCAGTGGATCTCTATTGTCCAATGATCATAGATACTGTTCAGTTTGGAAAGCCTGAAGATACGGACATGATTCTTGGAGAAGTGAGAACCATCACATATTTATTAGACCCTTGCCCTTTCTGGCTTATTTAAAAAGCCAGAGGGGGACAGACTGAATGCTATGAAAAAGTGGAGCAACTTCATGCCTAAAGAAAGCAGTTATAACACTACAGCTGAAAGCTATCTCTGGATTCCAGCATATTGGACAATTACCTGCCATTGTTATTATTATTATTAGTAGTAGTAGTAGCAGCAGCAGCAGTCCTGGAACATGTGGTGCCCACAAAGCTGCAGAGGTTTTGTGATGAAGCATATTATCTAGATACATTTCAGTTTGATTTCAGGTTTGGCTATGGGACTGAGACAGCTTTGGTTACTTTGATAGATGGTACCCTTCTTGGTTCTGCTGGACCTCTTAGTGGATTTTGATATCATTGACCATGGTATCCTGGGTTGCATGGCTGGAATGGGCCTTCTGGGCCTTCTTTTACCATGGCTTCATTTCTCCCAGGGGCCACAAACCCAGAAGGTGGAGCTGGGGGATTGCTGATTGACTCCTTGACTATTAGCTTATGGAGCTCTTCAAGGTTCTGTTTTGTCCATCATGCAGTTTAACATACACATGAAACCGCTAGGAGAGGTTGCTTGGAGTTTGGTGGTCAGGTGCCATTAGTATGTAGATGACACCCAGATCTGCAACTCCATTCCACTTCAATCCAGGGGAGCTGGCTTGTTAATAAACTAGTGCCTATCTTCAGAAATGGACTGGATGAAGACAAACAAACTGAAACTTGATCCAGATTAAGACTGTGATGCTGCTGGTCAGTTGAAAGGCAGATAAAAGAATAGGAATTCCACCTGTGCTGGATGGGATTATATTTCCACTGAAATCTTTTGAACTATAACCTAAGCCTGGAAGCCCAAATTTCATCCTTATCCTAATAGGTGGTCATGAGTGTGTTTGCACAGTTACGGCTTGTGCAGCAGCTCTGCCTATTCAGTCTGACATTGGATCTGGCTATAATGGCACTTCCTTGAGTTATATTCTGCTTTGATTACTCTAATATCTTCAATGCAAGTCATGCCTTTGAGGAGCTGCAGTCACAACATTAAGTGGGGATGACTACAGAGAGCACACAACACCCTTGCAACAAAGCTCCACTGGCTGCTGGTTTGTTCCTGAGCATGATTCAAATTGTTGATTATGGCCTTCAAAGTCCTATATGGCTCCAACTTATTTGAAGGACTTATCTTCCTGAATGAGCTTGCCTGGGTTTTGAGATCTTCTGGATAATCAATTCTTGCTGTCCCACCAACCCTCTAGGGCATATCTGGTGGTAACATAGTAGAAGGGATTCCCAGTGGCTGCTCCCAGGCTCCCTTTCTAGAGAGTTTAGACTACTGCCTTCATTACTATTCTTTCCATAGGTAGTTGAAGACCTGTTTGTTTCCAGGCTTTTAACTGCTGATTGAGGGGGGAAGGCTTTTTTTTTAAATCTGCTGTGTTGATTGATTTGTTGTTCTTTATAATAGTCTGCTTTTATTAGCTTTCAATTCTATTGACAGTTTAATTATATATTAACTTCTGCATGATGTAAAATTTTAGCTGTGTAAGTTTTAACTCTTGCAAACCACCTTGAATCCCAGAGACTTTAGCATATGCAAAGTAATGCATGGTTGATCTAGGAGAAAGGAAGGGATGTGATGCCAGGGAACCTTCACATTCAACTGTTCTTAAGGGTTCAGCTGGGATATGGGGGAACATTTTTATGTATTCATGAGGTTCTCTTCATTCCTCTGGTTTAACAGCCTTCTTTGGAGCACTGTGGGTGATTGAACTGGTATCAGAATTCATAGAAGACAGATCTGGGAAGAAGTTTCATTATCACAATGTCAGTCTTTTCGGGAACAATGTTATGTTAATTATCAGATATTCCAAGATGGACCAGAATTGACCAGGGTCCACATTGCAACTGAGGGAATGCTCAGATAAAAAGATATGCCCAAGGCATGGATCCCACCCAAAGGTTTTGTTTCAGCACCTCTGCTTTCTAGAGAAAACTACTGGTCTGCCACTACTACTGCTTTGGCCCACTTGAGTTTGGTGCAGGTAAAATTTTGAACCCATTCATTTAGAACAGAGATGCTTCCATTGCAGCCATGGACTTAAGTGGTAATGTTATTCAATCTGGAGGCTGGTGGCATGCCAGCATATTTTGAAGTTACATCCATCTCATCAAGCAGCTGGGACCGCTTTGCTAATATCATTGTCTTTTCCAGGTGCATGTGTCTGGCGAGAGCAGAGAACCAGATGATGATCTGCAGGCAGGTATGGACCTGACAATCAGCCATCAGTTGAATTTGAATCAATGGGCTATGATGGAATGCCTGGGGAAAGGGTTCTAAGAGGGCTGGGGCTATTGCCAATGTGGCTGGGATAAACACAAGAACCCTCCCCACTTAATTTGGGTAGCAATGATTTGGAGTTGATGAAGGGGAAAGCCAGATTATTCAAACCCTTGCAGGCCAGTTGGTCTGGGATGAGTTGATGTGGTCAGACATTCTCCCTCATCAGGCAAGGCAGGAAGAGGGTGACCCATACTTGGATAGAGTGCTAAAGCCATGCCAACAGTGAAGTTGGGAATGCTCTGAGAAGGAAGTTGAAACACTTACTACTGCATCCTCTGATGATGGACCATGAGCTGTACAGAGCTGATGAGATCCATTAGTTAGAGCAAAGCAGTTTGTTAAAGCAGTGTGGTCCATTTTGGCCAGCCTGGTGGGGAAAGGAGCCAAGCAGGCCCTTTCCCTTGCACATACCAGGTAGTGTGGGGAGAAAGTAGGAATTATAGTGAACATTTGTAAACTACGGATGGAAAAAATATTCAAAAATATTCAAAAAATGGTTGGAAATGTGTTTTTTGACTTTTGAGAAACACTGACTAGAAGAATCCTGGACTGATGAGAACTTTCACAGACTTGTTCTGTGCAAAACTAGCAGGAGGTTGTATTACAATCAAAACAGCAATTTCTTCAATGAAAGTGATACTTCAACAGAGAAATGTTATTTCCTGTGCAAAAAATTCTGTAATCGGGGATTTATTCTGCAACAAAATTTACACATGGTCAATTTGCATATCAAACAGTATTTTCTGAACAGAAAACAGCATTTTTTTTTGTGCACAAATTATATATATGCATTGAAATATTCTTTTAAACACATAAAATGTGTTTTCCTGGACAGAGAATGGTGATTTCTACACAAAACAACATATGAGTTTTGTGCAGAATAAGTCCTTAATTCCAAATACCCTTCAACAACTGTGTGGTTTTCAAAAGATTTTCTCACAGTGGGAGAAAAATTGCTGAACTTACTCATTGCTACCTTAGGAAGAATTACATCCCTACTGTAGGCACCAGTTAGATGAATGGAAAGACTCTGGACTTTTTCTCTTTCAGTTACAGGATCTGGGAAGTGGAGAAGATTACCACTGGAGCTGGCCTGGGGAACTATCTCACTTTAAGTTGAGGGTCTTGGGAGGGGGTTTATGTTTTTGGCCTCTCTGAATACGGGTGGCTAGGCAGCAATCTAGGTGATTGGGTTGCTCCTGGGGCAGGTGTTTCACACAGGGGTGGCTGGTCAGGAGGCTAAACCCATGCCTCAGCTGATGACTTGCCAGCTTGCTCTCCCCTTGCAGCTTTCAGGTTAAATGGTTAAAACAAAGTGGTTCTATTCAATCCACACTACAATTAACATTGTGATTTTTTTTTCAATACAGAAATCAGTTTTTCAGGAAAAATGATAATATTCATATCACATAGTTCTATGGTCAGATTTGATATATACACAACTACGCTACTACAACCCACAGGGAACTGCTGTCTATTTCACAGTGGAGATGTTTGTATTTGCTGTCTCCAGTAATAAAAGCTTTGTCACGCAATTTGACAATAGTCTGATTTTATTTGCCCTTATCCACAAATTGTTATCCAATTGCATTAGTGATTTTAGTGCTGGAGTCACAGGCCAAAGAATTCAGTGCAGTGCAGTGCAGTGCAGCTTGTCTATGGGTCATGACAATACTATTCTACAATGATTCTGGTCTATTATCTAATTATCCACATTTACTGAACCTGACTGCAATTGTGAATAGTCCCCAAAACACTCTGTTTCCACAGAAAGCAATAATTTAGCAAAAGCAGAACTAATAAGCACTCACAGCAATGGGTACTTTTAATTGGACAGACATTTATGTATTGTTTTGTCTGTGGTGTTTCACACATACTAGTCACACAATTCTGAAGGCTCAGAGTTCACAGAAAGTAGTGCTCACACAAAAGAGTTCTGGCTTGAGGAAATCTTGTAATGCCTGCTTTTTGGCCTTTATAAGAGCTACAGATATGGATTGCCAGACATTTTACTTCAGTCTGATCTCTTTTTGTGCATCTAGGCTGCCCTGATGAAGAGACATTTCAGTTTTGATTCTCATCGTCTGTTCAGAAACTAACAGTCTCCTAATTGTGTTTGACTGCAGAGCCTCAATAAAAGGAAAGTAGAGCAAGTAGTCATCAGAACGGACCATATAGTATCAACTTCACCCAGAGTTCTTCATGTTGAAAGAAGTTGCTCTCCCTCACAGTATTTTTATTTTTATTTTTATAATTTTGTAAGAAGATAAAGATATCTGTCATTATTGGTAGTGTCTGCAACTACTGCAAATGCAATCCTTTGAAAGCAGCACATGTAATTCATGTATATTCCCAATGAAGACCATAAAGGCCATAATTATTTCTGTGCAGGGGTGTAAATCTTCAGTTATTTCATTGTCACACTGTAAATGATTTTTTCCCCTTCAAAAATAGTATGCTTCAACAAACTTAGTTGGCTGGGTATTTATATTTCATTTTGCTTCATCTTTTCAGAAGATCGAGCTCTTTGTGCAAAATTTCTCAGAACACATTTTTTATGAAAAGGAAGTATTTTGTGCCAAAAAAAGAGCATGGTGAGAGATGGTGAGATCTCTCATATGGTGAAAGATTGACATTGCTACCATTCTTCAGTTTCTTCCTCTTTAGCCTTCCTTTTTCAAGTGCATTGAAGCAATGACCTGGTGGCACTGTGGTTAAATGCCAGTACTGCGGGCACAATGATGTGAATTCAGGTTGACTCAGTCTTCCATCCTTCCATAGGTCAGTAAAATTAGTACCCAGCTTGTTGGGGGCAATTAGCTAAAGTACATGTGAATCGCTTAGGGAGTGCTTCACACTGATAAGCGGCATAGAAATGTAACTGTTATTGCTATAACGTAAAAAGGAGCATTACCTCCTTCTTTCACATGAGATGAGGAGACAGGAAGGAAAGAAGATGCATAATACAGACTTCTAAAGCAGTATATTTGAAAAATGTTTGGGAAACATTTTTTTTTTTAGTAACCTTGATAAGAAGAATCCTGGACTGATGAGAATCTTGAGAATTTGGGATTTCTTCTGTGCAAAACTCACACTTCGTGGCTTTGCACAGAAAACAACATTTTCTGTGCAGAAAACAACATTTTCTTTATGGAAAATAATATTTCAACATAGAAATGTTAATTCCTGTATAGAAAATGTTTTCTGTGCAGAAAACAAAAGCTGTAACTAGAGATTTGTTCTGCATAAAATTTGTATATGGCTGATTTGCATAGAGAGCACAATTTTCTGTACATAAAACTCAATTTTCAGTATGGAAATTAATATTACAATGCAAATATATTTATTCCTACAGACATGATTTTTTGTTTTCTGTGCAGAAAAAAAAAAGCTGTAATGGGGGATTTATTCCAAGTTGAACTTGCACATTTGATTTGCATGCAAAACAAAATTTTCTGCACAATAATATTTCTACACTGAAGTATTATTTTCCACAAAGAAAATGCTGTGTTTTTCTTTAAAAAAAAGCCACAGGTGAATTTTGTGCAGAATAAATCTCAAATTGGGAATAGCCTTTTAAAACTGTGCAGCTTTTGAAGACTTTCTTGTAGTAGAAAGAAAAATGCTGAAATTATTCACTGCTACCTTTGAGAAAAAAACTTAGTGATATACCCCTATAGAATAGTGCTTCCCAGGCTTTCTGATACAGGTTGGAAGGTGGTGATTAATTATTTACAGTATGCCAGAGACTGCCATATTTGTGCCCACTGGCTACATTTATTTTTTTCTACCTGGAAACATGTCAGAGAATTGCAAACAGTGGCTCACAGACCAGCATTAGTCCAGGAACCACCACATTGGGTAGCATTATTCCAAAACACTATGTTTTATTTTCAGTTAAATGGATTTAAGTATTAGCTATTATTTTATTTTATTTTACTTTATTTTATTTTAAGAGGGACACTAAGATGGAAAGGGAAGACAGTGAAACAAACAGCTACCTCTAAGTTTCCTTAACTGTAAAGCATCCAAAATGCTATGGTCTATTCCATTCTCACAGATCCAAGTCTCTGTAGTATTGTGAAATTGCACTGGATCCCTTCAACACACTAGCTATCATGTGCTTTCAGTCTGGGATTTATAAGGGGGAAAAAAACACTAGTGATTTCTGCTTTCGTTTCCTTCTTCAAGTTGTGTGTCTTTCTTTGAAGTTTCTTCTAATACACCTGCAGGAGTAACCTTTATCTGCATCCACTGATTGGCTGTCTTTTGAAATAAAAGACAGTTAATCATGACACAACTTTTCTGTATCCTGATGAATGAATTCTGTGTGATGCAGAATATCTAAAAGTTACCACAGAGGAAAAACTTGCCTTCTTTTAACGGAGAATGTTAAATGACTCTATGCATTTTTGCCACTTAACCTGGTTTTTTTTTTTTTTAGTCTCTAGCCATTAAGATCTCAGAGAAAAGAGATATTTTTCAGGACTTGAAAATGGACCATTGTTCAGTTATTGAGAAAGTTTCAAGATAAATAATGAGGTAATTTTGCACTCATTTTAGCTCGGCATTGCACATCCAGGGTTTTCTTGCTTTGTTAAACACTTTCAGGTGTCAGTTATTGAGCCCTGATCTTGATCTCAGTGGTTCATTACATATCCCCTCTTCCTCAACATCTGTCTTTGGCTTACAATCAATTTCTTTTGTGAATTGTAAAGCTTACATTCATATTAAAGATGTGTATGTGTGGCGGGGGGAAGAATACTTTAATTTTCATTAATACTGATTTTTCACACTGAATCATGCTGAAAATATCATTATCTCTTTTTATTTAGATGGTGGAATGCAAGGATACTCTGATGCATGATGTGGAAAATAAGCTGGAGGAAAGCTCAGAAAGACTGACTTTGGAACAGCATAAAATGACAGATACCCAGGCAGTCTCCAATTAGTTCATTATCTTTACTTGTATGGTGTAACATGGTTTTTATGCAATTACACTCACAAAGAATATTCAAACTTTAGCTATAGCTCCTGGATGGTCATGGTGAGTGCATAGTCCCTCACATCAAAACTCCAGCTGTTCTTTGACATGTTGATAAAATGAATAACTTATACATGGTGACAGGAGATTCCAGCCTTCTCATACTTTTCTGCCCCTACTCCCTTTATTAAAGTCTTTCAAAACATTGAATTACTTTGCTCACAAAATAAATCAGGGGGGAGGGAATCACAAATTAAGGACCTGTGCTAAAAATCACTCTGTTCTATTTGTGGATAGTGAGTTTTTCAATTTCAGAATAACTGCTCACATTCATGGAGACAATTATAATGTCCTAACAGGAAAAAAAATCTCATCTTAAGTAGAAAATATTTTCCCTCATTTTAAGTTTTTCTTTTTTCAAAAACAAAAGTTGGAACTCTTTCCAACTTAATATGCAATATGTTTGTCTAAATTTGTAGCTTGACATATTCTGAAGTCTCCAATGCTTGAAATCAGATTATAAAGATAATTCAAATAACTACTCCTACTTTCTGATTCACTAAAGCCATGGATAAAAAGGAGGAATGGAAAGTGAAATTAAAAAAAAGAAAGAGAAAGAAGGAAGGAAGGAAGGAAGGAAGAAAAAATGTGGCAGTACCTTTACGACTAACTGGGTTTTAATTTAGCATGATCTTTTGTTCACTTCACATGCTGTACAGAGTAATATTAAACTTCAGGTTATAAAGCATATTTATACAATTGTGGGAGTGGAGTAGGAAAGGATATAGAGGAAGGGAAAAGGGACCAGAGAGAAATAACAGGAAAGGCACTAGAGAGAAGGAGAGAAAGATAATGTTGCTTTGCTGTCACCCACTTTTGGTTTTGGCCACATCTACTACTACTGGTATGGTGAGCCCCAGAATATTACACAATTAAGAATAAGCAACTTGAAATGAAAATACAAAAAACACTTCACCCCCTTCTTTGTTCTTGTGTTCCTTCAAGACAGTTCCCACTTTTGGTGACCTTAAGGTAAACCTATCATCAAGTTTTATTTTCAAGATTTGTTCTAAGGACTTTGCCTTCCTGTGATGCTGAGAGAGTGTAACTTGCCCAAGGTCACATGGTGGGCTGAGAAGGGATTTGAACTCTGGTCTCCAGAGTCAAAGTTCAACACTCAAGCCACTGCTGACTCTCTCCCCACTTCAAGCAGCTACAAACTATGCACACTGCTTTCATTTAGATTTTTTATGGACATGAATAGGAATTTCTAGGTCTGACAACTGAAGTAAGATGGGAATGGCAAAAAATAAAACAAGACAAAACAAAACAAAAACCCTTCTATTCTTCACATTTTCTAGGTTCAGTGTTTGATCGAAGAACTTCCTACGTCTGTAAACATCAGTGACTAATGCTGAAACACTTCTCTATGTTTTCAGTACATACAACTATTTTAAAATGGCCTTGCAACTGTAAACAATTATATAATTTCATCAAATCTGATATAAAAAGGAGTAGCAGCTTGCTGGAAGGACAGGTTCTTTATTCTTATGCTAAAAAGCTACTTTTCTCAAAGAGAGAATACTTACTGTGAAGGTAAGGAATTGTGCTAATTATCCATTCATCTGTCAAGATTCTAGTTTTTGACGCCTCGATACATTTCAACTGATTTGAGGATTCTCTTGATTCTATCCAACAAACTGTGTTCTTGTTGTATATAAAATCCAGTGTCTGAATTCCATTTCCTCTCACAGAGCCAAAGGTAGGTGCTCTACTTCCATTTAGATACAGTACCTCTATGGCATCAGAGTTTGCAATCAGGAGAAGCGGTGGTGTATCGTTAGATTCTAAAAGCAAATAAAGAAGCATAGATAAAACGGGGAGAGGTTAAAAGAACAAAAAAAATCCAACATCCAACTTCAGATGAATAAAAATGCAACCTTGACTTCATATTCTTGCAACTGTGCATGAAATAAAATGAAAACAGTTTATTCTTTCCTCCCTGAGCCCTCTCATTCTTGCATTAGATTAGTATTCTTCAGAAATCTGAGTTACGGGTAATCATTGTTAAAGCACATTTATTCTGTATTACAAAACTTTATCCTCATAAGAATGAAATGCTGCACATGAACACAACAAAGGTTCTTCAGATCTACTGGTGGATATTTCAATTGCTGATGTGTGGCCAAGGCCACTGGAACTAGAATGATTATTCCAGGGTCAACCTGGGTCAACCTGGAATAATCTTAAAGGAGGAAATTCAGAAATGTTTAATGACTGGCTGTTATACAGTTAACTTGTGAAAATATATTTTATTTTAGCAAGGTGAGATTTAAAAAAAAGATTTAAAAAACATACAACTTCAGTATATAGGACAGAAATTTAGTTAACTTTCTGCTGGCTCGACATTCCTTCTCCACTACCATAGCATTTGTTTGCCCATTGCATAAGCATTAAAATCCAAAATTTGTCATATTTAAAGCAGACCCACTGAAATGAATAGATCAGTGACAATGAAATTAATCCTGTAACTACTGACAGGAGCTATTTAGATGGTGAAATGTGTGGAGGGATGGTGGATGATGGGAATTATGCAAAAACTGCAATAGCACTTCCCTCCTGCACTGAGCTCTGGCAAAAACAACTTACCAGTGTCAAGTGTTTCAAAAACCACCATATAGCAGAGACTGTACACACAGTTTAGAAGCGTGCCCAGCAGAGTTTAAATACCAGCAGCAAATGCTCTGAAGCTACAAAATATCTTCCAACATGGAGGCTTTTACTTTCCAGTTATGATACATACATATATACGGTACTCCAACGGAGTTTCAGCATTCCACAGCAAGTGAAGATATGCATCCAACATAGCCTCCAGCCACTCCATCAGACAATCAAGAGGGCACAGTTGGCTAGAACACACCCCCTTATATACATACATTTCTGATGCAACTCTAGCCAGCTTTGCATGTCCCATGTATGATGCAACCCTCTGCCCTGGTTACATATCACAATGTCTCAGCAAGAGTTACATGGGATTACATCATTCACGGTCATTCCCAAGTGCAAACCTCAATGTGTATCATATATATTTTATTTGGACTACAGGTCATGTCAAACCTTTCCTCACAAAATGTCCATTGGTTCCACAACATGTAACCCATCTTCAACTACATAAGTGTATTGAAATAGAGTTGGATAAAGGAATTAGAAAGCAGCTATGGGAACTGAGAGATGAGGCAGGAAGAAAGAGGTGTCCGAAACAGAGATAGGTAAGTTGGAAGAAAATGATTACTGCATTTAATTATTCACAAATAGATTTTAAGAAATTTGATTCAATCACATTGCCATTAGAAATGGGAAGAATAACAAATATGTTTCCGTTGAATTGGCATTTAAGTGTAAGTTAAAATCCTATATAAGAATACTTACCAGTATGAAAATGAAAATGTCATCTGTAGTTAACTCCACCCACCCATTTTGCCTTTGTCTTGAGCTTGGGAATGGATACAGCTTCATTAATTCTGGGAAACTACATTTCTCATCCACTCTAACAAAACCCCTTCTCTTGTTTTCTTTTTCTCTTTTTTCCTTTTCCTTTACAATCCTTTATAATCCCATCTCGTGCTCTCTCTCTCTCTCCCTCTCCCTCCCCCAGTTTACTAATTCCTACATGCTTCCCAGAAAAAAGTCTCAGGGATAAGAGCATCAAAATTTATTTTCCTGAGACAGGTGTGAAGGATATACACGATGTCCAAAGCAGAACACAAAAGGACCATCTAGGTGAAAATGTTGCCCAACTCCCTTACAGGTTGTCTTCCTTTACAAACTTGGAATGAACTGAACTATCATTTCTTATTCATGAACATAAGAAAGAAAGAAAGAAAGAAAGAAAGAAAGAAAGAAAGAAAGAAAAAGAGAAAGATTCATATAGCTATTTGCACTATTAAAACCAGCTACCAAATATAAAAATGGTTGGTTCTTTCATTTAACTATCTAATGACATGACAAACAATTTGATTCTGGAGTTAAATTTATGTTGAATCAATTAAAATTATGTTAGGGCCAATCAATTAAGTTAATTAATTAATTAAATGTATATCCTGTCTTTAGTTCAGCTACCCCTTCCATTACAAAATTTCTAATGAATAAATAGATGTTGATTATTTGTTTTCTGTCACTGCTCTAAAGCTGTTCAGATCTCCACTGAAGAACAAACTGAAAGACTGGGACGCAATCATGGTCTCAGTCCCTGAGGCATACATATCACCTTTTAGACCTTGTATCAAGACAGCTGACCCTGTGAAATATAACTGAGAAACCAGGGAACAGTGAATGGAAGTCACCTCCTATATAAAAAATTTCTTTGATATCCTGTGCATTCCAGCCTGAGTAACCTGTGAAGATGTGACTTGGAACTATTCTGCTGATGTCTTCTGGGTAGAGAAGAAAAAAAACGATTCAAAGACTTGAATGAAAAAAAAATGAGAAAGGGGTTCTCAAGTATTCAAAAACACCAGTGAGGATAAACTTTCTCAAGCCTCTGACTCATTTTCTCCCGGTTCTTAACCCAAACTCTCCTTTCTACTCTTCTTTCCCAGCTAAGAGAGGGATATTGGTAGGAAATGTATAATAATTTCCACACATGATGCTGGCATATACATCATTATGATCCAGCTATCAGAACATAAATAGTAAGGATGATCCTCTTTGCTTGGATCTCTCCTAAAAGCTGATCATAAAAGGTTACAGACTCGTTGATCCTAGCCTGACCCTCCTGATTTGTCATGGGAGGCAGAGGAGAGCCAAGAAAGGATTATGAAGTACAGACTCCCCTAGCCTTGCTCAGTTCTCCATCCTTACCCTCCCAATGTTACAAGGGGTGGGAAATGGGAAGCTCAAAAGGGATTGTGGAAGGCTATTGCCTTTCTCATCCTCAGTCTTCTTCCATCCCCATGTCACACAGAAGAGCCAAAAGAGCAGTGTGAAAAGTTATAGCCTCCTCAGCCCTCACTCATCTTCCCTGCCTTCTATGGTCAGAAGGTGCGTGGAGTGAGGATTGAAGAAGGGTATAGCCTTTTTATGTCTAGACTTGGGTCTCCCTGCCACCTCAGACTTCTCCCCGCTTCATTCACTCCAATAATATATAATTTCATACAGCATATCCCTACTGCTGGAGCTTGATGGAGTAATATGAAAGTCATGAGCTTAACAGCTAACCAGTGATACTGGGACTAACTGCACACTGAATCTAGTTTCTAACAGGACGCAAACATCAATCTTCCTAAGGTTGACTACAACTGAACATTTCATATAACAAGCATAGCATTCAAATTAATGAGCAATTAAAATGAATAAAAACATAATAAGTTCAAGAACAATCATTGCATCTTTTCTTTATACTGATACAGAGATATGGTAGTGCACCTAATAATTTAATATTGCATGTTGCACATTGCTGAGAGAACAATGTTAATGGGAGGCTGATAAAACTATCTTCATCGAAAACATACTGAAAACAGCACTGTGACTTAGTGTGTGAGCCTAGGTTCTTATAAGCTAAACCTGAGCTAGAATTTCTCCCAGGGGAATATCTGCAGCAACACCTCATACACTTAAACCCAGAATCCAATGGTAACTCACATCATCATTAATGTCTTTGTCAGTCTCATGTTGACACATAATCTATATGTGTTAACAGATATTGGTCCTGGAGAGATCTGGCAAGCGGCCATTTTCTTTAGGAACTACATTTCAAACAAGTAAGATTGACAATGTCCCAAACAAGAACAGATCAGCTGTGAGAATTCCTCATAGAGATCTGCAACCCTCCAGGAGAAACCCTTATAAGGCTTTTTTTCTAATTCCCTCCAAACATCTTTTTGACATCCATAACAGCTCATGAATTTACAAACAATTGTAGAAAATGTTTTGCTGACCAACCATGGAATAGCAAGAACAGATACAAATATTTGGGCTGAGTAAGGATCACTTTATTCAGACTAGAATCTATTTAATTGTATTCAACCTTGAAAGGAGCAAGAGAAGAGAGCAACCTAGCATGGGATCAGCTGAGGCCAAGTGTCATTCCATGACTGCTTCCTCAGCCTTCCTCTGGATGAACAACCTGAGCCATAATGGCAAACAAATAACTGGGTTGCTCTCTGTCTGGCCATCTACTGGACACAGACCCAAGGAACCCCACCCCCAGTCATGGAACATAAAGTCAGGGCCAAGCCTCTAGGGTAGCCCCAAGTGAAGTCTCTTTCCCCACTCCCTGGGTCACAGGATCTAAAGAGAAAGTTCTAGAGTTCTACCTATCACCTAAAGAGTGCCAATGTGTTCAGTGTAACTGCTACATCTTTCCTCCACTATCAACCAAGCAACCTCCTATTTAAAAACTCCATATTTAGCCAATTGTCAAAGTCCCCCAATACATTGTGGAGTAAGCACAAAGGCCCAGGTAAAAGGGAAAAAAATGTCTGCCCAGCCCCAAAGTAACCAGCAAAGTTCAAATTGTTCTGGAGGTGAGATGGTGGATAAATTTTAGACACCAAAAGAGGATGTGAAGGAGATGAGAGGACCTTAAATATCCTCCAGCTCTACCCATATACCTGCTGTCCTGATGTGATTGTGCCTGATCTAAAACAAAAAACAAAAAACTGGCCTCTCTCCACTGGTGGTCAGCAAAGGTGGTCCCTCCCCTACAGCACCTTGTACCACACCAGTCTGGGGCCACATTAAGAACACTGTATGCAATTTTTAAAAATTAGCCCTTTAAGATATATGTAAGAATAAGTTTAAATACAACTGACAACTGTTTGCAGGTATGTAAGGTACTAAAATACAATTTTCTGATAAATATTTAATCTTTTCTCTCTTCTCCTGGCAAACTGGAGGATTTTTTTCACAACAGTACAATATGTTTGCAAATTGGAAAGCTCCATTGATTACATTTTCCTGCTGGCACATCTGAAAAGAAAGATTGTCTGTATTATTCACAAAACTGAAATGTGTTGCTTAGCTGTATGAGCAAAACAGAGAACAGGACAAGATGCTTGAAGTCAGGAACTCCTTCTATTGGAATTAAATCTAACGCAGAAATTCAAAATCATAGAAACATGTGGAAGCTTACATGTTCCTGGATTGTTTCTTCTCCTTTCCTTTTCAAAATATATATGCATGTTCATAATTAAAATATGCATACTTGAAAAAAACTGCATGAATAAAATGCAAGACTGCATGAACAAAATGCATTAGACTACAGAGAAAATACACAAAAATATGTTTCTTAAGAAAAATGTGCAAAATGGAAAATCCATCTAAATGCATATCACTTTTGGTGTAGGAAGGAGGAAAAGCCTCACAATACACTGTGGTACTTGGAGTGAATGAAAATGCTGATCGGATTCTGAGAAATGCAACACAACAAACTTTCTCTAAGGCTTTTGGGCTAAAATCCTCAGCTTTCTGGTTGGACAGGTAAGAGCTGAACTCTACAAAACCTGAAAGAAGCATCCCCAGACTGAGGATGCCTTGTCCTGGTGGATGGAGCTGAGTAGGCGCCAGTTTAGCCCACGAGGTCTGCATTTATGCCTCCCCACTCCGTTGGTCCCAAGGCCTCACTGAAGTGGAACAAGCCTGCAAAGCCTGATTAGGCCTATAGGCCCAGTGTCCTGAGTCTCAGGAACTGATAACCCTTTCCCAGTCATGAGGCCAAACGGGTGGCAAAAGTGCTATCCTGAATACACACACAAACAGAATGAGAGATATAGAGAGAAAGATCTACGTGCTGCTAGGCCCTGCATCTCCACACTGCTTTGGTCTAACTACTATACTACACTGCTTTGGTCTAACTACTATAAACACTCCAATTTGTTCCACCAAGCCACCTCCTTCATCCCTCCTTCCCCTCTTTAACTTTCCCAAATCTTATCCAGCACTGAGCAGGAGGCAGGGATTAGTGAAGGAGTTAGTAAAGCTGCCTCAGTATTAGCTAAGGTCGAAATACTCAAAAGGGACTAAATCCTATCTGCGCTTGGAAGCTAAACAAGGTCAGCCCTGGTTAGTGTTTGGATGGCAGACTGCTAACAAATACAAGATGCTGTAGGCTTCCTTTTAAATAGACATGCATAGATAGGATTGACCTGTTGGATCATCATTAGCGCCATTTCACCTTTCCCCAAATATCAGTTGATTATTAGCAGCATTATGATTATTTTATATGTGGAAAGATTCTACAAGCTGACCAGAAAGAAAAGAAAGAAATAAAGAGGAAAAAATAAACTGTGATTGGGGAGAAGCACCACTTAATGTAAAAATCCATTAAAAGTAGAGTTTAGAACTTCCTGATTCTATGAAGTGGGACAGACCTGCAGAGCCTCATTGAGTAACTATTGGCCTATAGGCCCAGTGCACACCCATGTAAGGCTTGCTGGTCTCCATCTGGGCTGACAGGCCCCAGTTTACCAAGATCTGAGCTATTGTTCTTACAATATAATTCTCTGAAATGGATCAAAGTAAGACAAGTTCCAATTTACAGTTGAGGACTTATGGTGCTTGGTTATTTCCTTTTTGGGCTTTACAGAATTATGTTCACATGAGAAGAACTCAGCCTGGCCTTTTATTTTGCCTTGCTAACCACTACATTTTATTAAGTACAGTTCTGGTCCTTCACCTCCAGGGCCTTGTTTTTATCGTATTTTCAAGGAGTTATATCACTCATTTTGGATTGAGGCTGCTTCAGCTGCATCTGTGATGTGCATGGGTCCGCAGCTCATTCCATTACAATGTTCATGTGTTATCAGATTGTTTTTGTTCTTTGTCCCAGATTCTAGGCTGGTGTCATGCCCTGCTTCCAAAGCATGGACTCTGACTCAAAGTCTGAGACAGGGGGCATGCCAGGACCTGCTGTGCAGAGAGAGGTTACAGTGCCAGAAACAGAACAGCAGATGGTGCAGCTCCAACAGAGAGTTCTGCCTCCTTAGATATAAAAAAACACTTACTGGGACCCAGCTTTGCAGAGCACAGGCAGCAAAGAGAGCGCCAGAGTTACTCTCTCAGGATTTATAACCGGCAACAATCAATCAAGGCATAGCTGCACTAGGTTTCAGACCTATTTAGCTGGTGTTCTTCCCCTCCAGGAGTTTCCAGAGGTTATCTGACCTGCTACCTTGCTGGATGCCTTGAGGAATGCTTGGATTGACCTTGGACACTCCCTTGCCATGAACCCCTGCTGGACTTTGTTTATGTTGTACTTTATATTTGTCTCTATGCTTACTGCCTGGAAGTAAGTAACAAGCTGGGAGTTATTCCAGTTGTTTTGGTTGTTTTATCAGTTGTGCTGGGACTGAGATAGGACAGGTATGGCTGGTGAGGCATTGAGTCCTGATCTGTGGCCATAGAATGATATATTTGGGCAGTGAGTCAAACTTGTAATTGCCACTTTGGAATCTTTCTGTGGTTGGACATTGGCTGAGCAAGAGGCGCTTTTGATGGCATGATGTACTGCCAATGTTGTTCAAGGAGTACCATGGGCCTCTGCCACACACACTGGTCATTCACCTGGATGGTAATGATCTTGGTTTGTTAAAGTAAAAGGAGTTGACCATACAAGCTATACATGGCATGGGAGTTCATACTGTGGTCAGCTATTCTGCCCTGACAAGTTGCAGGTAGGGGGAAGAAACCCTAGGCGTATTGGTACTGTCCAAAGTAGGGTGAGTAAGGAAATTCAGAATGCTCTATCAAAAGAGCTAAGTAGCTTTTTGGCACATCTGCAAATAATTTTTCAGAGGCCTGAACTCTACTGAATGGATGGTGTTCATTTATCAGAGGCAGGCAGGCAATGTGATATTCCTGGGAGATTTGCAACAGGGAGTGAAGTCCCTTTTGGCAAGCCTGGTGGGGGATAGAGGCTAAGCAGATGCTTGCCCCTTATCCATGGCAGGCAATGGGGAGCTATAAATAGCATTGTGGTGAAGACCTATGAAACCCTTTAGGTGAAGGTGAATACTCTTGATCTGCCTCTTTAGGTCATGTGATCCAAAGGGTGGGGAAGGAGACTCTGCTTGGGGCTGGCCTGGTAGGGGGTGTCAAGCAGTCACTTTAAGTCATGTGACTTGAGGATGGGATTCTCAGGTTGGCTTTCCAAGGTATTAATCCAATTTTTGGGTTCTCTTTGAGGCTCAAGTGTTTCACTCAGTGTAAGCTGGGAAGAAGGTCTGGGTGAGACCACCTGCCTTAGCTGCTCTCACCTTTTGCACATCAGGAGTTTTGAAGTTTAAATAGGTTACTAATTAAATATAAATGAAGGGGGGCATATTCAACCCATTACTTGTGGCTTGTCTCTTTATTTCCATGGTTGGTCAGCAATTTTTTATTGAGCACTACTTCTGGCAAGATGCGAAAACCTTTTGGGAGGCAGTTAAGAAACATATGAAGAACAAGAACTCTATGGTCTCTCCTACTATACCCCCCTCGACTTGGGTTTTTTTATTTTACCGATAAAATGAGAACCCAAACATCTGAAGGTAATCCACTAATAAAAAACCCTTCTAATTTATGGAGCTCAGTTTCAGCCGATGAGATGCATCAGTTGATCCTTAAACTAAAATCTGGTAAATCCCCAGGATATGATGGCCTCCCGGCAGAAATTTTGAAATATCGCCCTGAGCAATGGACAAAGGCATTGGCTAATTTATTTACTCTTGTAAATGATTCTGGTGAGATTCCAGCCGACTGGAAGGATTCCATCATAATTCCTATCTTTAAAAAGGGGGATAGATGGAACCCTGGCAATTATCGCCCATAAGTCTTCTTTCGGTAGTGGGCAAACTTTATGCCAGTTATTTGGATCTGAAATTATTGAGTTGGATGAATGCCCAGGCTTTGATTGGTCTGGAGCAAGCGGGATTTAGAAGACACATGTCCACTGAGGATCATATAGTAGTGCTCTTATTCCTTGTAAATAAATACCTGTCGCGCCCTAAAGGCAAACTGTACGCAGCTTTTATTGATCTGAAAGCTGCTTTTGATTCAATTCACCAGCCCTTAGTATGGGACAAGCTTGGTAAGCTTAATATAGGTCCCCGACTGTTGTTTCTTTTAAGCTAACTTCTTACAAATAATCAGTGCAGAGTGAAATTTTCTGAAACCGGCTTATTAACAGACCGTATCTACTCAAGTGTAGGAGTTAGACAAAGATGTGTGCTGGCTCCTCACTTGTTTAATCTATTTGTGGCTGACCTACCTGCCTTTATAGCCACAGTAGATTCGCACCCACCTTCACTGGGTAATCGGCCGCTTTTTGTACTTCAGTATGCCAATGGGTTTGGTAAGAGCCCTGAAAAGATTTTTTGAATATTGTGATAAATTTCACCTGCAGGTAAATTCTGATAAATCCAAAATACTGGTATTTTCTAAGAGATTTATCCCGAGAATGTGGAAGGTTGGTAACCAGACAATCGAACAGGTCAAGAAGTATGTTTACCTTGGTGTCCTTTTCCATTTTAACAGGCACTGGTGCAAACAGAGAGATAAGGTAATTCTGGCAGGGAAAAGAGTTTTGCCTGTTGTACAATCTTTCTACTATAAAAAAGGCAACCAGGATGTCCTGGCGGCCTTAAAAATTTATAAAACCAAATTAAGACCACAATTACTTTATAGTATATTCACCTGGATTCCAGCCTTTAATAAGGAGATTGAATGATTGCAGACACTTTTTTTCAGGAGAATATTATCTGTTCCCCCATGTGTACACTATCTGACTCTTTATGCAGAACTGGGCTTGAATTCTCTTGAAACTGAAGCTTGGCTGATGACTTATAGATCTTGGTTTAAGATTCATTTTAGGGCTAATAGATCTGGCCTTTTATGTTTCCTTCAATCTGACGTTTACTACACCAGGTGGGCTACATTTTATGAAAGCAAAATAATGTCTATGGGTTTAAATATGGATTCTCTCCTCTTATCAACTGAAAAGGAGTGTCTTGAAACTATCAGGACCTGCCTTGTGGAGAGGGAATATCAGTTGTCATATCCAACACCTCCTAGGGTTTGTTCCCCGTCGATGCTCGGTATTCCCCCCTTGCAGGGTAGGATTCCGGATTATTTTCAAACTCTCTCATTGGTGGTGTCAAGGAAGGCCTTTCTACTTGCAAGGTTGAATGTACATCCCTCAAATGTGACTAAGAGTAGATATCTACAGACCCCTTTTCTGAATCGTATATGTCATTGTGCTCAAGCTCCTGATGTTCTCTGTCATATTGTATTGTTCTGCCCATTGTATATAATTCCAAGGAAAAAGTTGTTAAGGAGGTTATTGGAAAGGAATATCTGTTTGGATAGGTTATCAGTGGAATACTTATTGCAAGATCGGAATCCGCATATTACTAGGCTAATGGCCAACTTTCTGGTGGAGGCAACAAACTTATGGCTTAAATTTTCTAAAAATGATTGTGGAAGTTTTATTGTAAATGTATATGTTGTAGTATGCCTAATAAAGTTTAATCAGAATCAACTCCTGGCCAGATAGAGCTAAAGACATTTATTAGTCTCAAGTAGAATAAACTGCTTTAAATCAATAGGATTTTAAAGTACACACTTACATAAGTCCCATTTATTCATTGGCGCTATCCTAGTAGGGCTAGCAGTTGGATTCAGCCCACAGCTTTTTACGAGACACCTTCTGTATTTTCTTTTTGTATGTGTTTTTAATTGTGTTTTAATATGTGAACATTTTTAGTATCTGAACTGATTTTTTAAATATTCAGTCATACTCTGAACCACCTTGAGTCCAATTGCTGGAATTAAACAGGATATAAATCTGGTAAGTAAAATACTATTAAGAAGCTACTAATGTATACACTAGTGTCTTGATCTTTCTATGTCCTTATCAGTGGCTCCTGCACACCTTAGTCATAAACCATGGGGGGGGCGGAGATTTCATTGTTACAGCTCTCATTCATTTGTAGGGGTTTATACTCACTGGCCAACTATGGCCTTAATAAGCAAAGTCATTAAGTGTCCTTGCATTCTTGTACCCGTCTCTTATTCCTTTCTTAGAACAGCTTGCTGTGTTCCTTATCTGTCTCCAGTGACCTCTTTTCTTTCTGCAAGCATCCCATTTTCTATTAATACACAGCACACTGTTCTAAATCTCAAGTTTTGACAAGGTCTCTGATGCAGAGTACCTGAAGCCAAACAAGAAACAAAGACAAACAATTTCAGCCATTTTTTTTTGCATGTTTTGAACATATTAACATAGATCTGCTTTGTTGGATTGGCAAACTGCTAAGAAAACTCAAGCTCCTTGTGACAATGAGGTTGTAATTAGGCTAAATGAGTTTTAAAATGTTCAAATAATGATGCTGTACTTGGTTCTTTAATGAGACATGAAATGGCACACCTCTAACCCATGTACAGAAAAAAAACCTAATTATAACCCTCTTGCTCAAAGAGTAGCTTGTTTTCCCCTTGACTGTGGTTAAGATGATGAAAGATGTCTATTCTATTCATATCTGCTTTTAACTTGAACTTCAGATCAATAAACAGTGTCACACCACATAAGCAATGTAGACTTTTGTCTGCTCTGACACCATCAGTTGCAATTCCATTGCTGAAGAAAATCTTTACATGTGTTAGAAGAGGTGCTGCTTTGCAGAAGGGTTTTTTTAAAAAAAAAAAAAAGGAGGGGAGAAGAATTGAAAATATTGATAACTTTTTAAAATACTTTGAATCATCTTGCAGTACTAAGAACCTTTTATAATTGGGGAAATATTATCTGTTGCTAGGATTAACACAAAAGGCAACTCAAAAAGCAACCACTCACTATTGGGGGAAAGAAGAAGAAGAAGAAGAAGAAGAAGAAGAAGAAGAAGAAGAAGAAGAAGAAGAAGAAGACGACGACATAGTAGTCTCTAAAATGATATTTCTCAGGGAGGGAAATCCTGGAACTTTAATTTAGTGAGTTTTTCACAAAGTGCATTGTACTTGTAAAGTCAAATTGTACTGAATCTTTTTTTGAAAGAGCAGAAAAACATGCCCATCAAAGACTGAGCAGCATACACTTTTTGATCAAAGTAAGGCTCTCTTTTTTTCATTATGTTCTATTTTTCCTATAGATCTGCTATAAATGAAACACGTAACCTTGCTTGAGCTTTTGCAAGACAGACAACTTTTTTTTGGAAGCTAAAATAACAGTCATTTTTTAAAAAAATCCTTCATTCTTACATTGAATCTAATGTAGTACTCCCGAAATCCCGGCAAAGAAGAATAAAGGTTTTGAATTCTCAGCAAAACTGTATTTTATCTTTTTTTCCACCATAAGTAAAGATTTTATCCTTATCTTAATAATGCAAAGATAAGTCTCATTGCTTCAAGCTGGCCAATGAATGATTAACAAGGAGACAGAGTGCAGCCTAATTATCAATCTCTATATATATTTAAAAGGATGCTGTATACAAAAAGAGTTTAAGAAGTCCAATCACAGCTTCACAATGGCTCTTTCAGCATCTCATTGCTGAATCTAGTTTTGTAAGTCAAGCAAAATTTTTCAGAGTTACATAAATGAATCTTAACATTTATTTTATGGAATAAAGATCTTTGAGTATACAACACAGCCTTACCTACTTCAAATTACTGTGATATTATCACTCTGATTGATTAGACAACGAGCTCATTAAAGTGTTTTCATTCTTCTAAGAATCACACCTGTCAGAATATTTCGGAAGGTTTTTATACAGAGACATCAGAATATTTGCGAAGGTTTTTATACAGAGACATTTTAAAAAGTTAATATCTGGCCTGTTTATTTTTAAATTCTGTTTAATTTATCTGAACAAAGAACATTGTTAAGCACTTTTTTTGGTAAACACACACTCCCATGGTGATATAAAACTCGAAAAAAAAAAAAAAAAAGGAGGGGACAGGAATCCCAATTAAAGTAGACCGCAATGAATGAACTCTTTAATTCTAAGCCAACACACATGCAAATCCTATTGTGTCCCATATTGGGAGAAATGGAGATATAAATCAAGCTAATTAATTAATTCAGTTGGTCTACTACTACTGTTAACAGGGCTGCAGCCAACAATAAGAACAGAAAGTCATTAATTAGCCATACAGTCAAATGGCTTCATATAAATAAAAGCCACAGTGAAATCCTAACTCAAATAAACCAAGGCACAAAGTAACTCTTTAGAGCCCACCTGTAAGCCTATAATTTTCTTACAGTCCCTAGATACTGATTTTATCATTCACTCTGCTTACACACAGATAAATGAAATAGGTTTGTTATATCTCACATTCAGATCTTTTTAAACCGCAAGTTCTTTCTGAAAATTAAGAAGTTTGTGAAGAGACTGAACCAAAATTCTCTTCTACCTGTACTCACCAAATGCAATGGACTATTGAATTAAATACTGCTATCCCAAACATGAAGAAAATTATGCTGTACTTATCTGTCACATAGATATTAAAGATTAAACCCATGCAGAAAAGAAAAAGAGAGGGTAACCTCAGTTCAGCATCAATAGAACTGAATACACCGGATTTCAAACTGAGACTTTAAAGACTTAAGCAATCAAAGGCCTGAGCTGGCTAGATACATCTGTCAGTTCTGATTTTGCCCACACCCAGTTCTTAAAATTTCCAGTTCTTTCTATGACATTGTAACAAATGTCCCAATAGACATAACTAACTAACAGAGAGTAGAGGAACTAACTATAGTTCTGTGGTCATGGGCAGATTATCACCTGATGGGATTTAGACTTGCTGGGACATAGTTGGAGTCCTGGTGGCTTGACAGGCAGTCCTGTTGAAGTCCTGAATGTCCTCAGTAATAGACATGATTGTTCCTGAGTGTCCCCTCTCATGAAGTAAAGCCAAACCAGCCCTCTGGTTTTCCAGGGAGTTACTGGCAGGGAAACATCTGAGAAGGAAACTAGAATTATATTGGCAGAAAACTCAACGCATCCGACTGAACGTGGGCTAGAGCTTATCTGAGAGTCAATTCTGTGGCAATAGAGTCAGCAAACACAAATTTCTTCTCTGTCTCTATTGCATCTGCAGGAAGCTGGCCAGCAGAAATCTTTTGAGTGGTCAGGGGTCATTTACACACAAGCCCAAAGACAGGAGCATCCAGACTGATCAACAGCTCACTGTGAGCAATTTGCCCAGTACTGCATCCATGCTGATGCTATGATTGATACAAATCCAGTGGATGTAACTCTGGCTTCTGCTTGTCCAGTGATAATGAGTGCTTTTCAGTTTATGCAAGCTGAGGATGTGAACTGGATTCTTGGAGATATGAAAGCCACCACATGTGTTTTAGATCCTTGGCCTTCCAGGCTTATTAAAAAAAAATGCCAGAAGAGGACTTGCTGAAAGAGTAAAGGGAATGGTTAACGCCTCTTTCAAGAAAGGTAGAGTTTGCATGCCTCAAGGAAGTTGTTATAAAACCTTTACTTAAAAAAAATAGCAGTCATCCTTGGATTCCTCCATTTTGGATAATTATCAGCTAGTCTCTAACATTCCATTTTTGGACAAGATTCTAGAACATGTGGTAGCCTCTCAGCTCCAAGGGTTTCTGGATGAAACAGTTTATCTAGATCCATTTCAATCTAATTTCAGGCCTGGCTATGGGACAGAGACTGCTTTGGTCACCTTGGTGGATGACCTATGCTGGGAACTAGACAGGAAGAATGTGTTCCTATTAATTCTGCTGGACATCTCAGCAGCTTTGGATACCAACAACCATGATATCCCTCTGGGTCATCTTGTGGAGATGGGACTAGGGGACACTGTTTTACAGTGGCTTCTTTCTTCCTGGAGAGGCAAACCCAGAAGTTGGTGCTGGGGATTTCTGTTTGACCCCTAGGCTTTTGGCCTGGGGTCCCTCAGGGCTTAGTTCTATCCCTCAAACTATTTACAATCTACATGAACCACAGTGAGAAGTTTCTAGAGTTTTGGGCTTCAGTGCAATCAGTATGCAGATGACACCCAAGTTTATTGTTCCTTTCCACCACAAGCCAAGAAAGCTGTTTTGGTCCTAAATCAGTGCCTGTCATTGTCATGTCTACAGCAGAGGAAGCAGTTACTCACAAACAGCACATCTCCTACTCACAAGGTGAGAGTCAAAGAATGCCCAAATAGAAAGGCAGCTGAGAGCAAACAAATCTGAAGGGGCAAATCCAAACCATAGTCCAAACAGGCAGAATTCCAAGACAACCAGATCCCACAGTACAGAGTTTCAGGGCCAACAAGACCAGTTGCTGACCCTGAGAGGAAAGATCAGCTGGAGTCCTCTTTTATCTACGGCTGCTGTCACCACAGGTGTTCCCTCATTAGGGCTTGCTTACTACTTAAACGGGCCGAGCAACACTAGCCCTCCCTTTCATGGTGTCTGTGCTGCAAGGTAGGTGTGTCAGCTATGGCCCTTTTCGCACGGGCCTTTTCTCGCGCGACAGCCCCGTGAGCCTCGCAGAAGTGGGAGCGTCGCTCTGCACGACGCACTCCCACTTCCGCCGGGCTTACGGGGCTGAAGCGGCGCGAGCACGGGTTTTTTGATTTTCGCTTCGAAGCGAAGATCGCCCACGCGCACTTACCTCTTGTGCGGAGCGTCGGGAGCCGGCCGGGTCGCGCTTCCTTCCCTCCGCCCCTGCGGAAGGAAGGGATGGGGCGGGGGCGCTAGCGTGACGGACGTGACACGTCCTGTTTCGCGTGCGCGCGGGGGGGCGGACGCGACAAGTGCCTTTCTTGTGCGCGGGGGGATGGAGGGGATAGGCTCCTTTCTCGCGCACGCGCAGGGGGGGATGGAGGGGACAGGTTCCTTTCTCACAGGCGCGGGGAGGCAATGGACAGACGCGCGAGCCGCCGCCGCCGCCGCCTCCGGGAGGCTGCTGCTTCCCCGCTCGTTCCTTCGCCTGCGGAAGGAAGGAGGGGGGAAGCGGCAGCCTCCCGGAGAAGGCTTCTTGCGTGAGCCGCCCTCCTCCGTCGCACGAGCGCCGGCACTGCAAAAAGGGCCTATGTCTTCCTCTATTTGTTGCCCTGGCTCAGGCCCTTGTTGTTGTTGTTTATTATCTCCCTCTGGACCAGTTTCTGGGGACACTTCAGCCTCTGGGGAAGCCTCAGAGTCAGAATCCTCCTCCTCGCTGCCACAGTCTCCAAGGCAGGGCATGACACCCATCAGTAATGGATTGTATGAGCATGAACAAATTGAAACGTAATCCAGATAAGACAGAGGTATTCCTGGTCAGTCAAAAGGCAGATCAGGAAATAGGGATTTAGCTTATGTTAGATGGGGTTATACTCTCTCTGAAGATACAGGTTTGAATCCTGAGGATGCTGCTGGATTCCACACTGAGCCTGGAAGCCCAGGTTTCAGTGGTAGCCAGGAGTGCATTTGCATAGTTAATGCTGGTGTGCCAGGTGTGCTGTTCCTTGAGATGTCAGATCTGGCTATGGTGACACATGCCTTGGTCATATCCTGTAGTTGTGGCTGTTTTTGCAGAGTGTTTGGAAACTTCAACTGGTCCAAAGATCTACAGCCAGATTGTTAATTGGGGCTTGCTGCAGGGATCACATAACTCCCCTGTTGCAACAGCTCTACTGATTGTTGGTCTATTTCTGGGCACATTCAAAGTGCTGGTGATGACCTTTAAAGCCCTACAGCTCAAGTCCAGGTTATTTGAAGGACCTTATGAACTCCCCTATGAACCAGTCCTGGCTTTGAGATCTGCTGGAGAAGCCCTTCTCTCTTTCCTACCACCTTCACAAGTGTATTTGGTGGGAACATGGGAGAGGGCCTTTTCAGCAGCTGCTCCCAGGCTAAGGAATTCTCTTCCCAGAGAAGTCAGACCGGCACCTTCTCTCCTTTCTTTCCACAGTCAACCTGCATCAGGCATTTGATGGATGCTTATATATGGCATGTCTGATAGAATGTACTGGATATTGCTATTTGTGTTGTTGATACGGATGTGTGAGTTTTGAATTTTGCTTTAATTTCTTAATTCTTATTATAACTTTTCAAACATTCTTTTTGATTCTTTAATTGTGTTTTAAAATTTCTATTTTGCGTTTTTTAACTATGTCTTTTAATTGTTGTAAGTTGCTTTGAGTCCTAACCTGGGGGAAAAGTGGGATATAAAGCTGATAATGATGACAATGACAGCAATGACAATGATGCTAACAACATCAACAACAACAACTACTACTATTGCTACCCTGCTATCACCCACACCCTCACAGAGGAGTCTGTGTAACAAACTGCTATGTGCTAGATTACTTCACAAAGGAAATACATACACAGTACTTTGAAAGATGGGGCTCATCAATGTATTATATCAGTCTAAATAAAGGAAGCCACATCCTGTCTTTGCGAGAGAGAGAGAGAGAGAGAGAGAGAGAGAGAGAGAGAGATCTCATAAAACAGCAGGGAGCAGGGACTAGTAGTCACTGCACTTTGTGAAATCCACATTCCAATACCTCACCAGGGAGAATAACTCATGTTTCATGTGGATTGGCAGGCAATGTGGTACCCTGTCTTGTAGTGATAAGGTTCCATCGGTAAGTATTTGTAAGGCACAATCAGGTCAAGACAGGATAAAAGAATAAAGAGAAGAAAGAATAATGGAAAATAAAGTGGGTGGGATGTGGCAAGATAGGATTGCCCAACTACTCCCATAGTTCCTCTATCTAGCCTCTCTCATTGTGAAAAGACTTGCACTTATATGTGTTGAGTGAAGCAAGGAAACTCCAAAGAACACAAGCCTGAATAGGATGGGCAACTTAATAAGAGTTTATACAGTACAAAGGAAAATCTGTAGCAGGAGCATTCAAGAGTATGCAAAGCAGATATGGTTCTCTGAATTTGTGAGTTGTTTAGTTTTTTAAATGTGTATTTCCAGGAAAACTGAACTCTAGGATAATTGGTTTCAGATGCTTTAATTCTACTTTTCCTCCAATCTACATACAGCATATGTACGCATATGGCTATTTGATAACCAACCATAAAATAATTATACCAAACACAAAGAACTGGGTTAAACACGAGCCATTTTATTTGACCAATTTATACCGAGTTGAATCCAAAAGGAGCAAGAGGAGAGGGCAATCTAGTGTGGGATCAGCTAAGAGCAGATATTAACCTTGACAACCTCCTCACTTTACTGGGTGAAAAACCTGAATCCTGAGGGCAATCCAATATCTGGCTTACTCTCTGGCCAACTGTCCACTGGAAGAGAGACCAGTGGCACTTCCCCAAAGTCACAGGAATGAAACTGAAAGGAAAACTCTCAGGTCCATTTGAAGGGTGGACATTCTTTTCCCACCCACTAGTGTCACAGTTGCAGAGCCTTCCTCTTCACTTAAAGGGTGCTAAGGTATACACTGAAACTTTACTTCATCTTTCTCTGCTAGTTACCATGTCCCTCAAATACAGTGTGGAGTAAGAAAAAAAAATACTCAGAAAAAAGACAGGAAAAACCTACATGGCCCTGAAACAACATCAATGCTCACACTGTACCAGGGCAAGAGTGTGGGCCAAGGATCCAAAGAGGACATGAAGGGTATGTACTTAAAAAACTCTGTCCCCCATCCCATTATGTGCTATTATGTGTCATGACTATTTTATGTTCCCACATCAAGAATGACACTAAATAAATCCCACTAAAATGATATTTCTTAAAGAGTGTCAGTTGAAAAAAAAATTGAAATGGGTTTTCCCCCTCAAAAGTTTCTTTTCTATTATATTATTGTATTTCATATCTATTGCTGTGCTTTGTGGATCACTATGAAATTTAAACAAGATTTATATTTTGAGCTTTTCAATACCTTTAATCATGTTCTACTGCAAACATTTCCCTGACATTAGAAACACACATTTTCCCCATTTCCACTTCCCTGCAACAGCCTAATACTTTTCTAGAACAGTATAAAGTCCACTCTACCCCAATATATCTTTTTTTAATTTTTATTTTTTTTTAAAAAAGCCAGTCAATCTTGATTTTATTTCTCATTCACACCACAGGTTTTTGATGTCACATTTGGATGGGTAGGTTACTTTCTCTTTTCTTTTCTTTTTTTTATCTTTATGTAGTAAATCTGTCTTTTATCATTATGGATGCTGATGGTAAACAGAATGCAAAGAAACAACTACAATGACATCTAGTCTAAACACTGAAGACCCTGATGAGGGAAATTCTTTCTTCGATTTCACTTTATTAAATCAAACTTGCTAACACCCTGAACCACACAGTTTGATATTACTAATGAAAATATGCATTAATTATCTAATAGAGCTTATTATTAATATCATGAAATCAGCTCCCACGGGACTCTTCCAAGAACAAGACAGAGTCTTAGTTCTGATATCCAAAGGGAGTTATCTTCTGATGATTTCATTTATGTTGTCTTAAATTATTAGAAACAGTCATTTAGCTGTGTGCAAGGGAAAATACCACATGGGACTTAAATGAAGGATAGAACTGGCAGCTTTCCAAACCTTGACTAAGTGGAACTGTCCACTCATGTTAGCAAAACCTTGCTCAGATGGTGTTTGGATAATACAAAATCTTCTTTCAAATTCTTTGGTAAAGGTTAAAGTAGCTGCTGTGTTGATTTCCCTTTGTAAGAATCTTGACAATACTGACCCAGTTTTCCAGATAGACACATCTGATGTTGTTTTCATATAATTAAAATATTTGTACAGTTGTGAAGTAACTAATTACAAATAAAATAACTAATGACATTGAGGCCCTTTCCACACCAGGCAATTAGAATGGGGCAGTGCATCCTCGCACAGAGGTCTGAATCTTGGAGCGGACTACTTACTGGAGATCCACACCTCAGCCCATTCCAAGACGACCCCAAGTGGTCCTCCAGCGTGTTTTTGAAAGACCGGAAAAAATAGGTCTTTATTTTCCTGGAATGCACCATTGTGTTCCTGCTCCCTTGTGCAGATTCACAAGCTCACACCAATGTGAGCCTGCGATCTGAAGAGGGCGGGCTATAGGCGTGGTGAGCTTCAGTGGTTGGTCAGGACCCATGACCAACCGGAAGCCACCATTTTGGAAGCCGGAGCAGTGCGGATCTACAGAGCTTACACTGCTCCGATTTGCCCTGGACTAAGGAGGAGCCCTGCGAAAGGGCTTCAGGGACAGTCTGTGTTGCTTCGGACCCCAGAAGAAGTGGTAGGTAACGGTACGGAGTGATCCCCTCGCCTTGTGCAGAAAGGGCCGTAATTTCATTTTGCAAATTAAGACTCTACCAAGTTACATTATAACTGTAACTTAACGAGAAATAACTTCACTCATTTTGTGGTATAACTAACAGTTTAATTACTCTGATAGTTACAAGCCTGAAGCATCACTAAATGATGGGAGAATATTATGACACATGCTGCATCTTATGCTTAGTGGTGCTGAGGTAATCAAGAGCTGACTGTGAAGACACCATGTATTATATCACAGGCATTAATTTGTAGAACTCATACCTTTAAAAATAAATAAATAACTGTTTTAGTTACTTCTGAGCAATAAGAGATTTTTTTAAAATTGGAACTATAGAAATGACTAATTACTTTCTTGGCATTAAAATGATAACAATAACTAATTACAAAAAAAAAAATCTTTCTAAGCTCTTCATATTTTCCAAGGGGGCAGATTTAATCTACTGAGAGAAAGATAACTTTAAATAATTGAGAAAATTAATTGCAGAAATGAAAAGCTGTTTTTTCTTACCACTTTTAACTTTGCAAGACTTTTTGTCTGGCTGGAGAAGATAACCTTCCACACAGCTGCAGATATATGATCCATCTGTATTGCCACAAGTTTGGCTACAGGTCCCATACAGATTACATTCATTCAAGTCTGTAGGGAGGAATAAAATGGTTTAATTATAAGTAAAGAGTCAAAATAAAAGAAATTTCTTTTCAAAGCTTTTTCTTTTGTCTAAACATGAAACCTTCTTGGCAAACTTAACCACTTCTTGAGTGTTAAGCCAAATGCTACTGAAATCTATAAAGGACTATGTCCAAAACGTGGTTTCACAGGCTGAAGAAATCTCAGTAAACATAAGAAAAAATTGTTTTTATGTGTATCTCATGTATGGTCCACAGGAGCCAGGAAATATGCTCCTCAATCACACACGTTCTTGTGTTCTTTCCTCTAAGATGTGAATATGCAACTGCCAGGGAATGAGAGGGTCATAAAGGTTTCTTGTTAACACTGGAGAGATGCACCACCCATTTTTGTCTCCTGTGCTTTTCTCAACCCCACTATTTTTTTTGTAAAGAAAAAATCCACCAAATTATATTCCTGAAGCATCAAGGAAGCAAGATTAGCCATTTTGTCACATCCTCCCACCTGTTTTAAGCCAAAAAAGGCCTTGTTTCAAAATGAGAAGTGACTAAACAATTACAGGCCTGACACTGTTGAAGAGTCACCAGAGACTGAGGATTCTATTGGCCATTTTTGGATGGGAAAAAGATTTAGACCAAAAGTTGGAGGGGGGCATTTCAGAATCCTTGGAGAACTGGAAGAAAACATTGGTGACTGCATGTTGTCAATCTGTTCTCCAAAATATGACAAAGAATTGGGGTGGTGATCAATAAAGCAGTTACAAATTTGTAATCAAAGTTATGTATCCATAACTGTTCTGTGTTTGGTAAGACTATGCAAGCTTTCTCTAAGACTTTGCAGCAGCTAGATAGGGTAAAGGAAGTATTTTCAGCTTCCAATCTGGGTGTAAAGAGGAGGATGTTTCTAACCCCTTCCCACCACCAAACAGTGCTGCAACAGTCAGAAGCAGAACCTCTATCACAATTCCTTCCCTCAGCTTGGTTTCTAGAGGAAGTTGGAGATGTCACCCTCTTTGAGCTGAACAGACCTGTTTTACCTGATCTGGCTATTGGCTCTTTAGGTTGACTGGGGAGGGGGGAGGGGTTGGACCCTGAGATGTTATTTAGTTAAGCGTACCTAACCAAGTAGCTTATGTGGAATACTGGTGGCCACTGATGGCAATAATGACATTGTGACCCAAAGAAAAAAAAATATTTGGCATCAATTCTTGGCATCAATTCCACAAATTTGGCTGCTTTTCAGGCTATAAGTTCTGAGATACTTCAGCTAACATGTGTACTGATTTGGGATTTGGAGAGTTATACAGTTGGTCCTCCACATTCGCTAGGATTAGGGGTACAGGGTCCCTACAAAAGTGGAAAAATCACAAATATAAATATAAACACAAATATAAAAATGTGTGTGTGTGTTAGGAGGGGAAGGGGGCTGAGGTTTGGTGGGTGGAACAGGCACCCAAGGTCCAACCCAGGTCAAAGAAAAGAGAAGGAAAGGGGGTGGGTCAACAAGATGATCCCATGCTTCCCTCTCTCCTTCCTGGTATGTGTTCGGGCACTGAGGGAGGGTTTGTAGTGCTGAGAAATATCCTTTTAATGCAGTTTAAAATAAACTTCCTGTTACGAGAATCTATGCAAGAGTACAGAATGTTTGAATTTCTACAGAAGACCCAGATGAGAACTTCATGTACAGTTCAATGAAAGCAAATTAGTTAGCATATGCATTCATGAGATTTATCTTTAGTTCTAGTGGTTAACATGGTCATAACATGATTATTGTAATAGAACCAACTTATTGAGTTTACCTTGGCAGATTTTCCCGCTAATGCCAACCTCATAGCCTTCTTCACAGTAGCATCTCGTTCCATTTCTGGTTATAGCACATTTATACTGACACTGCATTTGTTGACATTTTGGTAGTAATTCTGCAAAGAAAAACAGAAGACATATGAAGTCTGGTTCACGTATATGGCGAAAGCATGGAGTGATGAGTAATCTGGTCTTTGGAGACAAGAATCCTTGCTATCCTTGGTGTATGTATCAGTGATATCTGGTAGCTCGCATGCCAATGGGGCAAATATTCCATTCTAGATCTCTGCTAATTTCAAAGGAGTTATCCAAGGTGGTGACACTTTTAGGAATAGGGTACAGCAGCATTGAGAGTTCATTTAAGCCTAGATTAAAACCTGAAGAGAATTCACTGCCCTCTGACATAGGAGCCACCAGTCACTATTTGCGTATGTATCCTAGGCCCTTTCCGCACGTGGGAAAGGAACCGTGCAAAAATGGGACTCAACGGATTTCTTCAGCATCTGGGCGAGTCCATCGGGACGAGGAGCAGTGTGAGCTTGTCACTCCACACTGCTCCAGCGTCCAAAATGGCAAATTCCAGTTGGTGGAGGCTCTCCACCAACCGGAGAAGCTCACCAGCCTAAAGCCTGCCCCCGGCAGATCTGCAGGCATGCACTAGTGCGCGCCTGCAAATCTGCACCAGAGCGCAGCAACGGAGCAACACAGAGTTGCACGCTACATGCTTTTTAAAAACCTCTGAAAAGAGGTTTTTAAAAAACACGCTGCACAACCAGTTCTGGTCACCCCGAACTGGACTGAGGTGCGGAACTACAAAAAGTAGTTCGCCCCAGTCCACTCCACGGTGCAGAAGACCTCCATCGGAGGTCACTCTGTGCCGTTTTAATAGCCCAGTGCGGAAAGGGCCCTATTTTCAGCTGTTTATGAGCCAGTAGCCATTATAGCATCTTACATAAACTAAGGATGAAGCAATCTCTTAGTCCCAATTGTTTTGTCCCCACTCTTGTCTCATATCGAGTTGCAGAACTTTGGGTTGCATAAAGTTCTAGACTTATGTCTGCACAAAATGAGAATCCAGTGTAAGATGGGGTGGGTCAACCTTTTCTCCTTGTTGCAGCACCCCCTAAGCACATAAAAAGCTTGCTTTAGAAGGGTGCAAAGCTCTCCAGAGCTAGTTAATGCAGCTTTGAGACCTGTAGGATAACAGAAGTTTCAGATTTCAAAATTACCTCAAGCACCACATTGAATGTTTCCTTTATTTCTTTCATGGGAAATCTCACCTTTCAGTACCTCTTTATGAGTACTGCGTTGTAAGATTTTTTTTCCTTTTCATTTTTTTACCACCTATCTGCCTTCTAATTAAAGTATGTCCGTGTATTTTTCAAAATATGTTTTTTAAAAAACTTGTGCACATTTATTCAGGCACATAGAAATAAGTATAAATCAATAAATCTGAAAGAACAATATTCTGATGTGCATAGCTTTCTCCAAATGACAATAACCCAAATTTTGCCTATAATCATTTATTGTAATAATGGAATAATCCTGTTGTCTCACTCACTACAAATTAAACATCTTTATTAAAAACATTGAAATTGCATTCCCCCCCCCATTCCTTCCATTAAAAATGTTCTCAGTCTTTTGGAGTGTTGTTTTAAGAGTGACATAGATATTATAGCCTAATGGGATCCACTGGAGGTGGGGCAGAAGCATGCACAAAGGATATAAAAGACCCAGTTCGTTTTCAGCATGCAAGCACCAGGACACCTTGCGGAACACGAAGCCCATGCACACCTATCATATCACCATTGACCTGTCCCCTTCTTCACTCATTTAAGTCAAATGAGCTGTAGCTATACTTGCACTGGACTGGATTTAGCTCAAAGCATGATAAAATAATCCGTTTCCCATCCATATGCGTATTTTGGATGAACAGGGGGCAATTATATTTCACTCTACCATGAAAATTTATTGTTGAAGCAACAGCAAACATAACCATTCATGTACAACCAGAGTATATGTGCTGAAAGGTCGAGAAACACAGAAGCAATATGATAAAAAACCATCAATGCATAAGTAATCCTTTGCTTGTAGTAAATATGATTCTTGCAATAGCCACTATTACCAAATGTGGTGGATAAAATGTAAACAATGATTTTTCTTTCCAACAAAGTGAGTTTTATTAAGTTCTGACTTTTTATATTGTTTTTCTTTCATTGATGGAAAATATAAATTGTTTTGTAAGACTTTGTTTTAAAGAATTTGGTCCTTTCATAATCTCTTTAGATTTTTATACCATCTAGGTCTATTTGATTCCTGCAGGTGGATTGTGAAAGAAGCTTAGAGTACTTAGGAAAGAAAAATATATAGGTTAAAGAAATTAGGTATAAGAAAATAAATGAAATTTGGTTGTTACAATTTTAACAACATTCCTTTCACAGCTTTACTCAAAAGCTATATTTGAGATGTGTGTGTGTATCTTTTTAATAGGCAAACTTAATTTTACTGATAGCTGAATTACACTTTAATTCTCAAATGGTGTGCACCTTTAGCGCTATCTATTTTAACTTGCGCAAGCTGCCATGCATCTCAGGTTTGTGAAAAAAAAGTGGGACAATAGAAACAACAGCAGTAGCAACAACAACAACAGCCACTACTGTCGGAGAGGACTATTTTTTCTTGAAGAGTTTGTTTAATAACGCCGTTTTAGGTTTGTCACTGCTAAGCCTATGGCAATTTCAAAAAATCTGGATTTGTTTTGTTTTGTTTTAAAGGAGTCTTAGTATTATTCATAACTACAATGGGATCTACAGTTAAGTGCCACTTAATATTTATTCTTTTGTGGAGGAAGGGGTGAGTTGTTCTTGCTGCTGTTGTTATTTTATAATAATGGCATACAAGGCAGCTAACAACATACTTAAAACAAAATTAATTCAAAGCAAAACAAAAGCATTAATCTAAGTATAATTATAAGATTTAGAATAAAATTGAATAATTTAGGAAGTTAAAACATTACACATTAAAACTATTAAAATGCATTAAAAGACAATCATAGAATCATAGAAATGTAGAGTTGGAAGAGACCACACAGGCCATCCAGTCCAATCCCCTGCCATGCAGGAACACCCTCAAAGCACTCCCGACAGATGGCCATCCAGCCTCTGCTTAAAATCCTCCAAGGAAGGAGACTCCACTACACTCCGAGGCAGCAGATTCCACTGCCGGACAGCCCTGACTGTCAGGAAGTTCTTCCTGAGGTTCAGGTGGAATCTCCTTTCCTGCAGCTTGAATCCATTGCTCCTTGTCCTGGTCTCTGGAGCAGCAGAAAACAAGCCCTCTCCTTCCTTTACATGGCATCCCTTCAAATATTTAAAAATGGCTATCATGTCCCCTCTTAACCTTCTCTTCTGCAGACTAAACATACCCAGCTCTCTAAGTCTATCCCCATAGGGCATGGTTTCCAGGCCTCTCACCATTTTGGTCGCCCTCCTCTGGACTTGCTCCAGCTTTTCAATATCCCTCTTGAATTGGGGTGCCCAGAACTGGACACAGTATTCAAGATGAGGTCTAACCAAAGCAGAGGAGAGTGGTACCAATACCTCCCTCGATCTAGACACCATACTCCTATTGATGCAGCCGAGAATTACATTGGCTTTCTTAGCTGCCGCATCACACTGCTGACTCATGTTCAGCTTGTGGTCTATGAAGACTCCTAGATCCCTTTCACACGTACTGCTATCCAGCCACGTGTCCCCCATCCTATATTTCTGTATTCCATTTTTTCTACCTAAGTGTAGGACCTTACACTTCTCTCTGTTGAATTTCATTTTGTTTGCCTTGGCCCAGCTCTCCAATCTATCCAGGTCATTTTGAATTTTGATCCTGTCCTCTGGTGTATTAGCAACCCCTCCCAATTTGGTATTATCTGCAAATTTGACGAGCATACCCTCTATTCCTTCATCCAAGTCATTGATAAAAATATTGAACAGCACTGGGCCCAGGACAGAACCCTGTGGCACCCCACTAGTCACTTTTCTCCAGGATGAAAAGCAGCCATTCACGATCACCCTTTGGGTTCGGTCGGTCAACCAATTACAAATCTGGTACATCCATATACATTTATATTTCTCTCTCTCTCTCTCTCTGTGCATGTGTGTGTTTTCTACATAATACTTATGCCTGCTTCCTAAAGACAATCCAAAATAATTGCAAAATTGACATGCTATCAGTACAAAAAATGCAAATTAAAAGACAGGTGATAGTGCTGATGGTTCTCATGTATAAAAGAGTTGAATATTCCCTAATATTTGCAAAATATCTCACAAAACCACAGAAAGCTGTCTTTGATTGAAACAGGCCAAGTGGCCAACTAGTCCAGCATTTTCAGCATTTTGGTTTTGACTGGTAGCAGTTCTCCAAGGCTTCAGATAAGATTCTCTCCAGGTTTAAGGCAAAATTTGGTTTACCTGGTAATTTCTGAGGGTGTCCCATCAAATACTAATCAGATCTGAACCTGCTTAGCTTTGGAAATCAGGTGTGATCAGGTACACCTCTACACAATTGTTTTTTAATATAAAGCATGCCTGAGACTTTTTCCTTAAGCACAACTCCAAATAAATTTTGAGTAACTTGAGAAGCCTAGTGATAAATCTGGAAACAGCCCCTAAAGATACACAGGGTTTGAAAACACACTTTTAACACTTTCACCATAGCTTTCTGCACCAATTTGAAGTGAGTGGAAATCATCTAAGCCAATATCTCTTTTCCGCTGCACCTTTATCTTTCCTCACTCTTCAAGTCCTACTAGGTAAAAAAGAAAGAGGCAACATAATTATGTCTTTGCCCAGCTGTCCACTGGGATAAGCCACAGTGACAGCCATTATCAATAATGAAAACTTCAATTTCTTCCACAATACACCGTGAAAAATTTGATCTCTTTAAACTGCAAAGTTTGAATAGTGTATGATTGTTTTAAGTGTTATTTCTAAAAGTTATGGAGTATTTGTTTTTTGAACTTCTGTTAATATTTCAAGAACCAAGTTACCAGAAGAGGGAGAACAAGAGCCACCCCTTAGGAAATAATATTTCTCTCTAATTTCACCTTCATCAGAAGCTGAAGTAAGTTAACTCAAGAAACAGTGGCATTATGGTCCTTTCTTCAGCCTACCTTTGTCCTGGTGGCATATAGTGGTGATGGCAGCAGCGGCTCTCCCGGGAGGGGAGCATGATGGAGCTCTCCCCACCACGCTGGCTGTCTCTAGGATTCAGGAAGCATGATGGCCATGCCTTTTCCGCCACAGCACAGCCCTGGGAATGGTCCCAGGCTGTGTTGGGGCAGTAAATACAGCCATTGTGCTTCCAGAAGCCCTGCAAACAAAGTAAGTGCAGGCACGTAGCAGGTAGGCAGCATGATCGATGGCCATTGGCAGGGAAAACCTGTCAATGATTTGTGGTGTGATCGCACTGCCCGGGGATGGGAGAAGGATGGGACTAGGATGACATTGTGCATAAGCACTGTCCCTGTCCTATCCTTCTCCCATCCCCATTGTCAGTGCCAGGCGGTGGTCAGGCAGTGGCAAGGGAGCAGGTTAGAGGTGAAGGGCTTTAATGCAGTCAAAACTCAAAAGTACAAAGCAAGCAGGCTTCTACACAGTCTTAACAGAAATAGTCCTTAATGCAGGCAGGGCTTCCACTCAGTCCTAACAGAAATAAACACAGGCTGTTAAAGTACATAAGGCAGGTTACTTCACCAAGGCGAACAGGAGGACTGGTCTCAGGCGCGGGCAGGAACAAGGCACGGACAGCAGGACCAAGGTTGACCGACGGTTGCTGCTCCGTGCCTTCCCCAGCCCGGCGCCTGCCTCAAATAGCCCTCCAAGCCAGGCGCCGGCCAATCAGGCATGGCCATGTGGCTGAGGGCTCGCAGCTGTGCTGTGCCTCACAGCTGCGAGCTCCCTGCCTGTCGCCTCCTCTCCAGCAGGCGCCGGGACCGGCGGACGGCCTCCTTGGCCTGCCGCCACTGCTGGAAAGGAGGAGGCGAGGCGGAGGCATCAGCCTCCTCCGGATCGGGGCCGCAGGCAGACTCCCAGGCCTCCCGTGGATCGAGGTCACGGGTGGGCAGAGCCCCGGGAGCAGGCCCAGGATCCGCCCACCCCGGCAAGCCGGCCGACAAGGGACTCGAGCCTGCAGCCTCTAGGTAAGTGGCTCCAGGCACGGCAGCCTCTCCCACGACCGCCAGGCCCAAGCCGTCGGCTGCGGCGGCCTCCAGGCAAGGCCCCTCAGCCGCGGCGGCCTCTGCGCAGGGCCCGTCGGCTGCCACCGCCACTTCAGCGGCGGCTTCCGGGGCAGCAACAGGCCCAGTCGGGCCCATGCCCCTGACACCCATGGTGGGTAGAGTGCGTTGAGCAGAAAGAGCCTGTCTCACACAACACTAGAATTAAGGTTCATCCAACAAAGCTGATTGCCACTAGTTTCGGAACCAATCGAAAAAGCATGCTGTTATACCCCTGGGACCCCCTGGAGTCCATGTCCTGGGAACCTAATTATTTTATATTAAAATATAGTGAGCCATGGAGAGATATACCAGAAGGACACGTCTCTGTTTTCTGTTTTACATCCTGGGGTATCTGACAAATGACTAATAGGCCACTTGAAAGGAGTTTCTGCAGTAATCAGGCAACAATTACTCTCTGAGAAAGTAAACAATGCCTGGAATGTGACACTTTGAAGCAGGCATGCAATTCCGGACAGAGAGAGACTGATCTGGCAGGAAACTACAAGGATGTTTTGGTTGTATTTTCTTTGAACTAAAAAAAAAAAAGGATCCATCTTCATAAAAAGATGGAAACATTTGGCATCTCCAGGCATGGTCTACCTAGACACAGCTCCTCATTCCTCATTCCTTTGAAGTTCTTTTTGGGAGCCTTTTGGAGTTCTTTTTGAGAGTCTCTCTGAGTTCTTCCTCAGAAGTTTAAAAGATGCATTTTAACTGAGAAATTCTCTCAGAGCTGCAAAAACAATGGAGATGGTAACCAGCTTAAATTTACAACACAATGGACTTCCCTCAGCCTTTACCAGAATTGCTGAGAATCATCATCTTTTCTCCCAGCTGAAGGATTCTGGATTGGTATCGTGTGTCATCAAATCCTTTCTGTTTCTCTCTCTTTCTTAATTTTCATCTTTTTCTAACTTTATAGTCTTGTATGCTTGCAGTGTGTGTGAAGTTGAGTGACTGTAAGAACTTTAACTTTTCATACTTGTTGTAGTGGGTGTAGTTAAGTAATTGTAGGGACTTTTACATTTATGTTAATAAAATACTTAGATTTAAACAACTGGTGTGATTTTGACTGGACCTGACTCGGTATACATTGGGTTGCAAGATCCTTGCTAAATTACCCTGCTTCTTGCTAGCTTAAGAGAGTGCTCAAGTTAATTTCCCCATCGTTGAGTATTGTGTTTTGGTTATTTGAACAATCCTTAATTGCCCTGACCTCTTTGTAAGTCTAAAGCAGTGCAGAGCTAATTTTTCCCCACAAGAGACCATTTTGACAGCTTTTGGGAATCCTTTTCAGAGGAAGCCCTTGTATCACAAACAAATTGGTGGAGTTCTCAGAAAACAGGGTAACAATGCCAGCTCAAAAAATGAATAATTAACTTGCAGAACTGGAGGTGGCACTGTCCAATGGCTTTGAAAGGGAATTTAAAAAAATCATGACAGATAGTTCTATCAACAATCAGGCATGTTAGCTATGAGAAAACATCCCATTTCAAAAAATAGTTGCTGGGATTAAGATAAAGAAATAGGGTAAAGCTGTTGCCTTCAGGCTTGTAGACTTTCTGGAACAATTTGGTTGGCCTCTGATGGAAACAGGATGCTGCACTAAATGGATACTTGGTCTGATGAAGCAGAGTTCTTCTTATATCTTTACACTAATGCCCATTCATTTAATCTTATGGCTGTGAAACATGCCTGAAAATAAGTTTGCAGCTCCTTCTTGTATAATACCAATAACTGTTTTGTATGTTTGGCACATTTCCTTAGTGAAACTACATCAGGAATCTCTGGCTTGCACTAAGCTGTGCTCCTAATTAAAAGATCTAGCAATTTTATTTGTCAGACAGTTCTTGCTGTGTTATCCTCACTTGATGAGCCACCTCTCTCATAACAAAGTCTTTATTGATTTAAGGCAACCTCTCTGTGGGTTCACAAGTCTGCATGTTTAGAGTGCCTTTTTGATAACACTGAAAAAAGGGAGAATTAAATTGCCAGTCTGTTTGGTGTTTCCAATACTTCTTCCATTTAGTAATGAACTAATAAAACCTTCTTAAAAGTAAAAAAAAGAAAAGAAAAAATATGCCTTTTAACCTCCCCCCACAACACACATACCCCAAATTTTCAGATAATAAAAGGAAATGGGGAAATTTTTGCTAATTACAACCCTTTATTAGCCATTAACAGAATGGATTTGAAGCAAGAGCTTGTCCTTGTTTCTGCCTTGCCTCCAGATAAGTACAGTTTGTTTATTTGAGATACATTATCTTTAAAAACACATTTCAATCATTACATTAGAATGTAAGATAATTGTTTTGCAGGGGTAAAGTCAGCTATCACCAAGAGAAGGTTTTATGGTTTTTGTTTGATTGGATTTTTTTTTTGTGACAAATCTTTAAGTATGTATGAAGAGAGAAAGCTTACATTAATAAACTACAGTTTAGACTCCAGAGTCCCATGAATTTCTACTATACTCATGTATATAATGTACATGAACACTTGAATATATCATAATCTAAACACTAAAAATGCAATAGCTCTGGAAGCCATATAATGCAGTAATGCTAAAAATACAGTAAATTTTTACCACCAATACAAGCATAACACTAAAATGTTGCAATGCAGCAAAGTCACATAGGTAATATAATAATGCTCCAAATGCATTTATATCTGAGGCCCTTTCCACATGCGGAGGAAGAAATGGGCGAAAACACGCTAAAACGGAGCTTACCTGAAACCAGGTAAGTCCGTCGCCACTGGAGCAGTGCGTTTTTGCTGCTCCACACTCATCTGCGTCCCATGGCATCCTGCAGTGGCCAAAATGGCGGCTTCCGGCTCGCGGAGGCTCTCCACCAACCAGAGAAGCTCGCCAGCCGGAAGCCCGCCCCCTGGCAAGTCTGCAGGTGCACCCTTGCGTGCGTCTGCAAATCTACACTGAGCGCTGTGACGGGGCTGCATGCGGCCGTCCACCCTGTGCCTTTTAAAAACCTAATGAAAAGTGGTTTTTAAAAAGCACGCAGTGCCGACACTTCCGGTCACCCTAGCGTGGATTGGGGTGTGGAACTACGCAAAAGTAGTCCGCCCCAATCTACTTTATGGTGTAGACGACCTCCATCAGAGGTCACTCTACAACATTTTTTAACCTCCGTGTGGAAAGGGCCTGAGTCTTCTTCAGCAGTTTAAAGATTTCGCAACCTAACCGTTGACATTGGCTAGGGAGTTGCCATTTTGTATCTTTTGGATTTGTTTATGAGAGGTCATATTGGAACACTCATGCCTGAGCCATTTTAGTTACTTTTCGCTTCTTTTTCAGAGGTTTGTTTGCATTGCAATATTTTCAGTGCTATGATTTATAGTGTGGTTTGCTGTATTAACTTTAGACATATTGCATCTTTAGTGTATAGATTTCTATATGAAATTGTATATATTTCAACTTTCTGCATTTTGTAGAATAAATTTCTTGTTTCATCTTGGGATATATTATACTATAAAGGCACTAGGTCCCATCTGTTCTTGGAAGCTAAGCAAGGTCAGTCCTCATTAGTACTTGGATGGGAGACCACCAAAGAATACCAGGTACTGTAGGCTATATTTCAGAGGAAGGAACTGGCAAATACTTCTGAGTACTTTTTGCCTAATAAATTGCTATGGAATTGGGTCACTCTAAGTTGATAAACAACTTGAATGCACTTTTACACACACACACATTTTACAGACACATTTTTTTACACAAACTATAATTAAAATTAACCACAATTTAGAGCTTGTTCTTTTATTTCTACTGTAGTTTTAATTTTGCCTTTCTATGCTCTTGGACACTCATGGAAACTCCATACATACATACATACACACACATGTTTATTTCGGTCAATGACCAGCAATCACAAATAGCAGAACAGAATGATAAAAGACCTAGTGAATACATCAAATAGAATAAATTACTAAATAGAAAAGTTTTAAAAGCCTTGAATATAAGATGTTTAAATATCAAATACAAAGTACCTGAATTACTCCGTGGGTTATCATATATAGTTTATTGAAATGCCAATAGGACTCTGATGTTGTTGGTGCTTTTGTTACAACACTGTTTGTGCAGGATCAGATGAATTGTGTACTGCCATTATAATCAGGGTTGAGTGGGGGAAGGAATATATTTCACAATTTAGATGGATTGATCTTAATTTTCTCAGTATAAGAAAGGTTGGTTTGAAGATGGTCCTTGCCCATCTTGAGGCAAAACACGATGAAATTATTTATTTATATTTATTTAAAATTTGGCAGGTGATCTCAGGAAGTTTGATAGGGTATTGTGGGGGATGGAGAGGATTCCAACATAGACTTTGTTAGGGTTAGATTTCCTGTCCAATTTTTTGTTTGCACAACATCTTTCAGGAAAAAGAAATGTTACAATAGACAAGAGGGAGAGATGGTGTAGCACTTGCTATGTTGTAATGACACTATACAATTGTGCTTATTTATCCAAAAAGAAGTTATCTTAAATCATCTTTTAGGTTATGGAGTTCTTAGGACTGGTGTGAAATGTGCTCAGAATGCATTTGGGGAAGGAAGCACTTCCAGTCAATTAAATCAACGTGGAAAATGATATAAAAATGAACAAAATGTGACTCTCGTAGTTTCATAGTTTTTAACCCTAATTTTTTCATCTTCAGTTGCTTATAGTTCTTATAGAAAAATAACATTTCTTTTTGTTTTAGCAGTTAGATTAAGAAAGATCTTAGAACTGGAAGTGCATAGCTAATGTTAATTCATTTCCAGTCAAAAGTCAAATGCATGACTAGTTGAAAACTAAATATTCATACCCATACATCATTTCTTCATGAAGGTCCCTCATTTTAGGACACTGTAAAACAATCAAAGCTAGAAATATATCACCTGTCATCTTTTACTGGTGACAATAACAATAAACTTTGATATAATTTAAACATAAGATATAATTACACACTCCACTGAAAATTGTTAGCCTACATGTGTCCTCTTGTGACTTTAATAACTGAGGCAAGCCGTATTTCTCTGTCAAGCAGGCATGAAGGAGAAATCTGCTATGTTTTTAAGGGGGAGAAAAATCCTCTCCTTAAATATAACATTCATTAAGTTATCCTTTGATATATTAAAAGTATATCAATTTTTTAAAAAAATTAAAAACGTTGGGAGGATATTAACTTGTACTTTTTTTGTTCTTCTTGTCCTAATGGCTCAAAAGTTGTTGTTTTTTTTAAAAAAATATGTATATCTTACCTATTTACAGTGTAACCCTATGCACATCAACTCAGAAGTAAGTCTCATTGAGTTTAACGTGACTTACTGCAAGGTTGATATCCTTAAGATTGCAGCTCCAGGACCCAAAATGTGTTAACAGAAGTTAATAGCAAATCAGTGAGAACACTTAACTAATTTAACTGGATTGCTACAGACAAACTTCATATAATTTCAGTTTATTGTTTTTTAGCAACCACCAGCTATTATACAGAACTATAAAAAATAAAAGGAAAAGTCAAATAAATTAATTTACATATAATAGTTAATCATTTTCCGTACCCCCCCTTACACTTTACAGCACATAATTGTAAGACCTTAATGAGAAATTTAGATGTTCTAAAAGATACATATTTCACAGCATCAGATAAAAGAAAACAGATCTCCAAAAAGGAAGAACTTCCCTTAAGAGATTTCAATAAAGGACACATATAATAATTCCTCAGATCATTATAAATAGGGCATTCAAGCAATAAATGCATTAGATCCTCTGTTGAGACAGAGTTGCACCCACATACTCTGTCCTTCATAGGAACACTCTTATGGTGACCCATCTGAGCTTCCAATGGAAGAACATTCAACCTGGCATGTAGAAAGGCTAACCTCATTTTAATGTTTGGAAGATCCATCAGGTAGCTTGGAAGAGATAAGCACAATGGGGTGAAAGAGACAAAAAATTGTTGGTTTGGCAGGACTTAACCACACTCATCTGAGATTGCATCTCAGTCTCCTTGAGTCTTTGGAGAATTAACACTTTTGCTCTGTTATACCCTTGAGTCAAAAGGAAGGGGACTGAAAACCCCAAATTCATGGCAACCAGTTGCACTTCGTACTTCCATGAATTTGAGCCTGACTTTTTGAGAGTCAACAGAAGTGGCTCAAACACCTGCTTAAAAAATAATTTTTAGCCAGAAGAGCAGGGTTAATCTAAGAGCCTCTGCTTTAATTGACATTACACCTAATACTACATGGAGCAATGCTAATTTTGTAGAAGTGGAGACCACCACAAGTCTATGCAAAAATTTATTTTGTGCTCTTTCTAATATATTTAAATTGGCCAAAGCCCACAACTGTGCTCCATGTAACAGTTTTGGCAAGACTCTGCTCTTATAAAATTCTAAAGTGGGCTGAATAAAATTGCCTCTTTTTGTACAATAAAATCATAGTAATCCATTTAAAGTTCTTTTGGCTAAGAAGGCACTTGACTAAACCTGTGAAAACCATTTACCAGTCTACTTAAAGATGACACCAAGATATTTAGAGGAGAAAACTTGTTCCAGTTTATTCCCATCAAGTGGCCAATTATAGATTTTTTTGGATTTACCAAATACGATAACTTTTGTGGTTTTTTATAATTGATGGAGAGAAGTTTGTTCTTGTAGTATGAACTAAACTGGCTCAGCAATCTACACAGGCCTAATCGAGTATAAGAAATTAGAATGGCATCATGTGCATATAGTAAAATGGAATATTTCTGATCTCCAGTTTTGACTAGAAAATATTGGTCACCTTTTAAGAACTCAACTACATCTATATACATCTATATATAGATTGAAAAGAAGCACCCCTGTCTTACTCCTTTTGTAACAAATATCAAGTCTGATAAAATATCCTCTATCAATTCTGACTTTCAAGGATGTATCTGAATAAAGGCCATTATACATTTTAAGAGATTCACATCAACACCCATAGATTGTAATTTAGTCTAAAGATGTTTCCACAAGATAGAATCAAAAGCAGCTTTCAAATCAATGAATGCCACAAAAACATGCTTTACAATTCCTGCCAAATATTTATCAATAATATGTTTCAACATAAAACAATTATCCAACGTTGACCTGCCTGAACAAAAACCAGCCTGTTTTGGCACTAGCAATGCATGATCTTCCTCCCAGTCCTCCAGTGCATCAAGAAGAGATCTGGCATACATTTTCCCAAAAACATCCAAAAGGCTATTTGGCCTGTAATTTTCTAGATCATTTCTAGGACTTGTTTTGTAGACTGGGACCACAATAGCAGATGACCAACTTGATGGTGTGATTCCAGAGTTATTAATTAAAGGGGAAAAAAACCAAAAATGGGAGCCCACCAGTCAGGGAATGCAATAAAGAAATCTGATGGAAAGCCATCACCACTAGGTGCTTTACCTTCATTTTACTTCATATAAAGATTGAGATTTAACTGCAAAGCCTTATAGGGACATAACACTGCACAAAAGATCTACCTCTACATTTTCATAACTGAAGTATCAAGAAAAATAACTTTTCCAATGGGAGAAATTTCCCATCATAATACTTTTCTGCATGGCTAAATTCAGTCCTAGAGTTTCTTTGTTAAGAATGACAAGGGAGAAGTATATGATGGATGTAACTCCAAAACAACATGACTATCTGGTAGAGAAAGCATGGCAATAACAAATTCATTAAACAAATCTGAGCTTCAGAATTTGGTCTCACCCAATTAAAGGTGTACAACTGCACGTATATACCCACATGCCCCATGTATACTACAAGTAGCTCATACAAACCTTGGCAGCCACCTTTTGGCCAAGCCTTGTAATTTATTAATCCCCAATAAAATTTCACTCATATGACTCACCACATTCCAGGTCTCCTGGACTTCAATAACAGCAGTATATTTCAGTGCTTTCACTTGGAAAGGACTAGTTCATAGAGGAAATGACTATAAGTCAGTGGTGAAGCACATAGTCAAAACTAGAAAAGCTCAGTTTCCATCCTAGACATTTCCAATGATTGGATCTCAGATACCAGTAAAAGGTCATAGGAGGCTTCCTTGTAGATGCAAATGGTTTTGGTATATTTGTGATGTGTTAATATTGGTATTTTGCAGGATTCTACTATATCTTTTTATTTGAATACCAGAATTGTGGTTCTTTTTTTTTTAATATTTTTTATTTTTATTGATTATACAGGAAAAAAAAGCAAAACAAAAAAGTAAAACACCATGTGATACACATAATAGTGAAACAAAGAAATTTCATCAAAAACAAGCTTACATTATTATTTCTCTCTAATACCATTACAATAATAAACTTGTTCAGCTTATTCTATATCATACTACTTGTATACTTTTGTTACCTATCTCTAGATCTCATTCTCATTATACTCATTATTATTATAATAATTTCATTCTTAATTCTATATTTTTCCCTTACATTTAATCTATTGCTATTACTAAATCTAATCTTATTACTTAACATATCAAACTATCTCTAAAGGTAAACCCACTCTCCAAAGCTGATTATGTTTCAGCTTACTTTTTTTTTGTTTTACAAAAAAAATTATACAACACAAATCCAATATAAACAATATCCCACATAATTAACAAAAAAAGTGAATAAACCCACCCCTAGAGCCAACTTTTTATTTAATCCACTTTCCAAAACTGCCATTCTTCTTGTGAAAGGGTAGCTTTACCATCTCTTATCAAAGCTTTTTCCAAAATTATTTTCCAAATTTATTCAAAATCATTCCCTTTTACAAGACCTTTCATAAATCTAATTCTACAAGTTAATTTATCATTAATTGCAATTTTCCACACTTCTTTATACCATTCCTCTATTTGAAGTTTTTCATTTGTTTTCCATTTTTTTGCTATTATTAACCTCGCTGCAGTTAACAAATTTGTTATTAATTCCTTCGTTACCTGGGTACACTCAACCTTATTATATATAGACAACAACCCTATATTTGGACATATTGGTATCTCAACTCCTATTATCTCTTTTATCTCTTTAAAAACCTTTTGCCAAAATTCCATTATCTTATTACAATTCCACCACATATGCATATATGTACCGATTTCTTGACATCCTCTCCAGCATAGTCTTGAATATTTCTCATCTATCTGCTTTAGTTTTACTGGAGTCAAATACCATTTTATAATAATTCTCTTTTATTCTTATCACAGAATTGTGGTTCTAAATACACAACTGCATTGCTAGAAATTTGAGAACTGAAGGGAAATTTCATGGGAGAAACCTTATGGGGAGAGCAATGTTTCACTCCATCGCTACATCCTTGCTAAAGGCCTTTTCGTTCTGGGTGATGGGAAAAAAATGTCTTCTGAAAATGTTTTTTCCTCTGAGAATGAAATGATGATGAATTCTATCCCTAATGTCAAGAATTGTCATTTCAGAGAGTATCCTGAAATCTACAATGCCACTAAATAAATAAATAAATAAATGTTCAGCTTGATGCTAAGCATTTCTTACATAGAAAAAAAGTTTCAGGATTTACTTGTGTGTAACTTGTTTTGATTGCATACTCAGACTTGTAACATTCTTTGAGTACAACGTATTTTGTTACTTTTAAATGTGTCCTGTACTCCTGTAGCTCCAAGAAAAAGAAAAAGAAAAGGCAATTAAGACTTTACAGCTGACAAAACATTTTGTTGTTTCACTCTGCAAAGTTAAGGATATGAGGAGAATCTTAAGGAGAAGGCAATTCAATAGCCTGTCTAGTCTTGATTGCTCTTTTCAACAAAAACACAAACACCCACACTTAAGTATAGCTGCCACGTTTTTTATGTTTCCAGGTTCTGTTTCTGTAACAACTTCACAACAGGTAAAACAATAAAGAGGTAACTCTTTCTTCATCTTTGTATCTCTTTTCTGGAGAAACTTTCTCTACGTATCACTGCATACAAATCTGAGGTGCAGAGCCAGATGATAGAACTTCATGTTAACATTAGCAGTGACTACCACCTAAGAATGTGTGGAGATAATTATGAAACCAACATGGACAATACATGCTGTAATCAGCCTACCAGGGCTAAGTACAGAGTAATAACAAATGTTTTGCTATCATTAGTTCGTGTCAATGATGCCTTATTTTACATTGACTTACGTCTAAACTTTAGATATCTTCAGTTAATTCTGGTATTGGTTCCTACTTCATGTTCCTGAGATATGAAGGGATTACACTTACTTTATTGTTGTGGTGTGCCTTCAAGTCATTTCTGACTTATGGTGACCCTAATATTAATCTATCAAAGGTTTTATTGGCAACTTTTGGTTAGCAGGAGGGTTACCATCGCCCTCCTCTGAAGCTGAGAGAACGTGATTCGCCCAAGGCCCTTCAATTGAGATTTTCACGACAAAGTGGGGATTCAAACTCTGGTTTTCCATAGTCCTGGTGGCAATTACTTACTGGGCATTTTATTCTTCTTGCAAGGAAAGTGCTAATGAAAATCACTGAATGCCTATTCACACACCAAAATCATTTATGCCAATTAAGCACATTAGAAGCTGTGCCACTGATTTCAAGATGAACTAAATCCAGACAATGTGTATTGTAGTTGTATACATGTAAGTCCATTTAAAGATAAGCCCAAACCTTTTCAAAAAGATAAGTCCATTGAATACAATGGTGATTATTCCCAGGAGTAGCTGCCTGAAGAACCACAAGACCAATTTTGCAGTTTTCAGGGTTTCTGAGGGGGAAAAATCACCTCAAATGTCTTCAATGTCTTGGGGGGCAGTTTCAGCACAGGTTGATCCATCTCAGCCTGATTAGCCAAGCAGCAATCATTTTGAAAAAAGGAAATGAATTCCAGTTCATCTTTTTAAGGGCCTTTCTAGAGTCTAAATAGTCCCTCATGGCCTCTTCGTGATGTTGGAAGCATTTGGAGCAACAAAAAAAAAACATCTTTTGTACGATTGGGAGTCCCTGTCAATTACTCATCCTTAGGAAATAGGATAATGCCATTGGGCTCTCATCTAAGAACAAAGAGTTCAACAGAGTACTTCACTTCACTTTATCCAAAGGCCACACAAGAGGGAAGGAGCAGTTCACTGCATGTCAAGAGTTGTGTTTTTATACTCCGATTTGGAAACTGAATTCAGAAATTCAGAAACTGTGCTGCCTGCACACGCACCCACCCACCCACCCACACCATTTACATTGTACTACTGGGGAGAACAGCAGTTGCTGCATACACAACAGCAAGTCCCTGGCCACTCCCATTCCTCTCTCTCACCCTGCCCCACCATTGCCGATTGGTCTGCTTTTTAAAAAAACACACACACACTTTTAACACATTTCTGTGTTGCTACATTCATGCACAGGAATATATGTTCATTGATACATGGAAAAAAAGCACATTTTAACAGTCCATTACCAGATCTACTCTCTTCCCGCTGACCGTTTAACACAGGAAGACAATAAAGATGGCAGCCTGTCCTTTGATGGGGATGGAAATGATGGAAGGGACAGCCTGGGAATGCCCAAAGCCAGCTACTTCTGCAATGTGAATCGATGCTACACTTCTGCATGTAGGCAAAAACCAAAGCAGAATCTGTTACATCAGAGTTACATCAGAGTTTTTTCTGGTTTTCACATAGAACGGTTTTGCATCACAGTGAACTGCAGTGAACCATTCTAGGAGCTGAAAATGTGCAGAACCATGATAAAAACTATGCTAAAATGGCAAAATGTGCAGACCAGAGAGTAAGAATTTGACACTGCTACAATGTTATCAACCTCGTTCCCTTTTGTGAGTTTTTTCTTTTTAAACTTTCAATGAATATACCATCTCAGAAAAAAAGACACAATCTGAGACATGTCTAAATTTCCCTTTGTCTTGGGGCTGTCATCAGTGGAAATTACTTTACATTTGGAGATCTTCTGAGTGAATTCTTGTGGCCTATGTAAAAGTTCAAGACTGAGATGGAACTGCTACTACTAAGAATTATTTGCTCTCATGTTCTTTGTTTATTTTTAAGATGTTTTTGTCAAAATATAGTGCTGTTCCTGCTCTGGTTACTTTCAATTTCAGAATGGAACATGCTGTATAAGATAAAATTATATTGCAGCACCTTTTTTTCCTGTTTAAAATGACCTACTATGTTATGCTGAGGAATCATTTTTCACTATATAAGCAAGAATTGTTCAAATCCTGTCCTGTCCTTGAAACATACCAAGAGTATAAAGAACTGTAGTGCAGATTAGAAATGCAGGTCTTCTCAGAAATCATGTTGTAATTGTATGCCATATATATTCTAAAATGGTTTGCATATTCAGATTTCCTTCAGTAGGTTTGTACTTCTATGGATTTAAGCCTGATCTTATCTGTTCACTTAATTTTATTATTCTGTATTCACATATTGAAGTCTAGACTCTTATCAGTTATATGCTGTAACTTCAAGATGGTTTTTCGCCCACATTCTACCCCTCACCCAATTTTTCAGGTACATTTCTTTTGTAGATTAGGCTTTATAATTTAATTTAATTTGCCCTAAGCTTTTTGTCATTTCTACATGTAAGCTTTTCTTGTTTGCTTTCTTGACAGCAAAGGATACCATGATTGATAGAATTCAATTGCTGCTTTGAAATAATGCAGGCGGGTGTTATTTTACAATTGTCTGCCTTTTTTTATGAGATGAACGCATTGTACCATGAAAAATGTGACAAAAGTATAATGATCATTGGTCACACACCTGGTCCCATAATTCAACCACAGCAAATATACCATGGAGAACAGGTATAGAGATCTGAATTGAGATTCATAAGTTGCTTACCAGCCATTGCTGTGCAAAGTCAAAGGCCAACATAGTAGCAAAATGATTCAAATTTCAGATAATGTAAAATACATGAACAAGACAGATGTGCTCGATTAGTTAGTGCATGAATAAGTTAGATATTTATGCTAGCAGGTAATTACTTTGCTTGGTTTCAGTCTCTGCCCAATGTCTCCAGATGTGCTCAGTATATAGCATGCCTTTTTCTCACCTAAAAATGAAATATCCCATTATAATAAACAGTAGGATTATATTTTGATTTTGATTTTCTACCCTGGGGACAATCTTAACTGCCAGGAGAGAATTAAGAAGGCTAGATTCCCACTGTTTCCTTTGAATTTACACAACTTAATGTTTCTACTGAATTTCTGTACCAGAGTTCCCTGGATTATTGCTGTTCTGAATGTGCTTGAAAATCCATATCCAAATGATGGAATGTTAACTTCTTCTGCTTTAGTTGCAAGTTTAATGAAACTCAGTTACTGGGAGTGTGATCTGTGGTCAAAAGGAAGCCAAATTTTAATATCAGGAATAAACATATCAGAGAAAAGAGAGAGAGAGAAAGCAGGTGTCATGTAATCAAAGGTCCAAAAGCAGTAAACCAATGCCAGAAATTCATGGGTTTTCCCTAGCTGAATCATTAAGCAAGCTAGGAGTCATAAACCCACTGAGATCAAATTAAGCATGTAAGAGCCAGGAGATACATCACTTTGAATAAAGGGCTGATGTTCTCATCTGCCTTCTACTGGTAAAGATGTTCAGCCACGTCCAGATCTCAGGCTGTATTTAATGACAGAGTTCTTCAACTGTGCTTCCCTCAAGACCTTGATTGAAGCTTCATTCTACATCCGAAAGGACTAGATGCCTGAAGCTCCACCTTTCCAGGAGGAGGGGGTTTCCTCCCTCATTCCTTCTCCTCTTCTGATCCTGAATTGATCTGCTGAAGAAAGAGCTATGTCTGATCTCCAGCCATCGACTCTTTTTCTTCTCTTTGCTGCCAAAGTATGTCTGCTTCTTCTTCAGAAGAAGAACTCTCAAAGGGGAGCAAGGCATTTACTTACATAATGGAGCTGCTTGACTGCCTTAAAACTTTCTAGTGAATGTTGGCCAATATATATGCAACAGCATGTTGCCAGATGTCCAACAACATAAATGGCTTATTTACTACTACCAACCCTCCACCCAATCCAGAATAATAGTTAATCAAAAAGAACAGTATCTTCAGGGAAAAAATGAAATATTGTTTTTAATGTATACTTATAATATATGATATAAATAATGGCCCTTTCCACACGAGGCGAGGGAATCACTCCGTGCCGTTACCTACCACTTCTTCTGGGGTCTGAAGCAACGCAGACTGTCACAGCCCTTCCACAGGGCTCCTCCTTGGTTCAGGGCTAATTGGAACAGTGAGACATCTGTAGATCCACACTGCTTCGGCTTCCAAAATGGCAGCTTCCGGCTTCCAAAATGGCGGCTTCCAGTTGGTCATGGGTCCTGATCAACCACTGAAGCTCGCAATGCCTAAAGCCCTCCCTCTGCAGATTGCAGGCTTGCATTGGTGCAAGCCTGCGAATCTGCACAAGGGAGCAGGAATGTAACGGCGCATTCCAGGAAAATAAAGACCTGTTTTTTGTGGTCTTTAAAAAACACGCTGGAGAACCACTTGGGGTCATTTTGGAGCGGATTGAGGTGAGGCTCTCCGGTAAGTAGTCTGCTCCTAGTCCACTCCAAGGTGCAGACGAGCTCTGTGAGAGGACGCACTGCCCCATTCTAATTGCCTGGTGCAGAAAGGGCCAATGTCACCTTTTACTGGATAGAATGTTTTCTTTACATAGCTGAGCAGATTTAGATTTCACCAGTAAAAGAATCAAAGGAAACTGGGCTCACACTTTTCTTAGCTTTGTTTCTTAGTTCTATTGCAAGAATTATTTTTTGTAACACAGATAATCAGTCAGTCATACCACAGTCAACAGGCCAAAAATCAGACTACTTATATCTACAACACTAGAGAAATGGGGCATTAAGTGTTATTAGAATACCCTCAGGGTCTTCCAACAGCACTTGTCTTCTTACTCCCATACAATGGGAGTAATGTGGCCATCACTTGTGGCATTGCTCAATTTTTATCTGCCAAAAAAAAAAAAAAAAAAGTAGAACTGGGGAAACAGAACAAGAAATGTAGACAATCCAGAAGGCAAGTGACAGCTTGTGAACTCCATCATACAAATACAAAATGAGAGAACATACTGCCCCTCCCCAAAAAGGGGGAAAGACAAAAATAGCCAATCAAGGAAAAACTCCTTATAGATTAACAGAGATAGCTACACACAGCTATGGAAGCATGCCTAGCAGCAGAGAACACCATTAGCAGCACAAGCACTAAGCCAGTAACACTTACCAAATCCAAGTTGCAATCTTCCAATATGGAGGCTCTTTAATCTTTGTTACAACATATATACAATATTTACAAAGTCCAGGTGACAATCCAGTATATCAAGCCTGCTCTCCCCAGTAGACCCCCCCCAACACACACTTCAAGCAATATATACAGTGTTGGCTGGGATTGTGCTTCCTTTATACAGACACCTAGCCAATCCTGGCCAACCCTTGTATTGTCCGCACCTGGTGCTCATCAGCCTGACTCAGCACAAACTCAGGTTGAGTCACATTCCTTTCCCCAGGAGCACTTAACAGTTAAAGTAATTAAAGCAACATGACCTTTACACTAACTTCAGAAAGTATTATCTAGAGGTTTGGTCCAACCATCTCTGACACATACTACACCATTTCCACATGTTTATAAAACGAGGAGTACCACTATAACAGGCATTTATCAGCTGGGAATACAAAACATTAAAACAAGCTACAGAAATACCAAGTGAGAGTCAATGAGGTGTAGTGCTTTGAGTGTTGGACTATGACTCTGGAGACCAGAGTCTGATTCCCTGTTCAGCTGTGGAAACCCACTAGGCGACCTTGGGCATGCCATATACTCTCAGCCCCAGAAAACCCCACAATAGGGTCAACTTAGGGTCACCATAAGTCAGAAATGACTTGAAGTAATGCAACAATAACAACAACAACTGAAACCAAAGTAAGATTTGACAACATATAATTTACTCAAGTGGGAGGTCTGAACACATTGAAGGCATTCCAAGTTTCCATTTATCTTAGAGTCTAAGCAAGCTCAGGCTTGATTTAATATTTGGAAGGGGGGCCACTCAGGAATTCCAGGTACTTTGGGTTATATAGTAGAGCGCACACAAACACATATATTTGTACTTGGAATAGGTACTTTTAATGAAAACTCCAGGATTTTTTGCTGTCTTGTAATGAGGGTAGAGTCAAGTCCAGATGTACATAATAGGAGACAGTCCAAAGGAGACTGTTCTTCCAGCCCATATTTTATGGAAGAATTTTTATAGCCATTATTTTGCAAGTAGTGGAGCAGGTTAGGGCACAAGATACCTTCTTCATAAAGTTTAGCAGAATGTAAAATTAATGTAAGGTGAAGGACAGATTAATGTATAAAAGGCCATTTCTAATGCTTCCCATTGTATAGAATGTTTGCATTTTGTTCCAGAGTTTTAATTTGGGATGACCTCTTATACAAAGTTTAGAAAAACCCACAAATTTTTTTCTTCATTATGTAGCAGAGTCAAAAGTAATTTGTAGGAAATTTCTTCAAATAGAGTTTCTGAACCACCTGAGAGAGAGAAGTCAGATAAAAACATGTTCCCGGCTGGATATAAACTGCCCTCAGGTAGTTGTGCAACAGACTGGCAAAGCATATTTTAATGCTTTCTCTCAAAGCAGAAGGAAAGGAGAAAGCAACAGACTTTTCAGCATGACTCCAAGCCAAAAGATTCCTAGGGAAGTTGTGATGACCACTCATTAGTATGTGCTTAAGTGATAAATTGCAAAGTCCAAAAAAGATATACTTTAAACTGCTCAGGCTGTCAATCTTTCCACCCCACTTTAAACCACTTATTTAATCATTTTAGCAAATGTGCACAGATTCTAGCACAAGAGGTTGCATCTTTAATTTTTTTTTTCCCTAGCAGCAGGGGGAAAAGTGTTATTTCCTTTTTAGAAAAATTCAGCGAGAATTCTTAAAAAAGAACTTTCAAAACCTCTGAATGAATAAGAACCAGTCCTATGCAGTCAAAATATTTGTGGCAGACAGAACTGGCGGGGGAGGGGGAGGACACAACTATATATGACATATGGAACTTGCATACAATACACACTGAGTTTCCCTGGCTTTTGGTAGGAAGCATATCCTTGTGCCAAGAACATTGGTTCTTCCACAGGCAAACAGATTTTCCCCTTAACACACACACACACACACACATATACACATGGACATGCTGTTTAATAACAATGGCAACAACAACAATGCAGTTGGGTCCTATCAATGGATACAAACACATTAATAGTCTAAATAAATCTGAATACAGTAAGAAAAAATTGCAAACGCTAGAATGAATGAAATGGTAAAATAATGAGACTGTTGGATGTTGATTCCAGGGAGTACTATGAAGGTCAGAGGAATGGAGCTCTCCTACCTACAACTCTCTTTGAGGCTCTTCATAATGCTAGACAGGGGCTGGAGATCCCTCCTGGCTCAAATATCTTGTGGTGCAGAGCACAGAGAGGGGTGAGGTGATCCACAAAAGTCAGAGAGGATTACCTTGCATGCTCATTTTCAATGATCTCTTTTCCTCTTCATTCCTGCATATAACCAGCTACACCTTTCTGCAGGAATCCCTGCTCTGTACTTTCAGGAAACTGTAGGGGGATGTTATAGGAAGGATGCCTGCGTCTGTTTGCTATGCTGCATGAGTTCCATCTGAATTCAAACCAACAAAAGGTCAGAAACTGAAGAGCAACACAGACTCCAGTTGCCTCCCATTGCTTTATATAAATAAAAGTGCTAATTGTGCTCTTTAGTCACCACTAAGTAACTGACTTACTTCCATTCTATTATTTGCCTATGCATTTAAAACTAAACCAAACCAAACAAAAATGTATGTGATATCTGTTTATGAAAACAATGAAGAGAAACAGTGACAACAGTTATTAAAATGTCTTCTCTCTGAATATGAAACAGAAAAATTATTACATGAACTGCCACCTCAGTCTACAAAGTTTCTGTATTTTTATTATAAAATATACAGTGCTCTAGTCAACAGCAATAAACCAAGCATATCTAGGAAGCTATGTAAAAATTAGATTAAAATTCTTACCTACCACTTTTAGGGTGATGTCAAGGGGAAGTATTCAAACCAATTCCAATAATGTGAATTCTTCGCACTAGTATGCTTTTAAAGTATTATGTCATTTAATCTCTGAAGCTGAGGCACCAACATTATCAAAAGATACACAACAAAGATATAATTTCCAGAGTGTATAATTTCCAGCAGAGACTTCATCCTTTAAACACATGTAAGTTCTCAGCTGCACAATTGTCATTTTTTATTTGGAGTGAGAGGAAATCCTTCTAAGATGGAGGAAGGGATGCAGGTGGATGAAGTAATAATAAGTTTCTGCCTCCAACTTATAAAGCCATTGCTGCAAGACATGATTTGGCCACAAGCTTATAGCCATGGCTACTATTCATAAAGCAGACATAGTGCCCAATAGAATAGAAGGACTTTACATAAGGACTTTGGGATTCATCTTGGGAGAAAAGTGGGTTAAAGTAAATAAAGAAACATAGTCCATTCTTGCACTACACTGTCACAGTGCTATTATTCCACTTCTATATCCTATGGAATCATGGGGTTTGCAGTTGAGGGAGGGACATTTAAAACTCTCAGTCAGAGAGCTGAGAAAACTATAAATCCCAGAATTCCACAGCAAGTTGAAAGTGGAATAATAGCACTATAATAGTGTAGTGCGGATAGGCCTATAATGTCCATTGGTCATTTGGGCTGCCTTTGCATAGCCTTTGCCTTCTACCACAGAAAGGGTGTGGCGGGGAGTTAATAGTAACAAATAAATTGATCCAACCACATTTGAAAATGCTATAATTTTTGCAATGGCACCTCAGAAGACACAGAAAGACTCCCCCACCTTGCAGCAGGACAAAAGTCCCATGAAGCAGATGATGAGATGAAAGAAAACTTTTAGTTCAGTGTTTGTTACTTCTAAAACTATTGCACATACCTGTACCTACTGTGTAAATGTGACCATGTATTCCAATCCTGTGATCTCCCTCCACCCCAATTTCTTTCTAAAGAATATTTAGTGGTGTCCAACATACCCACAGGTCTATTTACTAAAATCAAACACTCAGTGTCACCCAATTAAAACTTCAAAAACACCAAATGTACTGTTTCCCAACAAATATTTGTAAAATATTCTTGTTGATATCCAGTTCTCCAAAGACTCAGCACAGGAGGAGTGGCTGTGGTACTCTGAGCTGATGGCCTATATACTAAAAAGTGTTGCAGTTTCAGCTACTTCCATACTGTGCCAGGAGGTAAACAGTACACAGTCTGAATTACTGAAACTGGCAAAGAAAAGGAAATAAAAAACAATCTTGATCTTCTAGATATTTTAAATTGCAACTCCCATCAGCTCTAATCCACCCAATGTGGAAGGATTATTGAACCTGGAATCCAAAATACCTGCAGGCCATCAAGTTGTGGAAGCGTGTACTAGCCAAAATCCCTTCACAGATTTAGCTTTTCATTATTTAGATTGTCTCTAATGCTCAGCTACCTATTTTTTCAGTTACTTCAAAAAGAAGAAATAAGCCCACATGCCTTTCTTTTATTTATCTGGCACAGTGAAACCAAAAGAAGAAAGGGAACAAGAAAAAAAAAAATTCCTCACTGAAGAAGATGGAGTATCAGTATTCCATCCAGAATGCTTATGATTTCAAACGACTGCACCCACCAGCTAAAACAGTGGGCAAGACATATAAGATTTACACCATGCCTGCAATGAACTGTGTTATTGTTCCTTTTGCCAGACATGACTTTAGATTTCTGGTTCCATTCCCACATTGACTTTCTGATGTTTTCTATCATAAGCCAGCACTGGACTTGTAAGTCAACTTTCCAAACCTATATGTATCACTTCTTAATGTTGCACCATCAGAGTTTCTGAAAACTTCCCTAGAAGCAGGAAGGTTTTTATATGAAGATGTCCACCAATCATCTAAATATATGTGTACAGGAGCGTGCTTCCACACACACTTAGCTTTTAGATGGAACACAGATTCTATTTCCCTTTTAAGGAAGATCTCAACTCCAGATAGTTAAGTCTCATGAGCAAGATGAAGAGTGTTAATAATTTTATATCCTCCAACATTTCTCAATTGAACACCAGGACACATGTGACCAAGCAACATCAGAGTGTAGTCAAGATGACAAGGTTCTGCCCCCTCCTGTTCCTTCCCTCCCTCTGAGTTAAATGAGCACTGACTACTTTTGTGCTTTTGTAGCAACTTGAAGTAAGTAAAAAGAAAGGAAGAAAGGAGAAGAGAAATTGAGACACTTAAAATAGCTGAAAAGCTGGCATTAATCTGAATTGTCACTGACAAATTGGCAGAACTGGAGGGTGTACAATTTGTCCCATAACAGTTTTGATTCCAATGCACAATCTTTTGCAATTCACTGGATTAGAAAGCCATGTTGTACCTATTTGTCATACAGGTAAAGACTGAGAGACACAAAGAGAGAGAAAGAAAGAGAGGAGAAGACAACCCTAACTCAACACTAACATGGCCAAAACAGACTTTAAAGGGAAAGCCCTGGGTTTTAAAGGACAAATTGAATCTTTCAGTTCTAGCTTCTCCCACATACAATTTTTAAATGTCTTATTTTTTTTCCATATTGAATATGAAAAAAATGAAACAGATTTGTACATTCTTATAAAAAACAAACATAATGATCACTTATCAACAGTGTCCTGGATTTTTGGAATCCTGGACAAACAGCCCAGACACTGGGCCAAAGTACAAATTATTTATGGCAAGCAGTAAATATTTACTATGAGATGCTTCATTTTCTCTCTTTTTTCCCATTTCCTTAAATAAAAACAAAAACAAATAAAAACATACATTTATTAAATGAGAGCTATCATCACTATTGTTCCAGCTTTTAGTACTTAGATGGGATTAAATAACATTCAGCTCAGTAAAGCCTATTTCTTCTGAGAAAACGTTCAAAGGACTGGGCTGTAATAGAAATGCACTAATATTTTAGCAATATCAAGACTTTACTTGTTTTACATTTTAGTTGTACTTTGAGTTAATTTTTAGTCAATGGCCCTTTCCCCACCTTAACATTTTCTGTCACCATTCTATCGCAATCCCAGCAGGAGTGCAACCCAAACACTCCCCTCCATACCCAACTAGCTGCCTGTGGAAGGGTGGTGTGAGAGACATGATGCTTCCTTCCACAATGCAGCCGGCCACTTCCCATGCTGCAATGGGGAAGGAAGCAGGTAGATTGTGTTTCCACATTTTTCTGCATCACTGCTGCTGATGGGAGTGTTGCGTGATCAGAAGCCATGAATGGATTTTTTTTTTCTGGTAATGAAATATCCCATGATTGTGACCGGTGGGGAGATGTCATGCGAAAGCACAACTTGCAAACTGGCAGCAACTTGTCTCTATCACGGGACAGAGATGTTATGCAGAAATGGCCAATGTTACTAACTTAAAAATATTTATTTCACATACTACAGTGCCCAGCATTAATGATAATGCACTGAAACGATTCTCAGTGTTGTTCATCAAAAATATTTATCTATTTATTTATATGCCACCTTTACCTCAGAGTGGGACCCAAGGTGGCTTCCAAAAATTAAGAACAATTAAAACAATTAAAAACATTAAAAGATCTATAAAATTATAAAAAGCTATTTTTTAAAAAAAGAAACCTTTTTTTATTCACCCCACATCATGAACATTAAACTGATTAGCTACTATGCTGTGAATAATGTCCATTTTCAGATTTACATGCCAAGACTTATGATACCAAGGGAAGGAATTAATACGCCAACATACTGTGTCTAGGAAATAGGAATAAGATTCATTTTGACTGTTACACACATTGGAGTTATAATGTATTCTTCTAGAGAGAAAATTCTCTAGCTTTGGCCTAGGGCTGCTTCTGTTTTAAAGACTAATTTTTGAAAACTCAACTTTTATAAAAAGCTATTCATCTCAAAGTGCTCTAAAAATATTAATTATTAATTAAATCTTTATTGGTCTCCAGAGCTAGCTAACCATGAAGTAATTTTCTCAAGGTTGCAACCAAATTCCTTCTATAAACCCAAAGAGAAATAACTCCCATATCTTCTCCATTAGGCACCAGAGAACTCTAGCAGATATAGAGTTATCATGATGTTCTTTACATTTAATTAAATACAGCATAGATTTTTGCTACAAATAAATTTGGAACAAAATATTTTAGAGCACTACTGAGTATTGAGCAAAGCAATAATAGGTTGTCTTGGCCCAGAGAAATCCACTTATTTTCAGACTGTATCTTCTATCACAAAACATATTTTGCTGCGAAATGGGAAGGGAATAAAGTTATTGAATAAACACAAATCAAATTGCAGGCCCAGAGAAGAATTTCTCCTCTCTCAAAGATGCTACAGTTTTCAGCTGCTGACCAAAATGTTCTTCTTCTGCCACTAATCAGAAGTACATGCACTGGCCAAAATTAAATCAGGTGACTTGGATAGACCCAGCATAAAGAGAGGAGAAGGTTAGTGGTGACACTAACCTTGGAAATATCATAAATATCATAAGTATGGAAATCACACTTATGATAAATCTAGATTTGCAAAATCAAGAGTATAGTAGAAAAACTGCTAAGCTGGTCCATTGTTCTTTTGTGGTGACAAAAAAGTATTTATTACAAAAGGAAAAATCTTCACATCCCTTTGGCACTTCTGTAACTTTCTCCCACCTGAAACACCTATACCGTAAAAGTAACATTTTTTTTTCCAATTCCAAAAGATTACTCTTGTTTTACAACCACTTTCAGAAATGGTTTGACGAAATGTTGATTAATCCATGGCTCCTGTGCTTTGGCCCAATGTACATAAGCACTGACTATATTGTGTGTGTGTGTGTGTACACACAGAGACATATACTCACCTGTGCTGCTGACTTTGCACAAAACCAAGAATATAAGCTGTGATTTACACCAGTCTTGGCTCAACTGTCTCAATCTGTTTCAGATATTCACATTCTTCTCCCCTTCCTCCCCCCCCCCAAAAAAAATCTTAATAGCCATCTGAAATCCATCAGAGTTTGAGCGACCTTATTACATTTTCACCATGGAAAGCTTTTCAATCAGATCTAACCCATTTTCACAATGTTTAAACAAGAGATATGCTCAACATTTTCAACACAAAAAGGGTCTGCATTAGAAATCTTTTGCATGTTCTTTTGGAAAGTGGAGCTCCACTTACTTGAAGCTCATTTCAAAACTTTCATCCTCGCTGGGCAAGATTCATGGGCTAGAAGAGGTTTTTGGTCAACAGCTGAAACTTGTAGCATCTTCCAGAGATGAGAAATTGGCCTGGATGTACTATAGTCCAGTGCATACATACACACACACACATGCACATTTTAGCTCAACTGCATTTGCAAAGAAGTTTTTTCTCCCAGTATTGTTTTATACTTTTTGTTTTTCAAAATAAGTCTAAAATTAACAGCAGTGGCAGCAACAACAACAAAAACAATGCCCCTCTATGTTGTTGACCATTTTCTTGATGGGTTGGGTTCATGTGTTGAGGATGTGTCACTGAGGATGAGAGAAATTGTGATTATTTGTTTCATCTTTACACTAAATACACCACACCAAACTCTCTAAATTTGGATAATAAGCAAGGTCAGGCCACTACAGAACACTTGGCATTTCCAGGTATGATTAGGACAGATTCCTACCTGAAACCCTAGAGACATTGCCAGTCAAAGTTGGCAATACTGGGCTGGATGGACTGTAGTTTAATACACACACACACAAACATATTTTAGCTCAACTACATTTTAAATTCTTGTTGACCAAATGTTATACTGTACCCTTATCACATCTTCTTTCTTTAATACAAAGGGGGAATGGATGAATAAGACTAACGTTATCTGATTTTGTTGCACAGCATTAAGAGTACTGGTGGCATGATAATGTGTAGCATCAAATCAAATATGCACAAAGGAAATAACTATGGATTCTTAAGTCTACAAATCAATGGTGTACTAAATCATCCAGGAAAAACAAACAAACATTATGGCCATAATCTAGAACTCAACTTTAAAAACTATAGGGGAAATCAGACAAGTTCTGATTTGGCAATTGTATTTCTCATTGATTGGTATCACAGTAAAACAAAATTGCCAGTACAACCTGGATATTTCTTGTCATACATTAGATAGGTTGATTTTTTTTCAGTAAGTATACAATGACTGGGCAGTTGCTTTAAGTATATAAAGAGTATGTTACCATTAGAGAGAATATCATATTTGCTGGCATATTAGATGCACCAGCTTATAAGACACACCCCATCTTCAGACTGTATTTTTTAGGAATTTTTTTTAAGAACCCAGCTGAGGGAAAATGCATAGGAAAGAGAGGGGGAGTGAAAGGAGAAGTTGCACAATGTTTTCCCCAACCCCCCTTCCATTTTTCCTCAATAGGGTTCACCCTCCCCTTCCATTTTGCCTGGGTGTGAAGAATTCACTCCTGAGGCAAAATGCATAGGAAAGGGTGGGGAGCAAAAGGACTGCTAGCACTAGCACCTTTCTTATGCATTTAGGCCTGGCAGGAGTTACCCATATTTTCCAGTGTATACGACACACCCCATTTTCAGAAGGTATTTTTAAGGGGAAACAAGTATGTCTTATATGCCTGCAAATATGGTAACCACATCCAGATACTTATTTCTTACAGTTATATCCTGCCTTTCCTTCAGTGAATTCAGATCAATACATGAGTATCTTCTTATCCCACATTATCTTTGTAAGAACTGGGGTATGGGTCATTCTGAGAAAGATAGGGGTGACTGGCCCAGGCTCCCCTTCCCCTTGCTTTGGCCCACTGAAAGGAGTTTACCAAGTTTTACAAAAGTGGGTGTCCAACCAGTTATAGTTTTCGTTTGCAGTTTATGTATGTCAAAACAAGTCCTAGGATAGAAAAAATTGGCTCATACTTCTCTTAATACTGCATCACAGCTTTCAGACAAAACTGAGCATCAGTATCACCTACTGCTTCAGCTCCTCCATGTTCTACAAGTTCACCTTGAAAACCATGGACTTGTATTGTCCAGATTTATTCAAATTCTTCAGATTAGTTTTGTTGTATTATCAGTGCTTGTTTATCAAAATATTTGTAGCCACACTGTACCCACTACATAAACTCCAGGAAATTCTCATTGTTTTTACTTTCCTACTGGTCAAACAATGGAATTTTTTAAAGTAGATGCTCTCTCTAAATAAAGTTATTTAGCATTTCCCCCAATATTTCAATTAATAAATAGTTACAGAATGTACTCTTTTGTCCTTTTTAAAATCAGAACCCAAATTCTCATTTCCCCTTCCTTTTCTAATTCCATTGCACATGGAGGTCTCTCCAGCACTGACAACATTTAAATAAACAACAATAAGTCTTCTGCATCACTAGATTGCAAATGAAATTTAAATACAATGTGAATACACTTAACCAACAAATACCACAACCCACCTTATCCAGCGCTACGATAAGCAGGAGGGAGGGAAGCAGACAGGCAAGCTTTTGTATGTCTTTTAGTGGTAATGCACAACTGCATATCAAAGTAATGTAGGAAGGTCAAGAAACATATTAAGCTCAACAGGAACACTCTGTTTAAATCTTGTTTTTAACAAAGAAGCATATCTAACTATTATAACAACAGTTATTTGTATTTGTTGATTTTGCTGATGAAAAATCAGCAAAAATAATAAAAAACCTTTTATTATTAAAAGATCCAAAGCAAATTGGAACAATACATAGTTTTGTCTACCTCCCTATTTTATTAGTTTTAAAGGGAAAAAAAAACTCTTTGTGGCCTAATTGAGGTTCCCATTTTGTTTAACATCAAAACCCTGCCTGGACAAAGTGAGCATTAGAACAATCTAGAAAAATGAAATACCAAACAATACACTAATTTATGTGGGCTTAGAAGAATTTGTTCTCTTTGACATTTTTCAGCACACCCTGCATTCATTGTGCTTCCAAAGTCCAGCTGATCTTTTCAGCCTTCGCTTCATCTCCATTGGAGCCCATACTATAGAAAATGGCATCATTAATTGTCACAAAATGCCCTATTGATTGCCACTAACTCAGGTAAGGTTAATTGGCTGCCACTCCTTGACATCTCTTTAGCATTTGACACCATTGATCACAAGATCCTCCTTGATCAGCTGAAGCCTGCAATTCAGTGGGACAGTGGTAAATTAGTTTACACACTGTCTTAGAAGCATGCGGTTTACAGTATCTGAAAGAAGCCTTTCTGCCATTCATGAAGCAAGACTCGTCCAGAAAATGGAAAGGTGTGGACTGTTATTAAGAGCTTTCTGAGGCTTCCTGTTTCAGACTATAATAGTCTTGTACTGAATTTACCACCTGTCTCCTCCAGCTCTCCAATTAGTCAAAGGCAACTAATAAGTCACCAGAGTTTTATACTGATATAGGAGCTTGTGGATGTATCAAATTTTAATAGCTGGTTACAAATGTGTAAAATATACAAATATAAATATACAATATTTAACAATAGTGTGGAATCATCAGTAAGTTGAACCTGAATTACTGAATCAAACGTTCAAAATCTTCCTGAATTGCATCAAGTGGCCCGGGGCAAATTACTATACCCCATTTCAGTTCTAATGAGGACAATAAAGACTGAGTGTTTGACTGCTGAAATACCCTTGGAAAAAAAAATCTGGAATGACAAGAATCTTCACTGGTCAGGACTTATTCCGTAGAAAATGTGTATGTTGTTTTGCAAAGAAACCAGTATTTTCTGTGTAGAATATAATATTTCACTGTAAAAATATGTTTTCTGCACAGAAAATGCTGTTTTCCATGCAATTCAGCTATATGCCAATTTTCCATAGAATAAATGCCCAATTACAAACATTTGCCATGGAGGAAACAAATTATTGTGCATGAAAAATAATGTTTCAACACAGAAATATTAATTCTTGCTTAGAAAAGGGTGTTTTCTGTGCAATAAATGGGGTTTTTATTCCAGGTAAAATTCACACATGGCTAATTTGTATAGAAAAAAGCATTTTCTGTGCAGAAATCATGATTTTCAGTGCAGAAATTAATATGTTTGCATTGAAATATTATTTTCCACCAAGAAATTGTGTGGGTTTTTTTAACTGCACAGAAACTGGTGTTTCTTCCACAAAACAACCACATGTGATTTTGCACAGTCTAAGACCATTTATGCACAATGTTGCTACAACGCAACAGTGGCGAGTTGTTTCCAGTCCAGGAGCCATGCTACTGCATGATGTCATTGCTATCCTGCTGCTATCCTGCCTTATTCTATTTTAAAAAAATAATAATCTGTTAAGATCCTCCTTTAGCACTTCCATCCCACCAGCCATCTTAGTGCAATACCATTATAGTGCTTGACAGACCTTCCTGTTATCGTGGATCCAGAAGTGGGCAGGCCGTGGACATGCCTAGCTTGTCCCTCCCTCAGTGACTCCCATGGTGTGGCAAGTTTGGAATCTCCATGTTTATTTTACATTTGTCCTTTGAGTTAAATTTTTAAAATATTTTTTTAGCATATGAGTTTACAGCATGGCTGCACTAGTACAGCTTCCCAAAAAAAAAAAAGAGACCACCCAATCAGGAGTGGTGGGCTGCGGTTAAGGTGGGGTATGGTATTGGCCACAGACACTGTAATGCAGAGGGAACACCAGTGGCAAACTGCTACTCATGCACTTAAGGTGGAAAGGTGTGGAAAAAAGCATTCCTAACCCCACAGCATTGTGTGAGTGGCAATGCCAGGATTGTAACACTACAATGTGCTAATCGCATCTAGTGAAGAAACAGCCTAACTCAAACTGCAAAAACTCTTTGTAAATTGCATGGTTTTCAAAGATGTTCTTGCAGGAGGAAGAAAACTGCTATAATTACTCATTGCTATCATCAAGAAGAAACGTAGGGCCTTTCCACACTACGCTGTTTTACTGCTATTATTCGACTTTCAACATCCCAAGGAATCCTGGGGTTTGCAGTTTAGGAAGGGGCCATTAGAACTCTCAGCCAGAGATCTCTTGGGCCTCCGTAAACTACAAAGCCCAGAATTCCACAGGATGTTGAAAGTGGAATAATAGCACTATAACAGTGTAGTGCGGAAATGATGTTTGTGAAGAATTATGTTCCTAGTTCAAATGCTCCCGCGTAATTGAGCATATGGTTAAACCCTATGGCTACATATTTACTCGAGAACTGAGAGAAAATTCCAAGTAAACATGCACAATACTGGATGGTAAAAAAAATACTCTATGAGTGGTAAACAGCTGTCTTTTATCACATCAGCCTTCGGTGAATGACAATGGAAGGCCAAGAAAGCCATTCCGTACAATGCCTTTTACTTCTAAACATCCCAATATAACTATTCAACACTTATGTTGGTCTGCCTCCACAGTCCCTGACTTTTCCAGGAACTTAACATGAGGAGGTGGCTGAAAGAAGGAGAGGAGAAAAGCTAACCCAGCTCATAAATCAAACAAGCATGTGGCATATTCTGCAGATGAATCCATTTCAACCACACACATTTTTTGTGTGAGGCAGCAGTAATATTTTTTTAAAAAAATATGAAGGGGAAATTGCTAACAGTTTTTCACAGAGAAAGGCATTGAGGCTTATTAATAGTGGGTACAATGTTAATAAATGCTACAGTCTTCATTGTCTCCTTTTCAACTCCAGAGGTATACACTGAAAAGGTTGATATATGACCAAACCTATGATAGAGCAAAAGTTCTTCACATTAACTACAGAGTGTCAAGGCTTCTTACAGATTAGCAGACACACATTTGTCAAATAAGTCTCAGAGGAAACAGCAGTGAGGGGCAGATATGGAGACTTTCTGAATAAAGTCAACCCATTACCAGTTTATGTGACAAGGAAAAAGATATTTTTTTCTTTGGAATATTCTAATGCTACTTTGCCTCCTACTTGTCCAAAGGAATGTATGCAAGTCTCTTTTGACCTATACCCAGATTACTGGCTAACTCTTGTCTTTGTCTTTGCAGATTAACCCATACTTCAAAATTATTGGAAATAGTGGGACATAGGTATGGGAAATCAATTTGACACTTTTATTTGTAAAGGTATGATGACCAAGGTCCTTCTCTCTCTCTCTCCCAACATGTTACTCAATTTGTCCTTCTCCCAATGGAGAATGCATTTTGCTCTATAGGATGCAGAGTAGCAACTGAGAAGGGGTGATGAGAGAAAGTGTTCCGCCCTTTGGCCTCCATGAGGGTTTCAGAGTGTTCAGATGTACAAAAAATTAGAATATATCACTTCTGACCTCCTTTCTTGCTTTATTTTATTTTTCTCTTTTTAGTGGATGGGGACTCCAAACTGTTATGTTTGTGGACAGCTGACAGTTTGACTGGTTCTCATGTGAAAAAAATGCCTGAGAAATGCTTCAATGTAAAAAAATAAGGAGGCTTTGGGGAGCCTTTAGGGGAATTTTGGAGGCCAGAAAAAGTTGGAGGTTTATGTAGCCTTCTCAGAATTCTATTAGCATTCTCAAACCTTGTAGACACCACAAGTTACAAAGTAATCACAAACAGATGCTGGTTGAAATTTCAGTTGACTAAGGAAAAGACTATGGCCATTTCCACATGGCATTGCAGTCCTGCTATGGGGACAGGATGGCAGTGATCTGGGGGTTGTGCTTTTGCATTACCTCATTGTGGTCCCACTGCCATCCTGCCCACCCACCTGTTGCAATTACAGTATATTTGCTTAATTGAATAAATCCATTAAGTTCCTGTGATCACACAACACTCCTATCATTACCTGTCATGTGGAATAGCAGGAAGTCAAGGCACTTCCTTCCTCAGTGCATCATGAGAAAGAGCCCAACTGCACTATGGAAAGCAGGTATGTGTTGCTTGTTCTCCCTTCCACAGGGAGACAGCCAGGTGTGGAGGAAAGCATTCCCATCACACTCCCTTCTCAGCAAAAGCACTGTCGGGATTGCAATGGAAAGAAGATGGGATCGGGTAGGCTGTGGAAATGGCCTATGTTTATATCATGCTCCTAATATTTTAAAAGCTTCTTTTGGTGTGATGGCAGTGGGGGACTACTACAAAAGGGCTAGAAGAACTGTATATGGCCTACTACTTTTGTACCATGGCCTAGATAAATATTAAAACATTTTGATATTTTGGTACGGTTTCTTTTTCTTTTTTAAAAAAGCATTTCAGTTTTAACCTCATCAAATAAGAGGAGACATTTTTGTCTCCTAGAATCACACTTAAGTTGTAGAAATTACACAGTGTTATCTAAATTGATGCAGAGTCCCAAAGTTTTAACCACCTACCATGTACAGATTTGTTTCTGTTTTTAGGAGATAAAAAATTTCCCACAACACATTTATGGTGTTTTGCCATTGGGATATTTCTTTTGTCCCTGCCAATGTCCCATGTTCATTGTGGCTGGATAAAAACACAGAGAAAGTGATGGAACTATTCCAGTGAGAAATGTCTTCTCCATCTCCCTGCTCAAACATAGAGAAAGTAGAAGGCAGCTGTAACCACCACCTGTGTGTACAGACTTTGTTTACCAAGATAATGAAAGATGTGATTATGAAGACAAAAATATACCATCAGTTGCATTGCAGTCAAGACAATATTGGCATTCAAGATAGCCTGGTGACCAGATGAGACTGAATTCCATAGTGCTCAATAAACAGTAAGTGTGCATAACATTAAGCCTGCATTTTTCCAAAATTTCCAAGTTATATGCCATGTTCTGGCTGAGATAGATGGGACAGTAAATATGGCTCCACGCTGCTGCTGTTTTACAGAAAGTAGCTCAGAATAACGGTAGCAGTCAATTGTCAGGGATGAGGAAAAGTATTATGTCAGTAGATTTACCTATAGCTCTTGTTGTATGTTGTATTCTACAATCTGAAACTTCAGTGAAATGAAAATGTTGTACTTCAGAAGCAGCTCTGCAATGGCTCTTTCAGAGTGACATCTGTAGATAAAAAAACTGAACCTTGCTAAATACTGCTCAGAGTTTGAAGACAATGTTCCCTCCTCACATTTCTCAACAGATGAGGATCAGCTTTCAGGAATGCCTGGGTGAACAATTAAGAAATGTCCAAGGCCAAAGAGAGATATAAAGGAAGAAGCAGGGCGACTAATCCTTGAACTCCTTCTATGCAAAACATTATTTACAATGTCAGCCGTGGAATAAATAGAAAGGGGCATTTGGAGATGTAAAGGACAATTGCAATTTTCTCATCCTCCACAAGAAATTGTATATTAATACCTCCTTGGAAAATGAACCTTGCAATGAGCTTTTTGTTTTCAGGATTTCTTTGAAAAAAGAATTGCATTTTAAAAAAGTTTTTTTTCCACCCCACAGAAATCAGAAACATTTTAAGCAAATGGTGGTGCGTTGTAAGGGTGAAGCACAAACCAGAGATAAGACCCTTTCGCTTAGGAAAAAAGTTTTTTATTTTGCTGGCAAGCCTCAGTTGGGATATCTCCCAAAAGAAACCGAGCCCCCCTTTATTGAGCTTACAAGCATTTATATATTTTCCAGTACAGTCATCACATGTTCAAGAAAGGAAACAGATGCATACAAAGGTTCCCACCGTTCTCTAGCGTAATCTTACAAATGTTGCAAAATAAAGGAAGCATAAGCATAGCGTGCCACATTCCATCCTCTGTAGTATTTTATCTTACAGAGTTCTATTGTATTCCTTTCAAACACAGAGGGACTTCAACTGCAGAGAAAATTAACTGCTTTTCCCTCTCACCTAGAGGTCATCTAGGTTGATACACCAAAACAAGGGGAAGATATAACCCTTCCACTTATCATATTCTCTTCAATTGCTACACTCTAACCATCCTCCATCCAACCTACTTTAACCCCATCAGGTATTTCACATTCCAAAACATACATTCTCCATCTCATTGATCCTGAGCATCTCAGATTCCAAAGCAACCTCAGATATCTCACAGCAGGCTTGCCGGCAACAATTTCAACATGGTGGTAAATGAGTTTCTATTATTCACCATGTTGCAGGTCCAAACATGGATTAAGTAACTTTTACTGACAAAAAATAACACAAATATTGTGGAGAGTGCTAAAATGGGGTGTTCCCTCAATAGTTAAAAGGCATGGGTCAAGGAGCTTCCATGGAGAAAGGAGGTTCTCTATTGCAGATAGATATCCTCCATGTGTAGTGGGAACAAAAATGGCGAGGGAAGACACAGAGATATTAAGCTCAATCCCACTTCTCTTCACAAAGAGAAGACTGAATAAAACAATTGATGAATATTGTTACAGAACAGAGATAGAGACCCACGGATTAAGGAAAATCGTTTATTGTGCACAAAGTCTCAGTGGGACCGTTCCCAAAAGACTGAGCCCCCCCCTTCATATTCACAGCGATTGATACATTTTCCAGTACAATCATCACATGCTCAAGAAAAGGAAACAGAACACAAAAGAAAACAGATCTGTTGTACATAGGTTCCCACCAGTGTCTACATATGTTGCAAATCTTCTGTAGCGAAGCCAAAAGCTAGCGAGCTGAGCCAAACCGATAACATTTCATTATACAAGGTTCCATTGTATTCCCACAGTTCTTTCTAAACTCAGAGAGAAATAACTGTTTTTGTATGAATGCATATTAATACCTTCATTGTGCAACACCACTGTTGCACATCTTTTCCAATCATAGAGAAAGTAACAGCAGGTCCTGGTGCCTGTTTCTCTCTTCAGAGAACTGACACAAAGCTCCAAATAGCCATGATTCTTTTTCTTGTCTGACAGAAAGGGAATGGATTTGACTACCGTGATGTCAAGGGCTTGTATTTGAAAATCCTATTTGATGTATCAACTGTCTATTAGAATCTGAGGTAAAGAGCTGTTGGAAGGTGGAAGCAGATGGAAAGCTGGAGCAAAATGATAGAATGTTTGAAGAGATTTTCATAAGGCTTGTGAATGACAGTTTGTGAATAACAGTTGGAAGTTCAGTTTGAGTGGAGAGTTCAGTTACCCTAGAGTAGACAGTTCAGTTTGCCTGAGGCTTGAAATAAGTGCAGTTAGAAAAGAGTTAGAGAGGGGTTTAGTTAGACTAGGAGTGGAGCGAAAGAAGAGAGTGTGAGCTGAGTGTGGTATTTTAAATAAATAATATGCTATGTTATATTTAACTTCTGTATGTATAGATTTTTTTTTTTACACTTTTGGCTCCCTGAAACACTATGATCCTCAGAGGTTGGATTCAGACATGTCTGTGATGGCAGCACTGAATGAGATCTATTGACAATAGAAGTTGCATAAATCCTCATGTACTTTGAAGGCATTTAGACAGTCCCAACTGGTGTCAAATATAAATGGCAGAAGAAAGTCCTCATATTTTGGCAGAGGTGGGGAAAGCCTTCACTCTTGAAATTACAGTGAGTACAGTGAGTCTTCACATTTGGTGAGTAAAATCATACAAGCCCCGCATTTGGCCACAGCGGTGGGATTGCTTGAGTGTAAACCCCACTGGTGTGGCCACCAAATACGTGGGTTTTCCAACCCTTATCTCACCAATAAGGTTGGAAAACTCACATATTTGGTGGCCACTCCAGTGGGGTAAAGGGTGGAACCATCATGTAAAGGGGCGAAACCCCATACTACCAAAAACCCAAGGGGAAAAAAAGAAGTACGTAAAGGGGGAAATCATCACGTTCCGTTCATTTTTTCTAAACTACACAGGACCTTAGTTGACATAGGCCATTTCCACACCTTACCTGGTCCTGTCAACCTGTGGTCATGATCCCAGCATCAGCTTTGGTGGGAAGGGAGTGTGATAAGAACACTCCCCTCCACACTCGATTGACTCCCTGTGGAAGGAGTGTGAGGAACATGCTTCTTCCTTCCTCAGCATAGCCAGACTCTTTCCCATGCTGGGCTGGGGCAGGAAGTGCCTCCATCATGCTCCCTGCCCTTCTGAAAAGGATGGTAATGTTGTGTGATCGGGAATCATTGATGCAGAAACTCTGTCAATGATTTACCCCATTATCGTGCCATCTGGTGATAGGAGAAGGGTGGGACTGTGATGACATCATGCAGAAGCATCATTGCGGTCCTGCTTCTCTTGCGTCCTCATGCTGGGACACAGTTGTCATGTGGAAAAGGCCATAGTAACGCTCTCCTTCCCACATTCTTCCATGTGTTTCTGGTAAGCAGCTAGGCTCTTTCACTCTTTCCTACCCACTCTAGAAGAGTGACAATCATCCCAGAGAAGCTTTCTACAGGTAGAGGAATGAGTGAAGGAATAACTTTTTAAATGGAAACTGCAAATAGTTAGACTCCTATCAAGGCAATATATGTTTCAGGCCACTACCCTACCATGACCTAACAATATCTCAAAAGACTGAACAAGTGAAGGAACTGGCCATAACATTTTAACCCTAGCAAAACCTATGGGACTAAAACACAATTTCTGTCAAACTGCTGGAGATTATTTGTCCTAATTTAAACTACCACCAAACAAACAATTTCTTATTCCTTCTCTCTTAAAATCAGCAACAACCAAGCTTAGCCACACTTCTAATTTAATACCAAGTTTCAGATCAGTCTTTTGATTTTTTTTTTTAAATGTAAGCTATAGAACACACTTCACCTTTCAAATTTTTTGCTTATAATAGCAGAATGTGAATCATCTGAGCTACCCTGAACATAGAGATGTTCCTGTTATCACTCCTAAACAATATCTGGATGGTACACTTACTCTTTCAAGACACTCTTTAGCAGTTTGTGAGGGTTTTTCTGTTTAAAAAAATCTCCAAAGTGATCATAAATGTGTCTTTGAAAAAGGTAAGAGTACAGAATACTCCAAAACAGAACTAAAAGGTAATCTTCTTCACTAATACTAGATCAAAATACACAGAATAGTGTTGCTTTAAGCCTTCCATTTTGAAGTCTGAGCTTCTGTGTCTTATACTTAGAAAAGAAAAGAGTGAGCTTTTCTTTTCTTTGTCTGAACATTTTGTACTTCTTGTGGGGGGGAAAATGTTGATTACCTGACATTTGGTATGTAACAAAGCCCCTGCCTGGAGGCTGATGAAAAATTTTTCTGCTCACAGCAGTGTAGCTGGGTGTGTGCGTATGGGCGGGCGGGCGCGCATGTGCACATATTCAAGACGCCTTGCCCGCCAATAAGAATTTTGCCCCAACCATGAAATGTTCCTTCTGCCCCTTAACTTCTAGCACTGAAAAGAGTAAGACCTTGGTGAACATAGGTTGAACTCTTCTGTTTGCTGCATTTGTATTCCTTTGGTATCTTGCCTGTTCCTTTTCTTTGGATGCCTAAACTGTATTTCTAAATATGCTGCTAAACTTTTAAGTTACAGCAATCCTATAAGTTGTTGAAACAATGAAAATTTAATGCGAGGCAACAGAATTCTTATTTAGGGTGGTGATACCCTCATTTTGTGCCCCTATAACTACATCCCCTGCATTACAGTACTTTTATGTTACAGACATGAGGATGACAACAGTTAATATCATTCATAAACAGTACCACATGCATCAGTATATCTCATACATCAACTTATATAAAGACTGTTCAACTAAATGGGCTGTCAAATGCAATAAATATCATTCAAAAAATACCTACTGTAATTTAATGGCATGAGACATGTCTTTCTAGAGAGCTTTATTAGCACAGCTGTCCCTGAGAACAACCACTGCTTTGACCAAGCAACTCCACTGCACCTCTTGTTCAGCTCACCTGTAACAATGTGCCTTCCTATTCATTCCTTGGCACTTCTTTCTTGTATTTCATCTTACATGTTTTGTATTCTTTGTTTTTTTAACCTGGTGGAAATCAGCAAGGCAGGTTTTTAATAATTCCACAGAAGTCCATGACAAAAATAAATAAATCATCATCATCATCATAAATTTCTTTTTTTCCTTGATAGTTTTGAAAGGGATGACTATATAGCTGATTTTCAAAACTCTGCAAACAAACAAAAAAAACCCTTCTAGTCTTTGATGTTTATTTTCTCCTTTGATGCTTATTTTCTTATTATTATCTACTATGGATTATGAACAAACTGAATTATGGGGGTGGGGGAGAGGAGGAAATTACATCAAATATTTCACCCAATATGTAGACGGACAAAGCTGAAGAAGAGTTTCTTATCACTGCCACTGAGAAGAACATAGAGGCATTTGGATTATCAGCAAAATCGGGTGGGTTATTGTTGTAATCAAATAAATTGTCCTAAGAATTCTAGAAAGACAAACAAGATGCTTACTAAACACAAATACAAACTTGGATACTATGTACTGTTCTTGAATACAGGTTAGGTGCTCTCATATAGCCAACTGTTTGGGTTAGAAATCTAGAAAAGGGGAGGATAGAACATTATAAAACACTAATAAGGATAATTAAGGTATCCTCACTGGGGGCAGCCTAGGATTTCATGTCTCCCACGGCAACCATGAGTCTGTCTCAATTAGTATCTGGCCCTACACATGTAGCAGGCTAGAGTCTTGATCTAGCTTTTGCTGCTCAGATGATGGTGATCTGGGGTTAGGCAGGTTTGAAAGAACCCTGTTGTCAGGGTCAGATCACTTCCTGATAGGATTTAGATCCCCTGGGATTCCTAACCTCTGTAAGATAGTGGGCTCATTAAAAAGGCCCACCTCCAGAAACGAATAGGTCCAAAAGGATTCCTGAATGCTTTGGGATATTTTTCAACTGCCAGAGCTGATTGTTTGTGTTGATGCCCAGGTTAATCTGTGGAATAGGGAGATGAATTGGGCAAGTGACACAGTTGCCCCCAAGTGTCCTTTACTTGGGTACAGAGCATGGGCTTCTTGGTTTACTGAGGTGCTCAGCACTTGGGTAGATGACTAGAATAACTGTGGAGAAAGACTCAGGATAAATCCAATCAAGCACAGGTTAAGGTTCCTTTTAGAACCTGCTTTGCAGCATTGAGGACAGCAAAGAAATTATTCTTTGCTGCTTCTGTTACATCAGCTCAATCTCATCAAGTGCAGCTGTTCCAGGAATTTACAAGGTTATTATATCCTAGATCTCTAACTGCTGGGGAAGAACTCTCAGAAAAACTCTGTGGAGAAAATTGCATGGATTCATTTTGACTTGGACTCCACATTGAAGGCAGAATCTGGGGAATTAACTGAGGCATATACTTGTCCAGTTTTGATTGATGGTTTTTAGATTATTCAATATTATGTGTGGACAAGTTGCTTGGAGAGGTCAGGCCAACCACTTATCTATTAGACCCATGCCCATCTTGTATAATTAAAGCTGCCAGAAGAGCACTGGCCAATTGGGTGACATTGTTTGTAAATGCTTATTTGAAAGAGAACTATGTTCCAATCCTCTCTAAAAGAAGAATAAGACCTTTTGTGAGGAACCTGATGGGAGGGGGTCTTGACAACAAAGCCTCCTTGGCAACTGAGAGTGTTTAAGCTGATTGGCTGGTGAAATGGAACCTTGGATAGCCCAGGCTGGTGGAAAGAGGAAAATAACAGATTTTAACTGTCTGGTGGGTGTTTGAAGAGGAGCGCGATTTGTGGTGTGTTTGAGGGAGGCTGGAGATTTGAAAAGCTCTGTGGGAGAGAGAACTGAGAAATTGGGTGTACGAGAGACAGTGAATGAATTGAAAGAGAGAGGGAGAGAGAAGAATGGTGTGCTGTTTATAAAAATTTAGATACAAGACACATTTAAAGCAACAGTGTTACAATAAATGTTTGAAGTTCTGTGTTCCTTAAAACAGTGTCACAGAGTCTTATTTTGAATCCTGGGATATACACTCTACCAATGATATCATCTTGACCTTAGTGCCAACAGTACCACTGTAACAGATAAACAGTTAATTCTCTCTGCAGCTTGTAGTTATTTCTCTGTGTTTGTAAGGAACTGTGGAAATAGAAAAATGGAATGTGGTTTGTGTCAGTGCCAGGCGGTGGTCAGGCAGAGGCAGGGAGCTGGTTAGAGCTGCAGGGCTTTAATGCAGTCTTAAAAGAAATAAACACAGGCTGTTAAAGTACATAGGGCAGGTTACTACACTAAGGCAAACAGGAGGACTGGTTTCAGGCGAGGGCAGGAACACGGTTGACCAACGGTTGTTGCTCCATGCCTTCCACAGCCCGGCGCCTGCCTCAAATAGCCCTCCAAGCCAGGCACCGACCAATCAGGCGTGGCCATGTGGCTGAGGGCCGACCAATCAGGCGTGGCCATGTGGCTGAGGGCTCGCAGCTGGGCTGTGCCTCACAGCTGCAAGCTCTCTGCCCGTCGCCTCCTCTGGATTGGGACTGCAGGCAGACTCCCAGGCCTCCCGCGGATCGGGGCCGCAAGTGGGCGGAGCCCCAGGAGCAGGCCCGGGGCCTGCAGCCTCTAGATAGGTGGCTCTAGGCCCGGCAGCCTCTCCCACGGCCGCCAGGCCCGAGCCGTCGGCCGCGTCGGCCTCCAGACAAGGCCCCTCAGCAGCAGCGGCCTCAGGGGCAGCGACAGGCCCAGCCGGGCCCATGCCCTTGACAGTTTGCTTCTGGTTTGCAACATTTGAAGATTACTAGAAGAATGGTCTATTGTGGAGAGATGAGAACCTTTGTACACATCTGTTTCCTTCCTTGAACATGTGATGATACTGTGATGACACAGCACTGGAAAATGTATAAATTGTTGTGAACTTAAAGAGGCGGGGCTCGGTCTTTGGAAAGGATTCCACCGAGACAATGTGCCGGCTACAATAAATGTTTTTCCATTTTCTGTGGGTCTCTATCTCTGATTTCTACAACATTTTCTGGGGGCTCTGGTCTGAGATAGAGGGGCCTTTTGCCCTCTTAAAGCGGCCACTGTCCCCAGGTATCCTCACCCCGCCGATTGGGGACCTTGGGTACCCCCGACATTTAGTCAGATGGTCCTCCTCGGGGTGTGTGTGCTGAACCAGGGGACTGGTCTGCCAGCTTGGGGAACCCTGGACAGAGTGGAAACTCGACACAGACACGGTCCAAAGAGGTAAAAGCCTCCCTGCAACAGTGTGGGACACTGGGGAGAAGAGGGGCTTGATCACCCCCTTCGGGACCTGCCCAAAGTATGTAGCCCCGGGGGGCTACTGAAACCGCAGGATTCCTTAAAGGTCGTGGGGGGAGGAGGGAGGCTGTGTCGTTGATGGATGAAAGGATATATGCGTGACATCGCAGTTCCCACCGCATGCCATGATCATCCGGGTGCCTGGGTCGATGCATATACATGTTTGTCTATTCCCCATTGTGTCAAGCTGTTGGGACCCCTTACCCGCAGTTCACTAACCTTAACCTACTGTGTGTTGTCATTTTGGGGAGGAACGTGGGTGGGAGTGGCTTTAATGTATGCTGAAGAAAAAAAAACCTCAAAGAAAGGGTTAAGTAGAGACTTACTTTTCAGCAGTTCCTCGCCTGGTTTGAGGTAGCTAACAAACACCACTTTAATGTATGTAGGAAAATTCCAAGGAAGGGTTAGATAGAGTGACTCCCTTCTGCTTTTCCCCCTTTCTTTTCTCTCTCTGCTTTTTCGGAGTTGCCTCACCCCCCCGCAACCCCCCTCACCCTCCTCAAGGCTCTGACTCAGATTTAACTCTTGAAAGACCAGGAATTGAGGAAGCAGGCTGCACCGAACGTTGAGGAATCTCAGGTGTAGAGTTTGTGGCTCTCCCTTCTTCCTTTGACTCTTAGGAACATGAACCCTGGCAAAGCTGGCAAAAATCCTCATAACTTTCATATGGAGTGGCCCAAGCCTGGCTGCTCCAAAGTATGCTGAAAAACTTCAAGAAAGGGTTGACTTACAGAAAGCAGGCTTCTCGGTTCCCACTCCCACTGTCCCTTTGAGTCCTGCCAGAAATCAAGCAGGAAGAAGGAGGGTAGAGAGGGGGGATTTAGGAGTGACTGACTTTTGGATTTTCCTCCTGTTGCGTTTACAGGGGAAATGGATTTTTAAAAGCTGCAAAACGCTGGCATTGTGTTTCTGAGAAAGCAGTTGGCATTTTCCCCTTACTTTCTGCAGTTGGTTTACCCCCTCCCCTTCAGCCAAGTCTACATAATGGAAAGCCCTACTATCACAGGTTGCTAAATTAGTGTGAGGTAGACAGGTTGGGGTGGTTGTCAGAGGGAAGTTTGGACCCAGAAAACAGGGCAGGTCCAGCCCAGCAGAGCAGCCAGCGGAGCTGAAGCCAGCAGCAGGAGCAGCGGAGGCTGCCCGAGAGTTGTGGGCAGTAGAGACAGCGGCAGGAGGGAGGCTGACAGGATGCAGCTGAGGCTGGAAGGGGAGGAGGCATGCCCCCCGATGGCGGCCACCAGCTATGACATGGAGAAGAACAACAGCCACATCAAGCTAGGCTTCAAAAGCCTGGAGAGCAATAGGCATGGGCTCCTTTAAGCTCAACAAGAAGCAACAGGAGGACAGAGCTGGTGAGGCGACGGCAGCAGAGGTGGATAGCAAGGAGGCTAGCCTGCTCTATATCCCGACCTGTCAGACCTGAAAGGGGGATTCACCCCCCTTCCTAAGTCCAACTCATGTTTAGGATTTTAGAATTGGGCAGAAGATAAAGGCTGGAAGTGCTAGAGGTCCAGCTGCAGAAGACTGTCAGGAAGCTGCAAGGGGAGCTGACTTCCATGGAGGCAGTGAAGGAGAGGGAAGCCAAAATGCAGAACGAGCTGCAAGGCTTCCTGGAAGTGGCCAAAACCCTGGAAGCAGACCTGAGAGGATCGGTTCAGCTGTGACTTAACTGCAGTTCATTCCTCATCTATGTAGACCAGTTTGGATGGGAAACCTGACTGTATTGGCTCAGCAAACCAAGGTGCCTGTGGCTAGCTGTCAGGTGAAGACTAAGGAGAGGTTTTGTCCATCTTCCCACAGACAGAGACAGGCAGGGGCTTGGAGCTCTGACATCTTGGAGGGAGAAGTTGGCAGCAGGAGCATGGAGAACACAGGGGGAGGCAGAGTACTAGGTGTAAGGCAGTCCAGATTGTGAGGGGCCCACCAGTTCCTGATAGAGCGGCAACTGGTAGAGTCCCTGGCCCAGCTCCAGCAAGAAGCAGAGGAGGTGATAGGGCACCTCTTCGAGCTGGGAGGGGGAGGTGATAGAGCGCCTCTTCAGCTGGACTGCGGCTGAAGGACTCTCTGGTCAGGAAGGCGAAGGAGAAGGAGCGGCAGAGCTGGAGGCTGTGAGACAGCCAGGAGACCATCACCAGCCTTAAAAGCCCACACCATATAGGCTCAAACAATGGACCTGCATTTGTCCACAAGATCATCAAGGATTGAACCACTGCTCAAGGAATCACCTGGAAATTACATTGCGCCTACAGACCTCAGAGCCTAGGAAAGGAGGAGAGGATGAATCAGATCCTGAAGACCCAGTTGTCCAAATAATGCCAAGAAATGAGGCTGAAGTGGCCGGATGTTCTTCCCATAGCCCTCTTTAGGATAAGGCATAGGATAAGGTGCACACCTCACTGAAGGGTTGTCCCCTTTTGAATTGATGTATCAGCAATCTCCAGCCATTTTGAGTGGATTAAGGGGAGACACAAAGAAATTGGGAAACATAACTCTACAGGAGGAAGTTAGTGCATTAGGAAAAGCTGAGTAAGATGAGGGACTATAAGTTAGAACAGCATCTCCCCTTCTTATAGATACAGGTACACGCCCTTCCAACCAGGAGACAAGGTATGGGTGAAGGATTGGAAAGGGAAGCCTCTTGGTCCTGGGTGGAGGGGACCCTACCAGGTAACATTGACAACTCCCATTGTAGTGAAAGTGGCAGGGTTGAAGCCTATCACACTAGGATAAAAAGGGGGCTCACTCTGACTGAACTGTTGCCCCAAACACAGGGCAACCTTTGAAGCTGAGAATTACCAGAAAGCAGTAAGGAAGACTGGGACTAGGCCCTGCTGTGTTCACATACTGGAAGCTGAACACCCAGCGCATGGCCAGCTCCCCATCTGGAGAGGAGATGAAGACTGGGACTAGGCCCTACTACAATTGCTAGCAAGGATGCACTGTTCCACGTACGGCCAGATCCTGAATGTGGGATACAATATCGTGGGTTGGAGTAGGCTTGGGGGGAGCAGGAAACCTGGGCTACCTGTTTTACCACTTCAGATGGTGGTTCTGTGGGTTTGGAAGATATGTGGCTATGGGGATTGTTGTTGCTGATGAAGACGATGCCGAGGCTGGGAGGTGAATCAATTTCAACAACTGATCAACCAGATTTTGAACACCCTTAATGGCAATGACTGTTGGGTATGCTCCCACGGCCTCCTCCCATGCACAGGGATGGCCAGTAATACCGGTAGGTACCTTGAACCTCATGGGCTGGAATAAATCCAAGGTTTATGTATATACCGGAAACCGGGACCAGTCCTTAATAGATTCTGGCCAATTTATCTTGAGCAGAACGGGAAAGGTACCTCTGGTTCCTTGTGTGTAAGGAGATGGAACACCTCTCGAGAAGGGTATTATGCAACCTCTGGACAAGGGGAAGTCGGCAATACCCCTTGCCTAGAGTTTCATTGGAAGACTACCCCAACTGTAATGTAACTATTTTTGTTTTGGAATATAACAACGCAAATTGTAAAAGGACCAATCCAAATATTTCCACCCCTTTCAGGTGTGGCCAGGGGGACACTATGGATCTGGTGATTATGTATGGAAATCAGAAAGGGGCTAACCCCTGAACAAAATCCAGGATGTTGCGATAATGCACAACAATCAATGGATTTATGGATTGCCACCTGGAATGTATTGGATATGCAGGTCATGGGCAGGAAAGGCTCTACCCCCCGTTTGGAATGGGACATGCAGTATAGGGAGCTTAGCGGCGGCCAGAATTACTTTCCACCCATTGCAACAACCAATTGAAGCCTGGGATAGGCAATTTGGTCGGTTCAGGATGAAAAGGGCCTATGATGAAAGCCATGGGTATGATCCTGACAACACGTATCTGACTGAAAGTGAGAGGTTAGGAGTCATTTGGTTCCCCAGGGTGGGAGTTGTTCTTAACGTAAGGCAGATACGGTGGTTGTCTGCCCAGCTGGGGATGCTGGCCAACTCCACAGCAAAAGGGATGAGTGCTCTACAAACAGAAGTGGATTCCCTGGCTTCAGTGTTGGCACAGCACAAAATAGTGTTAGATTACCTCCTTAGCCATGAGGGGGGCTCGTGTGTCTGGCTAAATACCACATGTTGTCATTATGTTAATGAATCTGGAATATTAGAAACAAATTTGGAGAAAATACACGTTGTGGTATCCAATATTAGAAAATCATACTCACAATCTGCAGATATGCGGACATGGTTAACCTCTTAGCTCCAGAATTTAGCATGGTTAAAAACCATTGTTTTTTGCATTTATAATGGGCTCCTAATTTGTATGATAGTACCTTGCCTGTTGGAGTGCTTTCAATCTGCAATGAATGAAATAATAGATGGAAAAGCTGCTGCTTATGTTCTGATGGCACAAACCAAATAATTATGCTTAAATTTCTATGTAGAATTTAGCATAAAAGGGGGAATGTAAGAGATAAACAGTTAATTCTGTCTGCAGCTTGTAGTTATTTCTCTGTATTTGCAAGGAACTGTGGGAATAGAAAAATGGAATGTGGTTTGATTCTGGTTTGCAACATTTGAAGATTACTAGAAGAATGGTCTATTGTGGAGAGAGGAGAACCTTTGTACACATCTGTTTCCTTCCTTGAACATGTGATGACACCGTACTGGAAAATGTATAAATTCCTGTGAACTTAAAAAGGCGAGGCTCGGTCTTTGGAAAGGATTCCACCGAGACAATGTGCCGGCTACAATAAATATTTTTCCATTTTCTGTGGGTCTCTATCTCTGATTTCTGCAACACCACAGTCTTGGGAAATATAAATCTCTGCTGATCCTTACCTCTGGGAGAAGGGCAGATTTAGGGAAGGCAGTAAAGAGGAAGAGTCCTGAAAGGAAGAAGCCAAGGGTGTAGAAAAGAGTGAGGAAGGGACTGTGTTCTCAGAGAGGGAGAACTGAGGCAGACCTGTTTGTCCTGGCCCTGGCTTGATGCAGAGATCTCCCTGGCTGTTCAAGTCTGATCACAAAGAGGTGTTAGGCTGGGCAGGCCTTGAGTGCGAGGCTTGGGTACGTTTCTCGCTTGCATTTTCGCATTGTAACACCTTTGCTTAAAAAAACTTTAATGGGCCCAACCTCCCCAGTCAGGTCTTTAATCTCTCCTTTCTAAGTAAGGTCCTAGAGAGAGTAGTAGCAATACAAGTCCAGGCTTTCTTCGGTGAAACAGACTACATGAACCCATTCCAATCTGAGTTCAGTCCTGGTTATGAGACCGCAACATCCTTAGTCACCTTGGTGGATGACCTACATTGGGAGTTGGACAGGGAGAATTCCTATTGGTCCTCCTGGACCTTTCAGAAGCATTTGATACCATCAATCATGCTGTCCTTCCTTTGATTGATATAGGACTTTGGGACATTGTTTTCTTGACTGAACGTTTGATGCTGGGAGGCTGTTGCTCAGTAATTTGTTCATTTGCCTGTGGGGATCTACAGGGGTCAATATCGTCCTTATGCTTTTAAATATCTACAAGCAGTCACTGGGGTTGAAGCTTTGGGGTTGGGCATCAACAGTATGCTAATGTTACCCAGCTCCAGTTCCCCTTTACAACTGATCACAGAAAGCTGTGATAGTACTCAATCATTGTCTGGATGCAGTAAAGGATAGGATGCTGGTGAATAGATTGATGCTTAATTTAGATAAAACAGAAGTACTTCTGGTCAGAAAGAAAACCAACCTAGGATTACAGCTTATTCTGGATGGGGTTGCTATCCTTCTGAAATATCAGCTCATAGTCTTGGATCCAGTGCTACTCCTGGACAGCCGGATTGCTGTACTAATCAGGAGTGCCTTTACCCAGCTTTGGCTGGTGCACCAACTGAGCCCTTTCTTGGGGAAGGCAGATCTGGCCACAATGGTTCATGTCTCAGTTACTTCTTGATTTGACTTCTGTGATGCACTCTACATGCAGCTACTCTTGAAAATGTCTGGAAGCTGTAGCAAGTGCAAAATGAACCAGCTGGACTGGTGTCATGTGTGCATTTTAGGGACCATATAACCCTGGTTCTATAAGAAATGCACTGGCTTCCAATTTGCTTCTGAGATCAATTTAAGGTGCTGACGTTGACCTACAAAGCCCTAAACAATTGGGATATCTGATATCTGGATATCCAAAATATCTGAAATACTATCTCACTTCATATGAGCTTGTCAGAAATGTAAGATCTTCTGACAAAGCCATGTTGCATGTCCCAACAGCTTGTGAAGTTAGGTTGGTGGGCACGCATAAAAGGGCTCTGCCATGACTGTGGAAGTCCCTATCATACCTTTTTTAAGCCTCCGGGGGGAGGGGGGGTAACCAAAACCATGCTGTTCAGCACAGTTTTCAGTTTTCAACTCTTTCAAAACTGGATGCTTTTATACTGCTTTTGGGAGATTTTAAAGCATATTTTAATGTGTTTTAAGATGTTTTTATCCTTGTATTGTTTTAATTGGTTTTATTTGTTCATTGCCTTACAATCTTTTCTGGGTTGGGAGCTGACATAGAAATACTTTCAATAAATAAATAAAAGTAAATAATGGGCAGCATCTCAACTAAAAACTAAGCCATATTCAGTTCAACATGGCTTCCTCCTAAGCAACTGGAATGGGATTTTAGCCTCAGTGCAATTTATTGCAGTAGCTGGACTAGTGCTTGTCTGTTTGCTTTTTTTATTATTAAACCTGGCAGCAAAATTGAGGATGCCTAGAGTCTCAACTGCTTTCCTCTCTCTTTCTCAAATATGAACCATTAAATTTATGATTCTCCACCCCTACAGACACATTTTCAGGAAAGCCAGAACTCATAACCATTTTGCAAATAAAAAGGCAATTGAACAGGTAGTGATCTAAAATATATCAAAAGCAATGAAAGTTTTCAATGGGGAAAAAGTAGAAACTGAAATAGCAGTCCCATCTTCTAAATATAAATACAAGTACTCATTTGGCTACTTTCAGGCAGCATGGGTTAGTTTTCACAAAGGATCATAAGAAAGTTAATCTGACAAACAATGCACTTCTTCTTTCATATTTCTAAAACAGTTACTATTTACATTATTTTTGAAAAAAATACCTGGAAAAAATATAAATAGAATACATTATTTTGTTCTAAGAGTTGGGGAATGTGTAACGCTCCAGATATTGCTGTATTGCAACTGCTTCACCATCAGCTAAGCCACCAACAGTTGATGAAAGTTACAACTCAGCTGTCTGGAGAGCCAAATGTGGTGCATAACTACTTTGTACTGAAATTTTCTCTTAGTTTATATGACCAGCAGTAAGTGCAATATTTACAAATAAAATATTTACTTTTTATACATTATTAATTATAATTATACAGGGCTTGAAAATGTATCTTTTTGGATTACAGTTCCACAAATCTTCAAGCAAGTACAGCAAACATGCTGGTTGGTAGTGTGAGTGTGTGAATATGCCTGCCTTCAAGTTGCCTGTCAGTTCATGGAGAGTGCATGAATTTCAAAGAGTTTCCTTAGGAAGGAAAACTCAGAAGTAGTTTTGCCAGTTCCTTTATCTGAAATATAGCCTACAGCACCTGGTATTTGTTGGTAGTCTCCTATCCATGTACTAATCAGGGCCAACCCTGCTTACCTTCCAAGATCAGACAGAATTTGTTGCCTTTGGGGTATTTAAGCCCTAGACAACTTGATGGTAAATAACAATAACAAATATAGCTTTATACTGAGTTAAGTCATTAATCAATCTATAATTCTCTATCTATACTGACTAGCAGTGCCACTCTAAGTTTCAAACAGGAATTCTCTCCCACTCTCTGAAGAACCAGGGATAGAAACTATAAGCTTTCGGATATGAAACAGGTGCTTAATAATGAAGCTATGTCCTGTTTCCCTAGATAACTTTTCTACAATCCAGACTAAACCACATACAACACAGTTTCTCCAAACTCCATGATGTTAAAGTATGGCTGTTAATGTGCTAAATCAGTCAATGTGGCATACAGGCAACTATAGGATGAATAAGCTACATTGGCCTTGGTGAAGGAAGTTTCAGATATCATCAGCATTTGTAATAAGGTCAGGACACAGCATTCAATTCTTTAATAAGTTGAAATCCAATTCTGGGCACACTTTTAAAGGACATATTCAAATAAATTAACAGAGAAGCAATGGATATAATGATAATTTGAGAAACTGCCAGCACAGCTTTTCCACAATCTGACAAGAATTCTTTACCTAAGAAAAGTGATAAATAAAATAAAATGTCTAAAAGTGAATGTGACCTATATATATGGTGCATGTCCTCATTTATTAGCAAAACTAGTTTTAAGTCTTCTTCATGTTGCTGTTTTTGTTACTTATGCAGCCTCCCCAACCTGATCACATCTAGATTTACAATGATGGGAGTTGCAGGCAAACACATCAGGAGGGCATTTTGCTGCCTTACTGTAACTTATTTGAACAATGATTCCCTGTATTTAACATGTTGGACACATAAACTAAGAAATGCAACATACTTTGCAACTTTTTATGTCCTCAAAGAACAAAGTAATGGTGTCAGCATCTAGATATTCTTTGCTGTTTATGTCTCTCTATTTGTATTTCACTAGCTTCCATTTAATGCAGATTCTTTATAAATTTATTCTTTAAGCAGTCTGACAGCCAAGAAGATGGAAGCATGACCCATACCCTTTTCATTTTTTTATGGGTTTATTCTTTTCAGATTGACAGTTAAGAATATGGAAACATATTTAAGAATATGGAAACCCACAAAATGAATTCAGCATATGAAATTTTTTTCTGATCCATACTACTAAAAGGGAAATATTTATTATTATGTATTGTGGAGTTGCGTGATATGGCTCAGAGGACTGGCTGTATATTCTTTTAGTGAATTTCTGAACTATCTAAGCTATTTCTCTCTTGAAGAAGCCTTTTCTACAGGCTTTCAGTAAAAAGTGACATAATTCACAGAGAGTTGTAACCTTCGCTAAAGATTTATTTCAACTGGAAATTGCTTCATGTAGATTTCACACTTTTTGTTAGCAAAATCTAGATGGGCTAAATAGACCATCCTTCAGATTTCTGAATTTCACATGTATTGTTTTTGGTTACTTTGTTTTGCTGTTGTGTGCCTTCAAGTTGTTTCTGACTTATGACAATTCTAAGGCAAACCTGTGACAGAGTTTTTTAGGGCTTAGAGGGTGTCACACACCCAAAGCACCCAGCAGGTTTCCACAGCTAAGTAGAAAATCAAACCCTGGTCTCCAGAGTTGTAGTCCAACACTCAAACCATTACACCATTCTTGTTCACTTTGGTTATTTTACTTTATTATACTCCTTTCCTCGACAGAATTAAAAACTGAGTTAAAAATAAAGCTCCTCAAAAAAAATAATTTCTGAGATAATGTATGTTTCTCTAGGTTCACTTGATATTGGTTTTGAAATACAGTTGTAGAAAATTCTCCAAAGTTTCTCTAAGATGTAGAGCATTTATGTTTCACCTTTCAAATGTGTCTTGAAATAGGAAGGTGATCCGCACAGAATACATCCACGACCTGCTGGTATCCTTAAAATACCATGCTGAAACATCAGTGCCATAAATAGCATCTGAAAGGTGACCCTTCTTTGAATGTCACCAAGTTTATTGAACTAAACTGTAATTTGCCCATTAATCTCAAGTACTTTCTGTAACATGGGCTAATAAAGGTTAAGCTCTCTAGCACCCATGAAATTATTGCAAAATTTACTTTGTCTCTGGAGCTACCATGAATGAAAAGCATTTTATCCAAGCAAACTGTATTTAAATCAAAAGATAAACAAGAAAAAAAATACTTTCTATAGAAAAAAGAGAATGAATGCAACACCACAGAAACATGAGAGAGGACAGCTGAAGACAACAGACTAATCACAGGACTAAAAAATAACAAAATCTCATGAATATGGTGGGAATGTCCTCCTTTTCAAACATTAAGTTCTTTAATGCAACCAATGTGAAATATAAATTATTGAACACAAGTTGAACAACAATAATGATGTATGGTTTTGTCAACACATGAACCTGCAATCTGCTCTGTGGAGTTAAGTTGCTTTCAACTATTAGGGCATAGAATAAAAAAAGAAGGAAAAAAAGGAGGAGGGGAGGAATCTAGCAGCACCTTTGAGTCTAATGAATTTATTTTAGCATGACCTTTCCTGTATTCAATCCACTTTTTTCCAGACACACTGATGAAGTACAGTATTAAGCTACAAGTATTTAACTGCAATACCTATGGAGTGGGATCAGAGTGTGAGAGGATATAGGAAGATGGAAACTGTGACCCTTCGAAGCTTGACAAATCTGTTATCTTACATGCCATCTGAAGAAATTGATTCAAATCCATGACATTCTCAAAGGTAATTCAAAGAATTTCTCACACTTTCTCCCTCTAACTCTTCTTCCTTTTTATGCTAAAACAGACTAACATGGCCATTTCTTTCTTGGAAAAACTGGGACACAGAAAGAAGTTCTGATGGTGGACTAGGAACCATAGGTATGACTACAGTCAAGCTAGTTAGCAATGTTATCTTGTGGTAGGAGTGGCCGATTGTCTCCATAAAATTGAGGATATGCTTTCCAGAAGTGTATTTCCACTAAGGACACAGATTCCTTATTACTGCAAGCAAACATAAAGAATTTCCAGTGTTTTTTCCTCAGCTGTCATGATTATGAGAGTATTTGTACATTTTAATGATTTTGGAAGAGCTGTTGGTGTGTGAGAAAAATTTGCTTGTACAGAAATGGCTTCTTCTTGTTATTTGTTTGATTTGTTTTGCTTTTGCACACAAGCCTACATATAAAATACAGGATTTTGTGAAAAGACTCTGTTTTGATGATTAGCCATGAAATAATGAGACCAGAAAAGGAAAAGTAGATGAAATAAGGGCCACATTACTTTGACATAACCTATTTAAGTCGTATTGACCTGGAAAAGGAGTAAGGAGAATGGGGTATCAACCTGACATGGACCCTGATGAGGCCAGGTGACTACCTCCTCAGCCTTTGCATGGGTGAAATACCTCAACCCTGAGAGCAATCTAAAAAACTTGGGTTGCTCCCCAGCCTGGCATAATTGGAAAATAACCTAAAGAACTCCCACAATAGTTAGATACCATAATGCCATCATATCATGAGATCCAGGGATTTCTGAGTACTTAGAATTCTCTCCTACAGAACTCTAGTGAACATAGAAAATTAGGTAGCTCACAAAATGATAAAGTTCAGGGTTTTGTAGGATAGAGTCGTGATGGTTAAAGTGGTACAAACTTTCTTTCTTTCTGTTTGTTCCCCATATTTTGAACCAGCTGATGTTTCTGAAATCTCTTCAAAGGCACTCCTCACTAAGTGTGTTATTGTCATCCAAAGGAGACATATTTGAGACCATTTCCACCCTACACTATTATAGTGCTATTATTCCATTTTCAACATCCTGTGGAATTCTGGGGCTTGTAGCTGACTGAGGCCAAAGAGCTCTCCAGCTGAATATTCTAAATGCCCCCCCTAAACTTCAAACCCCGGGATTCCATAGGATGTTGAAAGTGGCTCTTTTTGCTCAATAAAGTGTTCCTTCTAAGCCCATGATGTTCCATACTTTGTCCATTTCCATTTGGGGGAAAAAAAACTTTATGAGATATTTACAATTAAAGTGGATGGTGTGAATACCCACTCTCTACAAGCTGGTAAGCAACTGCTGCTTGACCTATGGACAGCTGTATCCCGGGCAAAGACCAAACTTGTTTCTACAGTAAAGCAAGTTTCAGGTTCAAACCAACTTCCTAGGAGAGTGACTTCTAAATAGAGGCTACAGTGTAAAATGCCTTCTCAGTTCTTATGTGACCTTAAAGGTTTTGGCTTCACTGTTGGCACTTCTAGCAAACTCTCAGAGACTTTACTGTCCATCTTACTTTACAGGTTATACATGCTGTGTTGTGCAGCAAATTGGAAAGGCCTTTTTCCTCTGTCTAATTTAGAATACTTTTCAAATGGTATAACAACTACTTTGGGAGTCAAGGTTTTCTAGCTTCTACACAGAGAACAATTTTTCTGTAATAGATTTTCCAAACCTTAAAGTTTGCCTATGCGGCGCCAGGTAATATAAGGGCACACTAACAAGCCAATCATTGCAGAAATGCTTTCTTCTTTTATTCAACATTTTATTTCACTCCCACTTGACCTATTTCCAACTACAGCAGCCTATTTTAGCTGAGATGAAGGTTGTTGATAACAATATTTTTCATTGATTCAAAAGACCATTCTGGGCCAAGTTGGACAACAAATAAAAATGTAAGTTACTCTGATCCTAAAGGGTGTCTTTTAAAGAATTTCTTATCATTACTAGAATACAAAACATAAAACTGGCAATGTCCTTAGAAGATAATATAGGGGGTTTCAGATACCAAATTACAACTGCACACATTTTTAAAGCAAGAACAACAATCTTTAAAGTCTTCTTCTTGCCTGACCTATTTCTACCACAAGTACATTGCCTTTGTAACAAGGAAATCTTTAGCTCTACCACATTCAATTATTATAGAGTGTCATAGGCGCTGGCTGGCTGTTGTCAGACAACAGAGTGCCAAGATATTTAGCAGACAAACTGATACAGCTTAGCAGTCCAATAAAGCTTGCCTGGTCAGGGTGCAGAAGCAAAGTCCAGTGTCAGTCCAAAGATCAGGAATCCAGCAGGCAGCAAGATCAGATAGTCCAATGGTTGGAGAAGGCAGACAGCAAGCAAGGAATCTGTAGCATGCACAAAGGCAAGGGCTGGCAAACATACATTGTTTCTGGCATCCAGCCAATGCCCCCTGCCTTCCTTAAGAAGACTGGACCCAGCTGGCTCTCATCCCAGCCTGATTAGCTCCTGGTGACTTTGTGTCTGCTTGTCCTCCTTCAAAGCTGCTGTTCACCTGGGGAAGCCAAATCCTGGTCCATGACACAGAGAAAATTCAGTTCAGGCACATTTTCCCATATTTTCCAAGTTTCAGGCTGGAAGTTGCCTAATAAACTAATAAATGTTTTCAAGTATTTATATTGTATGCTGCCCTGGGTTCCTATAATAAAGCATAGGAAGCAAGTGCTTAAGTAAGGAAATAACCCACCCTTCAAATTCTTGGTCTCTATTGGAAAACATAACCTCTGCTCTATGCTTGAACATAATTTTAATGAGGAAGCTTTTGTGACAGTGGAGCAGATTGCGTGGGTTGGTGGTGGAATCTTTATCTCTGGAGGTCTTTAAACACAGGGTGGATGGACACCTTTCAGGAGTGCTTTAGTTGTGTATTCTTTTATGGTAGGAGATTGAATTACATGGTCTTTATGGTCCCTTCCACCTCTATGATTATATCATTAATTCTATGAGCCACCTTTTTCAACACATCCATAACATAATGAAAAACTCTCTCTTGTTAACAGAGAATTACCATTAGGATGTATTATCTCATTAAAAAACAAATTACTTAATTTTAGATCTTTTTAGACCTTTTTAGATCATTTCAAAGTACATAGATTCTTTTTTCAGATCTAGGGAGTATAGACATCAAAATAAGGCAGTCGTGTTACTCATTTAAGAAAACAATGTCCTAAGAATAAAAATTAGTTCCATTCAACTTAAATGATGCATAAGACTTGTTGACATGCAAATATAACTCTTCTACAAAAACATGTTCATCTTCAGTTTATTTCCTGCTTTTAGACTTCTATCTGCCTTATTCAGGAAAGGCAGTATCTTATTCTTATTTGCATTTTGAAGCTAGTAATATAACTAATACATTTAAGTACATTTCATGTACTGAAATCAAACAGGAGGAAAAAAAGTAATCAAGTTTAACTGGTACTGTTGACTTTATATTGAATCATTGGTCCTTTTTGCATGACATTTGCCATGTGAATGGGCCACTTGAGCATTGTGCAAATGTGAGGAACGGTCCACATGACGCACTCACAATCACACTACGCTCCAGGGGCTGGCAGACATTGACCACGCACTTTTTCATTTTTGGCCGTGAGCCGAAAATGGTGCGCGATCACACATCGCTCCGGGGACCCGTGCACATTTGCCATGTGTGCAGAGCTCCGGAGCCGTGGCACTCGTACTTCCTGCCTCAGCGCAGCCTGGGAAACTCCCAGGCTGCACTGCAGAAGGAAGAGGCGGGGCTCTCATGCAAGCAGGCGGCAGCTGTGGAGTTGAAGGAACCAGGACACGAGAGCTTCTCACTAGAGGTTGCTCGCACAATCCCTGCAGCCCAGCTCCACGAAAAGATGCATTGCGGAAAGGGCTTCTGTTAATTGTTTAATTTTTTATTACTTACTTTATGTTGTTACAAGTTTAACAGATTGTAAATACTGAAAGTCATAGAAATGCATTTCCTTAATGTGATTTATTCAGCTTCTGCAGTTCTGGGCTTCAAAGAAACAGGAAGTGCAAAGATGTAGGACTTATATTGCCATAAGGTAAAATAAGTGAATCTTCCCTATTTTCAGTTGTATTCAGAACCTTGGGGAAAAATTGGCTTGTTCTAATATTGGACCTGTTTCGAGCTTAAATAACGCCATAACTCAGTTAATGTCAAGAAGGAGATGATAAGGCCAGAAAGCCTTTAAAGATGAAGCCCACTGTAAACGTTCGTATATCTTGTTCTCCTCTCTGCACTTAAAATTTATCAGGTGAAGAAACACCAAGAAAGTTTACTCATATGGCCTTGGTTAGTCCTACACTGCCATATACATTAACTGCCCTGACTTGGCAGGGACAGTCTCAATTTCTCAAAGGGGAAATTTCTTAAAGTATCAAAGAGTAGGGAGACAGAAGTAGTTAAAGGCTCTTTCCACATGACAATGACATCCTAGAAGGGGAACACAAGAGGAGGAGAGCCACAACAATGCTTTCACATGACACTGTTGTGGTCCCTCCCTCCTCGCATCACCAACCAGCATGATTGCGGGCTATATCATGGATGGAGAAACTCTATCAATGACCCCTGATCATCCAAGCTTTCTGTTACAGATGGCCATGCAGAAGGGCCGGAAGTACAATCTATGTGCTTCCTCTCCTACTGTGCCAAGTGAAGAAGGCTGGCTGCAGTCTGGAAGGACAGAGCGTGCTCCTCGTGCTTCCTTCTGCAGGTGGCTGGTCTCATGTGGAGAGGAGCGTTGGGGACACACTCCCATCCTGGAAGAGGCGCTGCCAGAATTGTGAAGGAATGACATGGGAGAGCATCATTGTGAGGAAAAGGCCAAAGATAGTACCAGATGCCCCATCCTTTTTGAACTGTATTTTTCCTCCCCCACCAGAAGACAAATTCTAATTGTTCATTAATTCTTATAAACAACTAATCAATCAATTAAACCACTAATTTGAAACAGTTTACAAATATTTACAGCATCACAAGAAATATAGGTCACTCACCCATCCAAAGACCCTCCTACAATAGCTGCTTTGTATACTCTCCAACTGTCCCAATTGGGCAAAGATAGTCCTCATTAAGGACGTTGTTGCTCCTATGCAAATCAACTACATCAGCGGTTCTCAACCTGTGGGTCGCGACCCCTTTGGGGGTCAAATGACCCTTTCACAGGGGTCGCCTAAGACCATCGGAAAATACATATTTCTGATGGTCTTAGGCTCCATTCCCTCCTCAGTGGTGGTGCGCACGCACGAGCCACGTGCTCGCGTCCTCCTGCCCCCTTTGAAGTACCTTACTAAAGAAAATTTTCTTGGCATAGAGCAAGAGTGAGTTGGAAGGGCAATCTCCGACCAGCCACTCCGAGGCTCAAACAAAGCTAAAAACATCTAGTATAAGGAAGTTTGAGAAGGCAAGAATTAAAAAGAATGTGAAAGGAAAATTACCTGGTAATGCAGTTAAGTCTGTTAAGGGTGGGGAAGGGCTCCCAACCGCTACTTTAACTTCCGGCCGCCATGTTGAAAAGAGGCCATGTTCAGAAAGCAAGGGAGAGGGCTACGAGAGGAAAGAGCTCTCCTGACCAATCCAAGCTCGCCAGCAACACAACCAATCACACTCAAGCATGCGAGCAGCCTCTGCCAGGAGAAATGGCAGCCTCTCAGTCAGCAGTTCCTTGCCCTTCTGTATTAGCGAATACAGTAGCACAGGGCAATTTAGCATTGTGTATAGTGTCATTATTCACTAGGAGTCAAACTGCAATGCCTATGGAACGTAAAGAAGTAAGATTTGAACCTCCTATGTCCTCAATGGCTTTCCAGGGGAATGTGTCTGAGTGTAGTAGGGAGGTGATAAGACAAATGATTGCTGAAGAAATGGAGGTGCATGTTAATAGGCAAACAATATTAGTGAAATGAGTTCACAAAATACATAAAAAGTTTAAAAAATGTATTGCAAGTTGGACAATTCATTGAATTTTAATGTAATGTCATTATTAAGAAGTTAACAAACTACTTCAATGAATCCTTCATTTTCACGTGATTTTCCTGATGATACAAAAGTTATTCAAGGTGAATCAAATGATGCTGGTATGTGTTTACCAAAAAAAAGTCTACCTGTAGGTCCAAAGTGACTAGAGTTGAGGAATCTGCTTTGTCACACTCTGAACAAATCAACACTGAATCTGAAAGTGATGAGGAACCAGATTTGGCAGATACTCATGGGGATAATGACTCTAAATCAGATGGCTCTATTTCTGAGAAGGAGGATGCAGAAGATGATAATAAAGTGAGATTATTTTCCTCAGATTCTTTTAAAAATTTGCTGAAACAGGTGTTGGTAACTCTGGGACTGGACAGTCTGGAAAGTACCACTTCAGATATTGATAAAAACAAGAATGTTGCATCAATTGTAAGGAATAAGCCTACAAAATCTAGTGTTATTCCCATGCCAGATTTATTTTTGGATTTAATTCAATCTGAATGCAGTGAAACCAAATCTTCAAACTTTATATCATTTATGGTAGACCTGAGAAAAGGCAAAAATATTTTGGATGCAAGTACATAATAAGATAATAAAAATATTAAAAATTGAGTTTACGATGCAGCCTGAAATATACTTTTTGAACATACAGTAGAATCCCGGTTATCTGACCTGCAGTTATCCAACGCTCCAGATTAACCGACGTCGCGGATGCCTGGGGGCGTGGCTGCAGGCATTTCTGCACCCCCAGACACACCCCGACACTCCCCCAGGCCTGCCCCGACACGCCCCCAAAATGGCAGCCGCTACAGGGCTCTGTGTCATCCGACATTTCAGTTATCCAACCCTGCGCCCGCCGGTTTAGGTCGGATAACCAGGACTCTACTGTATATGATGGAATAAGATTGTTAAGAAAAAGATCCCAAAGAAAGTTATTAACATATATGATTATAGCAGCTAGGATGACCTACGCAAGTAAATGGAAGCAGGAGGAAACACCGGAGATACAGGATTGGTTAATTAAAGTATATGATTTAATTGAAATGGACAAATTAACAACAATAGTGTCTAAAAATACTATGAAACAATTCAAAGAAGATTGGGAGCCAATCTTATCTATATTTGAGGAGAACTGGGGAAAATTAGCAAAAAAAGGAATAGAAGAATAAATGTGAATAAACAAAATAAATTAAAAGAAAAAGGCAAACTTGCACATAATAAGGAGCTCCTAACTCTGTATGTGTGTGAGAGAGACAAAGAGTTTGCATATGAAACTCATATTCTGCCTCAGTCAGGTTCCACTTTCACAAAAGCAGATGCCCTATTCTCTTCTCAAGAGAATCCATGGGGTCCATTGGGAATCCATTGATGGACGCTTTCTGTGCTTAAAAAAGGGGGGAAGGGTTACCAGTTTTTAGGCATTAGAAGTCTATCCAGAGCAGTGATTTAGGGCAGTGTTTCCAATCTATTCGATGTTGGAAATAACTAACTAACTAATTAAATAATAAATAAATAAATAATGAAAATAATTTTATGGTTGGGGGTCACCACAACATGTGGAACTGTATTAAGGGGTTGTGGCATTAGGAAGGTTGAGAACCACTGAACTACATGCAAATTTTGTGCTAAATTAATTCCCAATTACAGCATTTTCTGTACAGAAAACAGTATGTTCGGCACAGAAATGTTATTTTCTGTGTGGAAAATTCTATTTTCTGTGCAAAACAACCATCTGCAAGTTTTACATGGAATAAGTCCTAAGCAATGATTATTCTCTTAAAGATTCTTCTCACCAGGGCTTCTCAACACATGAAAACCACCTATTTTTGATAATTTTGTGAATATTTTCCAATATTCTTTCCATACCTAGTTCTAATTAATCCGATCATCCCAATTTTTTCAGCTGTTTTTAGAACATTCCAGCTTCTCTCTCCTACTTCTGCTTAAACATATGCTTGTGCACAAGTGATAACAAGCTTATAATTCTTTTCATTGCAGAATAACACATCTGTGCATAAGTAAATAGGCACAAAGAAAACTGCCTTAAGTTGAATTATACCATTTGTACATCTACCAAAGTAATATCTATTCTGACAGGTAGTGGATTTACAAGATCTTTGCATTCTGGCGAAATCTGCTACTTAATCCTTTTAATGGGAAACCACAGGAGTTGATTCTGGGACCATCTGCATGGAAAGTAAATGTAATGCTCCTCTATCACAAGAAAAGAAGACAATTGGGAAATATTCTAACAACACTTTTATATTAACTTTTGAATGAAGTTTACAGAATAACATTAATGCATTTAGAAATGTTCATAAACCAAGATCAGACATGACAGAGCAATTGTGGAAACTGACACAATGGCCCTTTCTGCATCTGGTGATGATGGGAGCAGTGGCTCTCCTGGAGGGGAGTGCAATGGAGCACTCCCCTCTGCACCAGCTGCCTCTGGGATTCAGGAAGCATGATGGCCATGCCTCTTCCTGTCACAGCACAGTTGGGTACTGTCCCAGGCTAAGCTGGGGACAGAAGCACAGTTGTTGGAGTTCCAGGGCCTTCGCAGACAATGTAACTCTGGGTGTGCAGTGGAAGGGCAGCGTGATCACCAACCATTGATGGGGAAAACCTGTCAATGATTTGTCATGCAATCATATGCTGCCCAAGGATAGGAGATGAACAGGAGCAGGATGGCGTCAGGCATAAATGTAGTCCCAGTCCTGTCCTGTCCTCCCATCCCCAAGGCAGGTTGGATTCATTGAGAAGAAAAGGCCAATGAAATAGGTTTATTTCCTCTAGAAATAGTCTTTATCCTCAGAACTTTCACTTTTCTGGAGATTAAAGCAATTTTTAAAAATGAAGTCATCCTATGTTATTCAAAATATTTTCATAATCAAATTAAAATTTCCCTGTGGAGAATGTTATTAAAGATTTACAAGAGTACTTGACTTTGTATCAGTTGGTACAGCCATTGATACACTGAAGACTTAATGAAGAGTTACACAGCTGTCATGCTGGACACATTTTGCTTGTCAGATCTTAGTGAAGCCATAGTCACTAGCTACACCCACTCTCATCGTGTCTCTCCTATAGCCTCAGGGTTCTATCTGCTCCATGACTGTGAGTAGTGCTGCCTCACAGCAGCTGACAGAAGACAACCTCATAATTCTACCCTTTCTGGTTACAAGCACATTAAGTGCAAAACTATGTGCTCGGTATGGACAACCACCATCTTGGGACTGAAAATGGGACTGCAGGTTTTAACACGCAACCACATTTAAATTAATTACAATTAATTTCTTTTTTTAAAAAAACAGTAATCTGGAGTTTCACCCCTTATAGTCCCTGCATGCTATGCTTCACATGTCCAGGTTTCATGGTCCCGGATCTATGGTTCTAACAGACTGACAGATAGGCAGATGTTTTCTTTTAGTGTGATGGATGACCTCTTTCTTAAAACTAGTTAACTGTGATCTAAGTTAAATGTAACTTTAAATGTAACAGACACTGTAAAAAATAAAATAACAGAGTCTCTTCATGGACAGTCTATCAAAGAAAGTAATACTTTTCAAGATAATTAGAATACAATGCGGAATTAATCTTTAAAAAGATGGTAAATGTCTAGCAGTGTTCAGCACCTTATTATCACCTCTGATGAAATTGATTGTGCTATTTTTCTGTTCCTATGGCACAAGATAGTTAGTACATTGGAAATGACTACCTAATTTATCAGGCAAGAAGACATTGCAAAAGATTATTTGATATTCAGAACACTAGGTTAGTAACAAGGAATTGTTTGGAAAGGTTATATATGGTATACTTTGCCCAAAGTGGGGGAGAGACAAAATGGTTTTCTAACAGAACAGAAGAAACCCTAAGATTCTACAAATAATTCTATGGCAAAAGTATATCAGCCTACTGTTACTGCACAATATGGGAGGGGGATGAGAAGGCCTTCAGAATGAAGTATAATGGTTGTATTCCAAAGACATGAGATATAGCTAGCACACAAGTGCTTTGTTCAACATATAGCACAGCATAAAATGTTACTCTCTTAAATATGACACTTGTAAGTTCACTTTCTCAGCATAAAATGTTGCTCTCTTAAATATGACACTTGTAAGTTCACTTTCTCAGATGTTCTCATTTGATGAAGGAAGCATGCCTACTGTGTATTTTGTGTGCTCTGCATGAAAAATTTATATGATTTCATGAAACAGGGTTCTAAAATTCTACAAACTGATGATCAGCCTTCAGTATAAACAGAAGTACATTTATCAAGTTTCTACGCAGTAATGGTAATGCATTAGCTTGCAATATGAGGAGAACAGACTCTTGAGTATTACGGAAGAAAGCAAGTAAAGCAATGTATATGTAGATGTGTGGAATAAATCCAAAAGGGATATTTGATTCACAGTTTTGATTCTTTAATGTGAGCAGAAAAAATGAAATGAGACTTGTTGCTATTCCTTTAAATTTTGGCAGATACATTAGAAATTATGGCAGGTCTTTCCTTCTCAAGGGGTGGACAGAACAGTTTGTTGATTTCACATTAATTAACACAAATCTGTTCTGTTTCAACATTCATCTGTGATCTTTCGGAGGGATGCCTCCAATTGAAGACATACTCTTAGATATGCATTTCTATTTAATGCTAATTAAAACAAGTTTGAAACATTTTATACGATTTTTGAAAACAGAACTGCATCACATAATTTCAAAACCTGTGAAATCTAAAGGATTATGGCATTTCAGTCAGCAATTTAGTAGGAGAGATGAAAATCAAGCTGATTCGCTTCAAATTGTGGATTGAACAAAATTAGTGAGCATCTCCATTTCCATTAAGGTTAGCAGAAATGGCAGCAGCTACCATATCCTGAATTGATAAAGAGAACTATTCTTTAATAGTTAGTTGATTGTAGTTAATGTGTTTTAGGGGGTTGGTTTTAGATGGGTTGGTGGGTAGGGAGGATTGGTTATGTTTTAATGCTTTTAATGTATTTAATGTATTGTTGTAGTTCCGCCTCGATCCATGGGGAGAGGTGGGATATAAATAAATTCTATTATTATTATTTATTATTATTATAAACATATGTCAGACATTAAGAGTGTTCTTATCATTTCTGTTTCAGAATCCAGAAAGGCCTTTCTCAAATCCCCCAATCTCTGGCTTCAATTCATAAAGCAGACTACAAATCACACTATCCCTAACAAGATATCACAATCCTTAAGACATACATTTTCTGCTTTAAGAAAAGCTAGAAGACCCTTCCATGTATTTCATGAGTCTCCACTCATTCTGAAGCCTGTTCTGTATTTTCCCTTCTCAAGGGTAATTATTTGTGCTTGAGAATGATGGGGCTTGCAGGTTTGCTTCCAAAATTGTCTTCTCTGGAGGAGAGAGGTAGACAGGATTTTGAATCAAACCATGAGATGGGACATGTTTCCTTGGTATGTAAAGAATATTTATGATTTCTCATCTTTGATAAGAAAAAGTGACTCATCATGTAAAGACACCCCACAACAACTATCATGAGAATTTTTCACATTTTTTAAACTTCTTTTGGTGAAAGCTTCATTTTTTGCAAATGGGGAAGGGGGAATGCACAAGTATGCTGTTTTCTGTGAAACATTCTTTTACAAGTAAAATATTTACCAAAAAGTCATAGGATCACAGAAGCATAAGGAAGGAAGGAAGGAACCACAAAGCCCATCTAATTCAATCTCCTCCTATCCAAAAATTTGCAATTAAAGTATTTCTGAAACATGACCATCCAAATTCTGTTTAAAGATCTGCAAAAAATAGAGAACCTTCTATCATCCAAGGTAGTCAATTCCACAAGTGGTGTTACAACCAATATTTTTTTCCTACTATTTAGAGGGAACCTGTTTCCTTCCAGTGTGAACCCACTGGTTCAGCAAAACAACAAGCTTGCTCTGTCTTCTATCTGACATCTTTTCAGGTATTTAAATATGGCTATATTATCAGCTCTCAATTTTCTCTTTTCCTGGCTAAACATATCCAGCACCTTAAGCCATTCCTCATAGAACTTGGTTTCCAGACCTTTTGCAATCTCGGTCACCCTCCTCTGGACACATTATAGCTCCTCAATATCCTTCTTGAACTGTGGTGGACATTGCATTCCAGGTGAATTCTGATCAAAGTAGAATAAAGCAGCACTATTACCTCCTTCAATCTGGACACTATTTTCCTATTTATGTAATCCACAAAACCATGACCTTTGTTTATTAGACAATTTAAACATTGCCATAACAACATCAACAATAAGACAGAAAGTCACATTTCTCTGACATAAAAACGATCAAAATATTCCATTTACACTAGAAAGAAGTGACGTTATTTCTTAAATTACTGCTGCAATGCAACTTAAGTTATGCTTTAGTAATTGAAAAAATAATTAATTTCAAACAACTGTTTATTTGTAACCAGTTACTTCTAAGCTATATTTATCACTCAGTAAAAATTGGAGAATATCGAACATTTTTTTGTTTAAAACGCACAATTCATATATCTTATTGTGGGTTCCCCCTGCTTTCTGAACATACTAATCTCTAGACTCTGAATAATTGCCATAAGTCTCTGCTGTGGAGGACAGAGCTGAGTTCAGATTGGAGAGGGTCTAGCTTTCTTTTTCACAAATGTCTCCCATAATATCTTTTACACTGCTCTCTCACTTCTGACCCTGGCCATCCCATGCAATTGGAAGAGTGGGTGGAAGCTGAATGAGGACTGGGGACACTGTAGCCTTCCACAATTCTCTGTTGGCTCTCCTGCATGGCACTGGGAGAGAGATGAAGGAGGATGAGACTTCCACAGTCCTCTCCAAGGTCTTCTATTTTTCATCCCTGTGTAACACTGGGAGGGTGAGGGGAGCTGAGCAAGGATCAGGGATCCTATAGTAAAAGTCTGGAGGATAGATATGAGGACAGCTAAGTGAAGAGGATCATTCTTGCTGCCTGTGTTCTGGTGATGTGGATGCTGTTGTTGCACACAAATGATCCTCCTCTCTGTGCTGTCTTCCAACATCCTGCCTTTAAGCAAAAGAGCTGTGGGGTAGAATAGTCCATGAACATACTCAAGAACTGGGGAAAAATTAGGGGCTTGAGAAGGATTCGCCTCTCTGATGTTTTTTGCACACTCAAGAAGCTCTTTCCTTTCCTTTCCCCTTGAGTCTGATCTAAACCACATTAACATTTTCAAAAAATGGGCTATAGGTGTCTTTGTGTATGACAGTGCTCCGAAGAGACCCCCACTTGCCAGCATTCACCTCATATCACATCCAAGACCACAATGTGCCAATGGGATTGAGTACTCTAGAAGGAAAAGAGGGTGAGTTCTCTTCACTGCAGTCATGAGGAGGCCCAGACAAGTCACTGTTCTCACATCATCTTTCTCCCTTGTGTATACGAAATGGGCATAGCAATAGCAATGTACTTTTCAATGCTGTTTTCAGATACTAGATAAATGCCAACAACCATGGCATGTGCACTCGGGCAGAGATTTACTGAGCAACCAATTTCCATTATTTCTCTTAAATAAGAGAGACGTGTTCTGTTGCAAAGCAACCCTTCATTTCACCTCATAGAGTCACTAACTTTTTAAAACTATAATCTGCTATTGAAGTCTCTTTAAAAAGACACTTTTAGAGCTTCACTATCCCATTTACTCTATGGGCATAACATATGACTTGGATATTTATCACTATGCTTCTAATCCAACTTCAAGGTGCTGGGATAATGTTTAAACTTCTTGACAGCTTGGTATCTCAACAGTTTAAGGAGCACCTCTCCCTGTATACGCCTATCTCAGAACTGAGTTCTACCAAGGGGCCCTCCTCTCTCCCCTGTCAGTGGGAGCAATACATTGTGAAGGAAGGTAGGAAAGGTTCTTCTCTGTTGTGGCGCCCTATCCAGGTAACATTCTACCCTTAGAAAACAGATTGTTGTGAACCTTGGTGTCATTTTGGTGCAAGTAAAAACATGGCCTCTTAGTTAGGCCTTTGGAGACTAAGTGACTTCATCCAAATCTGCATATGCTTAATGAAGTACTTTGCTTTGACTTGTTAATTTGTTTAATTTGCTTTTAGTCTGTTAAATTATTTATGGGTTTTTTTTAGGTTTTATGATGGGATATAAATATTTTAATAAACTAATAAATAAATAGTTATTCTCATCCTATGTTAAAGCTATTTTCCTCAAAACAGCTACATTTTAAATGGTTACTCTTTGAGGATAAGCCATGGGATAAAGGCATTAAAAATGCAGAAAAGAGAAGACCGAGAGCAAGTGGGAAGAGATGCATGGGTTAAAAACCTACAAAAGAAAATGTTGCTGTAAAATACAGAAAATATCAGATTAAGGTAGCTGGTAACAAAACAGCAGAAACCTACTCATGAAACAAAGGTCTACTGTAATACTACGATTTGCCATAACACAGAGTGATTGCTGTATCCTAAGATACAATCATTTTTCAATTTTTAGAAAGAATGAAACAACATTCAAAAAAAGACCTTCAAGAACAATGGGCAGCAGCTGCAACATTCTCCTTTTGTTTTTCAGAAAAGAGAAGAAAATGTGACCTGATTAAGAAATGTAACTCAGCAGCAGTAACTTTGACCCATTCTCTTTCAATAGATGTGCACCCTGACAGGGAAAACAGTGGCTGGAAAGCACATTCTCCTAATCTTTCTGAGGAAACAGGATCCAGCTGAGCTCCACCAGGCAATATGATTCTCTGTTTGTTCTCCTTCACAGAGAGACAAGCAGACTTCACAAAGAAGAAATAACATTAGGAATCTGTTCTCCTTTTACTTGCATATGAGGAAAGAAACAAAGAAGGCTGTAGACATTCTTGTCAGCCTTTTTTGAAGTATAAATTATACGCCATAAACCTTCTTTACAGGCAATAATCAAGTTGGTCTTTAAAAATCCCTCTCTTTCAGAAACTTTCCCCTAACCAGTTTAGGCTGCCATCAAGGTGAACTCTCCCATGAGACAGGGTGACACACTCATCTCAAGCAACAGAGCAGAAGGGATGACAGATAATGTATGACTCATCCCCATTGTTATCATACAGCCACCTACCAGGCATTCCTCATGTTACTATGAGGACACTTTGGGTCAGCAGACAATCTGGAAAGACAATCTGTATTCACTCTCCTGCTGCTAGAAATGGTGAATGGGTGGTGGTGGGGAGATGTTGTTCTTTGGGGGAGTTCTTGGAGTGAAACATAGCCTTGCCATGTACATATATGTATGTTCTTCACATAAATTGCTGGTTGAGCTGGAACCCACTTGGAAGACACAGAGTTCCAAGGACATGAAGGGCTAAACTAGTGATTGAATGGGAATATATTTCCAGTTCTTGAGTCAGCACCCAGAAAAAAAAAGGAAGTTATGGAAACATAACTTCTACATAACTTCTAAGAACTATATTGCAGAATACTGCCTGGATGAAATGCTCACTCAGTTTAGATGTTGAGCATGAATTCCATCCAAACAAGAAACTTTACTTAACAAGTGGTAATCCTGCACCTAGGCAATAGCTATGCATATTTCCATTAAGTCCAATCTATATAAAACACACTAACACCACACTCCTCTATAAGTGTGTAGAGACCTCTAAAACAAGACAAAAGAATGGCACCTAGAGCAAATCAGGTCCAAACTTTCACTTGAAAGCATTATGAATAAACCAAGACTATCATGAGACAACTTGACTTGTTAGAAAAGACTATAATGTTTGGTAAAGTGGGAGGCAGTAGAAAAGAGGAAGACAGTGTTAAAGGTGGATTGACTCAACCAAGGAAGCCACAGGCATAAGTTGGAAAGAACTAAGCAGGGCCATTGATGACTAGAGCTTTTGGATGACTCTCATTACAGAGTCTCCATAAGTTGAAAGAGCTGACTTGGTGCAAATAACATCAATAGGCATTTATAATGAGATCATAATTGAGTACATACATATATTCTGACCTGATAAAACCAGCTGCATGCCAGAGAGCTTCACTGGTTGGTGTTGAAAATGCAACAATGGGAAAATGGCTAGCACAGTAGTTATTGACTGTCTGCTTAATGCTTTGCTCTGAGGACCCATACAGGGAAGACATCAGATGATGCATCCAACACTCCATACAGCTGGTTGGTCAGACTTAGTCCCAGTCTTTCAGAAAAACAATGGTGGTCAGGATAGCCACAGAGGGCACCTATATTGTGATAGCATAGGCAGACTCTGGCCACCACACCCCAAATTCCTTGGTTGTACAAGGAGTTCTTAGAATAATTCATGAAGCAGAGATGAGAAAGATGACTTAGAGAAGAAAGAGAAGATGCAGCCGTGGCAGTGAAGGAGGAGGCAGTACATCCTTCCATCTTCAGTTGCAATCATATGCACACAATCCTGGGAGCACTGAATACAAAAGAAATGGTTTCTGAAGAGGCATGGCACTTAATTGTACATGGTACTGCCAGGCGGTAATAATCACCTTTTCAAAAGTCTTCATTATTACCAGAGAATAAAAGCAGAACAGGATAAAAAGAGAAGGTCAACTTCAAGCTGCTTCAAGGCAGAAAGTATACCTCTGATTTAAATTTCATAATGTCTTAACAATCTCTGACCGTTTGATTTCTCCAGTCATAGTCTTTTGTTATGTTCATGATTTTTCACAGGAAATGAATCAAGGAAGAGTTTTATTAGCATTTTTTGGATTAAAAAGTGAATGCTTCACCCAACAAATTATACCTCAAAAATAATATATGCAATTATTCCAGCCAAGTAGTTTCAATAACTTTCATCCACTAACAAACTGTGGAGGTAATTATTCACTAAGTTTCTTCTCAAGTGAAGCAATGCGTTGTTTTAGCAATTTTCTTCCCAGAGCAAGAAAGTCTCCAGAAACTACACAGGTTTTGAAGTCTATTGCAGTTTGGGACTAATTCTGTGAGAAACTTGAATGGTGTTGTTTTGCACAGGAAACAGTGTTTTCTGCTCATTTCCGGCGTAGAAAGTGCTGCTTCCAAAACAGAAAATACTGTTTTTTATGGAAATTACCCATGTACAATTTTTGTGCAGAACAAATACCCAGTTAAAACATTTTTGAGCATAAAACAATTTTGTTCATATAACTATATTTCTGCACTGGCAGAAAATGTTGTTTCCTATGCATAGAATGCTGTTTTCTTTGCAAAATAACCACAGACAATTTTTGCACACAATAAGTCTGGAACAGCAAAAATTCTCACCAGTCCAGGATTGCTGTCAGAGTTTCTAGACTTTCAAAAAACAAGTTTCATTTTGTTTTGACAATTTTTAATTTTTTCAGATTATTTTTCCTCCCTACTAACTACATATAACAGTATTAAAATATTTTGTTTTCAAATAATTAAGGGCTTTTTTGTATGTTATCTTTTCAGCATTAGCTGTCATGAGATCCAAACATTAGAGCATATTAGCTAGATTTAAATCTGACCATGATAAGAAAAGTGTAATCCAGAAGTAATCACTTGTGTTACTAAAGAAAATTAGTAGTCTTCTCTCTTCATGATTTACTTTTACAGCATCATTATTAGAATGGGATTGCCTTTTCTATTTCTGTTTAATTCCAAAAGCCATTTCCACACTACACTGTTATATTGCTATTATTCCACTTTCAACATCCTGTGGAATTCTGGGATTTGCAGTTTTCTCAGCTCTCTGGCTGAGAATTCTAAATACCTCTTCCTAAACTTCAAACCACAGGATTCCACAGGATGTTGAAAGCTGAATAATAGTACTATAACACTGTAGTGCAGAAATGACCCAACTTGGCAGTTCCTTATTTCCTTGCTGAAGCTTCCTTTTGAATCAATGGAGACAACACATGTTGGAGTCCCAGAATCAATGGTCTCATGGATACCTTATATAGATCCAGTGGCCCAGAGATGAACATATGTATGAGTAACTCCATGAATCCCCATATGTGCTAGATTTGTATTTCACAAGCACAAATTTCACATGCTGCATTACAATTTTCATCTGAAATTGGCTGGATGTTTTTGTTTGTAATATGACATGGAAGCCTGCCATCTAAAGGGGAAAATCACTAGGTATTCATGTGAATCTCTGACATATCACAACAATGTGATGTGAGGAGATTCTATCATATAAGAAATCCTAAATAGCCCTCTTTCCTTGTTATTTCTACAGGGTAGACCTGAGTAAAATGAGGGTGTATGATGGTGAAATTCTGACAAAGCAGAATAGAAGGGCTTATCAACCTTTGGCTTTCATTTTGTATAGGATAAAATACATAGGATTTTGTAAAAGGATAAACTACAAGACAAAGGCCTGAATTTTAATGGAACAGCTATTGTTCTTGAGCCTTTCAAAGTCTTGTTAGCTACTTCACTTTTCTTTTAAATCTTCTTCTTTTGAAAAAAGGTTATCCAGATGGAACGGAGTAGAAGCCACAGATTGCTTAATAATTCTGCTACTGTTATGGATACATGACCTAAAAGGAAATCTAAATCTTCTCTGGCTGTACTGGCTTAATGTTGGAGAAAAAAAAAATCACATTCTTTTATTTTTCAAATAATCAACTTGATGGCACTAAATGCACATAGCAAGGTCTGTTGGGTGATGAATGGCAGTTTTCTAACACAGCAAAACCTCCAACTCAGAGCATATAATTTCAGTTGCTGTTGTTCAACTGTGCATGCCAGATCTATTAATAATGAAAGTATCAGAGTCTTAATTAATCAAGGCAATGTTAATGAAATGTAAATACTCTACCAGTGCAGCGATAAGCATAATTATTTTTGCCTCTTTTCAAATCATACCCATTGGTATTTCTCAGAGTTAAGACAGGCACTATTAAAAAGCAGGTGCTTGCTTTGTTTCCTATGATCTGGAGCTGACTGATACTCCTTTTAGCATAAAATATCTTTATGTATGTGTGTGGGTGGGGATGTTGGTGTTTAGGAAAATCCCACCAATATCCATTTTTGGAACAATGGGAAATTTTCAAATATATACAGGATGCCAAACAGATGAAATCCAGGAGACAAATTTTATTGTGAATTAGAACTTTGAACTGTGGGGTATATATCCCAACTCTCCTTTTTATTAAGGGAAACAAAGGAAAACAAATCTCTGCACAGCAGTGGATTGGACTGGATGGCCCTTGTGATATCTTCCAACTCTTTGACTCTATGATTCTATGAAAGTCAGATGAGCACTTTTATCATGTGTCCACAGCATTTGGAAGCAACTTATCTTCCCTTTTAGGTGTACATATGTCTCCTTGGAGATATGTATGCCTATGATACTTCTACCACCGGAAATATTTGTTTAGAACCCACTAAGATGGAAGCTTAAAATAAAAATCAATTGATTAACATTACATCATAATAATCAATCATTAAGTCCTGCTTGATGACTTGGTTTCTTTTGGGTTACCTTCCAAAGGAATTAGCTGCATGCTATCATATCAAAGGCAGAAATGGGCTTTTTCTTTTACTATTGTGATTACAGTGAATAAACCCAGTGATATGACCCGGTTCTATGTTATACAGATACATTTGTTTTGAAAATATACATGGAAAGAGAAATTACAAGAAAATAAAAGAAAATATGAAGTACATATAAAATGTATAACTGCTCTGTTTTTTTCAAAGGACAAAATAATCTATGTCCAGCAAGCTTTGGAAATTATTTTGTAATGAAATCAAGCTCTCAGACCTGATCACCTGTTTAGACATCACAATTAACAATGGGTGAAAAAGTCTCCTTCTCAGTCTCTACTGACTGGACAACAGTACCTGTGAAAGGGAACCTAGGAGTCTTACTGAACTGAACATGAGTCAGCAGTGTGATGCAACAGTCAAGAAAGCCAAGACAATTCTTGGTTGCATCAATAGGAGTTATGACATCTAGATCAAGGAAAATAATATTACCACTCTATTCTGCTTTGGTCAGACCTCATCTGGAATACTGTGTCTAATTCTGGACACTTCATTTCAAAAAGGATATTGACAAACTGGAAAGTGTCCAGGGTGACCAAAATGGTGGAGAGTCTGGAAGCCGTGCCCTATGAGGAGTGGCTTAAGGAGCTGGGTATGTCTAGTCTGCAAAGAGAAGGCTAAGAGGGGACATAATAGTCATATTCAAATATTTGAAAAGCTGTCATACTGAAGAGGGAACAGGCTTGTTCCAGAAACTATGACAAGGAGCACTGGATTGAAGCTACAGGAAAAAAGTCTCCACCTGAACCTCAGGAAGAACTTCCTGACAGTCAGGGCTGTCTGGCAGTGGAATATACTGCCTCGGAGTGTGGTGGAGTCTCCTTCTTTGGAGGTTTTTAAGCAGAGCATAGATGGCCATCTGTTGGGAATGCTTTGGTGTGTGTTCCTGCATGGCAGGGGCTTGGACTGGATGTGGGTCAGTTCCAGCTCTATGATTCTATGATTCTACTACAGGCACAAGGATAAGAGTTACTTGCATCATACCATACAAATGAGATTGTGCATGACTGAATGCAAACTATTCAGGGCAACCACACCAGTTGAAAATACACAGAGAAATTTTAGCCCACTGGCAAAATTTCTGTGCATTTCTCTACATTTGTAAACATTATAAAGAATTTTCTATCTATGGCCCTTTCCACATGTGAAGGTAAAAACGTCCTGAGACGTCCAGAAACGGAGATTACCCGAATCCATCGCCACATGGAGCAGTGTGTTTTCACTGCTCCACACTCCTCGGCATCCCGTGGCGTCCTGCGGCACCCAAAATGGAGGCTTACGACTGGCAGAGGCTCTCCACCAACTGGAGAAGCTCGCCAGCTGGAAAGCCTGCCCCGGCAGATCTGCAGGCATGCCCTTGCGTGCACCCGCGAATCCACACCGGGTGCTGCGATGGGGCTGCACGCGGCTGCACACTCCATGCTTTTTAAAAACCTCTTCGAAAGTGGTTTTTAAAAAGCATGTGGCGCTGCCACTTCCGGTCACCCTAGCATGGATTGGGTTGTGGAACTATGCAAAAGTAGTCTGCTCCAATCCACTTTACGGTGTAGATGACCTCTGTCACAGGTCGCTCTACACCGTTTTTTAACCCCGTTGTGGAAAGGGCCTATGAAATCATTCACAGACGATCATGTCCTATTCATTTACTTTTCACACTGATACTTTTCACCTTTCTTTCATTGTGGTTATTGTTGTGTGCCTTCCAGCTGTTTCCAACTTATGGCAATCCTAAGGCAAACTTATTATCGGCTATTCTGGGACTGAGAGTATGTGATGTGCCCAAGGTCACCCAGTAAATTCCCATGGCTAAGCAGGGAATTGAACCCCCTCTAACTACCCTTAAACTACTACACCATGTTAACTCTCACAGAAAGAGCTGTTCAGAAGAGATTTGCCATGACCTCTCTCTGAGGCTGAAAGAATGTGACTTGCCCAAGTTCATGCAGTGGGTTTCCATGGCTGAGTAGAGATGTGAACCCTGGTCTCAAGAGTCCAATGCTCAAATCACTACACCACACTGGCTACCTTCATTATGGTTCTTGCAAACATATGAATTTGTTTATGTTTATGTGGGGGACTGTTATTTATTTAAAAGGTGAATTCCCACTCCTGTAGGCTGCCACAGGAATCAATTCCCTCCTTTGGGGGTCACAAAAAAGATCACTCTGGGGAGTCTGGAGGGGCTGAGGGTCACAAAAACAGCCTTGGAAGGCTGCATGTGACCCCAGACTTTGTTCATTCCTAATATAGGCATTGGAGCCAGTGGGACACAGCATCTTGTATCTCCACAAAAACATACTGCTATCACTTATTTAAAGGTCATTTATTCAGGTGAGATCAGTGATGGCTATTAGAAAACCTCAGAGAAATTCAGGGACATGCCACTGTGTCATAGTTGTAAAATATGCATTCACACACTCAGACCATTGCTTGGGAATGGCCATAGCTTAGTGGAAGAGCTCACACTTGTGCAAACAGTACCAAAATGTCTACATAGGGCTAAAGAAGACCTCTGAAAATGCTATCAACCCTGAAGAGCTACTGGTAGTCAATATAGACAATATTGACTGGCATGGATCAATTATAATGGCTCAACATAAGGTACTTTGCTATGCTCCCTGGCTGTTCCATGTGTGATCACAAACATTATATGCAGTTACAAACATAAGAAAGAACATAATTGTTCATTGGTATTTAACATAACATTGAAGAATGGACAATAAGCCAGGAAACAGCAGTTACAGCGTAAATATTTTCCAAAAATATTATTCAGTCCGAAACAGAAATAAGCAATTTGCAATACTGAGCTATCTAAACCAAAATCAGCAACAACCTGAATACAAAACCTCATATTTAAGAGACAGTTGAAACACAATAGTGTTCTTCAAAGCCCTAGTAGGTGGGAGGGGAAGGTCATGCAGCCCCCTGATGTTCTTGTACTGCACCTCCCAGCATTCCTCTCCACTTGCTATGCTGAATAGCTGATGGGAGCTGCATTCCAACAATATCTGCATAGCCACATCTTTCCCACTGTTGCTGTAAATATGTTTTCATGAAAACTCTCTAAATTTATAGAATCCTTTAATGACAGTTGACTAAATTTAATCATTTGGTGCATAAGGAGAATTTTGCAGCAGCTGATATGCACAGTGTGTCACAGTTCAGTTTTTGTTTTGCTTTGTTTGATACCTGTCATTGTGGTACAAAGATAGAAATGACAATATTTGCTCTGTATAAATGAACTTGATTCATAACCATGACACTCAATTTGTTCCTTCAAAGGAAGAAAAACTCCATTGCCCAAGGATATGATCACTACATGGATTTTTTTTTTCCTTTTGTGAAATAATTACCCAGAGATTTTTTTCCCTTGAATATATTTATAGTTGAGAATTGGATTTACTTCAGAAAACATTTCTTTCCACTATAAGCAATGGCAAAGAATACAGTATTGGGAAATATACCCAGAAGGGAGAAATCTCCTTGGTGTAGTAGCCACATCCATTTCCTTCAATAGTCAAAACAAAATGAATACAGTACTTAAAGTAATAGGTTTTAAAATGTTTTCTGAGATGAAGTGCTAACACTCCAGAGCAAAGCATGACTTAATTCATGCTGTACTGTTGGAAAATTGGAAAGAAAGAACAATTGGGCTTAATGTATTTGGTTTGAATATAGACATAAGGCTGCTTGTATTAGTTTTATGATGTAGTTGCTTATACACTGTTATATTACTTGCACAAAACCTTGTATCTGCAAACCTGAATTTCTGAGTTTTTTTATGAGTTAGGAAATGGCATAAGGTGGCACTATAAAATATTCTCATCTTTGGTAAAGCTCTCTCTACACACCAGATTTTCTTATTGATTGTAAAGAAAAAAAGTGAACTTGTTTTCTTACCTTCCAGGAGACTAAAACATTTAGGAAGAAACAGGAGGAAAACAAAGCTACAAAGAACACAGTAAGGCTCATATTTCTTTCCCATAGGTAAAGCATTTTCTACACAATAGAGGCAGCATGGTGTAGTTGTTTGAGCATTAGACTATAACCTGGAGACCAGGGTTCAATTCCCTGCTCAGCCATAGAAACCCACTCAGTGATCTTGGATACATCACACACTCTCAGACTCAGACAAACCCATGATAAGTTCACCTTGGAATTGCCATGTCAGAAATGACTTGAAGATACACAACAACAAAAACAATGCACAGCTTTATACATCTATTATGTATTTCCTTACTTGCTTTTTTAAAACAAATGCTAAACACCCCAAATGTTGTAAACATTATTCATAAGAGGTTTGCTATGCCCCCTTGATCATTTTTGTTGCCCTTTTGCACCCCTAAAAAAATGTAACCCTCTCTGCAGGCATAGACAAAAAAGGTAACACAAAAACTCTGGGGAAGAAAAGGCCATAACTTTTATTGGTTACTCTCAGTGTAGTTTTTGGCTTATTGCATAGTGGTCAGATCAGTGCATACAACTGCCAGCAGATGTTCAATCTAGCCCACCCACTGGGAATTGTTCTATGGTTATAGGCAGAAAGTGTACAATGAGACAGATTCTCCTAAGGGAAACAGCTACAGGAAAGTCAGTCCAGCTCAGGACATGCAGAGGCAATCCCAGAAGAGGAAGGGAGGTTCAGAGCAAGGTAATGACTGGTCCAGAGATCATTTCAGAAACCAATAGGCCAGATATCCAAAGCTGAAAAGGGATGAGACAAGGCAGCATTAAACATAGCCAATCCAGGGGTCAAAAATGACAGACACACAGGAATACCAAGAGCATGGCCAGTCAAAGAGGTTGGATAGTTATGAACAGAACAGATCCCCTGCAGCTGCTAGGAGACTTATTGGTGGCTGCCTCTGGACATATGGGGTTGGTCAGTCAGCTTCTTCAATTTAGCAGCAAATTTCTATTAAGTTTTTCCTTCTCTCTTCATTGGATGTCAAAGTTTCTTCAGCAGCTGGCAAGTCCTTCTAAAGAGGGAACCCTCCAGCTGCTTCATCCCCAAGCTTCTCAGATTTGGAGGAGGTGTTTTCTGAAGCCAGAAATTCCTCACAACACTCAGCATTGGATTCCGCAGATTCTAGAGGCTGAGTTATGATGGGGATCCACAGAAATAGGAAAAGTACTGGGTCTTTTTACAGTGTGAACTGTGTGCTTTGCAGCTGCTGCCTCCACATCTCACTCTTCTCGGGTTCCTTAAGAAAAAACCCTCCCCATCAAACCCACCCAAAAAGTTTTTGGGTATAAATGGTATCAGTACATCTGTCCTGAGCCTCATCAACATGTGGTTGCTCAAGGCTATGAATTCCTTGTTACTGGCTTAAGGGAAACAAATTCACAGGGGAGAGTGGGTGGGAACCAGACTCTGCTTCTCCTTAAATACTCAAGTGGTGGGCCTGTGGGAAAGCCACTTACACCCACACTGGGACCCACCCTTTTAAGCTGGCCAAGCAGCCCAATTAGCCAGTTTGAATGGAAGCTTCCAAGTGCCTGCACTGCACCACAGATACTAAGAAAACAAGAGAGTGACTGGACCTGGCAAAGTTTGCTCCTACTCAAGACCCATCCCATGAGGTGCAAAGGAATATCCCTGGCAAATGCCAAAACTGTCTTGCCACACGTAGTTTTCTATAACAGTTGGGTGGTATTAGCAATTTTTTGTCTATTCCTTTCCTTATTACGCCCCATATGGAATTTTGCCTTTCCCCCCTTTCTCTTTTCTTTTCTTTTCCTTTCTTTTCTTTCCTTTTCTTTTTGGAGTGGGGGCAATCACATACTGGTTCAATAGTTTCACTCAGCCATCTTCTGCTACTGCAAGATCTCTTCATTGGCTAGTTGCCGCCAGCTCATATGTCCATCAGTATACACATGAAGCTGGGATCTTCTGCTCCAAATACTCATCACTTTCAATTTGATTACCTTGAACATTGTGTGTCATTTTAATGTTCATTCCCTCAGTACGAAAATCCTTTCAGAGTCTTTCCTAATGCATTTTGTTTTGTCAAGGGATATAAAACCCTTGATTTCAATATCACTCAATAAAGCATGCATTATCTTTCAATAGTTGTTTATATTGTGTTGCAAGAGTTTACGTTTCTTTTTTTTCAACAGTCAAATTGTTTGCTTTTCTGTTAGACATTTTCCTAAGGTTCAGCTTTATTTATGTATTTTACCTGATTTATACATTTTTTTAGACTGAAAATATATCCTTTCTCCAGAGATGGGATTCAAGGAGGCTTACAATAATTTTAAAAAGATTAAGCTAAAACATTAGTTTACAATTTTTTTTAAAAAAGAATTAAATAACAGTATTATTTAAAATGATTAAAACAGTTAAAACATTAAATAAATATCTAAAATATAATTTCAACTTCAATTTCAACATAAGAACACACTCCACAGACACAGAAACACACAAACACAACTGCTCCATAATTAAAATTCAAAGGCTTGTTCTGTCGTGCATATTTTTCTAACTGTGTGCACGTTTGTACCATTTGCATTTTAAAATGTGGTCAAAGCTTTGTGTACAGTTTCCCCCCTCCCCCACGCCAATTACTTTTAAGCCTTAAAAATGCATAAAATTGCAAGTTACAATCTATTTCTTCTTCTTAGAGTCAAAGGAAGCAACAAGGCTGCTGGGATCAAGACGGTTGAATCTAATATGTTCTCTCTCTCTCTCTTTCATGTGGTCTCATCATACATTTGGACACTCACTCTCAACCCCAAGTCATTTACAAATAGGTTAAAAACAGCAATACAGATTCCCAAGGACTTCACTATCATATACCACCATTTATTCTAACTCTCCTTCTTCCTTTTTAAAACCCTTCTACCCATAGTGATGATGTTTCTTCTTGTCTCTTGACTGCTGAGTTTGCTCAGGAGTTTTGGCTGAATCAAAACATCAAAAGGCTTTTGGAAGTCCAAGTAAATAAAGTTCATTAATTAGTTAATGTGAGCCTACTTCAGAAGTCATTGAATGGATTCATGTAACCAACCACTTGTCGTTATGTCTGTTGTTGTTGCACTAAGAACTATATGGATGCAGACTTCAGAAAGTATAAACAAGACACTATAGTTTTTAATTAATTTAGTAATTCATTCAAGTCCATTTCATTTTCTTCTATATAAGATTGTTTATTTTGAATATCCCAGTTAAATTACATCACAGAGAATTAAGGCCAGCTACAGAACTACTGCTGATCACCACATATTTAAAATCACATGAAGATAAAAGATTTTCGAGTCACAGCTTTGGCTTGAAGATAAAGTAATGCAATGTTAATACATTACTATGGCCCAAGTTTTTGTGAGCTTCTGTTCCTTTAGATGAAATCAGTGTTGGCTGAAGAATTATATGCCAAGAAGGGGTCAAGCATAGCATGGTGTTTTTGTTTAGCGCTTCTTGCAGATTCTGACTTATGGTGACCCTAGGGCAAACATAGCACAGGATTTTCTTGGCAAGATTTGTTCAGAGAGTGTTTGCCTTTGTCTTCTTCTGAGGCTGAGAGAATGTGACTTGCCCAAGGTCCAGTGGGTTTCCATGACAGAGCAGGGATTTGAACCCTGGTCTCCAGAGTCATAGGCCAACACACAAACCATTATACCATACTGGTTGTCTTATACTTCCAGCACTTCTACAAGACAGATAAGCAAACGTTCTGGAAATAAAGTCTCTTCCACCACCTCCCTGACAGATGAAGTGTTCTAATCGTATTTGACTCTCATAACAACTCTGCTGAGAACTTATTGCGAATGTGTACGAATATTTGGTAACTGTATGAGGCAGAGTGCAGCATAGCCAGTGCTATGTGAGCTTTGGTAATAAACAGGAGAAAGAAATACTCAAGATTCTCTTGTAAAGGAAAAAAAAAAGGGAAAACATACATTTACCGTTCTCTGGAAAACCATCTTGGATAGGATAGATTAAAAAAAAAAGTCCCCTAACTTTTCCTAAAAGAGCCCCTAATAACTGGCTCTCATGAGTGAGTGTAAGCCACTGAGGCAGGAGCTTCATAGTTTCTCCCTTCTCAGACAAAAGGAGACAAAGGAGTAACTAATTTTTGGAAGAAGGGGAAAGTGACCTCTGCAGACAGGCAGGAAGCAAAAAGCTTGAGAGCCTTGGCAAAGAAAGAATCCGAGAGGTGAAACAAAAGGTCAGGGATGCTTTTCGGAGCTCCTTTTTACTAATCTGTACAAATGTTGATGCCTCTTTGCTTCCATCACAAAGGGCTGCACAACTCCTAATTGATTAGAAAGGTCCGACATGCAAAAATGCAAAGGCACTCAATACTATGTTCTATGAAATAGCCTATTTAAAATTAAAAACAAACAAACAAAACAGTTTGACTGACTTGCCTCAAGTCTATTTTTTCAGCCTCAACTGTCCAGATTCTTCTGACTACCTCTCTTCTGGCCAAAAGAAACAGTGAGTTGCCTTCTAGGCAGGTGCAGAGCCCCCTCCTCTCCATTCAACATTTTTTTAAAAAGTTTCTTTTTTCAAAATTAAATGTAGATTTCCAGTTAGATCTATATTTGTGTGTGGTTGTGTGGGCAGTTGTTTTTGCCTACTCCCAGTAAGGCAGATTATGGAATAGGGATTACGGAATAGGATGCCCAGATTTCAGCTGTGGCCAAGAGTGCATTTGCACAGTTAAAACTACTAAACCACCTTCATCTTGTCCTGTGGATGTCAGTTCTGTCTATGATAACAAATGCCTTGATTATAACCCTGTGACCAGCTCTTCCTTCTCCCAGATTGGCATGGCAATTCCCAATCTGATAAGAGGCACTGTCTTTACCATACAGTTCTGCCTTCCCCCTTATAATGCCATCATTGTGTAAAAGAATGAGGGTTCTCAATGTTTATTCAAAACTCCTTAATAATTTTATGGTGGCATGTTTTCTGTGTTATTGTATGTACGGTATACAATTTAGCTGAGCCAGTATTTACAAAAATAAACTATAACATTTTTTAAGACAACAATAGGAATAAAGTATTAATGTTTATATGCATTTCCTCAGCGTGCTTTTTAGACAGTTCAGTTATATCTAATTAGACTTTCATATAAAGCACAAGTATCATATAAGAGTCCTTTGGCTCAACTCCTACTCTAGGTCATACTCTCTGACCCAATTCTACTAAGGTTCAATTACTCTTCTGCCTGTCACTAGGCTTCCACTGAGAATTAAACCTCCCAGCACAGTCACACTCTTTGACTGTCTGAGGGACTCTGCTCCCTAGCTCCTTGCTAGGTCCTCACTGAAGCAATACCCACAGGTACTTGGCTTCACATAACCTTTTCTCTTAGCTACAAACCCCTCCCACACACTACTGGGCTGGGTTTCTCTCCTGAGGTGCTATCCTGGTTCTTTAGCAACCTGCTTCCAGGTTGTACTGGAATGCATTTTTTCTTTTTTGGCTTGACGCTGAAAATGCTGCGCAGTTGCACATTGCTCTGGGGCCCCGCGTGCACTTACCATGTGTGCAGAGCCTCAGGAGCCGGGCCGATCACAATTCCTGTGCAGTGCAACCTGGAAAGGTCCCAGGCTGCACTGCAGAAGGAAGATACGGGGCTCTCGCGTGAGCAGGAAGCTCGTGCAGAGCCGAAGAAGCAGGGAAGCAAGAGCCTTCCTCCAGAGGCTGCTCGCACAAGCCCCACACCCCAGCACCGCGAAAAGGTAAGATGCGAAAAGGGTTTTGGACCTAAGCTAAAAGACCATGCCTCCCTTTATGAGCTGTCCCAAATCTTAAGATCTTTGGCTTTCTCTCAGTTCCATCACCATCACTGGTACATTTGTTGAGGACATGGAAAAGAGTCTTCTCAGTGGCTGCTCCCAGACTACAAAACTCCCTTCTGTGGGAATGTCAGTTGGCCACCTCTCTGTTCACTTTCCACTGAGTTTATTATTTAGGCAGGGCTTTGGTGTTCAGATTATGATGCAAAAGGCTGTTCTGAATGTGTTGTGCTGCAATGTTATCTTTTTTATTTTTTAAAAATTGTGTTTTAAATATGCTTTAAACTGTTTTAAATGTGCTTTTTAATAAAATGGTCTAATTGTCTTTTTAAAAACTTTTGTAAATAAGAGTTTAGGTCAACTTTGTTTTAAATTTTTGTAATTGTGATTTTTTAAAAATATAATTGTTCTGAATCCCTTGCTGGGAGAAATAAAATAATAATAATAAAAAATAATAATGAATAAATACTATGAAATCAATCCCAGGAAATGCAATGATGCTATTCTGAGTGGACTGTATCTTTGCACCCCACTAGTATTATTATCAATATGATTTCCCATAAAATAAACTAAATATGACCCAACTCTGTTTTCTGAATGGTAATAAGAGTATTAAGTATAACAACTAAATAACTTAATTTGTACAGAGAACTATAAATGCTATGACCTGCCCCTCATGCAGAAAATAAGTCATACATTTAAGAAAAGGGCAGGTATCAGCCAGATCAAAGGATGAAAGATTGTGAGTTGAGATAAAATTTTGTACAAACACCAGTCAGCTTAACTGTCTGTAATTCTAATGTTCTGTAGACTACTCTGTGTAAAAGTTGTTTGTTATCCAGCCATCACATTCATGACAATTGTTCTCTTCCTTTGAAGATTGTGTTGTTGTTGTTTTGATATGTCGGGGGGGGGAAATCATATTTCAGCCTGTGATCTTTCTGAAAATTTATCTCTGAGATGTGGAACTTACCGCTTAATTTAGAAAAACTCGGTATTCCAACAGACAGGCAAAAGGACTCAAATCATTACAGATGGTTTCCATATACTTGATAAATGTTATTCACCAAAACCTATGTATACAAGAACCCTATGACTAAAGGACAAAACTGTTTTTATTGCAAAATTCATCAAGGCACATCCACACATAGAATTCCTATCTTTTTTTCTACTTGGGTTCTCAATCTTCCTCCTTGCCAGACTAGCACAACTGCTTCTCCAAAGAGTTCTCGTGGCTGTTGTTGTACATCTTCAAGTTGTTTCCAACTTATGTCAACACTAAAGTGAACCTATCATGGGATTTTCTGGGGCTGAGAGTGTGTGATGTGCCCAAGGTCACCCAGTGAGTTTCCATGGCTGAGCAAGGAATCAAACCCTGGTACCCAGAGTCATAGTCCAACATTTAAACCATTACACCACACTGGCTCCAAAGAGACACAAATCCAAACAAAGATTTTCTTCTATCCTCAATATTGTTTCCACATTTCCTCTTCTAACTGATCCATTACACTTTCTTCTATATTCTATTTTCTGTATTGTTCTTTCTTCATAACTCTTTCTCTTCCCTACTGTTTCCTCAGAGTCCCGTTTCTGTATCAGTTTATTCTGCACTCTTCTTTCAAGCATCCAGATCTAACACCCCTGTGATTCCCTACTCCCAGCAACTGCTTTGCCTCTTTCAGATTTCCCCTACACTTGCACACGCAGCTTCTCCTGTCTCTAGGGATTCCATGAAGCTTTGATCCAGCTAGACTGCAATTGTATTCACACCAAAATATGTGAAGAATAAATCCATGGCGTAGGTGGAACAAAGACTGTACCAGCTGCACAACCTTCAAGCGTTTATCTAAAAGTCAACATGTAGGTTCTGTTCTGGTCTTGGATTATTAATCCACTCAATTTTGTTCTATTAATAAGTCTTGCATTTCATTTCCCTGAAAAACTAGATATTGAATAATCTATGACAGCATACTAGCTTAGTTCTACCTTTGTCTACAAAATCCTCTAGAAAACTGCAGTACTGAACTGTTTGATAACTTTCAAATATGAGGTGATCAAAGAAAAGCAATTGATGTTATAATTCGAGACTAGCATTATACTTTTTGATACTAAAAACAAGAACATGTTTGAGGAAATATGATAAAGGTTTTTTTAAAAAAAATGCTCAGCTTTCTTTCTTTCTTTTTTTGCATTTTACAGATGTTTTTGTAGTGCATTTTACTGTTTTTCTTCAGCCTTGTAGTGAACAAAGCAGAAGAGAGGAAGCTAGTGCTATCAGATAACAAAAACTCTTTATATATGCTTGTACTGGAATTTGAAGGAGCAAATTTGACCTAAAGAAATCTGCTTATTTCTTTATTTTTATAGATGTTTAATTTGTACCCATATATAGTGTTTCTATGCATGTAAGACGTACCTGTGCCTGCACAGTGAATGGCACTGAAGGGGAAGGTACATTTTCATTGGCCTCCAGGGATAGAGGGCAGAGGTTGTTAGGTGAGGTGCTCAGCACCTGGAAGGTGCATGTGATGAGGGCAGAGCTAAAGCCTTCTTAATGCCTGGCTGCCATTTCATATGCCTCTTTGGATCATTGTAATGTGTGACGAAGCAATGAGTGTTGAGCACAGTGATTCTTGGTTGGGATGGGTCACATGACACTGTCAGATTGATTGGCACTGTTTAGTTTTAATTAGTTTTTTATTTTATTTTTGTGATTTGTGCAATTTGGCCCGGCCTGATTGGGTTCAGGGAAAGGGGTTTCAGCCCAATGCCAGGCTATGAGTGGGTGTTTTTTTCTCAGGGGTTTGGGGTGTGTGGAATGGCGATGTGCCCTTGGTTGCCAGGAAGGCCTGGGAATCAATGTGTTTGGCCGTGATCAGACAGAACTGGGTCTTCCACAGGCTTGCTAAGCTGTTAATTGGCCATGTAGTCAGACTGTGGAGGTGTAATCAGTGGCTTTGGTTAGTTCCCTGGCTGGCTAGAATGCACTGGGCCTATGCCCCTTCCTCTTACTGGCCCAGAGCATCATATGACTTGTGGTTGGTCCCTGCGAGGGAAGAGAAGGAGCCAGCAAAAAAGTTTCCTGATCGGTTACCTTGGTTTCTTGTGATGAGGAGGAGAGGGTGGAGAGGGCCAAACTGGAGGAGCTTGGAGGAACTAGCCAAATTGGAGGAACTTGAAAAGTGGTAGGAATCTCCCAATCAAGTACAGGTAAAGGCTGCTGAGCAGACTAAGAAGGGAAATAAAAGTAGTTTTAATCAAATGGTTTTGTCTCATCTATGGCCCTTGAAAAAATGACTTCAGGCTCAGGGTGCTGATATGCTGGAAGATGAAGCTGAGATGGTTCAGATACCTAGTGATGAAAGTGAGGTTACTGAGCACATGGTTGCAGGTGAGTCTGATGACCTCTCAGTCCCTGTGCCAGACAGATCTAAGGGTGAGGAATCTGGAGCTCCTGAATGGCTTCAGGATGTGGAATAAGCCCTTGGGTTAGAAGGCCACTGAGAGTACTAGGGGAGTTTAAGGTCTGGTGGCTTGTGGTTCCTCCAGGCCAGAACTGGGGCCAGATATAGTTTCCTTGCCCTATTATTAACAGATGACACTTTAGAGTCCTTATTTGCAGCAGTGGTCTGCTGTTCTTCAAGGTGCTGCTCAGCAGCCCCCTACCAGTGCTTATTTTGGGGTACTTATGGGGTCCCCCCTTTTAGGGACCCGGACATGCACCTGGGAGAACATCTGGTACAAAGGTATAATTGCAATGGTACAGCCCTGGAGAATGTATTTGTTCATCCAGTATATAGATCTCATGCATATGGCTTATGTTAACTCTTCAGGGCCTGTGTGGTTGTCATATGACGAGGTCTTCAGGACAAAGGCTCCCACGAATCCCATCTTAGAATCATAGAATCATAGAATTATAGAGTTGGAAGAGACCCCAGGGGCCATTGAGTCCAATCCCCTGCTATGCAGGAACACCCATCAAAACATTCCCAACAGATGGCCATCCAGCCTTTGCTTAAAAACATCAAAAGAAGGAGACTCTACCACATTCCAAGGCAGCATATTCCACTGCCAGACAGCTCTGGCCATCAGGAAGTTCTATCTGAGGTTCAAATGGAATCTCCTTTCCTGCAGCTTTAATCCATTTATCCTTGTCCTAGTCTCTGGAGTGGCAGAGAACAAGCCCACTCCTTCCTCGATATGACATCCCTTCAAATATTTAAACATGGCTATCACGTCCCCTCTTAACCTTCCCTTCTGTAGACTAAGCCATTACTCATAGGGCATGGCTTCCAGACCCTTCACCATTTTGGTCGCCCTCCTCTGGACACGTTCCAGCTTGTTGATATCCTTCTTGAATTGAGGTGTGCAGAACTGGACACGGTATTCCAAATGAGGCCCGATCAATGCAGAATAGAGTGGTACCATTACCTCCCTCGATCTAGACACCATACTCCTATTGATGCAACCAAGAATCACGTTGGTTTTCTTGGCTGCCTCATCACACTGCTGACTCATGTTCAGTTTATGATCTACTAAGACTCCTAGATCCCTTTCACATATACTGCTATCCAGCCATGCACCTTGAGGTGGGATCAAATGTATTCAGAATTGTGGATGCAGCTTATGACTCCTGATCGACCAACTCTAGGTGAGAGGTGATACAGCAGCCACGTAGTGCACAAGCTACAGGTGGGAACTTCTGTTAAGGGCCAGGAAGCTGCCAGTGGTCAGAGTAAGCTATGTCGGCAATTTGGAGTGCAGGGTGCTTGTACATGCCAACCTTGCAAATTCCAGAATGAGCATTCAAGCTGCAGTGGATCACATTCCTTTTGGAACTTTCTGAAGAGAAAGGTTTCAGGTAGATTAAAAGAACAGCAGTTAGGCAAAAGGGGAGAAGGTGGTTCCTCTGCACCCTCAAAAGGGCCCAAGCCCAACTAGATTGAATAGGCTTGAGGTGCTTTAGCACCTTACCCTGACTGGGAGCCAGAGAGTTATTTGAAGATAGGGTTTAGGGATGGTTTTTGGATCCCATTTCAAGGATTTTTTTTTTTTTTAAAAAGCTTATTTTTCTAAGATTCATTCAGTGATTGCTTTGGAGAGTGTCATTCCAACAAGATTCATAAAGAGGAGGTTGGAAGAAGGGTACTTGGCCCTCAAAGGCCCCTCCCTAAACTGCAAACCCCAGGGTTCCATACGAAGTTGAAAGTAGAATAATAGAACTATAATAGTTTAGTGCAGAAATTGCCTTAGTCACCTGTGCCTAATTTGAGGGCTTCACATTTAGGAGTGATTCCCAAGAAGTTGTCTGCTTACCCTAGAGAGGAATCGATTAATGACTTTGTTCCTAAGGAACTTTGTGTGGTGTGCTGCTTGCCCTTTGACAGGGTGATTCATAAGGTATGCAGGAATGGGGTTGGGGCAGAATTGGCAAAATGTGGTATTAAGTCTACATTTTCTCTTCTTCCTATTCCTGTGATTATGAGTTGCTGGGCTTTACTTTTGAAGGCTTGTTTTACATGGACTGTGCCTCACCTATACCATGGTCAATACCATGTTTGCTTTGAAAAGTTTAGTATTTCTCTTGATTAGACCCTTGAGTGGGTCAGGGCAGAAAGGCATAGTTCATTACCTTGATGATTTTTTTGCTTTGTTTATTGACAAAGCTGGTACAGGGCAAGATAGTTTTATGAAACAGGAATTTTATTCATTGACTGAGGAACTTAGCATATGTGAAGATGAAGGGCTTTAGTACTTGTTCAGTTTACTGAAGTATCAAGATCGATAATATTGAGCAGCATCTTAAGCTCCCTGGGGAAAAACTGATTGATTTAAACAACAAGATGTCTGTATTTTGGGGACATAGCAAGGCTACTCTTTGAAAGTTCCAGGAACTCACAGGCCACTTGAATTTTGACTGTAGAGAAGTAGCTCCAGGAAGGGCCTTCTTGTAGCATCTCTATGATGCTATTGCTGGTGAGCATAAACCTCATCATAGAATTATTAGGGAGGATTTGAAGATTTAGCAAAAATTTCTTGTATCCTTTAATGGAATATCTTTCTGGAGGGATGATTTGCATCTTCATGACACATTGCAATACTGGTGTTAGTCCTGAAGGTTCAATACTGGAGATTTTTAGGATGCGCAAGGCTTTGGAAGAGTGGTCCCAGTGAAAGGGCTGCATTGTAGATGCAAAGAATCCTTTATCCCTTTGGATTCTTAAAGGTCTGTGGCTGTGTGGCCTGTGATTTGTACCTTTGACTATGAGGCTGTTCTTTTTCATGCTGCAGCATCAAATGCTTTCTTTGGAGCTTTGTTGAGTGAGTGAATTGGTCACATTTTCCAAAAGGGATGTCTTGGAAAGAGCCCTGGTTCTTAGGGATTCAACTGTGTCTGAGCATCAAGTAGTTTTAAAAATCAGGAATTCCAAGACAGATCAGAAGAGTGTGAGAATAAACTGCCCTGATCCAGCTTTGTGTCCAGTTCATGCCTTGAAATTTAATACACATCTCCAAGGATTTAGCCCTCGGTTATTTGTTTGTTACACTGATTTTTCACTCCTCACTAGATATCAGTTTTGGAATGTCACCTTTACAGAGCTTGGGCCTGCAACGACTTAAGTTTTGCACCCATCCCTTCCAGATTGGGGATGCTTCTACAGCTTTTGCTATGAGCCTGTGCCCACAGCCCATTCGCTGTTTTCAGGAAGTATGTGTGTCCTCTCCAGTTCTGATAGTTGTTTTTTTACTAACACTGTTGTTTTCCTGTTAGTTCCTAGGTGCTATCTGTGTCCTGGGGGATGGGCTACTTTTTTGGACATCCCAATATAGTCTTTCATTGGCCATAGCCATACGAGGCTTATGGTGTTCACTTGCTGGAAGAAGGAAATTTGATTTTCATGGGGAAAATTGCAAGAGGGGTGAGCTTCCTATTGGCTGGTCTGGTGGTGGAAAGGGACTAAACAGACACTTGCCCCTTGCCCATAGCAGGTATCAGTGATGGTAGGTCTCCCGAATGGCCTCTTTAGGTCCTGCAACCTGCAGGGTGGAGAAGGAGTATACCCTTGAAGCTGACCTGGGGTTTTGCTCTCACTTATAGAGTGAGGAGTGCCTTTCAGTACCATTTGGGATCACCCCAAGTGATTACCCTTGGGACTCAGGTGTTTCACCCAGGTGAAGGCTAAGGAGGTTGTCAAGGTGTGACACCTGGCCTCAGCTGGATACACATCAGGTTGCTCCCTTCTCTTGCTCATTTCCACATTCTATACAGATTAAATAGGTTATAAGTCAAATAAAATAGCTCTTATTTAACCCAACTCTCTGTGTCTTGTCTTGTTATTGCATAGCTGGTCATTAAAAATGAAACAGTGTTGTGCTTGTGTGTGTGCACACATTGTACACACACATGTATAATATTACAGATGCAGTATCTACAGCACTATATATAATATGTATAATATCACATTATGCAGTACAGACAACATGTATGTATAGTATGCGGAAAAACACCCTCAGGAATTTTTTCCCTCTCTCTTAGGTAAATATTATACTCTGGGTGTGGGCGAGTTCTTCCCCAACTCACTTCTAAGCTAAATCATGTTTTGAAAAAATATAATGAACGAAATCCAAATGATTAATGTGCATGAATCATCACACTTTTGACAGAAAGTGCTGGAAGAAATTATATTGCTAAAGGGATACTCTTAGCTTAACTGTCCTTTTCTCAAGTGTATTTGACCAAGTAATGAATCAGAGTTCACAGCAAAAGGCACTTCAAGGATGTTGAATGTCCAAGTAGAGACAAGTAGCACTAGGAAATGCACATGAAAAAAAAATCTGGATGACTAGACTATATCCATCAAGCACCCACCTTATTGGTAATATCTATTGGGGTACACACAGCAGGCAAAATTCAGTAATATTAATTAGCCATTATTGAAATAAAGTTCTCAAAATGTGCTTGAGGACCATCAACAGGGCAATAGATATAAAAATACACAGAGCTAAAACCACATGCTTCCAGAGTGTTCTGCAAGTAGAAAATCTTACTGTGATTCAGACATTCTCCTTCTGTAGGATTAACTACAGTTCCTTCTTTGAAATCCCCCTTCTCTCTGGTTCAAGCACCATCACCGTTCTATTTGCCAAAATTCTCTAGAGCAAGTGCGGGAAAGTGTAGTCTCTAGATCTTATGAGGTTCCCTCTTTTGTACCCCAAGTCCCCAAGAGTGTCTGGAACTGCCCAGACTGCTCAGGTACAGGTTTTGATTGATCTCCCACAGACTAAACCTCTCCAACTCTCAACCCTATGAGATCAAAAATTATAATTTCATCTGATTTTTTTTAAAAAAATTAAGTGTGGCCCTTCGGAGAAGGTGCAACCATGAAAAACTGAACTTTGCCTCATCCTAGTTCTCCCCCTTTTCTGTCCTATACAATGCACTTTGGAGTTCTGATTCACTACTGCTAATGTGAAGAATATTCTCACAGAAAAATAAAAACAAAACTGCAGTGTAAGGGCCCTCTTTGAGGGTCCCCGATACTGGTAAAGTTTGGATGGGTATCATATCCAATTGGCACTATGTTTAATTGGTAACAGAATTAATTGGCCTTGGTATCAAAACTCAAGCCCATGAAGTGACCAAAAGATCAAACTGGGCAAGGGATGTTCTGACGGTAAACATGTGAAAGAAAGGAGAGTCAGCCTAAAATCCTCAAGGTAAGATTAGGTTTCTTGCCAGGCACAATAACCAATGTCCTGCAGATGATTGATTTAGGAAGATGCAGGATGTCCACACCAAGCTAAAAGCCCACTAGATTTACTCCGATCCTTTTATTACTCCGATCTTTGTATTCTTCAACCTTCACTCATGATTGGATTAACCATCACATCCTTGTCAATCAAACACTGTGCACATTAAGAGGCGACTAGACCACTGTTAGGACAAAAGTCCCCTGCTGTTTCTCACCTGGGAACTTCCCTGCCACGGGCCATTTTTCAGGTACATGTACCCCTGATTTCAGGCTCGCAACTCACAGCTTCTCACCCGTTCTGAGTGTCACTCTATCCATCCAATTCCCAATCCAAGAACTGACCTTGGGTCCAGCACCCGAGCCACCTCATCCTGCTCTCCACTCCTTATCTGATTTGGTAAATATTGCCCAAACCCTTCACAGTCACTCTCTCATCTTCCTCCCTTTGTCTTGGTTAGCTCTTGTGCGAGTGTGTGTATGTGTGGATCTTTGTGTGTGTGTGTGCATTTATTGTATTAATCACAATTCTGATTTCTCTATGTCGCTGTGTGGGCTGAGTCTTTCCTGCGGGTGCCCTTGGACATTGGTAGCAAGCCTCCTCTTTGAGCTAATTAATTTCCCACCTTTGCAAAGAGGTACTGGCATAATGGGGTGGCCCTTGTGGCACCTATGTTTTGGGGTAACAGCAGTATCCTTAGATGTTTCACCCCTGTTCAAGAACATAAACACCAGCACCTTTTTACATCAACAGCAGTAGTAAGAAAAGGGGGAAAAAACTTTGCAAAATTTTCATCCAAATATGTTCTAAGCATAAAAGTCATTTTAAAAAATGCACCAAAATGCTTATAAGCTCACCCAGTAGGGAGAATTTTTTTAAAAAAAGATCACGTGAAAGGACAAAGATTTATGTATATTATTAATTATCCTGAGGTGTGTTAGTTACTTCAAACCCGTGCGAGGAGTGAATGTTCAGTTACCTTTCCCAATAATCATCTCATCTCCTCCTCCCACAGTGATACTATCTAAAGGTGAGTCAGTCCTCTAGTTAAAATGACAGTGAAATGAAAGAGCATGCTTGCACTAGCTCTGGGACTTGATTTCTACTATCACAATGGACTCTGCAGTAATATTTCTAAAGTCAGGTCCATTTTTCTAGGTTGCCCATTTGATGATAATCTTCTTGCATAGTGCTACTCAAAGTGGTGGTCCCTGAACTAGTGCTGGTCCCCAAGCCATTGGCTGCCAGTCCTCTGAATTCCCAGGAAAGGAAGAAACATTTGTAGCCAATGGATACAAATATGACATCAGTCCCTGGCACACTGGCATGCATGCATGCATGCATAAATAAATAAATAAATATTTTTAAAAATGCTGGTCTACCACATCAGATAGCCTGAGAAGCATTGTTCTAGCATATGTTTTGGTGTTAAATGCAGCAGTACAGAACCGTACTGTAAATGCAGTTAGAATGAATCAAAAACCTGGATGTCATTGTTATAAAAAACTCTAGCATGTTATTTTTTCAAACAAAAAGAAGGGAGCAAAAGGAACAAAGGTTGTGTCTTTCAGTCAGGTGCAGAGGGCAGCAAGAGTGCAATACTAAACAGTCAACAGATGACAGGGTCAGTGGGAAAGCGACACCAGGTGATCAACAGATGGAGAAGTCAGCAGTGAGGTAACATCATGTAGTTGGCAAGTGGCTACAGCAGTAGAAACCCTTCAACACTGACTTCTCAACATGGCATTAATAATACCTGTTGGAACTTGTATACATTTTGAGGAAGAAGGATGTCTGCAGGAATTACTGTTAATTTTAGCAAGTCATTTAGTATTGTCAAAAGTCAACCACTTCCCTTGTGTTAAGCCTTTTATATTTTATTCAATCGTGCATTGATAAGCAGTTAAGTGATGGGAGGTCTTTGAAATATAAAAGCATGGAAAAATGTATCAAGAACTTTTTCTCAAGACTACAGTTGAAAGAATCTATGGCTTGTCTGATTAAGTTACTATAAGTTACAAGCAGGAGCTGAAGGAAACAGAAGAGAATGTAGAGGAAATGAACAGGAACACACACACATACACACAATAAAGGGGTGGGGAGAGAGATTACATTGCTCGATACATTCTACCGATCCCCACTACCCTCTGACAACAAGGAAATGGCTGTGTTGTGGGAGTAGCACTGCTTACAAAATGGTTTGGGAGGACAGATCAGAAGGCATAGCTATGTGATCCACACGTGTCTCCCAATGTAGCATCTCAACTGATATTTCAATAACCTTGGATTTCCTAAGATAGTTTCAGAATTTGCAAGAAAAAAAAATCCAATTTGGTGGAAGCTATATTGGTTCCCTGTCTACCCAAAAGAAACTAGGATTCTCCTGTGATATAGATAGAGAACTGGGGAAATGATATATGTGTGCAAAGAAAATTATGTATGATTGTAGGGTACATTTCCTCTTCCTTTTCCTAGCTTCCAGAATTATACCTTGTCCAGAGAAGTTAACTGGACAAAAATAGTTAGTGCAGGAATTGCTTACAAACCATGATCTGAAACCATAGCTTGAAGAGTCAAGTCAAGGGTTTGATTGTAGAGTTGGACAACAACATAATTTGTGTGTGTTTGCATAACAAAAGATATCTGCATTCCCCCTGTAACCGAGGGTAAATCATCTAAATGCCTTCTAGCCCAGAAGTGAAATATTGTACTGCATGACAACAAATAAAAGGCAGAATAACATTTTTTTTTTAAAAAATATGCCCATGTTTCTGCAGCACTGAGAAGAGTTAAAAACAAGAATTGATTTCACTTTTTCATTTCCATGAATCTATATATATCACATATTTCACCTCTGTGACAGTTTGTCTAATTGGAAACTAGCCATTAATTCAGTCAGTGATAACCAATTTGCATTTCTGTCAAAAACTAGCATGAAGAAAATCCTGAAACAGTGGCATTATTTCAACACCTCTTTTTTGCTACTGACCTCTTTTCCTCACATGTTGCCCCATTAATCCTTTTTCTGGGGAAACTGGGCCAACCATCTGTATACAAAATGCTGTCCTTCTCACAGTCAGACTTTTATTATTATCATTATTAACTAAATATGGCAAGTAGGAAACATAATTATGTCTCATGGAATACCAATCGCATTCACTGTTTTTGGTAAACAAACTAGAGATGCTACAAAAATAGTAACTAATTGATCTCCTGGTTCATTTTCATATTTTTAAGTGGGCTTCCAGGAGAAGGCCACAATATTATCTTCATTTGAATCTGAGCCCTTGAATAATTTTGGCAACTATTGCTGCAGCAGAACAATAAAATCATCTAATTTTTTTCAGCTAATTTGTCGGGACCTCCGCGGCCCCGGACGCAGCACCCAAGGAGGAGGACGATCCGGTCTCCTCGCAAGTAGCGGCGGAGGATCCGGTCTCCTCGCGAGTAGCGGCGGAGGCCTCCGGTGCCGGGAACAGCTGCCCGGACACCGTCGAGGCCACCGCCGCCGCAGAGGAGGCTACAGAGCCACCTCCCGCTATGGGAGGTCGTCCCGAGCCCGCCTGCCCTGACGCCACTGAAGACGCCGACAGAGCCGGTGCTGCGGAAGAGAGTCGCCCGGAGGTCGCTGGGCCGCCGCTCACCCGCGGACCCGATCCGGAGGAGCCTGACGGCCTCCCTCCCACGTTCTCGCAGCAGCGGCAGGCCAAGGAGGCTGCCCGCCACTCCCGCCGGTTGCTGGAGCGTCAGCGGCAGGCTGAGGGCTCGCAGCTGGCTGAGGACGCACAGCTGTGAGCCCGGCTGAGGGCTCCCAGCTGCGCAGCAGCTTCAGGATTGTCAGGCGCCGGCAGACAAGGAGGGAGCCAAGTTCAGCACGGAGCAACAACCAACGGTTCTCCGTGAGTTGCCCATCAGTGCTGCTGCCTTGTTCCTGCCTTGTTCCTGCTTTGTTCCTGCCTGCCTTGCCCTGCCGCGGTCCCGCTTCGTTCCTGCCGAGACTCTGCTCGGAAGCCTTACCAGCCAGCTTAACCCTTCGTTGCCCGGGTGAGGAAAACCCTTTCTTTTCGTTCCTGTTTACCGCCTGAAGTAAGGCCTGCTTTAGTTTTGCGGTGACTCTGCTGGCTGAGGCTTCCGGGACGCCAGCCTCGGCCTGAGCCAGACCCGAGCCTGCCCGGCCCCGCCCAGCCGCCGACATAATTGCATCCACATGATTACGGTCACTCCCTCTACCTTATTCAGATTGCTAAACATTCATGTTTGAAAAAACTTCAGGTGCAAGTAAAGGAATCCATATTGTGATATAAGTTGCTGATTTCTGTTTAGGTATATAATTGCTCACTGAGGTTCTTCTCAAAGGTAGCAAAAATAATTAAAGTAATTTTCTTCCCCCTGCAAGAAAGTCTTCAAAACCTGAAGTTTTTAAAAACTATTTGCAATTCAGACCTTATTCTGTGAAATATTTGGAAGGATTTTCTGCACAGGAAACACCTTTTTTTGCACTGAAAATAACACTTCAATGCAGAAGTATTAATGCCTGCACAGAAAATTCTGTTTTCTGGGAAGAACAACAGGATACGACGTTTTATATGCAAATGAACCTTGTGAAAAATTTACACAGAATAAACCTTCCATTATAACATTTGTGTGCGTGTGTGTGGTGAAAACAACATTTTATTAGCAGGAATTAACATTTTTTCATTGAAATGTTATTTTCCATGCAGAAATGCTGTGTCCCGCACAGAGAATGCTGTTTATTGTGGAAAATAACCAGATGTGAAATTTTGTGCAGAGTAAGTTCCAAACTGCTAACATTGTCATCAGCCCAGGATTCTTCTCATCAGGGTTTCTCAACAAGCAAAAACATGGTGGGTTTTTTAAACATTTTTAAAATACGTTATAATATTCTTTCCATCTCTACTTCTGTTTGGCAGCTCAGTTGACCATATGTTCCTGTAAAATGATTTATTTCACTCTCCAATACATATATCTTGAACATCTTAGCTTTCTAATGTCCAGTCCAGAACTCAGACATCTTTAGCTTTGCTCCTGAAGACTTCTTAAATGGAAACTTTAGAGCAATAAAATCTGAGATTTCATGAGTGTGAAATATATCCTGCCAGACTATTGGGTAGACAGCCATTAAGAGAATAGCAGGTTCTTTGTTACAAAAATAATCAGTGTTGATTCAAATTTATTTTGAGGTGACATTCTGCATAAAGAACTTGAAACCCTGTTGATTTGCTGAGCATCCCCAACATCAGCTTCACTAGCTAAAATGTACTTAAATGGAGAAAACAACAAACAGAATGTTCAAGAATATTTGCATAATTTCCCTAATATTTATCTAGGTTTTGCTGAAACAAAGCTGTAAGACAGAGATAACATTTCACTTCACTAAGGATTAGAATTTAGAACAGAGTGCAGATATTAATTCTGTGTCTGGACCACTTCCAATCTATGGCAACTTTCAAGGAAAAGATTCAAGGGCTCCAATCTTTCATTATCTTCAGATCTACGTAACTGGGTTTATAATGAATAACCCAAATAAATGGTGGAGATAATTTTGAATGTTGAATATAAAGTATGTAATTACAGATTAGCAGCTTTCAAACGCTGACCAGAAATTTGCCTAGTTGAACTTCCTATTCAGATACAACCCATCAAATAAGCCATCCTAACATATTTTCTGTTATCAGGGTGTGATTAATATAGCTGCGAAGAGTGATAAGCATAGATATGCTGAAGAAAGTAAAACAGCAAAAAATTCTAGGATTGGTTCAGATGTTTAAAAATCCTCCACAGCAGCCCAGAGGATAAAGTCCTATGGGGGAATTAATATCTGACCCAGAGCTTCAAAAAGTTACTCTCAATAGTTTAAATCAATGCTAGCTCCAACTGGGGAATGCTTATTACATCAATTTTTGAATGGTAGGTCAACAGTTATGCAAGTCTACTTGATTCAACAGGTCTATTTTCATTGGAATTAGAAAATGGGTTTAGATACTGTATGAGAACAACTCCTTGAACACTTTAGCTAGCATAGCCAGTGTCCACAGTGGCTGCATGATTCTGAAATCCATCCTGACCTGGCACACCAAAAAAAGTCAGAGTTACACAAAATTCTGCGTAACTTGCCCCTGGTCTCTTAGTGGGTTTCCATGGCCAAACAGGGCCTCAGGCTCTGATTTCTTGGACTCCTAGTCCAACATTCAAACCATTACCCTACAAGAAATTTCAAAGTAACAAATAAAGGAAAAATATATTATGTAGAGGAAGATTGTAAAAAAAGCATTCTATTATCTTCTAAATCTTGGCAGCAATTCAAAAACAAGACAATTTTAATGTTTTTCTGTACTATCATTGCTTTAGCTTTGAATGGCTGGAATCCTTGTCACATGTGGTTGAAATGACTTGGCATTTAGAGATCTGTGGACCAACTTCAAGAATGTCTTTATTGACAGACTTCTGTCAGTCAAATAAAAATGATTTCTGAGATTGCAGCAGCTGTAGCATAACAACAGGATTGATGGAGGGCACAAATGTCTAAGTTATTCCCTAGAGTTTCTTCTTCCTGACTGGCATTCTGTTGAATGCCTTTAAAAGGACTCAGCCTTGAGCAGCAGACATGTTCTGCTCATATGGAACAGAGGGTCTGCCCTGCAAAACACAGAAGTAAAAACTGAAAACTGCTCTAGTATATCACTAGAAGCAGAACCTGCTGGCTAGCCTTAGGAAGATTTCACAGGCAAGTGGTACTCATTCATTCATTAACAGCCTGGAAGCATGTGGTCCAAGCAACAGGAGGGGAGAGTTAATTCAAAGTGGCAGGATGAGCCCGTCCTTCACCCATCCAGGCAATATCCTACAACGCTGCTCACCATGGATTAACTGTGGTTCCCCCTGAGAGTAAACATAGTAGCAAAATATCTGCTGCTACTATGCAATGCAGACAACCTTTTGACTCATGTAAAAACTTTTCCCATCTTGTTTCTTCCCAATTTGAAATTTATTCCATTTGTGTTATATTCCTCTCTTTAAAATGGCTGCAATGTTTCATGTGTCTTATTTTCCTCTAGTTAAACTGGCTGCAAAGTTGTTTTTAAAGCTAGTATTTTCCAGTTTTAATAACTATGTGTATGACACAAACATGAATTTAATGAGTTCAATGGCAGCTGCAAAAATGACATTAAGCCTCTCTTGTGCTGTATTTAAAATGCATAGATGTTTTAATAAGGTCTCATTTCTTTTCCTAATGGTAAGTGATATTCAGAAGAGTAACTGTAACTCTGAAGGAATGTTAACCACTGTAAGTAATTATCCTGGGCTGAATCTCTGGTGCCGGGGTGGGGAGGAGAAAGAAGCCTTGTTCGTTTTCTTTCAAATTTCAGAGTCAAATAATATTTTCTTGTTTATTGTTGGTAGGTCTTTTTATCTGTTTACTCTCACAGTCCATGGTGCTAATTCTAAATGGTGTTACATTCTTCTTACTTACTTTTCCCAGCTATTAAATGTCACTACTAAAGTGCCTATTAAATTGTGCATGTATTAAATACCATTCAATAGGCCCTTACAACTGAAAGAGTTTACAGCAAATAATGTTTATGTAACCCTATTAAAGCTAGGCTTCTTCTATGTTTTTTGCCTTACATTCCCCACAGCTTGTTACTGGTCTGTGAGGCATTGCTGTAGTATATAAATAGGAGTGGAATCAATTACCCTGTCTTCTCTCCCAGGCCCAGACAGTTTGCATGTTTGGCTCAGGCAATTATACAGTGCTACAGAATTTTATGAAGTGCAGGTTCTCTTCCAAAATGGAACAGTCCATCCCTTGCTTAAGCCAGAAATGTTCTGTGTCTTAAATTGCTAGGGATTTAGCACTTGCAAAGCCTCTGGCAGTGTTTAGTTGAGGTGTTCTGATGTCATAACAATGCACCATTCTCCAGGAGCAACACAGCAAAGTGGATATGCAGAGAGATCAGCCCGAGAAGGAATGAGGTCAATGAGGAATAGGAGTGGAGGAGTTAGGGAAGAACCATGACAAAATGGTGGGCTTGATGAGGTAAAGAACAAGTGACAAGGGGATTAGTCCACAACAGACTTTTCAGAATGTGGCACTTTCTAGTTAAGTAGGAATACAAAGAGCCTTTCTGTACTATACCATTACAGTGCTGTTACTCCACTTTCAACACCCTGTGGAATTCTGGGGTTTGTAGTTTACTGACCCTAAAGAGCTCTCTGGCTGAGAATTCTAAAGACCCCTCCCTAAACTGCAAACCCCAGGATTCCACAGGATGCTGAAAATGGAATAATAACACTATAACAGTACACTGTCGAAAGACCCAATGTACAACATCCCCAGCCAGCACAGGCCTCACAGAAGACAGAGGATGGTCAGAGGTGGGGAAGGAGAACAACAGAGAATCCATGGAAACAAGAGGAAATGGACACGTGTGATGAAAAATTGCTGCTAGACCAGGTTTTATCATGAAAGGTAACACATATGACATTCACTATTTCTCTTTGATTCCAACACAGGCTTAATAATTAGATAACAATTTACTGTGCAGTTGAATTTTTTACCATGTAGTTACTTTTCCTTTACATGATCCAATCTTTTTCTGCCATGCATTCTTAAATAACATTTTTATTTCTGACTGGCATATGTATGTGTGAAACTGCACAGCTTAGCCCTGCCACTGGTGTGTGCAGCAGCCTCAACCCCATTATCCATGCATTTGGCCATTGTATGAAATGCATCTCTGCGTATGTCAGAAATGCAGTTAAAAGCTCCTCCACATAAGGGGGAATCAAATGTACCTCAGTGAATTGTCAAATTGTTAACAGAAGCAGTTGTTCATAATAAATCCATTTTTCTAGCTGTGCAATGCACCAAACCAAGCTCTGAAGAGATTTTGGTTATGTTAGCCCAAGAACTGTTGGCATACAAAACAGATAATCCTTCTGATTGTTCATAAAAGTAACAATAAATAAATAACTTTCATTGCTTCAGCCTTTAAAATGACAACCAATATCTGCTTCCTTTTGGAAGCCATCTAACATTGTCACATGTCTTACTCTGAATGTTGGTTTGTTCCCTTCAACAGCCTATGTAGCAGATTTTTTGTTTATTCATTTTGAAGTCAGATTGTTCATTGCCAACGAAAATCAATTATTGTAACTATCCATATTTGGAACGATGCAAAAGAAAGCCATATTGTAGTTTTGAAATGTGCAGTTTAGGGAAGCTAAATAGTTGCCCCAATTGTGGGAGAGAGGAGTTGTGGAATTCTTAGCATCATGAACAGAAAAACCTATGCAAGATTTTAGTCATTTTAAAAAAAAGCCAGAATGCGTACCTTGGATAGGCTGCACAGAAGAAAAATTAAGAAATCCACATCGAATTGAATTCTGAAAAAAAATTACTGTAATGAAAAAATTACTATAATGGAAAGAATGGGACTTGCATGACCAGTATGTTTTACTACTCATTTGTATTGCCAAGATATAATTGTAGAGTTTGCAAACTCAATCATCTGAAAGTATCTGTAAACATCAGCACTGCCAGCATATACCAGGAGCACAGAGAAATGAGAGAAGAAGAAAACAGCCACAGATACTGTAGCATGGGGTGGTTATAAATGGCAGTATTTTTAATTGTTTGCAGCTTACAGAGTTTTAGTATGGTGTAGGACCTTGATTGATACCTTGGGAGGGGTGGTCTCATTCCCAGTCTTTGAAGATGCTGCAGTAGCAGGCTTTCATGGCCCACATGGAAGTGTACCAATGGCTTAATCTCTCCCTGCAAAATGTGTGAGGGGCAGACATGTTGGTACCTCCCCCAGGCTAAAACTTTGAGGGGCCCCCATCCCCAAGGTCCCTTATGAGGACCCACTAAGGGTGAGAGTGGTACTTCAACCACCACTTGCCCCCTGAAACTGATTCACAGTGACTGCAATGACACAGCTGTGGCAAAAACAATAAGAACACAGTGAGATTATATTATTATGGGGGGGGGGGAAGCCCACAAATGTACTAGCATCAGTGCCTGAGATTCTTTTTTAGGCCAGTTAACATCTGTCCATGATAGTGGAAGAGTAAGTGTTAAGGAGTGTGGTACATTTGGTGCTGACATTGGCTGGGTCCACATGGATGCTTTTGCTAAATATGTTGCAATGGGACAGAGAGGAAACTCTCTTTCTCTCTCTCCTAACGCTCCAGATCTCACTTCCTAGAAACAACACCTGCTGATTCATTACAGGTGTGGGACTGCAGACAAGGATAACCAAAATCCAGCATAACATATCATTCATGGAGTAGCTCAATAAAGCACATGTGGCTTCTGCACCTGGAGATGGGGCCACTTTACTGGTCCACTCAGTGCACGAATCAGAAATGTCTTTGAGACTTTATGAATCCTGCCTTGAGTCCAATGTTTGAAGCAAGGTCCAGCATAAATGCTAAATTAAAGTAACAGTGTCACATGCCAAAGATTAAAATTGGCACAATCATCCTGCTTATTGTTTTCTGCTACCAATCTACATAAAAATTAGGTCACTTGTGGCTCGCCTTTTTACTTTGATTAAGCTTGTTACTTGGAGAACCATCATAATAATTTGCTTAATATGTAATTAAATTGTACACTACAAAAGATTATTCGTTTGAGCTGTATAAGTAGAGAATGGTGATAATATTTTATCCTTAGTTGGACTGTAATAGAAACCTCAGCTTACCAAAGGTTAATGTGGAAATTATGTGTAGGTGGATCCCTATAAAAGTATGCCCAATTACCATGGTCAGTGAACCAAGATCCCAAATAACCTGAAGGTAATGGAATATAAAACTGATCACCTTTTCTTACATTGTAAATGTTTGTTGAACTTTCCACCTGAAAAAGCCACTTGTGGGCTGATCAGTCAGAATGGGTGAGCAGTCACATCATATCATTCCAGCAGCATCACAATAAGCATGTATTGATAGGAGGAATCAATCCTGGATAAACGGTTTCAATTTCCAACCAAAGTAAATATACACTGCTACGGTAACAAACTACATGGTCCATATGTTTACCCACTGTATTCACCATAGCTGATAAGGCCAAAAGCTTAACAATAAAAACTGAAAACTAGAATTCAATCTATTGATTGATTCAATCAATCTTCATTGATACATACTGTAAGATTTTACACTCTGTTCTTCCCCAGAGAAAGTATGAGATCTTCAGATCGAACTTCTTTTCTTTTTGTCTTCCCATTTATACCCAATTCACTTAAACAAACTTGACATCTTTCAGACATGAAAAGAGATAATTTTTAAAGTTGCAGCTGTTAACCTGGAAGCTTCATATGTTATTTCTGAAAGTGTTGTTGGATCATGCAAACTTGATCTCTGGAATATTCACTGCTAAGTTAATTAAATCTGCCAAAGGCACAACAAATTATTTTAGCCCTAACGCATGGTCCTATTTATTTTGATAGTTACCATTCTCCAGTTCCATTTACAGAATTCTATTTGAATAATACATACCTACGATCTATATGGTCTTTTCTGCATTAGATTATTATAGCACTATTAGTCCACTTTTAACATCCTATGGAATCCTGGGGTTTTCAGTTTAGGGAGGGGCCATACTCTGAGAACACTGCCAAAATATTATGAACTGGCATCATACATTTGAGGAGCTGCAAAGAACAGATGTAGCACAGGTAACCATTTTTAATGTAGCCATCTCTTTGATATGTGGTTGACAAAACTGAAACATATGAGCTTAGAAGATGTTTATCTTTTGGTAAATAAATTTTCCACTGAACTGACAAACATCATCATGTTTCAGCCTCCTATGATTTATAACAGCAGTGATATTACACCGCTAAGATTGGGCTGTATAATGGAAACACTGACAGACCATAAGGTGCAGCAGCATTAGCAGGCAGTGAAGTGAAAATAGGAACATTGTCTGTGTGCCCTTAACATATCTGAGTGCATATGATGTTGGGGATGAGGGATGAAATAGAGTAATACACTTTTCTATCCAATGGGAGGTACGCTTTATAGATGTTGAAGAATTTATGGCTTCCAGATGAAGAAGACATCAATTTCTCACAGACAGTACTAAACCGTTGTCTACATTTGCACTTCTGACATGACTGAATGCCTTTCCATAAAAATAGACAAATCCGTGCACAAGAAAATTAGATCCGGTGATAAGGCTTCTAGTGTAATGTCCTACCTGGCATGCTAACTTTCTACAAGCAAAGCATATCTGAGCGGCAGAGCAGCAATTAATTTATGTGAATGCAAGATGACGGATGTAAATCTTGGCTTATTCCATTCTTTTATGGAAGGAAAAAAAAAAACCCTGAAAAATATTGTGAGAGTTTCTGCACATTTTCCAATGAATCTTTTGCACACTGCAGAATGCTTTTGCAAAAAGAAAGAAAGAAAAAAGAAAGACCTGAAAGAATTTTCTCATTGAATTTCTCATTCAAGACCATTGCTTCTGTGGCAAATTTCTCATTAAAAACTTCCAGATCTGATAAATTTAACAATAGTTTGTTTTTGTTTTGTTTTTTTGTTTTTTTAATCTTATGATGCCCTTCCTTGTTGACAATGGGAAAATTTGCAAATATAGTTGGTCCTCCATGTTTGTGGCTTTCACTTTCATGGATTGGATTGTTTATGGATTTCTTCAAACCCTTCCCCCCACATCAGGCACTTCTTTTCTGGGGAAACCTTCCCTCTCAGCAGTTCTGATCAAGCCATGCAGCCCTTTAAAAACCCACTTCTGGTCCCCCTCTCCTTCTCCTCCTCCACCACCAGCTGCCTGGTCAGCTAAGGATGCTTGCAGCTTGATTTCTAAGCACCACAAACCCTCTCCCCATGTCCCCACACACACCCAAAGAAGAAGGGTGACCGATCCCTTTCTCTCTGCTTTCCCTGACCTGATTTGGACCCAGGGTGCCTGTTTCGTCCGCTATGCCTTGGTCTCTTTCCTGTAGAAAGACACACACATTTTGATATTTGTGATTTTTTCCACTTTTGCAAGCGTTCTGTGCCACTAACCCTAGTGAGTGTGCAGGGCCAATTGCATTCTTTATATCTCTTTATATCTCTCTCAAGTAGATATACGTATTCGCCTGAATGGTATCTCCATAAATCCCTTGAAGTATATTTAGAATTCTTTTCTTCTGAGAATGAGTGTGTTTACACATTGAGATACCTTATCAGAAAAAGTGTCAACACCTACAAGCTTTTCACTCAGTGGTTTTGCATGGTTTTCCCTGTTTTTGAGCTTCTTTAAAAAAAATGCAAAAACCATTTTGCATATAAATATATTATTTTGCTAATAAACTGCTGAATTATTTAAATAAAACCCTCAATGTTATATATGCAAAAATGTTGTTTTCTTTTTCAGGAAACAACTCCATCTTCATGAACTTTTGTTCAGAAAAGACAAAAAAGAGAAGAATCACCCAAACATATTTAAGAAAATCTTGTAATCTCATCCAAAAGGGAGAAAACTTCTGAAAATTTTTTTTGTCCAATGCATCAACATGAGAAGCAAAGACTTTCATCTGAACTGCATAGCCACAGGGTGTTTTAGGCTTAATGATCTTGGAGTTATGTCTCTGACAACATACATAAAGATGGACAGCTGCATAGGTTGTTGTGGGTTTTTCGGGCTTTGAGGCCATGTTCTATTAGTATTTTCTCCTGACATTTCACCTGCATCTGTGGCTGGCATCTTCAGAGGATCTGGTGGCATGGATGTGAGACAGAGGCCTTTTTCACACGTGGAGGGAGATAGGGGGGAAAACGCGCTGAAACAGAGCTTATCGGCAGCCGGGTAAGTCCGTCGCCATGCGGAGCAGCATGAGTTCGCTGTTCCACACTCCTGCGGCATCCAAAATGGCAACTTATGGCTGGCGGAGGCTCTCCACCAACTGGAGAAGCTCACCAGCTGGAAGCCCGCCCCTGGCAGATCTGCAGGCACGCACTTGCGTGCACCTGCAAATCTACACTGGGGCGCTGTGACGGAGCTGCATGGGGCTGCGCACTCCATGCTTTTTAAAAACCTCTTAAAAGATGTTTTTAAAAAAACATGTGGCGCCACCACTTCCGGTCGCTTCAGAGTGGATTGAGGTGTGGAACTACGCTAAAGTAGTCCACCCCAATCCACTCCACGGTGTAGATGACCTCCGTTAGAGGTCGCTCTGCACTGTTTTATTACTCCCGTGTGAAAAGGGCCAGAGTACATATATACTTGTGTAGTCCCCAGGTGGGAGGGAGCAATTTGCATGTGCTACAGTTGGCCTGTGTGAGGGCCTATTATTAAATGGGATATCCCCCAGGGTGTATTGGTAGCCAAAAATCAGCAGTAGCAGAACAGGTTATAAACCAACCTGGGCACAGAATGCTTTTTGAAAGCACAGAAACTCTGGCCCATTCTGACAACTAGTATGTCAGACTACACAGAGAGGCCATTGAAATCCATAAACACATGGGCAGTTTCAACAGGAAAGAAGAAACTCGGAAAGTAAACAAGATTTGGCTACCAGTACTGAAGAACACCAAAACCAAGACTCAAAAATATGCCGATGAACACCACCCAGAATCTGGAGGTCCCTCCACAGGGAACAATACAATGGGTTGCTAATGTACTTAATGCACTGTTATGCATATCCCCTAACTAACAATACACCCAGGGGGATATCCCATTTAACAATAGGACATCCCACAGGCCAACTGTAACACATCCAAATTACTCCCTCCAACACGGGGACTACACCAGTATATATACTCTGTCTCACTTCCATGCCACCAGATCCTCTGGAGATGCCAGCCATGGATGCAGGCAAAACGTCAGGAGAAAATATTAATAGAACACAATGCCTCAAAGCCTGAAAAACACACAACAATCTACAGATTCCGGGCATGAAGGCCTTTGACTTTACATAGACAGGTGCATGTTTTATTATCATCAATGAGTAACCTTGCCATTGCCTAACTTTCCCTTCAAAGAATGGGACTTTATCCACTCCTTCCACAAGATTCTGAAGTAAAGGACTTCTCTGGCTAATGTTGTTCGCAAAACAAAACAAAACCCCTCATGAATTATTTGAATTCTTGCCCTGCTCAAGGATGATTGTGTGGCATCAAAATGATACTCCCACATGTGCAACATGATAAGTTGGAAAAACAAAGTTGTTTCTTGTTTCAACACAATTATACAGATAGATAAGGAATTACATTGTCCAAAGCTTGTTCTGAAGGTGACCATTAACTCCCCCTCTATAAAAAGAGACAGCATACCAATAGATACCTACCTAGGAATCTTAAGAGTGAGCCCACACAAGCAGTCTAAATTGATCCAGTCTAGATGCAGGTATACTATCTGATCCTTTAACTCCAAGAAATAGGCCACTGTCAGCACAGTCTAACAGAACTTCTTGGATGTGTATAATTGGTCCTGTGGGTTTATATATCTCAAGGTCTTTTTTCTGTGACTGATTTTTTCAGAAAGGCTCTTCAATTACAACAAAGTGTCTCAAATAAAAGAAACTTTCTCACTTTGCAAAGCCAAGATCCAATTGTATGCAAAACATTATACAAGTTTGTTGTGCATCTAACCCAAAGATACAAACAGGCATCAAAATGAGAGCAATTGATTTTTTTTTTTCAAGAGGCATGTGTTGTGTCAGGCTTTCATCACTGCATACAGTATCTTACTGTACTTCTATAAGCCACTAGTAGTTTTTGCAGCACCAACATGGTAGCCAGTTTGTTCATCAATATGTTACTATAAATAATTAAGCCATGGCAATATTTGTGGCAAGTAATTCACATCAAAAAGAATTGCAGAAATTGATCAAGTTTACTAGAGAATGTGAAGACATGCTAATATGTTTGGAGAAATTAATCTGATTTTCCTCCAACTTGGAAAAATAGAGATTTTTTTCAAAAAACACTGTTGCTCACGGGTCATACTAACTTGTGAGCTTATTACTTTGCCTTTGGAAAGCCCATTCTTAAAATCTTATTTGTTTATGTTATGGTCTGCATAACTATGTTAGACAGACCATAACATAAATAAATGCTCATCCTTTCATTCAGAGTAATAACTAAAAAGCAATAAACATAGAGAACATTTACATCTTTAGGATATTCAGACTGGTGGCTTCTGTGATTGTTTCAAAGCAATAGTGGTCTTCAACAAAGTTTTTTCAGAGGTAGAAGATTCCTTATTTATCCCTTCTCCAGATGCCTCGCCTGACACTCATTCTAAGAGTGAAAAATAGTTTTAGTGTTCAGTAAATAGAGGCATATTGACTGACAGACCAGTTTATTTTGACAGATGTACCACTAGTCAGAATGCAAGATGGTAGTCTGTCCAGTAAACAGACAGTTAAACCAAGCATAAATACATTCTTGAAAACCTATTAAGTAAAAGCAATTAAACAATAAAAAAGCCTATGATGGTGATATAAGGTAACCACTAATGAGCAAGCACTGTTTCTAAATCATGTGTGCCAAACACGTTCCTACTATTTCACACTAGTGTTCTAACTGGTATCCTTATCAGTAGAATATGTCAAAATGTTTGAAAACAAGGATAGGAATACCTGTACATGTTTCATTACCTTTTCCTTGAAATTCCTTACAATATTTTCCCTGTCTAAGCAGGTTTCTCCTTTTCTCCTCCTCCTCCTCCTCCTCCTCCTCATTTGGGCCTTATTTTGACCTTTGCTCATCATGATCCCAAAGTTTATTGTCTCTTTTACAAAGGTTACCATTAAAAAGCAGGAAAGTTTAAGAATTTTGATTGCACAAACTGTGTAAGATTTTCTCTCTCCAAAAGACTTTGGGTCTGATATTCTGAAAGGGTCTTGGCTGCCTAAGGACCTTGATCTCCAAATAAATCATTTACCACAAATACCCCATTCCTTTTCAAGATGCATATTTTCTCTTTCTTTTTGATTTTTTGCTTGTTATTTTGCTGCTCCTCAGAGTTAGACAACTTTCTGAAGACTTTCCTTTCCTAGGCTACCTCATGATACAATCATCGTATGGTACATTTTCTCCAGTCCTAATCTTTCTTCTCCAAGGGTGGTGGTCCTTCATGTTTTACTGAAATTGATAAAAGAACTGCCATCCAACCTTATTAGTTCTGATGACCCAGTTCACTAAAACATATTTACAACTTCAGCATCAATTGGGGAAAATAGTGAATTAGAGGTAGGGATGGAAAGAATATGTGAAAATATTTGAATAAAGGTCAAAAGATTCTCAAATGTTGGGAAAGCCTAACAAGAAGAAAGCTAGATGGACAGATTTGCATTTGGGGCTTATTCTGTGAAAAATGTGACATGGTTCTTTTACACAAAGCCCAGCATTTTTTGCACAGAAAATATGAAGACAGTGATGTTTCCTGAGCAGAAAATGCTGTTTCTTGCTCAGAAAACCATGTGAGAATTTTGTGCAGAGTCAGTCCTGAACTGCAATAGACTTCAAAAACAGAATTTGAAGACCTTCTCATGGGTGGGAAAAAAAGTGCTGAAATTACTCCTTATTTCCTCTGAAAATGAAATTAGTGAAGATCTCCATCTCTAACTAGGGGAAATTGCTTAAAAATCTGCAGAATTGATAATTTAAATTAATTATTAAGTAAATTCCACACTCCATTACATTTCAGATTGCAAGTAGGAGAACTACCTTTTACTGCATCCCAAATTTACAAGGATTCCATAAAAATAGAAATATAGCAGCCAGAGATATTATTTAATCCCATTTATGGAATGAGGAGTGGCACACTCACCAAAATATTTTATATAGTTGCTTTAAAAATATATGTAAGATTGAATCATAGAATCATAGAATTGGAAGAGACCCCAGAGGCCATCCAGTCCAACCCCCTGCCATGCAGGAACACACATCAAAGCATTCCTGACAAATGGCCATCCAGCCTCTGCTTAAAAGCCTCCAAAGAAGGAGACTCCACCACACTCCGAGGCAGCACATTCCACTGCCGGACAGCCCTGACTGTCAGGAAGTTCTTCCTGAGGTTCAGGTGGAATCTCCTTTCCTGCAGCTTGAATCCATTGCTCCTTGTTCTGGTCTCTGGAGCAGTGGAAAACAAGCCCCTTCCCTCCTCAAACTGATATCCCCTCAAAAGATTTAACAAGAGACTAGTGTTGGCTTCAAGAAAAGTTAATTGACCATTTCCTATTAATGACAGCAATGCTGAATAATCATTATAATGTTCCCTACTCATTGTTTCCAACCAGTGGTGATGCATGTTCCATAATTCCTTCCATGAGTCAGTAATAGAGCTCTTAATCCTGGCGTTTTGGTGGGAAAAATCAGACTAATAGAGTTCTTCCTTCTCCTCTTCCTCCTCCTCCTCCTTCTTTTTTAAGATGGTAGGACCCAGCAAAGCCTGCATATTAACTCCAAGGGCCTGCAACCCAAGAAGATACTGGAAAATACTGAAGAGTAAAAAGTAGTGCCATTATTAAGAAAACAGAGTCCTGCCAGGGAGTAACATGAGCTAACTGAAGAGGATTTGAAGCCAAACCTGAACAACAGTCCAAGCCCTTTTACCCATGTTCCAAGCAACAAATAGGCAGGGTCATTCCAGGAGAGGAATTAAAAAACAACTTACAATCAAGAACTGGTGGACGCCTGCTTTCATGAGGAAGTCCCTACTTAGTCTTTCCGGCTGTGCACTTCATAAAAGCATCTCTAACCAAGCTCATGCCTTCAGACACTGTCATTCTTATGGACAGGGAAAAGCTTCCACTTCTTTTATATTTATCTAGAGTTGAACTGTCCCTATCCAGGGGTGTAGCCTGAGGTGCCCCTCAAAGTCCTGGGCCTGTAAAGGCAGCCAGCTCTTTGCCAGCATCTGTTTCTGGGAATGCTATTCCTTCTCACTGGAGCAGTCCTCTGGCAAATGTGGCCATGGCCGCACTACACTGCTATAGTGCTATTACTCCACTTTCAATATCCTGTGGGATTCTGGGGTTTGTCGTTTACTGAGGCCAAAGAGCTCTCTGGCTGAGAATTCTAAAGGTCCCTCCCTAAACTGCAAACTCCAGGATTCCATAGCATGTTGAAAGTGGAATAATGGCACTATTAAAGTGTAGTGGAGAAATGGCCCATGAGAAGCTGAGTCAATAATACAATATAGAGGGGAATCCCCACCCCAAGTCTGTCTTAAATTCGTCATGATTTTATGTATATTTTAATTTAGTTTCAAGCCAAAATTGTTCACTAAAGGACTAACTGACTGATTGAAATTTATTTATCAGCATCTCATCACTCCTTCCCAGGCAATGTTTAATGGTTAAACACATTCAAAATTTTAAATACATGAATAAAAACATTTAAAAACAGATCATGATACTAGAACACTCCCCTTTGAGAGTTCACCTTCATTGAAAGACAAACCAGACTTTCCAGTGGAAGAGTCACAGCAGATGCCTGTCAGCCAGACAACCTCTCTTTCTGCTTTGCAGGTCAGGTGAACTTCAGCAGAAGAGAAGTTGAAGCAAAGACAACTCCCAGGTCTTAGAGAAGAGTGAAGACTCAGCCATTTGGGCCAGACCATTCCCCCAGATGAAGTGAGAGGCTACAACAAAGCATCTGAAGGACCACAGTTGTGGAATGCTGTCCATAAATACTGCCTGGTATTTGTGTGTTGTTTGAAGTTGCCACCTATAAAAGCAGTTATGAACATCAAATACTTCACTGAGAAGAACTTCCACCTTCCTCTTTATGTTCTCAGCTTTGGAAAATGTTTCTGAGAGATTTACAACCCTTGGACAGTTTAACAACACAGCAATAGCTACTCTATGGAGTCCTAACTCTTATTTACAGATTTCTTGATATTGGATTGTTTGAAATCAGATATTTCTTGCCCTGATGATGTTTATTGATCCTTTGGTCTTGGCAATGGCTTATGGCTTCTCAATCTTGTTTGCAGTTAAGAGCAGGACAGCATTCTAAATAGTAGCCAATCCTAACTCTGCACAAACTCACCATAGTTCTTACCATTTCAGAGTACACAGAGTTGCTTGCAACAGTGGCTCTGCATTCCAGAAAGCAGTTCTCCTTGTCCATGACCAGGAAAGGGTGTGGCCATTCTCTGTAGCAGCAAGGGATATGGTAGAGAGGGCTACAGAAGGCAAGGTGGATTGGCAAATCCTGAGTGATAGTACCACTCTATTCTGCTTTGGTTTGGCCGTACCTGGAATACTGTGTCCAGTTCTGGGCACCACAGTTCAGGAACGAAATTGACAAGCTGGAACATCTCCAGATGAGGACAACTGAAAAGGCAGAAAGCCTGGTAACCAAGCCCTATGATGAGTGGCTTAGGGAGCTGGGTATGTTTAGCCTGGAGAAGAGAAGGTTAAGAGGCAACATGATAGCTATGTTTAAATATTTGAAGGGATATCATACAGAGGATGGAGCAAGCCTGTTTTCTGCTGCTCCAGAGACTAGGACATGGTATAATGGTTCAAACTTCCAGAAAAGTGAATCCATCTAAACATTAGGAAGAACTTCCTGACAATAAGAGCAATTCAACAATAGAATTTGTTCCCTTGGAGTATGGTGGAGACTCCTTCTTTGGAGGTTTTTAAACAGAATTTGGATGACCAGCTGTCAGGAATGTTTTTATGCTGTATTCCTGTATGGCAGGGGGTTAAACTTGATGGCTCTTGTGTTCTCTTCCAACTCTATGGGCCTTTCCGCACTATGCTGTTATTGTGCTATTGTTGCACTTTCAACATCCTATGGAATCCTGGGGTTTTCAGTTTAGGGAGAGGCATTTAGAATTCTCAGCCAGGGAGCTCTTTGACCTCAGTAAACTACAAATCCCAGAATTCCACAGGATGTTGAAAGTGGAATAATAGCCTTATAACAGTGTAGTGCAGAAATGACCTATGGTTTTGTGAGTGCTCCACCTTGTGTGCAGTGTTACTTGTTGGCTCCCTTGTCAGTGGACCAATGAGGCAGTGAATCCTCATCAGCTTCTAAGCTACACTTCCATAGGAAATATCCAAGATGTCAACTAGCTCCAAAGAGGCTCAGCACCCTAGATAGCTCCTTTAAAGTTTGCACTAAATCCCAGAAAGGATTCAATGCCTAATAATATGGGAATCAAACGTTACTTGCACAATTTCCACCTGATTCACTGGAATTCAACCCATTACATTTTCAATCCACTGAAAACGAGGACAAAAGTCAACATTAATTTTTTTGAACAAAGAGTGAAAAAGGGATTTTGATGGATTGAATTACGACCACGTGCAGTAATTGCTCTGTGTAAGGTCAGCAGAGATGAAAATGAAATAACATTACCATTAAATTAGATGTTAACGAATGATTTAACACGCACGCAGAGACATTGTGTGAGCTCTCTGTTCGCAGGTGTCCTTTTTCAATATTTCTTTTGTCTTTGTAAAGTTAATAGCATAGAATCTTCTAGCCTGTTCGTGTATTAAAAAAAATATATCTGTTGGCATTAGCCACCTGTTTTTAATACACATTACTTGGTTCTTTATTTTCATTTGTCTACTCAACAAATATATTATGTACTAGTTTGCAAATGCAGAATGACACATCCACACTTAAGTGTTCTGTTTTTCCCCCCTTTCCCCCCTTCTTCCATCTTCCAGTAAAGTGTGAGGCTTTGCACTTTGTGGGTTCTTCTACTTACTATCTTCTGAATCTGTAAAACCTTAAGCTACTGTGCCTCCACACTACTAAAGGCTATGTGAATTTACAACTGAATGCTTCCATCTCTTCTCTTTACTGCACTCTAGTTCATTCTTCACAAACTTTGATTAGTTCAAACCACCTCTCCTCTAACAAAGACCTATCACTGTCATCATATTTAAAAGATAAAAGAAAGATGGCTGGTGATTGGAGTTTCTTTTTATGATTTTTTAAATGATTATTCTTCTTCCTTGTAAGGCAGCAATACTTAGAGATATTTTTTCCTCTGTTTAAACTGGGATAGGAAAAACCAGTGCCCGTAAAGTGCAGCAAACCTACCACTACATTTCTTTTCTCACCATTTCTTATGCTAGGTAGGTCATCAGAATATATGAATTTGCCCTTCACAAGTGTACATTCTTGTTTGTTTGTTTATAGCCTGCCCTTCAGCCAAAAAGGCTCCTAGAACAGCTTGCAAATTGTTAATTTGACCGTTCCCTGCCACATTTACAGTCTAAAAAGATATGAAACACAAGGAAAGGAGATGGCAATGGGAGAGGAGATTAAGTTCAGAAAAAGTGCTGGCTGCTGTTCTCTCCTTCAGAGGCCAGAGCAATGGCACTTGGGAGGGAGCGAGGGCCAGATATCAGCAGCTGGAATCAAAGCACAATGTTACTATGCTTGATTGCTGTTCTCTCCCACAGAAGCCAGAGCAATGGCAATTCTTCAAGATTTTTTTTCTGGTTAAGTCTCATTAATTAATCAGGGGAAGAAAGCAGACTTACATTTGCAATTAAAGCTTCAGTCCATTCACTAAAATGATTAATCGGGGGGGGGATAACTTGCCCTTCTTTTACTTTACAAAGCTGTTTACTAGTTCAGCAGTTGAATAATCTCCTAAATGTTGCTTATGGCTAAAAATTACTGAAGCAGTTCTTCACAAAGTTTTACCAATAACCAGATGACAAGCAAGAGGGAGCCTGCAGGGCTTCATTTCATTGTACAGTCATGTTTGCTATTTATCACCAACACATAAACCAGTTTTATCCAGTGCTTAGTAAAAAGTACTTCTAATGAACCCACACTGTCCACATGGTAACATTTCATTTCATCCCTCTTCTGTCAGGGAAGGCTTACACTGTGCCCAATTTACCAGCTTCATATCTTGTCCTGCTTAGAACTGTTAATCTAATATATAAAAGTCAAAGTTTGTGAGTTTGTCTGTGTCAGGCAGAAGACCTCATATGATTGGCTGGGTGTGAAGACTCTATGGAATCCTGGGGTTTCCAGTTTAGGGAGGGCCTTTAGAATTCTCAACCAGAGAGCTCTTTGGGCCTAGCCGGTTGCTGTGGAGATGAGGTCTAGCAGCAAGAAGGATGAGGACAGTGTATTCCCTCAGAAACTGAACCTCTGTCTGTTAACAACCCTGAATCCAGATTGGATTGGGAAATATGGGAAAAAATTACAGGTACCACACAACACAGTTTGGTGAATTAGACACAGGATCTCAAATCTGTGTATTTCAACTGCATCTAATTCCTAAAGTAAGGTAAGGTACTTCCCAAGGTATTTCTAACATGTGTTACCAATGAGAAAATAAAATCCAGGGCAATGCTGAGTAGATATGCTAGTCATATTATATTATCATGAGTTGTACTCTTATCTCCTACACAGTATAGTTTGTACTGATGCTTTTCATTTTGCGTCCATTACTGTTGTATATCCCGTGGTCTGCTTTACATCCTTCTCAATGCCCTTTCACAGAATAATCATGGCAGTGGGTGCATATTATATATTAGAGGAAGTTAAATGTAATAGACAATAAGATAGTTTCATAAGTAATGTTAGTAACAATTCTAAGAGTTTTTTTTTAAAAGAAGTGTTTCCTTTTCAGAGTTCCCCAGCAAGTAGAGTGGCGGCTGGTTTTAGTTCAAGCTGTGAAGAAATTCAAGACTGACACAGAAAGAGACCCAGTCACTGGCTGATGGACTCCACTAATTGATTCAATCTATTCTAGAGCCTGATCCAGGTAATTGAAGTCAGTGGGAGTCCTTCCACTGACTTTGAAGGGAACTAAGATTCTTCCTGCTCAGATGATAAAAAAAAGTCCTTTAATACATGCGCTCACACACATGCACACACACACTCACACAGAGAAAGCTTGCAGTTTTTATCACTCCAGCCCAATAACAATTACACAGTGAATTTCAAACCCGTGTAGTGCTAAAACTAATTATCTAGTAGTTAAAGCAAAGTACTGAGAATATGTAGATCTGGTTTCAGTTTTTAACTTGTTAATGATCTAGTATTCACTTGGGGCAGATGATATAACTTATGAATGAGGGTGAATTCCTAATTTAACAGGCATGAGATGGCTAAATGGCCATTTATTTCAACTAGGGCATCCCAGACATTATGGCTCCTCAACTTTAAACAAGGGTCATTATCTTTAATTTGTGAAGTTCTCAACACTGTTAATAATTTAAGGAGAAAAAATGGAGTTTAACAACAGATACTCTTATCTATTCCCTCGGCTCTTAGGGAACAAGGCTTAGCTGGCAACTGAATACAGATTCCCTTTATAAATACCACCTTGAGCCATTTGGACTACAATTCCAATGCAATATTGATAAAATAATATTAACAGAACAAAAGAAGCAGGCTGTGTGAGGCAGAAAGGACAAAACTGCAAGGTGTTAGACAGACATAGCATGATGGTACATCTGTTGATTAAAAAGAAGCCTTACTGAGAAACCTCCAAATAAACGGGAGCAGGACTGCAGTTTCTGATTTCTTGTGCCAAGCAACTCTAAATTTGTATTATTGCAATGAATTATGCTATATGACTGGCTGCAAGAATGCTCAGAATTTTTTCCTCAATGCAAGTATCAGAATCTGACTTGACAACAAAGAACACCAAGAACAGATCAGCCCATTTGTAATCATATACCCAATGGTTATGTAAAATTTTCTTCCGTTTTCCTCTATCTGGTTGATCCACAAAAAACAGGTTGTGTCCCAGAGTAACCTTGCCATCTTTACCCAGAGAGATATGTTTTAGTAATATAGTAAATACAGGAATAGTCTTTGTACTTATTGTATAACTAGTGTATATACCCAGTGTTGCCTTGAATTTTATTTTCTTATAGGTAATACTTATTAGATTTGAGACCCTGTGTCTCTAATTCCTCAAACTGTCTTGTCCAGTACCTGTAACTTTTCCCCATATTCCTCAATCCAATCTGTATTTAGACTTATTAACATTCAGAGGTTGGGTTTCTGAGGGAATACACTGCCCTCCTCCTTGCTGGTAGGGCTCATGTTCATAGTAACCAACCTATTCTCTGGCTGAAAATTTTAAAGACCTCTCTCTAAATTGCAAACCCCAGGATTCCACAGAATCTTCTGAGGCAGCCAATCATATGAGGTCTTTGCCTGACATAGCCAATCACATGAAGTCACAGACACAGACAAACAAACAAACTTTGACTTTTATATATTAGTAGATAAATCATGCTTTTTCAAACCTAGATAATAACAAATAGAAGAACAATGTAGTCATACCAGAGATGCATCTATTATCTAGCTAGACTTGCTAAGATTTACTAATACTAAAATAGACTAAGATTTACTACGATTTGGTAGGAGTGGAAGCATTAAAACAAAAACAAAACAAAAGGCAGGGAAATGTCAGAGGATTTTAGCAATAGCATGTATATTTCTATACTGCTTATTAGCTAAGTGCTCTCTAAGTGGTTTACAATGTGTTAGCTACTTGCCCCCAACAAGCTGGGTCCTCATTTTAGTGACTGCAGAAGGATGGAAGGCTGAGTCAACCTGGAGCCGAACAGGATCGAACTCACAGCCTTGTGGCTGCAGTACTGGCATTTAACCACTGCACTAACAGGGCTCTTCTAATCATTTTAATGCTTTGGATTTTATTTCCAATAGAATAACTATCAATTCTAAAAAGTTAGTCTACCAATAGAGACAGCTCAGCATTTGTTGATATTTCTGATGCTTGAAAATAACTGTGATCAATAGCATATCCTCAGGGTAGCTAATGTAGACAAATTATTTAACAAGTGGTTGAATGCAACACAGTGTACAACAGAGTTTGCATGACAAACTGAATGCAACTCAGACCTGTACAATCTGTATTTCACCAGCTCGAGCACAACTGAACTTTCAAAGTCTCCCATTTCTGAGAGAGCCAGATCACTCAGCTGCTGGCAAATAATCTTCAACGTGGTAGGCCACTGAACAAACCTGATGCTGCTACAGTGGGTTTCCGGAAACACTGCTCCCCCCCACATAAAACTCCAGCATTTTTAGAGCAAAACAAAAAAAGAGCAAAAGAACCCACTTTGTCCTGAAATTTAGTATACGTGCATTATTCATGTTTATTTGCATCATAAACAAAGTTTTGCACAAAATGAGTTTTTGGAACAGTGGCCTTTTCTTTTTCTTTTTCAGAAATACCACAATTTTCATGCAAAAAAGTCCTTGAAAGTCCTTGTTGGATAATTTAAATGGAATAGAAAGCTCTTTTTTATTCCTTTTTTATTCCTTCAATAGCTGGATTGAGTGGGCTTGGTCACTCTAGGGTATTGAGGAAGTTGTATTTAAATACCTAGGAGAAACTCTACCATGCAATTCAATGACTCACCACATGGGGCAGCAACACATAAACCCAAAGTCTCCTAGGTTGAACAGTGGAAGTTGTGTTCAAAAACATTCAGCTACCTAAATAAACAATCAATGGATTATTTAAATGAATATAAATGAGCAGATTAATTAAGAAAAATGGATTCACATGTTGATTAATCAATAAACAATAGCCATATTCTAAGGATGTGTGACTCTGAATATTAGATGCTATGGGTAGGGGAAATAGCAATTCACTAGCCACTATTGGAAATAAAATGCTGAAATAGGTGGATCTTCTTTGTAGTTCAGAAAGATACTTATCATACAAGTGCTAGTGTACTTGTGAATGCTTTGTTCTGGGGCATTTTGGAAAAAACAGCAACTACAATTTTCCACCATGCATCTCCCTCTCTAACATGGAGAAGCTGGCTTTATGAAAATAATGTATACAAATGTTTGAATATATAATAATGTATACACTAAATATGTAATAACTCTGAAATTTACATAATGCAATAATCTAAAAAAGTGCTTTTACCACCAGCACAAGCATAACACTAAGAATATTGCAATGCAATAGAATCACATAAGTAATAGAATAACACAACCAAATGTGTGTGTGTGTGTGTGAGAGAGAGAGAGAGAGAGAGAGAGGGAGAACGATTTTACTATTGTTTTACTATTGTATTGATTTTACTGTTGTTGGGATTTTACTGTTAGTTTATTATTGTAATGAGTTAATGATTCGCAAAGATTATTAACTGCCTTAATTTTTTTCATAAAAGAGAGAGGATAAATGTATTAGATATAAATCAAATGCAAATCATACAGTAAGGTTTATATTTAAAATCATGTTTCCCTCTATCATATAACAGTATTGACATTCTTTATCCTTTTTCAATTCTGAATACTTGTGCTTTTTATATATTATTGGATTTGATTTCTAATTCTTTTCTGATTCTTTTAATCCTCCTCCCTTAAACTTTCAATGGAAGCTCAGGAACTACTGGCAGGGGGAATGAGCAAACTGCCAGTGCAGGGCAGGAAAAAAGTTAGCATGTCAGGGACAGGGCAAGATCTCAGCCATTTCTGTTGTGAAATTTTATGGGTACCTGGATGGCTATTTTAATAATTAATCCATAAGGTCAGTGCAAACCCTCACCTCATCATCATTTATAGGCTACTGTAATACAATATGGCAACTGCAGTTTCATGGTTTGGACAGATCAGCAGAACTAAACTTGGAATTAACCCAATGGTTAATTGCATTAGGATCAGCTGGAAAGATATAGCATACTATTCTAAATGTACAAGGCATTCGTGTGGCGCAGAAAACTCAGGAGTCTTAGTTTAGCTTTTGTGATCCTCAACAAATTTGGGACTAGCCTTTGTGCATTTTTACTGCCTCTTACCTATGAAATAAAATGTTGGTTTTAACTGTCTTGGTCTTCTCCCCATCCATTCATTTTCTTTATTTTCAGGAAGCAGGGTGAACATGCTCACACTTTCATTGTCAAGGTAGAGGCTAAAACAAGGGGATTAATTGGTCCATGGAGCAGAAATAGTGCTGTCTGTATGTGTGTGTGTGTGTGAGAGAGACATCTTCTTGGAATTTGTTATCTAGAAGAAATGGAAAGCCAAATGCGGTCAAATATGCTCTGTGCTTGCTTGCTTGCTTGCTTGCTTTCTTTCTTTCTTTCTTTCTTTCTTTTTTAAAAAAAGCTGATTTCAGTAAGCTTAAAAAATACTAAGTAAAATCCCATGGTTTGAAATACTCAAAGGGAAGAAGTTCATGATGGATGGGAGCTTCTTAATGGTGAAATGTTGAAGGCACAATGGCAAACAAGTTAATAAGAAGGGAAAATGCGAGGTGTCTAAAGAAATCATGATATAGAGAACTTTCAGATGAGTTGAGATTTCAGAGGGGATAAATAATGGGAGAAGGAGGAAATCACCAAAAAGGAATGGAAACAAATTGTAGGGAGAAAGTAGAAAATCATAAAAGAGGCAAAGATGTTGTCTATCTTCAAAGTGAGAAGGAGAACAAGGAAGTGGTAGGGCCACTTCATACAGAAAATGGTGAGATGCTAACTGGATTATGGAATTGAGCCTAGAGTGCTCAGCAATGTTTCCTTTTCATCCTGGAGATAAGTGACTACTAGAGTGTCTCAGGGTTCTATCCTGGCCCTTGTGTTGGTCAACATCTCTATATATGACTTGGATGATGGAATAGAGGGCACACCCATCCTATTTACAGATTATCCCAAATTAGATAATAAGTTAATACCCCAGAAGATAGATGAGGATTCAAAAGAACTTCAACAGACTGAAGAGCAGAATGAATTTCCATGAGGATAAATGTAAGGTGCTACATTTAGGCAGGACAAAAAAAAAAAAATCAGGAATTTAGGAAGGGTGATACTTGGCTTGACAACACTACGTGTAAAAAAAAAAGATCTAGGAGTCTTAGTAGATCACAAGCTAAACATGAGTCAACAGTATGATACAGCAGGCCAAAAAAACAAAAAAACAACAACCCAATACTACATCAATAAGAGTATAATGCTGGGGGAAGTAATACCACTTAATCCTGCTTTGGTAGCTGTCAGCTAGAATATTGTGTTTAGTTCTGGGCCCCATAGTTCAAGAAGAACATTAGCAAATTGGAAGGTGTCCAGAGGAGGGCAGACTAGATAGCCAAAGGTCTAGAAACCAGACCCTATGTGGAACAGCTTAGGGAGCTGCATATGCTTAGCCTGGAGAATAGAAGATGTAGAAGTGACATCATGAGCATCCTTAAATAGCTGAAGGGCTGTCATGTAGATGATGGAGTGAGTTTGCTCTCTGCTGTTACAAATGATAGCGCCTGAATGAATAGCTTCTGCAAGAACAGAAATTTTACCTAAGCATTAGAATAAATGGTAAGAGAAGTTGATAGTGTAATACAATGTGTCAGAGGGTGATGGACTCTCTTTCACTGGAACTCTTTAAGCTGAGATCAGATGGCCATCTGTGAGGAATACTATACCTATGCATTGCAGCATGAGAGGGGTACTCAACTATATGGTCCTTGGGATCCCTTCCAACTCCATGCTTTTACAATTTCATGAAATATTGCATTAATTGGAGATAAGGATCAATTTGGTTATCTGATCACTTGAGCTTCTATGATGTAGTCCATCTTTTAGCTACTAGATGCTACACCGCCTTTGGATTTGAACAGGTAAAAGATGAGGCCAGAAATAAAAGAAGAGGCAGGTGTGATGAAGTGCAAATTTTCCTTTTCTCTGTACAGATAACTGGGAAACCAGGGAAGGAGCAGAAGATGAGAACTTATCTATATATAGACAAAAGGTAGGATGAAGAAGGCATTTTTGTTACGTTTAAAATGGGATAACAACATGACTTTGTAAAAACAACAAGGTGGAAAAACAGGCTTGGAGAGACTATATGTTTTGGGTCTGGTTGTTTCAACATGAAGTAACAAATTTCCTATTTCTGTTTATAACTCAGTTTGACATTATATAGATAACGTTTTGCTTCTTAACATATTTGCATGTATACAATTCCATACTATTAATGACTGAAGAACAGGGCAATTGGTCACAATGTATGAAATTGTCACACAGCAAGACAAGTCTTCATCTTATTCCAGACCATGCATTCTCAAATTCAAAGCTTAAAGGTACCTGTATCACTGTTTCATGCATTTGTTCTGGACATCAAGTGACCAAATTTGACATACACTGACATTTGAAATGGCACTCCAGGGTGTAAAGAAACAAGAGGGTCATAGAGAATGGTGTCATTGATATATCCAGCTCAGAAGTAACCTAAAATGTATCCCCTCAGTTATGTGTTGACATCTCTCGTCTATGATATGACAGAAAAATAATTAAATTCCAACCTCTGGAGAATTTTTTTAGAAAGAAAAATATATTACCACCTGTTAGGGCTGTGACAATCAGATTACATTCAACTGCAGAAGTCTCTCAGTAGTGAATGTTTACAAAGAGAGACCAAATGGAGGTGGGGGGAAAACAGAAAGAAGACTAACAGACTGAAGTACAAATTGTCTATCTGGCAACTTTTTTATTCTTCTGTCAATCATCCTGCATCATGTACGACATTTATTCATTGCAACTCAACATCCCTGTGAAGAGATAATTTCAACCACAATTCCTGCAGGCATCCAAAACCTACCATCACATTTAAAGTACACAAACCGAATTGTGTATGAGCTCCATGGTGCAGAATGTTTTCAAAGGTGCATCTTCACAGTCTCTTTCTACTTCCAGTTCCACCTCACATGTGCATCATGTGAAGGAGCTTTTGTCAACTTTAATATGCACTGCATCCTCTCATTTGAATCAAAAATTTTTGCAAACAGCCAGTGAAACTGATGATCATAAGGGAAGCTAATCCAAGTCTGATCAAAATGTTGGTCCTGTGTCAACCAGAAGAATGTATAGGGGTAAAAAATGCTAGAAGTCCATTGATTCATTAAAGCATGGAAGGATGCTGTGATAAGGGTTTTAAAAGTATAATTTCTCTTACAGTGAAAATGCTCTAAAAATGCAGTGAACAGAGACTCTGCAATGACGGTTCTAAATGTCTTTATCAGCACCATGCCATTTTGCATACAAGACAAATGATGCACCTCTTGACTATTACCATTACCAGCACAAATAACATTTGCTTGCTCCCTTCCTCTGTCTTTTTCTCTCTGTGTGTATACAAAAAAAATGAGTAAACAGCTTGCTTAAATGGTGTGTGGGGGAGGTTGTACCACCTTGCCCTCCCCCCCCCCAATGCAGTAAATAATTTAAAGTTAGGAAAATCCATGCTGCCATTCAATATATTTGATAATTTTGACCCTGAATGATCTCTAGCAGGTTTCAGAGCAATTGTCTGTAATTCAGCAGAAAGGTTACACAACACTGCAGAATCATTTCCTCACAGCTAGCAGACTGTGAATAAGAAGATCAACAGGAGGGTATGGGCTCGTATAAATAAATTGTGCTTCCCAGCCAGTGGTGGCACTTTTCTAGTCCAAAGAGCCACCTGCAACAGCTTGCATGTTGACATCAAATAGTTTGTTGAAATGTTACTTCCTTTTCCCAGGAACACACTAGCAGGCACATTTCCAGGCTTCAGCCATCAAATGTGCCTGGTGTGAAGTTTACTGAGTTTTCATTCCTTCATCTCACTCCATTCTATTGCAACAGAGAGAAAGTGTTCAAAACTATATTTTTTAAAAAAAAAAACTTAAAGAGTTAAGATTGGAATAAATGACTCTGAATGCCATCCCTGAACGAGATCATTAAAAAAGGAACACTAGAAAGCAAAACAGCTGAATTGAGTTATAAATTCGAATCCATTAGCAGAGGTATGAGCAAAGACAATGGCTTCATAGTATGCTCTGCATATTAATACAAGAGTCCTCACTACTGCGCATATAGCAAAAGGACTTTTCTCAGAGAGAGTTTTGAACCCTGGGAAACTGACAGATTTATTGCTTCTACACATCAACACTAACTGACCACTCTAAACATCTGAAAGACCTGAATTACATTATACATCTCATTAAAAATTTAGGGCAAGGGACATGATTTGCATCTTTATGGATCCCATTACATTCCATCCCATTGGAACAATTGTATAAATATGTTTTATGGCTAAGGACTTAATACCACTCAGTACTGTATCCAAAGAAATGGGTTTATATCCGCAAAAGCTCATGTGGGGGGGAAAATAGTTTTAAAACATTTCTGTTTTTCGTCCCTCTTTCTTCCTCCTTTTCATACTGGAATGTGAACATTCAACCATACTGTCCCGTTTCATGGAAAAGAATGTATTTCTTCTTTAAAAAAAATTGAAAAAATATTTTATTTATTTATAAATGGAAGAGGTAGAATGGAGATGGAAAATAAGAAGTGAAACAAGGAAAAGATACTTCGGAAAATGAACTGCTGTGAAAATACACACACACACAAATACATACATACATTGAGATGTACATTCTCTATGTGTTCTGTGAAAAAGAGCAATCATCTACTCGGAGTCAGAAAAGTTTTTTGTTTTTGTTTTTTTGTTTTTGTTTTTTGGACTACAACTCACAGAGTCTTCAATATTGACCATGCTGGCTGAGGATTCTTGGGCTAGAAAAGTTACTTTTTAGAGTATACTTTTAGAATCCCCAGCAAGCATGGTCAATATCTGGTGAATGGCTGAAACTTCTAATCTCCAAAAGTAATGTTTCCAAGATCTTGGTCTGCTTCTGCTCTGTGCCAATCATCTTTATTTACAAATTATTTTTTTAGACATCAGAGTGGAGTGTTGAAAAAGTCTGTCAGTTTAACTAGAGAGCAGATGTAGAAAGTGTGCAGGTCAAAAGATGCAAATGGCTCTTGGGAGAGCTACCTGTGGTTTTTGAGCCCCTGCTCCTACCAAAACATTTTGGCTAGAAAATTCCTCCAGGACACACAAGTTTCTCTTAAGCATGCAGTTTCACAGTTCCCCTCCTTGAATAAGCAGGTGGTACCACAAAAGTCATCTTGGTCCTGGAACATCACTTCCAGGAGAGTCCCTCTCCCCAGGGTTTGGAGGATTTCAGATTGCCCCTCCAAACCCTGGAACATATCCAAGTGAAAGAAGGATGTTACTGTCTTTATTTGCAGGCTTTCCACAGGCTGGTTAGCAGTGGTGGAACAATATGCTGGACTACATAAGTAAATGTTCACCTTTTGTATTTAGGAGCACAAAGCAATGACTAAAAAGGGGAATCCAGTTTCAGCTCACAGCAACCTGTTAAGAAATGCTTGGTTTATAGCTCAAGGTCACATATTATAATTTCTTAATCAGTAATAATCTGAACCCAGTTTTTTTCAGAAAAAGTCAGTAATGGCACACTAACACATTCCATAATCTGTATCATTATTGGGTGAGATCTTACTGTCTGGACACGGCTTTTAACCCTGCCCCATTTAAGACTGCTAGTACAGACCACAACAAAACAACCAGTCTCTCACCACAAGACTAGAAATAGCAGGTTTTGCCAGGATTAGCAGGAAACTAACCCAGAGACAGCAGGGGTCTGTTGGTCCTTATTAGAGAGAATTCAGCATAATGCATACAACGTATTCAGTTTTTAATACAGCAAACATTGGGATAATTAATCTTACTTCTGAGTAATGGCACTGAAAAAAAATGAAATAACTTCACAAACAAGAACAAATAGCAAAGCTCCACAGAAGACATCAGGATGGGTAGAGTGTCAACCACCTTTTAATGAAATGCATACTCATGACATTCTGTTGCATGAGTAAGGGTTATTCAGGGGCAGATTACCCTTAGCTGCTCAGCCTGAGCCAGTGTAAGAGTAGAAAATAGCAAATACCATGCTTCAGTGTTTCCTTATCGCTTTTCCCTGTGGCATAAAGATCACAGTGATAATATAATGTTTTCCTTTGATGGATTGTTTCGTGTTCCCTTGCAGTGTGATGAATTATAGGTAAATACAACTTTGCAGTGGTACCTGGCCAAAAAAAAAAAAAAAAAAAGGCAAACAAGGAACAACTGCTACTGTTGAAATAAAGATCTCTTAGCTGTTGCTAGGGTCCCTCATCTAAGCATACATTTTCTAAAATATTTAGCAGCACAGCACGCCTCAATCACCCCATAGTATATAACATACACCATGCATCCCAACACTACCCTTGATTATTTAAGTGAATTGTGTTTTTAAAAAATACAGAATCAGCAGAGCTAGTAGCTATCATATCTGTCTCAGTTATGCCTCCCCACCTTGGTTTTCTCAGTGGGATACAAGATCAAGTAATTCTCCTTCTCCTTCTGCAGGGCACAACTGTAATGACAACAAGGCTGTTTGTTTTCTCAAGAGACACTGTGAACAGGCCTCATTACCTTCTCTTTTAAAAATTATACACTGTTTTCCCAAAGAAAGGCAGGCAGCATATACATGGAAGAGATGACATTCAAAGATAAACGAAGCCAGAAAAGCCTTCACACCATCCATTCCTGTTGCTCTTGCCATTCAGTTTGTGATAATATACTTTCTGTACATTATATCTCCCAGCTATAAGTCATAGTACAAGCTGAAGTTCAAAATGGAATTTTAGTCTGAGTAAAGATAATTTGCCATCTTTTAAATGCAGGCAAGCATTATTCTGAAAAGTTGAATGGACAATGTGATAAAATCAAAATCCACAAAAAGAGTGATACCTTTATTGGCCAACTAAAATACATCAAACACATCATGCATGCTTTCAGAGCTCCCCTGGACTCTTCATCAGGCAAAAGATGTTTTAAAAACTCATATAGGAAAAGAAAAATGAGTTAGAGTTATAGGTCTACATTTTGTATCAGATGTTGTTTCTGTTGTAGTTTAGTTAGTTTGGAGAGATCTGAGTGTAGTCAGAGGCCAATCCACTTTTGTCCATGTAGGGAACGAAACAAAGGACATCTAAACTCCATTAGCAGGTGTAAAGTAACTCCTCTTGGGCTCCAGGATGTCTCTGTCCTTTTTGAAGCCACAGGACCCTTTCTTAGTATAGAACATTGAATTTCTCAAGCAGTCTCTGTATTGCTACCTCTGGAAAAACTTGTACGTGCTGTATAGCTAAACTCAGCCAATTGTAGTCCCAATGAAAACGTTTTACCTTTGTTGAAAAGTACAAATCTCAGATAGTTAAGTCCTAGTCCTTAGCTCCCTCTTGTTTAGGATTCTCCTTTTATAACTAAATTTGGTATCTTCAAACCCAGGAAACATTCAGGTGTAATTGTGCTGAAATTAATTAAACAAACTCCAAAATCCATGAAAGAGTGATATCTTTATTGGGCAACCAAAATGGATCCTGCAAGCTTTCAAAGCTCCACTGGCTTCTTCATCACAATATCTTAGCATCTTGTGCCAGTGGAGCTTCATAAGCTTGATTGACGTGTTTTATGCATTTTGGTTGTGTAATAAAGGTATCACTCTTTTGTGGATTTTGGATTTTGATTTTCCTACATGGTCAACATGGCTACCCCTGAACATGTTTCCTAGAAAATTTGATGTTACCCTTATGAGCATGTAAAAGCTTCTACTAAAAAAAAAGCTCCAAAATATTAATTTTGAATGTTCATTTCAGTTCAATGTCTTGTAAAGTAGCTGCTACAGCATCTTATATGTCTGCTGTGGTACAGAGTGTTTTGACTACTGTCCCAGTTATTAAGAAAATGATTCTTCTCAGGCTCTCCGTTCAAAACACTATTAAAGTCCATACAGTGAAGCATCTTCTATTACTATTATGCTTTCGGATGGCTCAGATTATGATACTAATACTTTTTTTTACCATGTTTCACAACTATTCATTATCTGTAGAGGGAAAATAACTCTAATCCCATTTCCCCACAGTATAAGAATCCCCTTTGATCTTTTCTGAAATTAATATATGATCTCTTGGTACATAGAAGTTGTGACAAAAATAAGCACTCACTCTCAAATTGTCCATGTGATTACACAAACTTCTCCATGAGCATTTTTTTTAAAAAAAAATTGTTCAGGTTTGTTGTAATGAATCTATTTGGAACCTAAGAAGTCAAGGGATAAGGCATTTGGTACAGAAACTAATTACTGAAAAGAGAGTGCTTGGGGATGTCAGTGAGCATGGTCTCATCAGCATTCACAACTGGTGATATGGCATGCAGGCAACAAAGCTGAAACAGGAGACAGAAGAAAGATAAAGGGCTGCTTTGAATAGTAAAAGTTCTTCCTCTTGGTGTGCTCTTGATTCCCTTATGACTTTCAAGCACATCCCAGTCTCTTAAAAGTCAGCAGTCTCTCAGGTGGGCATAGCCTACAGATGCAGTGCACAAACTAAAGCAGCAATTAAATGGGATACAACTGTCCATGATTACCAGGATGTAGCCAGCACTGTTTGTCTTATGGGTGGATATCCCCAGTGAATCATGTGCAGATGGAGAAAGCTGTTAACTACCAACAATAACAATCATCTTCCATGACAGGCTTAGTGGTTAGACTACTGCCATTGCACAGTGCTGTGGAAATTTTTGCTATCCTACTGGCAACATATCCGCTGATTTCCTTATGGGAGCATCCAGAGAGAAAACAGAAGGCATAATTTTGTTCCTTTTGTACTCAAGACATTGACTGTTCCTTTTGTCACAAAGATTATTGTAAGGTACCACTGATGGCTGATTTGGACATGAAGACTGGCAGAGCAAAGACTGTCCATGCTTTGAAATTTCACAATACCTGGATGACAATACAACTGGCATGAAAAGACATGTTTCTTCAAAGCCTACTGAAGGAGACACCAGCTACTGAAACCTCATTCTTCCACATTTCCTTAGATTTCCTAAGGAATGACAGTAGATTAATAGGTGGTATAATGTGACAGATAAAAACATAAGCAGAATTCCAGCTATGCAGCTTCCAGATTTATGAGGTCACTTAGCTGAGTCCTCTGGTTTGTCCTGTCCTATTATCAGCAGGACCTAGTAGACTAACTAAGCAGTAGAAACAACAGGTGGCAGTAGAGCTGCAATGAGTACTGGGCATCTAAATCTAAGTTGTCACTTAAATTTCCTACAATATCCTGCAGAGACATCATGGCATTCTGGCAAAAGAGGTCTTAACAGTTGTCCCAAAGCACAGTATGCATGTTCTGGACTTGGCTCCAGATAGTATTTTTTTAAACAAACAAACAAAGGTACACCAAGCGGTTTGAGATGCCAAATGTTAACACAGGAAGGTGGACATATACTGCTAATTATGGAACAAAGTGCCATTTGACTACAGCATCAGCTCAGGAGTTTGTTTTCCTCACCAGAAATTAGGACATGATTCTTTGGATTTGATTACATGCTTTCCTGATTTCATCAGCCCTTTAATGAAGTAAGCTCTTTAATTTTTTCCATTTCTTTGTTATTTATTAAAAAGTCTCTAAAACACTTTGTATTAGCAGACCTCATGACTGGATACAATCAATGCAATCACCTTAAATCAGTCTAAAACAATTCAATAACTAAAACAAACAAACAAACTGCCCTCCAGAAATCTGATCAGAAAAAAACCAAGCCATGGTGTTACTAGGTCCCACAATGGTTTGGTGGAGTGCCAAGCTTTAATTTCGTGTCCAAATATACACATGTTAGTGACTACTGAGCTTCCAATGGTTCCAATATTCTCAATGGGAACTTTTGTTGTTGGTGCAGTGTGGAAGATCTGATCTGGATCACAATCATGGTGGGAGGTAAATTATAGGAACTGACAGCTGATGAACTGCATTAACACAATCTTTTTTCCTGGCACCTGAAATCTTGAAACAGAATTTGCTGCCTCATGCTGTAGATCCAATGTCTTTTGAAATTTCACATTATTCCTAGTAAACACAAACAGCGATGCTGTAATTGCCACCGCTGTCGGTTCAAAGCGGATACGTTCAAAAGAAGGAGTGTCATGACTTTGAAGTAATGCAATAAGACTGCAGCCTTGTTAAGCAGCTTGTCAATAAAAATGGATTTGCAATCAAATTATCCTATGACAGTAATCTCTGCCTTCTGGTTACTGGCATTTCCTCTCTAAAGTTTATTTTAATACAAAGGGAGGGGAAAAAAAGACAAGCACCAGTTTCGCCACTGCTGAAAGATGGATGGAGAGGAGGTAGCACATACACCACTGCAAATAGGCTATGACTCTTTGTCAATATAAAGGACAAAGCATTTCACTTGACAAGAAGCAACACAGACCAATACCTCACTCTATGGAAGAGGTTGTCATGAGAACTGGGCAAAGTAAACATTAATTCTTGTTAACATGAGTTGATGATAGAATGAAAGGCAGCAGACACTTAACCTATCTTTTGAGTGGATTTGTTGCCAAGGTTTCAATCCTGTGCCCATTTATATTGAAGTAAGCCCCATTAAACTCTATGAGACTCACTTTTGGATAGACACATAACCGGATTATTATACTGCTATACTTCAATTACGTTGTTCTATTCCGATATAAAATAGTGTGTACATTTTAATTAATCAAGATCGAGTTTTTCTTTCTTTTACTTATTTTTTTCTTAATATTGTATATTTGTTACATGAGGTAAGCAAATATAGTTCGTTTTCCATGCCTCAAATTAGGATTACCATACCAATTGTTCCACCTGACTGCTAGTAACTGATTACTATATCAGTACTACAATCCTAGCACTTGTGCAAAACACAATTAATATAGTGAAAATGATTGCTAAATAAACACATGAAGGCTGGGATGAGCAACTCAGGAACTCTGAGAGTGAGAAAGAAATATCACTGGCCTGAACTCTTTTCAGTTAAAGAAATATCCTTTCATACAAGCAAGAAAATGATTAAAGATTATTTCCCCTGTGAATTATATAAAAGATAGCCTGATTTATATAAGCAATTAATACTTTCCCTTTTGCTATCATTTCCACAAAGAGCAGCTGCAGGATCTCAGCATCCATTTATACCAAAATTATTTATTTGCTCCCATCTGGTTGTCAGATGTTTTCTATGGAGATAGATAGAGAAACACCCTGTAACAGCTGAGGGCAACACTAACATCTGGGGCATTTTTAGCTCATGAAGCTGCAACTGGATGACCTTTTCTGTTTCTGAATGCATGTGTTATGTTTGATAATAAGACTTTTCAGCAACCATTGCTCTTGTCTATATATTATATTTTACTGCATTTATTGTATTATATTGTGTATGCTTGCTATTTTTTTTCTTGATGAGTTTAAAACAGTGATAGGTTAGAGTTCTGCTCCTTGTATTTCTATATTGTCTAATGCATCCTTTATCACATTAACTGCAGGAACGTATTGCAATGGAAACCAATTCTTAGAATGTATTCTTTATTGATTGGGAAAGAACTGGAACAGTTCTATATATTTTTTGAAAATATGGCTAGCACACAAACAATATCCCAAATGTATAATGCAGCTCAGAAATGCCTGGAACATTGTGGACATATCTGTGTGTGCATATGCATGCACACACAAGCACACACAAACACACACATACTAGCCATGGTCATTACCTGCTTAGGAGCTTAGAGACCATGAGAGCTCTGAACAGTTGCAGCCTATGTTCCTGTCCCTCATGAGTTGCTCCGTAGTTCTCAATGGAGAGGCCTGACAGAGTATGGATTGGCTCAAATGGGTCATGAACACACTGTGGTCTAGTTACATAAAGGAATCAGTCCCTCACTAGGAGTGTGATGGAACTATTACTGCTCAACTGCCTGCTGCCTATGATCTGGTACTCTAGCTGTGGGAGCAGTCAGACAAATCAGTGTTTCAAAGCTACAAATAAGAGGCAAATGCATTGGAGATTTGTGGCTCTGACATAAATGGGGTACTGAATCTACTCTAGGTTTTAATCCAAAGTTTAAATGAGTTATCAAGACTTAGAACCTATTTAGGGAAAAAGGGTTCAATATCTTATACAGCTGCTGTTAAGCTCAGATTGAAATTGTTTAGATTCACTACCTCAGTGACATCCGAGCTTCCTCTGGCTCAAGCTCATTCTGGCTATTTTGATCCAATCATTTTGTGCATGTAATTCTGTTGATGGAATGTTCTGTCAGCATATCAAGATAATTTTGTTGGTGTATCCATCATGACAGAAGCATTTCTACCTAGCAAGACTTCTGCAGAAATGTAAGGTGAATCAGCCGGTGATTTTACATGTAAGATTGAGTCTTAGGCCATTTCCGCACTAGCCTGTTATAGCGCGATGATTGCACTTTCAACCTCCTCTGGCATCCTGGGGTTTGTAGTTTCAGGAGGGGCCGCCTGGCCCCTCCCGAAACTACAAACCCCAGGATGCCAGAGGAGGTTGAAAGTGCAATCATCGCGCTATAACAGGCTAGTGCGGAAATGGCCTTCAACAACATTTTATAGGGGCAGCTAACGACAGTTGCCTCCTCATTCTGGTGATCTGATTACTATCACACTTTTGTTCCCATATTGCTTTCAGCAAATGATACACATTCATTGATATTATTGGCTCTCTTAGATACTTACAAAACAAAGAAGCAAAGACTGTCTCTAGTTGCTGGGCACCATGTTTGTGTTTACAAATGCTCATAGAAGTGCATAGAATCATAGAATTAGAAGAGACCACAATGGCCATCAAGTCTAGCCCCCTGTCATGCAGGAACAAACACTCAAAGTACCCCCAGCAAATGGTCATCCAGTCTCTGCTTAAAAACCTCCAAAGAAGGTGACTTTACCACACTCCGAGGCAGCATATTCCACTGTTGAATGCTCTGACTGTCAGGAAGTTGTTCTTAATGTTTAGGTGAAATCCAGTTATGGGACCAGATGTTTATCTATGTTTGTATAGGCAATGCAATGACAGCAATAACTATAATGCCTCTCCCATATGGAAAGGAAAACAAAGAAAACTATGTTTTCAAAGAGTTTGAACATAAGCCTTCATTTATTTGGGGGTTCTATAAGTATTCAAGTTAAACATGTACATAATAAAAGCTCTCCAGGAAAGGTTGCTAATGTTGCAGTAAGTGGATGGTGAAAAAAAATCTACCTGCCTTGAGTCCCCGTCTAGCCACCTTGAGTCTCGGTATAGATATTTGTCCCTGAATAGATCTGTTCTTTAATAACCTACCAAAATCTGGATCCTTCTCAAAACAAATATGAACCTTGGACATATATGAAAGTGTCAGAACCTTCCTGAGCATGAACCAGCTCAACTCCAGACCCCTAGCCCCTCAAAATACTACAACAGATCTTTGAAATTAAAAGTATTGCATCAGCATATAAACCACAGATTTCCTCCCTCTCTTCTACTACAAGCTTTATTAACAGCTATACAAAGCAAACACTTACTCCAGTAGAGGTGTTTGCAACTCTTTCACCATAACCTGCTGTTTTACTGACTAGCAAACAACAGTCCTGCTGTACAGCTGCAGATCACCATGGGAAGCACTTTCTTTGTTAAGTACAAAATTGTGAAGTATTGTATGTGAGTGTTTTAACTTTTTTTTCTCCTGCAATACAAAACATTGGATAGACATTTGCCCAGTTTTAGATGTGCCAGCTTTCTCCTTCTTCTCCACAGCTGAGAAGACTAAACTTTAAGTGCTGCTTAGTTTTGTAGTGCTTTCATAACTTGCCAAAAGTAGTGAACCAGCAGGATTTCCCCAAAGAGCTTCTCCGGGGGCTTTCTATTTTTATACATCACTGATTATTCTGCCACAACCTTTACAAGTGAAGAAAATGTCCCATGTTGGACAAACTCAGGTGTATTAACAGTGAAGAATTTTATTGTAAAAATTTAGGTGCTTGAATATGGCAGAAGCCTGGCTTTACTCTTCATATAAGTATCCTTAATTTTAATGGGCAGAATTCATTAAGGCAGTTATGAATACACAACCTAAAGTTATGGATTCATAATGGGTTTTATTCGTGACTGCTACATAGCCACTAATTTAAGGAGTATGTAAGGATCAAGAATATCCCTATTTACTGGGCAGCAGTTGTTGAAAACAGGGGTCTGTTCCCCTAAATATTCAGAATATTCCCTGATGTCTCCCCTCACATGACAGCAATATCTAGTGCAAGGGGAAATGGTGACAAAGACTCTGATTCTGATTGTTGCACCACAAGCTGCTCATGAGAAGGGGTGAAAATGCCCCTGTTCCCCTGATTGGAACAGACCTTGGTGTTAAATATCCATGATATATTATGTTAAAGCAAGTTCTCTCATATGAAAAGACATAGATTTCATTGGAACACCTTCCCATAGTATTTTCCATTTAGTATTTGCTACATTTGTATGTAGATGCTTTTTTTTAATCCCACAGCCCTGGGAATAAGTTTTATTTTGGCACTCCAGACATGGAACCTGAATAGATATCTAATGATGGATTACCGCTTATAATTCTGATCCCACTATAACTAATTTCATTGGAATTTCATCACTTGCTAACTATGATCTTGGATCCATTCACACTACAGAATTATAGCACTGTCATTCTGATTTAAGTGCAATGGTTCCATCCTATGGGATCCTCGGATTGGCCATTTAGGGTGGGGAATTTAGAATTCTCAGTCAGAGAACTCCTCTTGTGCCTCCCCAAACTACAGGATTCCATAGGATGTAGCAATGGTCTTTACAAGAGGGTTTGTAGTGCTTATGATAGTGTTGTGTGGGCCTGAAGAAGAGTGGGGAAAATGGAATACACTGGGCAAATAGAATGTCTAAATTGAATTCATATTTATTACCATGGGTCTTTTTATGCCAATCAGGTTATAGTGTCATGATTCCACTTACCTGCCATAATTGCATCTTTGACATTGGGCAGTATTTAGTTTGGTCAGAGACACCAGCGAACTCTCTGGTTGAAAATTCTCAATGCTCCACCCTAAACTGCCAATCTTAGGATTCCACAGGATGGAATGGCAGGTAAGAGTGGAATCAAAGCACTATAATTGGGTAGTGTGAAAGGGCTCCATGAGCAGCAGATAGTATGCATTCCATGTCCATTCATGGAGTTAAGACTATGTATGTGCGTCTCTCCTGGCTTAATCTCCAAGTAATTCTATGCAATAAAGAGGGCTAAAACACTGTAATTCAGTTTAAATATAAGGCCACCATTTCACTAAGCCATAATTTGGTAATTTAGAGTTTCATAGGGCTGCACACTCCATACTTGTCTCTCTTGCACTGCTCCCATTCCTTGGCATTTGCAAGTAAACTATAGTTGCCATCTAAAAAGAGATGCATTTAGCAAACCTTGATTTGCAGCATTCAGAAGGAGAAGAAGAAAAAGGCAATTGCTAACCTTTTGTCAACTGGGCAGTGCTTGCGTCAGTGCTAGAGAGCAGGTACAAGGTTTAGTTTATGAAAGAAAAACTATAATGATCTGCTAGTAATATGCAAAGACTTAATGACTTCTGATGCCTTTGAAATGTTGTTATATTAACCAAAAATCTCAGAATCATTAAAACATATTTTGTAGTGAAGCAAATGTTCTGGGGACTATTTTCTATACACTGGCTATGATGTACATGTAAATATTAAAGCCTGTAAATCATTATAAAAGGGAAAATACAAAAATGAATACTCAACATTTTAAACACCTTAGATAATCAAAAGTCAAAAACAGAGATCTTCATGGAAAATGTTAATATAGTATTTATCATTTTAAATGCACATAGTGACAGCAATAGATAAAACCTCAGGAATAAGTGTTGATGATCAAAAGCTATGAAATTGTGTGTTACTTTCTATAATTAAAAGGCCAGAAATTCTGATACTTATGTGATGGTACCTGCATGAACTGGCCTGTACAATTATTAACTGGTTGTGCATTCCAGTTCTGGACATGGATAGAATTAGGTCACATTTCCCACTGTTTCAGATTTAATTTGGACCGCCAAAAAGAAGTATGAGATAAAGGGTTTTCTGTGACCTACCATGCAAAAAAGATTAGAAACATATATCTGGAAAGTGGGAGGAGAAGAAAATAGTTCACTGGTTCATGATATGCATTTCAGTGGTAAATGTATTTTAGGCGAGTTCTTGAACTGTGAGAAGAATGAGGGCTAACTGAACTTTACTTTTTTATTACCATAAAGTTCAATACAACCTTTTTTTATTATTTTCAATGCTTTAAATAAAAATGTAGAACAAAAATATTAGCATTTATTATATCAGCTCTGTTTCATGGTTTGAGCTTTGGATTATGAGTCCAAAGACCAGGGTTTGATTCTCCACTCAGCCATGGAAACCCACTGTGTGGTCTTGGGTATGTCACACACACACGAAGAACGATGATAGGTTCACCTTAGAGTCACAATTAGTTGGAAATGACTTGAACGTACACAACAACAACAGACATAGAAGTAGTTTTTTTGTTTATTACAGTAATTTTTATTTTAGTTTTGTCTTAGACTTCTTTGTTAATTTTGAGAAACAAGGCAGTATTGGATTTTGCTTTTGCTTTTGCTTTGTTTTTGTTTTTTTCCAATTGTAACTTCATATAAAATTACTTTTGAGGGTCCTGGAGAGGATAATGGTAACTTACTGATTCTAAAGTACTTTTCTGAGTTCCTGTTGCATTAGATTGTATAATCATTGTATTTCATCATTTATTGAAAGATTTCTAAACTGACTTTCAAATATTATAAAACATCCCTGTGCCATACAATTGAAAGATAACATGACATTATCAATTGTTAAAACTCACTGAAAATGACTGATAAAGTGATTAAGTGATAAAATCACTTAAAATAAACTGCACAAATTTAACTAAATTATGGCAACTAATGAAATGTAAACTGAATTATGTCTTTCTGCTGTTGTTGTTTAACAAATGATTATAGACCCACATAGATTTGCAAGGGGAAGTTAATTACATAAATGTTGAATTTTCTCCAAAAGTCCCGTAGAGCTAGAATCTATAAATTGAGGCACACTTATCAGATACAATAAAAAAAATCAGTTTTGCAGGCCAATACAACAGAGCAATATTTGGTAGGACAATACCATAATTTAAGTTTTACTAAATTTTCATAAAACTAATATGAAAATTTAATATCATAGTCTTCACATGCAAATTCTTTCTCTCTTTATCAGACAAATTGATTTCACTCTTGGCACATGAATTCTACACTTAGCAAGGAACAAGCTATATCTCCCTACACTGTATGCTGGGTAGCTGGAATTTTACCATGTATATTTATTTGATAGTAATATCCAGTCATATCATTTGCCTGCAATTACAATAGCTGGGACAATCATGAGGGAAGTGCTATCTCATATAAACAATACAAGGGTTCAGTCCATATTTTAATGTCTATAGCTGTGGAATGCACTTTAGGGAATCAGTTTTATCATCCTTAATGAGAAAGAGTGTGGAACACAAAAAAGTCAACTACCATAAATTTCTTTTGAAATTTTTTAAATAAAATAAAATAATAAAGAACCTTTAAAGATGACCCAACCATCTGGCAATCTTTTGAATATACTGAATGAATGAATGAATGAATAAAAAAATAAATAGAATAAAATAAATGAAGATTTATACCTCTAGGGCACATGAGCTTAATGATTTCTCCTATTTCCCACTGTGACGGGAAAACAAAACAAATAAACCAACTACATTCAACCAACAGAAAATAAATTCTGCAGACCCACATATGTAATTTGGTTTTTGGTTTTTTTTGTCATGAATGGTCTCCTTCTCACTTACCTCAGCTACAGTACCCTTTCTTCCTAAATATATCAGATAGAAATGAACATGTTAATACATGATTGTATCTACATGCTTGCGGCCATTCACAGTTCGTGGCTTCCATGTCAGTGGGGTAATGAATATCTCTGAATTTGAAATTTTGTACCTGTTTTAGGGTCAGGGTTCAGAATCTTGAATCACTCCTTTAAAGTGCATGAAAGTTACACAAAATAGTAATAATAGTTACATAATAGTAATAGTTACATAAAATAACACATAAAACAGTCATCCTTAGGGTCAACCACCATCTTTCAGGTGAGTTACCTGGAATTACCTAAAAGGGAAACATGTGGCAGAAAGGTATGCAACCTAGCAAGACTGTAGAAGGACTAAGGCCCTTTTCGCACGGGCTTTCTGTCACACAACAGCCCCATGAGCCTCGCGGGAGTGGGAGCGTCACTCTGCATGACGCACTCCCACTTCCGCCATGCTCACGGGGCTGCAGCGGGGCGATAGCAGGTTTTTTGATTTTTGCCTCAAAGCGAAAATCACCCGCGCTCGCGCAACGCTCCCAGCGCCCACGCGCACTTACCTCCTGTGCAGCGCGTCGGGGAGGCGGCCGGGTCATGCGTCCTTCCCTCCGCCCCTGCGGAAGGAAGGGGCGGGGCGCTAGCGCAACTGACGCGACAGCCTCCTAGTTCACGCGAGCGGGGGGGACGGACGCGACAGCCTCCTGCTTTGTGCGAGCGGGGGGATGGACGCGACCGCCTCCTACTTCGGGGGGACGGACGCGACAGCCTCCTGCTTCGCGCGAGCGGGGGGCGGACGTGACAGCGTCCTGCTTTGCGTGAGCAGGGGGGACGGACGCAACAGCCTCCTGCTTCGCCCAGGGGGGAGGGCGGCTCGCACCAGCCTCCTGCTCCTCCAAGAGGCTGCCACTTCCCCCCTCATTCCTTTGCCTGCAGAAGGAACGAGGGGGAAACGGCAGCCTCCCGGAGGAGCCTTCTTGCGCGAACCGCCCTCCCCGCTTGCGCGAGAAACCTCAATGCGAAAAGGGCCTAAATCTAACAATTACTGTTTATAGTACTGACATGAGTATGGTCTAGAACATGCCTTTCTTCTGTAGTGGGAAAGGCAGGATATAAATTAAATAAATAGGTAAATGATAAATAAATAAATACGGAACCAGGAGAGCAATGGGGAAAAAATGTCAAGGTGGCAATTAATAGTTCTGCAAGCCAAAACGTAACACTGACTTTTCTCTTCTTTCCTAACAAATATACAGAGGAGTCACACACATTTGGTGAAATTATGATATCTACTCCTCTTCCTGAAAACACTTGAGTGTGCAAAGTAATTTTGAAAAACCATCTGCATCTTCAGGAATAGATTTGAAGGCCTAAATCTTAAATCACTAGCAAGCTACATGATTTTGTTCACATATTTTCTTATTGGTTTCATTAAATGTTCCCATAATCTACAACTTTCATTCAGACCTTTGATCCCATTTTATTTCACAAATAATTTCAGTTATCAATTCAACAGACATTCACACTAGGTTTTGCCCTTTCATTACAAATAGAAATTGAGAGAGATTGAGAGAGAGAGAGAGAGAGAGAATTAATAGTTCTCCCAACCTCTTTTCTTTGCTTTCTCTTCTTTCAGAGAAGCATGAAGATTATTATCCCCAGACATAATAATGAATTTGGCAAGTTATTTTAGAAAATTAGTTATGCTACAAGTCTTTAGAATGTGAGTCCAAAGGCCACTGTTCTGCTAACATCAAACACTGAAATGTCTTCATCTCTGTTTGTACAATGCCCCCAACTAAACTGGTGTCTGTCAAATGTGAGCAGCTTCAAATAAGAAGAAAACCTGTTTGGTTTTTAATAGATATTCTATGGCGATCTCCTTCATATTATGCAGGGTAACCTATGAAGACTCCTTGGAAATTAAACTCAGCTCCTCATATATTTTCTTGTATTTATTTATTTATTTTTCAAAAAATAAATTTTAAAAGTTAAATCTAAATAGTAAAAACAGTAAAAATAGCCTTGATAAAATGAAGTGAAACTATGAGAATTGTCATGATAAAAGCAGATAAGAACAAGTTTAGAAGCTAATTGATAGTATGATGTTTTTTATAAGCTTGGGAAAATGCAAAAAGTCATAGCCATATGCCTGAAGCTTAGAAGAGGAGGCAACTATGGCCCTCTGTGGAGAGTACAGTAGGACCCCTGTATCCACAGATTCATTATCCACTGATTCGGTTATTCGTGGTTGGCTGCCCGCTGCTGTTGCGATCATGGAGGCGGCAGGTGGGAGAGAAGCAAGGAGCATGGGATTGCACTCATTGCCACCTCCTATCCCTCATCCCAGGCCCAATCATGGTGCTGGCGGGCAGGAGAGAAGCGGGGAGCGCAAGATCACGCTTCTCACCATGTCCTTCCCCCCCACCTGGGGCCCAATTGTGTCAATGGGCAGGAAAGGAGTGTGTCAAGGTCAGAGACCTGGGTGGCGAGCCAGCCCGGAGAAGAGAGTGGGAGAGCCAGCAAAGTCCAGCCGGGAGGAGACAAGCAAGCATTTACTCAAGGAAGTTCATTTACCAGAGCGCCAAGCAAAGCCATAGTCAGAGTTCCAAAGTCAAGAGTCCAGAGATTAGCTCAAGGTATCAGGAACTAGGTGCTGGGAGCAAGGAACAGGCAAGAGGAGGACTTGTAAGAAGTTTGCCACAAGCAAAAGGAAGCTTCCAGGCAGGCAGTTATATAGCTCAGGCACAGGTGTGGCCAGTCACTGCTTCTTGAACTTAATTAAGGAAGCCTCCCTTTGCTCAGCTCTCTTGAGTCTCCACCTTGTTTGTGGGCTGATTGGCACAGGCTCCAAACCATCTTCAGAATCGGATCTCTGTTGCCCTAAAGGAGCAGGCAGAGGAATGTCCAAGCCTGCTTGGTCCCTGGCAGCAGGGGGAGCTCTTGAGCTGCAGGACTCATCTCCAACTGGAGCCACAGGGATCAACAGCTGCTGCTCGTCATCAGCAGCTCTGACAGGGGCTTCAGTTATCACAGAGTGAGGAGCGCGATCCTGCCATGGTGGCTCCCACTGCAGCTCTTGCCACCTCGATCGGCCAGGGCAGGTGGGGGACAAGGTGTTCACTCCTATCCGTGGATTTCAGTATCCGCGAGGGGGGCAGAACCAATCCCTCGTGGATACAGGGGTCCTACTGTATTCTATAATCTGAATACTGCTAAAGATAAATGATTGATTTACATCCCAATAACTACAATGCCAAAATTCAGGGACACATATCAGGACAATTATTTATTCATTAAACAATTTTTTTAATGAATTCTGCCCTCCAAATAAATTCTTAAATTTGCTCACCAAAATTATCCCTATCTTCCTCCCCTTTCTCTTCCAAATAAAACAAAATCAATACCTGTTACTTAATGAATCCAGATTGCATACTATTTTCTATTTCCTAAAATGAGAATGGATATTTAAAACGGAAACTAGAACAGCACAACTATATTCACTGAGTGTCAACAAAGTCATAAAAATGCTAGGTAGAACAGACAAACATAGAAGCAAAATCATTTGTGTCCAGTTAAATTAGAATATGTTGAATAGCTGGAAGACAAGAAAGCAAACATGGTAAAAGGAACGGAACAAGTTGCAAAACCAAGAGAATTGCTCCGGGAGGAGCAATTTTCTGTACTTCTTCAACCTGGAAGATACATGTATTATCCACGGTGAGCAGTGTATGAAATAAAAGTTAAGAACATAGTTGGAAAATGACATGTTTTAATATGTCTGTAATCCATCTAAACCTCCTCACGGGCAAGAAGAATTTGGCATGTCATTCCCCGGGATATGCTAGTTTCCTGTATGTGGGAAAGCATTCCGACAGGCAATATTCCCAAAGCATTTAACTGCCGTCATGAACCCCTCAGCTGGTTTATTTCACTAATAATTCCCTTTGCTTTCTGTCCCAGCTGCAAAAGAATGGCCTGTCACATTCTCTTTCATTTCCTCAACATGACAACTGATGTGTAACACTTTCCAAAATCAATTCATAATAGGCTAAACTAAAGTTACATAATTTGCTATGCACTCAATGGATGCTCAAAGTTACACATTTTAATTCATTCTATATTTAAATACTTTCATATTTGTGAAAGGCTAAAAGGGGCATGATAAAGACAGAGAGGGCCCATCTGCAGGGAATCTCTGCAGCTGTCCCCTTCCATTTCCCTTTCCAAAATGTGGCAATGGTGGGGAGGAATTGCTGCGGGGCTTCTCTGATGCTCTAAATATTGCTGTAAATATTATAGGCATCCATTAAAAATATAAAAATAGTACAAGCATCTAAAAGTGTCCATAGCTAAAATGAAGGCAGTGATCCATACTCCTCCCTTCCATGGAAATACGAGTAAGGGAGAGAAGCAGTAGCTAGTTAGACTTGTGATTGGCTTGAAACTCCTATCGGAGTGCAGTTCCTGAGGCTTATCAAGGACAAGATGGTGGCTATTTGGACATCATCAGATAGTAGAACAGTGGGTGCCTAGGTAGGAAAAAGGCGGATGGGAACCCTCATTTCCAAACTACTATCATGCTAGACCATTTCAACAGAAAATCTGAAAGAAATTATTTGAGTGGGTGGGCATATAGATATATAGATAGATAGATAGATAGATAGATAGATAGATAGATAGATAGATATAGATATATATAGATATATATAGATATATACACACACACATACACACATACATACTAGTGTACATACCTGGCGTTGCCCAGGATGTTATTTTCTCATAGGTAATGTTTGTTAGAAAGATTTGAGATCCTGTGTCTCTAATTCCACAAATTGTCTTGTCCAGTACCAGTAACTTTCTGCCATATTCTCCAATCCAATCTGTATTTGGAGTTATTAACATACAGAGGTTAATATACTGCCCTCCTCCTTGCTGCTAGGCCTCATCTCCATAGCAACCGGCCTGGCCCAAGAGCTCCCTGGCTGAGAATTCTAAAGGCCCCTTCCTAAACTGCAAACCTCAGGATTCCCTAGAATCTTCTCAGGCAGCCAATCATACGAGGTCAGGTCTTCACCTGAAACAGACAAACTTTGACTTTTATATATTATATTTTGTATGATACAGAGCAATCAAAGGAATGTGATCCTTCCAGGAACGGCTTTTTTTTTTTATGAAAAATAATCACTCTTCATTGTATTTACTGTGTGTGAGAGTAGGTGTGTGTACAAGCCTTTTCCCCCACACTTCTACCTTCTGATCCAGACATTCTTCCTTCTTATTCCTTCAACAGAAAAGCCCTCATACTTGGATGTGGATATTGACAGAGAAGGAGGAGAAGGCAGAGATGCAGCAGAAGCTTCTCCCGTAGTAATATTCCAAGGAGAGCCAACATGGTGTAATGATCTGAGCACAGGATTTTGACCCTGGAGCTCAGGGTTTGATTTCCCCTTGGCTATGGAAACCCATTGGGTGACCTTGGGCAAATTACAAATTCTCTGCCCCCAGAAAACCCCTTAGGTTCACCTTAGGGACACCACAAGTCAGAAATGACTTGAAGGCACACAACATCAAAAAAACTTTACAAGCCTATGCATACTTATCTAGAGGTAAGTTCCATTAAATTCAGGTGGATCTACTTCTCTGTAGATTCACATAGCCTTTTTTTTCTTTAAACCTGTTTACTAGGTGCTGTCAGATTTCTGTTTCAGCTTCCTGTGCCTGTCAGTGAAGCAGCTTGATCTATCATATGCACTTGAATAAAAAGAGAGGGGGAGCTATAGCGTTTTCTTGCTACTTGTGGGTGTGTTTCATAGAATTTTGACATTTCTTTCTTGGGAATTTAATTTCACCCACTTCCCAGCCTGGTCTCCATGCCAAACTCAGGATTTTTAGTTCTTTTCTCCTCAGCCCTCAACTTTTTGAGGTTCTTCTTTTCTTGACACAGTTTGTTGTGTGTGTGTGTTATTTTTTCTAACATTTGCAAGCAACAGTGAGAGGCCACATTTGCCTTATCAGTGGTTCCAACTCCTTTTCCCTTCAGTGTGTAACAGTTACCTAAATACAGCAGAGTCAGGGTAGATTGGTTGAACATGCCTGAAATGTCTGCCCACCCAAACAAGCATGGGAGACGTTTGTGGGTGATATTATGGGGAAGAAGAGATTACTGACTCTACCGCCTGTTTCTGATGGTAGGTTAGGGCATATTCTTTCTGCAGTATGAAAGTGAGGCTAAGCTTGCAAGGAGTCCACTGACTGGAATGCTGACAGCAAACAGAACAGTCCAGTACAATCAGCAACCAGCACAAGCACTTAGATTTTGCCTATATAGCTATATAGCCATTATTTTCACACATTTTTTTTTTTTTTTGAAAAAGAGAGAAGTAATTTACTACTAACTCATCTTTGTAGTAATGACCATGTATTCCAATGTGGAGGGTCCATAGTTAAATATGTTATAGAGAGGAACTCAAAGTAAGTACTAGGGAGTTAGGAAATCAATATAGAATGTCTACAATATATCCTACTTTTCTCTCAACATGAGAATCAAGGCAGCTTAGAACATAAATTTAACAATATGAAAAACATGTAATGGCATTTTAAAAAAAATCATATAGTGTCCATGTAGAAACAACACATGCTAATGTTATTTAAACTGCATTAAATATTAATAACATGTTTACTTTTTTAAAAAAATATACAAATAAAATACTTTTGTAAAAGATGAAATTAAGTCAGTACCTTTCCATTCTACTAGCTAGTACACAGCAGACAGATTTACTTCTTTGTGAACAACTGGGTAGAATAGTGCCCACAGATTTTTTAAAAATTATATTTAAAATGTATATATAGCTTCTGCAGTATATTCACGTTTAGTTTTCTCTGCTATTGTTATAGTTTTAATATATTTACTCTCATTTTTATGGTTTTACTGGATTTTATCAAGACATATTTTGTTTTTTATGGTGATATTCTAAGATGTAAGGACATCAAATGTACTGCCAATAAATAAATAAATAAAATATACTACAGGAAGTATATTTGGATTTCTTCTTTCTTTTTTAAATGGTCTGAATGTTCCTGGAAAAGGGACAGATATTCCTCAATTTTTCTCCAACACTTCCATCATTCTTTTGCATATAAACATGAAAGATTTCTCTAGCCATCCACACTGTGACCTGCTCTTGAAGATCTTCTGAAGAACTGTGCTGATAGAACTCCAGTTCATTTATTTCTTAGGGTGTTCTCATCACTTCAGTGGTTGTTTTCCCTCTTGGTTTACTCTTTCTCTGTGTATATGCCTTCAAGTCAACTGTCAACTTAGGCAAGGAATACTGAGGCAAGGTGGTTTTGCCAGTTCCTTTTTCCTGAAACACAGACTACAACACTTGCTATTCTTTGGCAGTCTCTCATTCCAGTACTAAACAGATCTGAGCCTGCTTAGATTCCAAAATCAGACAGGATTTGGTGCCTTTAGGATATTTGGATATTGTTGGTTTACCCCCCTCATCTCTCCATCTCATATACCATCTGAAGAACATTTTTACCACAAATTCATAGAACCTAAAATCAAGCTAAGTCCTTTACTTTCATAGACTGCCAATCATCTTTCATATTGCTTCACAGCTGTAGTTTCTGAACTATTTTTGCTGTTCTGAAATGTTGATTCTCCAGCCTGTGGCTTCCTTTCCTCTATGGAGAGAGTAGAATAGGCCAAATCTCATTTGGTCAAATGCAAGCACACTGGTTTAAGCTTGCCTATGAAAAGATGTGGACAAATTGTGCTGCAGATTCAGTATTAGAACAGTGTGGCTCTGACAAGGAAGCAAATGAAATGTCAAAGGAATAAAATAAATTAGTTCAATCTATGTAGTGTTACACATAGGTGTGAAGTCATATAATCCAATTCTCTATAGGGTAATGTTACCGCTGTGGTACAATGCTGCCTGACATTTTCTGAAATGAAAAATTACAGCCTCCAGTTGCTGGCAATGCTGGAAAGAGAGAAGAATCTACCACTGTTTCAAGAAATATTTAAACAAATGTTGAGAGAGGCAGAAACTAATTTCAAAAGATTTCCAAATTTCATTTGATATTTTGAATTTTTCAGTGCAACTAACTGATAACCCTGAATTCTATTGGTTAGTCCTAGAAATGTTCCTGTAGGGTTTTACAGGCCACATAAATTTTAGTTGGCAACTCCTCAGCCTGTGCACATACCATTACAATGGCCCTTTTCACACGTTCCCCATTTGCGCAGCTGGGGGGCATCTTGCACGAAAAAGCTCAGCAAGAACGCTGCCACTTCCCTGCTGCTTCGTCCCACAGCTCGCTTCCTGGTCGTGCGACCGTTGCGCTAGCGCCCTGCCCCTTCCTTCCACAGTGCAGCCTGGGAGCTGTAGGCTGCGCTGGGGGAGGAAGCGCGACCGGCCCAGCTCACCCGACGCACCACATGGCAGGTAAGTGCGCGAGGGCCCTGGGAGCATTGTGCGACCGCACAGTATTTTCGGTTCCCAGCCGAAAATAAGAAAATGCGCACATGTCGCACTTTAGGCTTATGAGCATCGTGTGAATGGGAGAGCGTCGTACAGACCGATGCTTCCATTCACGTGATGCTCAAGGGGCCCTCTTGCAACAGAAGCTGCGTGTGAAAAGGGCCAAAGTTTAGATGTAATTGAATAAGAACCTGGTAAAACCTATATAAGGTAGAATATAGAGCCCGAGATTCATAGAGTGTCTGCCTTTTGACTGCCTCGCAATAAGAAGGGAAAGGCTTGTTTAGATTTTGAGTCTGGGAAGCATGTCAGGTGTTCCTTTAAAGAATCTAATCTGACAATATATAGTAGGATGTATTCTAAAAGTGGAGTGTGCACTAGCCTCTGGTCTACTGAACAAAAAGGCAAAATGTAAATCTCGGATTGGATAACTGATACACTGAGTGGGTGTCATGAGACAATAAAAGAGCTAAGTTAGCACCGTGCAAAAGGCCTACAATGCAGGGAAGAGAAGGCAATGGTGTAGCCTTCCCAAGAAAAGTTCCTGATAAGCCTCACTAAAAAGCTGATTCTGATAGGGCTAGGAGATATATGTTTATATGTGATGAATGCAGTTAAGACTTACTTAAGAAATGCTTAACCCTTGAATGCCTTTTACACAAAAGCTTGTTAGAGTTGAAATATTTATCAAACAGGTGAGGTTGCATGGATAATTAGTGGAGTGTAAAATGGCTAAGATATGATAAGGGACAAGACTGCGAATCTGTAAAAGTTTTTAGGAACCATCTGTATAAAGATGTAGAAAACATTATGGAAAACTAATCTGATTAGGATGATATGAGATTGCTACATGTTAACTGGTTAAGAAGGCTGATATTCTTAACGTGTATAACTTATTGCCAAACCTGTTAAAGAGCTGAATAGAGAAAGTCCTAATGAATGTCCTAATGAATATGATGTGATGGCTATATGACTTAATATAAGATGCCTTGTATGTAATATAATAGAATATAACCATGCTGAAGTGCCCAGACATTGCTTTTTGATAGAATATATATATGTCTGTGTATTATAAATAAAAACTTATAATAAATAGCCTAAAAGAGTATCAACAGAGTATGTTCCTCCTTCTCATATGAACATCCTGAATATCCAAGAGTTGAAAATATTTAAATAGAGTGGTGATGTTAATCTGATATGTCTGGTTTAATTACTGTTGTACATTGGGAAGTGTGGTGACCAGATGTTGATTGAGGTGAGCCCAAATAGGACCCAGAATTAGCTGACAAGTGGCAAGGACCCTCAATCCCACAGTCTAAGAGAAGGGGAACCACATCAGTTTCTAGGGAAAAGAAATAATTTAATTTCTCCCTACTGTGAGAGCATATTTGAAAACTGTGCAGATTTCAGACATTCTCATGGAAACGGAAAAAGTCTCTCCTCACCCACTGTCTTCTTGTCCTGATAAGGTCCTGTTGTGGCACATAGGATTGTCATCTAGTTATGTTCTGTGAGCTGGTACATGACAGTCCTGTCATCGCCTGAGACCTCCAAGGGTCTTCAGATGTCCCAGAGAACTGTATCACTATACACGAGCTGGGCCATCTTTCCCCTGACATCTACATAGCTGTGCAGGTGAAAGACAGTGGTTAACGTATTTGCGGGGAAGAGACAGCCCTCTAGGTCTTTTGGTGGGGGATTGGGGGAATAGGCTTAATTTTTGCCTCATCAAAGTTTCCTGATAGCCAAGAAGTCCCTTTTTTATTGCTGTTTTTAGCTGTCTTTGAATATTATTTCCATTCCTAGATAGCTCTAACTAGAGTAGGCTCATACCATCAATTGTAGAATGTCGAGTCAACACATACACAAAGTCTGCTTAGACTAACAATAAGATACATTTATAGTAGCAAATGATTTGACTGAACAAAACCTCCCAAAATGCAAAGTCAAATTGTTTGATTCTGTCGTTTGGTATAAGATCATATGGTGTTTCAGTGAATTTCGAGTCAAAATATGTGAGTAAAAACAAGGAGACATTGTTCTGAAGCAATAGCCTACAGAGTTCCCAGGGTTGAAAGTACAAAGTTTTAATTTGGTTGAAAATATTATTTCCAAACTTAAGTGTTATTTGCTTTAGCTGTGCAAAATTGACTGTAGTTATGATTAACAATTTGCAGCTAGTGCAATTTGAATAAATGAGCAAACTATTCTACAGTATTATACGAACCAAATGTTTAATGACTACAATATGTAAGCAGCCAATATCTTGTTGATTTAAATACACAGGCACAGGTTGACAGAAAATGATTGTTATATTGGTTAATAGTAGAATTCTATACATGTCAGTTTACAACCGATAGTAATACAGATAAATGTGCTTCTGATTATAGCTGCAATCATAAAAGCAGAAATAGGCTACTATGTCCCTCCAGGTATTTTCTGACTCCACTTCCCATCAACCCTATCTAGCACAGACAACGATGAAGGATGTTGTACTTTAGAGCCCAAAAACATTTGGAAGGACATGGTTCTCCACCTCTACAGAAATGCAATTAATCTGAAAAGATTAAGGGGATCACCACTATTCTCTGAGGAATGTGCTGCTCCCACGACATTACAAATCTGTTTTTCAACACATACAGTAGCAGAAAAGCTTTTACCAAAAAAACAAAACAAAACAAAAAAACCTCAGATCATTTTATATTTTAATTTACTAAGTAATGCCAGAACATAAGAGCAATCATGCTGGATGAGACCAAAAAAAGGCCAGTTTAGACCAGCTTTCTTTTCCCAAAGTGGCTATCTATAGGCTTACAATGAATAACACTATGGATTGAAAGTTGGTACCATTAATAGATTATTGGGTTTCCCAATGCTTTAGAAACCTCTGTGAAAAGAGCAGATCAGTCACAGAGATCCCACATAGTTTGTGAGGTCGATCAGGCAACTGTTCTAAGGGTCTTATCACACGGAGGTGTCATACTGCGGGAATCAATCTTATCACATGACCTTATTGCTCAGCAGCAGCTATTGTGTTGCAATCCATATGAAATGTGACTTTTTCATGCTTTAAATGCTTTAGATAATCCATTAGTGACTCTCTTTCCTGCAACAATCTCCTTTCCTGCAGTCTCCTCATAGCACTTCCTTCCACAGCTGATCCAGTAGTGGGTGTGGTGTGGGCATTCCTAGTTTGTCCCAGCCTCAGCTGCTCCCAAGGAGATATTTGACCAATAGCTTTTTAAGCATTTGACAATTTGATTAAGCTTGTCTATTTTTATTTTCATTATCACTGCACACTATAATCTAGACTTTATGTAGGAGATGCCTGTGAGAACCTATGACAGACGTTCAACCTATATTAAATGTGTGTATTTCAGCTTTCAATCATTCTAAATCAGAAATCAAATGGAGTTTTCTTTCCACTGTCAAGAAATCTTATCTGTGTAAGGCACTGGAAACCACAACTATAAATATAAATCCAACCTTTGTCTCGAAAATATACAGATATAAGAAACATGTCCAGAAATTAAGATACAGTGCCAGGCCTAGTTAATACTTAACAGGGAGATTTCCAGGGAATGTCAGTTGCTGTTGGCTATATGCAGTGTAAAACAAGGTGAAACTTTATCTGAAGAAATCTTGTCAAAATAATCCTATGATAGACTCTCCATAAGTTCACCTCAAAAGCTTACAAGAACAATAAAACCATGTTAAGTGCAAAACATAATTTCTTAACAACTTAGTGCAATGGCGTATAACCCTCTGTTGGTTGCCAAAAGTCATGAAATGGAATAGTTAAGCAGTTTAACCTGTTTCTACAAAAAAAAAAAAAAATGATGTGGAAGTTGCCAAGGTCTACATTATTTTATGAATGTATGGAATTCTTTTACAGGTCTATATAAGGTTCTATGAAATGTTTATACTCTGAAGTATAGAAGATTTGTTATTCTTTTTGGAGATATAATGTATTGCCACCCTAACATACACCATTTCTGCACCATACTGTGATCCTGTGATGTCCCAGTTTCATCCCAGCAGTCACACTGCTGGGATGGGATAGGGACCTGAATGCTCCCCTCTGCACCTGGCCTGCTGTTGGCAGATGGGTAATTTTTGGGACATGCTCCTCCATTCTGCAGTGCAGCCAGTATCTTCCTGTGCTGCTCTGAGGAAGGAAGCACTTGATAGTGCTTCCACCCTTCCCACACAGCTGCCAATGACACGATCATTGCGCGAAAGGAGGCCATTACTGGATTTGTTCTGGTAACGGTACACTGTGTGATCATAACAACTGGGAATGTGACAGGAGCAGAACCGCAATGATGTCATGCAATGACACGTGTTGCAGACTGGCTTCAATGTGTTCCCATGCCAAAATGGTGGCATTATGCAGAAATGGCCATAGTAAATAATGTTTTGTAAGCCAGGCCTTCCTAGCTTCCCAAAATTTATAAGACTTTGAAGATATTTGTCAGTTGTTCTACTTGCTATGTCAAGTTCCACTGCTAATGCTATGATTAAGAAATGGCCACTTACTATTAAGTGACATTTTGTTGAAAGCTTATCCTGTATTATATCTTGCCAAGTATCTCTCAGTTTCCTCATTGATCGACTGCTGAGGATGTGGAACAGGGTCTTCATAGTGCCCCCCCCCGTGGAATTCTCCTTCCCAAGAGACCAGGCTGGTTTCCTTCTGCTTTCCTTTCACCACCAGTCAAAGATCTTTTTGGTCAAACAAACTTTTTAATGAATAACTGTTTGTAGGGAACCTTTTTTATGGTGTGTGTGTGTAAGTGTGTGAATGCACTTTGTTTTAACTTTGTTGTGCTTATGAAAGATTTTATACTTTTTAAAAAATGAATTATTTTAATGTAATAATTTTGGAATTGTACTGGATGTGATGGCTTTTATATTTATTCATCTCCAGTATCATGTCTCCCCCCCCTCTGGTATTGGAGGAATTTCACCTGAGATCAAAAGACTTGATTAATCAGTAAGAGTTCACATATCCCTTATTTACATTAGTGTTTGAATTTTATTTAAGTACTGGTATCTTCCCACTTGAGAGCAAGCATTTTATAGTGGTCTGAGCATTGGAATATGATCCTGGATTCAGGGTTCAATTCCCTGCTCAGGCATGGAAACCCACTGGGTGCTCTTGAGTGTGTCACAAACTCTCAGCCCCAGAAAACCCCATGATAGGCTTGACTTAGGGTCACCATAAGCCAGAAATGAACTGAAGGCACACAACAACAACAACAACAACAACAACAACAACAACAACAAAAAGCGGAGTGAACTTTTTTTTTAATTGCAAAATTTGTTCAGAAGGAGTTTGCCTTTTCTTTCCTTTAAGATCCGCTGATGGTATAAAGAAGTGTGGAAGATTGCGATTAATGATAAGTTAACGCGTCGAATTAAGGCCAAAAAGGAAATAATGAAGGGGAATTATTTTGAAGCAATATGGAAGATATTTGTGGAAAAGGTTTTAATAAAAGAGGAAGGTTTCATACCTCCACAAGAAGAATTACAATTCTGGAAGGTGGAGTAAGTTGAAACATAATTGGCTCTGGGGGGTAGGTTCACTTTTAGGAATAGTTTGATATGTTTAGTAATAAGATCATATTTAGTCATGGTAATAGATTAAATGTAATTGAAAACTATAGCGTTAAGAATGAAATTATTGTAACAATAATGAGAATGAGATCTAGATATAGGTAACAAAAGTATATAAGCAGTATGATATATAATATGTTGAATAAGTATATGATTGTAATGGAATTGTAGAGAAATAACAATGTAAGCTTGTTTTTTGTTGAAATTGTTTTTCCCCCCTCACTGTTATGTGTGTTTTTCTTTTTTGTTCTGTTCTTTTTCCCTTATAATCAATAAAATTTAAATTAAAAAAAAAAAGATCAGCCAATGGATTTCCATGTCCGACCAAAGATTAGAACACTGACCTCCAGAGTTACAGTCCAACATTCAAACTGCTACCCCACACTGGCTCTTTTTCACATATACAAATATGTATCAGTATTAGAGTGCCTTGTAGAAAATTGTATATTATTTTGAAAAGCATTTGCCATGCAAAATCCACTAGGCTGGGTAGAAGAGTTCAAAAAGAGCTAAGGATGACAGAGTGGACAAAAGCATATTGTTTTAAAAAACATGCTTGTTAGATTATTCTTGATTTCCACCTCCCAGGTGAAAATGCAAAGCACCTAAACCATTTCAGAAATTACCAATCACTGTTTCCCAAGCTAGACAAAACCAGAAAACTAGTATTTCAGTAGAATTGTTTTAAAAATATTGAAGATAACTTTCATATACCAGACAAAAAGAATACAGATTATTAACAAGGCAATTGAGGCAGTTTCTATGTCGTTCTTAATCTAGAATTCTTTTATTCCTTCTAGCAATATCACTCCAATGGAAAACAGTCCTCTCAGATCCGCAGCCTATATTTATAATTTTATTCTCTTTACTTCTTGTAAATTCAGCTTCATTGGAAAACAACAGAGAACTTTTGGGAGTTTAGCTTCTCACCGTTTTAGAGTGCTTGTGGTGAATTAAATTTTAAAAGGTTTGGACACTGACAGTCACAATAATTTTAGACACTTTTCACAACCTTGTTTAAAACCTCTGAACCTTTCAAGGCTCTCTCTTCTCTTCATCAACACTTTAAAGAACGCTGACTGACCAAACTTCAGACAAGCTCCCTCAGGACAACGGTACCTTCTTCCTAATATGCCGCTTGACAGGTACTTTAAAGTCATTAGGGTTTTTTCCCCAAAAACTTCCTTCAAAGTCCAAATGTCTTTATTTCACCCTGGTGCTTATCGCAATTTTCTTCAAAGTGTACTTTAAAATGCAGCACTCAAAACAAAGCCACAACAGCTAACACCCAATGTTCTGTGGGTACAATTCATACATTTTACCTTATTTGTTGGGAGAGAGATGTAAGAGAAATTTGTTGGATTTGTGGTTCTGCATGTAAATATCTACTTTTCAAGGAGCAGGAGGAGAAAGCCTATTGTCTCAGAAATCAAAATGTTCCGAGGCTTTTGATGTATTTAAGAGGGGAATATATATATATATATATGTCCATGCATTCATTTAATTTTGTAAAAATGCATATGCACAACAATACATGCAAAAACATGTACATAGGAAAATATGCACAAACATATATTCATTCATACAGGAAAATATTCATGTGGGGACAAAAGCAAAACAATGCACAGGAGGGAATGAGGATGTAGATAGAAAACTAAGAAAGTCAACAAAAATGAGACTGACAGAAATGTACAAATCCAGCCAAAGGAATGAACTGTTGAAGGCAATTAAACATCCTGGCTAGATTCCAAATTATAACAGAACTTGTTTTCTATGCTCAAGATAATTTTGGACTTGTGTTTCTGTCCCCCATGCTGCACCGCACACTGTAGCCTTTTCCTCCATACACTGTTATAATGGTATTATTCCACTTTCAACATCCCATGGAATTCTGGGGTTTGTAGTTTACTGAGGCCAAAGAACTCTCTGGCTGGAAATTCTAAAGACCCTTCCTTCAACTGTGGCATCTGAGCTTTGAACAAAAAACCTACAGTCTTTTGCTCCAACACCCACTACACAGAAGGCAAACTAATCATATTATGACACATGGGCCCTTTTCGCACGGGCCTTTGCTCGCGCGACAGCCCCGTGAGCCTCGCGGGAGTGGGAGCGTCGCTCCGCATGACGCACTCCCACTTCCGCCCGGCTCACGGGGCTGAAGCGGCGCGAGTGCGGGTTTTTTGATTTTCGCGTCCAAGCGAAAATCACCCCGCGCTCGCGCAACGCTCCCGGTGCCCACCCGCACTTACCTTTCGTGCGGAGCCTCCGGGAGCCGGCCGGGTTGCGCTTCCTTCCCTCCGCCCCTGCGGAAGGAAGGAGCTGGGTGGGGAGCTAGCGTGACGGACACGACGCCCGCTTCGCGCGCGCGGGGGGGAATCCGGCGCGTGCGGGGGAGGAATTCGGCGCGACGCCGCCCGCTTCATGCGCGCGCGCAGGGGGGAATCCGGCGCGAGGTCTCCCGCTTCGCACGGGGGAGGGCGGCTTGCACGGCAAGCCTCCTTCGGTGCCGCTTCCCCGCTCGTTCCTTCGCCTGTGGAAGGAAGGAGGGGGAAGCGGCAGCCTCCCGGAGGAGCCTTCTTGCGCTTGCCGGCTTCCCCCGCTTGCGCTAGAAGCCTCAGTGCGAAAAGGGCCATGTAGTGCAGCAAAGAAAGTGAGCACAAAACAGAAGAGAAGTCCCAAATGCTGAATCCTACATAGTTACCTCCACAAAGCATACAAAATCCAGCAAGGCTAAAACAAAAACAAAACGAAACAAAAAGGCAGAAAAACCAATCTAGCAAGAGCTCAGGTGTATTTTGACATATATAGCATATAAACATTTATCCCCTCTCCTCTCTGCACAGTCAAACTGTGGCTTGCTCCCCTATCATCTCTAGGACGCAGGGGAATATGAACATCCAGTATAGGGTTTTTTTGTCCTGTCTGTGCACCTGTGCTTTTTTCTCTGTGCTTTAGAACATTGACTCCACCTGCTACCACCCTTTTCCTGAAAATGGCTCTGTGGCATTCCTAGCACCATGCTCGTGACCAAAAATATAGTTGAAGACACCAGTATCTTCAATATACAAACTCGTAGAAACAATGGCTCAATTATTTATGCTTGATTGGGGGGGAGCGCAACAACTCTGGAATGTTTTCCTTGTAGTTTTTCCTTTACCAGCATATTATCTATAAACATATAGAACATATAGAACAGGAGGACTACTCAAAAATCATTGTTGATTGTTCCAGCAGCCTGATTTCAATGAAACCTGTTTATAGGTTTTTCCTTAAAATCAGCAATGGGTATAAAGTTTAATGCATAAGTCTAATGCCAAAATGCTTACGAGATGAGCCCATTTGCAGATGAAGAGATGACTCTGCTACTGTCATTAGGAAGTAGATTTTAAAAGCTTGAATATTTGCATTATTGATGCTGGACTTACATTTACTATTCCGTTGTGAATACATGGCAGAATACTATCTATTATTACATTGTCCCAATAGTTTCTGTGTATATACTTCTCTTTATCACTCCTCTGTTTTAGTTGTGGGTATAATCACTGATACGTCTAGTTATTTTGCATTGACTTTCATTTTTAACAACAACAACAACAACAACAACAACAACAACAACAACAACAAACAGATCAGGATAGAGACCCACAAAAAAGCCAATGGGGAATTTCATTTATACCAAATAATAAATTTGATTGTGTTCATCTATGATTTCTTTTCCACTGTTCTGTTCAGAGCAGTTGTCATTGCTGGTACATTCACATCAAGATTGATTTGACTATGTTCCATAAAAATAGCTAGCAATTATTTTGAAATAGTTTCTCTCCCTTCCTCCCTCCCTCCTCTCTCTCTCTCTGTATGTAAAAAAATGTTAAGAATTCTGTGCCTTAGCTCATCATACCCCCTGCTATGTTACCTGAAAAACTACTATACAATCAAACAATATAATGGAAAAATAAATGAGCCACTGAAATCTTAGAAGTAGTATGTATTGTGTATCACACATTTCTGAGTTGCTCCCATATCTATATAGAATTTCAAGATAAGTAGGCTTCTAGAGTCAGTTCTGAAGGACAATGAAGTTCGTAATATAAAAAAAATCAACCATAATAAAACCATCTGTATTCTCTACTGCCATAAAGATTGCAATTTACAGTCTGCTCGCCAAGCACAAAGCACAAACAAACTACTGGAGTACCCATGACATAATGAATAGGAGTGCCACTGTAACATCACCTACTTCATTCATTATTTGCATTTATTACCACTTCATGCTGCAAATAACAAGCACAAATTTAACCTTCTACTGAAAAGCACTCTCTTGTACAGGTCTATTTAAAGTGTTGATCCACTGAATTAAGACAACAATAGTAATTTTCAAAAAACCCTTTGATCACTGAAGTGTATATGTGCACATGTGCCATGAAGCTGCCTGTTGACTTATGCCAATCTCTAGATGCTGAATTTTGTGAAGGAGCAGTGTGTTATGAAACACTGTTGACTATCCCACCTAGTCTGCATGATGAACAGGTACAGAAACTAAGGCCATTTCCGCACGAGACTATTATAGCGCTATGATTCCACTTTCAACATCCTATGGAATCCTGGAGTTTGCAATGCCGGCCCCTCCCAAAACTGCAAACCCCAGAATTCCATAGGATGTTGAAAGTGGAATCATAGCGCTATAACAGTCTCGTGTGGAAATGGCCTAAGAAATAAATGTTGATAGGATTATAAAACAAGGTTTTATCAAACAATGTGGGCATTTCCTTCATTTATTTATTTTAACCAGAATACCTCTGAAGCTCCTTCTTTTTGGTGATCTATAGCCATCTATGAGGTATGATAGCACTCCTGTCAAAATATACTTAATTCTGAATGTTTGGCACCCTCCATTTTTTAAAAATTTAAAAAGGGGGATTTTTACCCCCCCTCCAATACTTGTAAATATATATTCTCCAGGGTACATATAAACACATCAAAGTAACATTGATACAATATTTAACACAGGAAAATCAACATGCCAATATACAGGGTTTGAGGTCAACCATCCCATATGCTCTAAAATCGCAATGAATATTCATTTAAAAACAGATAACAGACTTGTCAACCCACAGTTTAAAACAAACAAACAAAACAGATTGAAATTCTCATTCTCTGTTGAAAATAGGAAGGGAGGTAAATATATCATTTGTCTGGTTTCATGAGAAAAACGAAGTCTATACATTCTCAAAAAACACTTTACTGGTAATTTCTTGTGCACCATATCTGTCCACCTTCCTATTCCACTTCTCCCTTACCAGCCTCCCACTGGATCTTGTAATTAACAGTGTGGGACACACAGACATCACAGCTGAAGGAAGCAGCACTACTGATATTGGAAGGAGAACTGTCCCACCAATAAATCATCTTTGGTTATTACATTTCTTTCTTTCTTTTTTCCTTATTTATGACCAGAAAGATAGCTCAGAACATCTTTTGAAGTGAATTTGCTCCACAAAGGGATGCCTGAAAGCACAATATGGTATATGGACAGAATATTAAATATATAGTTGAGATGGACAATGACATTTTAAGCCTGGGTCCCTGTTGATACAACTAAAAAAAAAAAAAAACCATTCAATCAATAAGAATCAATCAATGTACATCAACACTTACATAAGTGATATTGATTCACTGGGGGAATTTGGTTAGTCAACATTTGTGTACATTCCATAGATTCATTGGGAGCTTTTTACTTGGGAATAGCAATTTGATTTAGGCCTGGGATAAAACGTTCAGATATTGTTGGACTGCACTTCCCAGCATTTTCCCCCCGCTGGCTATGTTATCTAGGGCTGATAGAAGCTGCAGTCCAAAAAGAAGTGTAGTGCACACAATTTCACTCCTGGTGCAGGCCTTGGCTTCTATTTTATACTACAATGTCTTCTTGGAAAAAATACACTGCAATAATTATCCCTTTAATGTTTATCCTTAAAAAAAACTTTTTGATTTTTAATCCATCTATTCCCTAGATCCTATCACAGCATTTATTTCCATGGCGTTAAGCTTTTAAAGTGACAAACAAAAGCCATTATCTGTTGCTTGAATAAGCTTTCAACTTCCTGTATCTCTTAATAAATTCACTGGTTTACACACCAATTGTGATTTATACTGATCAGCATTTTTGTTCAGTTAAGTAGTTGCATGAATATGAATTTGGCTGGGCCAGCTTCCAATATTCCAGTGTTAATTTTCATCCCTAAAATGGAAGTAACACTAACATATCTAAAGGATTGCTCCCCGAACTGCACAGAAACAGCACATGTTTTCTTCTACTCTGAACTGTGGAGAACTGAGATATACCTACAATCAGGGCAGTGGTGCAATAGGCCAGAGTCCTGTATCAGTTATTTAATTAAGGTCATTTCTACACTAGCCTGTTACAGTGCTATTATTCCACTTTCAACATCCCGTGGAATTCTGGGCTTTGTAGTTTACTGAGGCCAAAGAGCTCTCTGGCTGAGAATTCTCAAGGCCCCTCCCTAAACTGCAAACCCCAGAATTCCACAGCATGTTGAAAGTGTAATAATAGCACTGTAACAGGGTGGTGCAGAAAGGGCATAAGGAACCTCCTGTGGCCATTTCCTGCAAATCGGATGGAAACATCATTTACCCATCTTCCAGTCACCAGTGGAATGGATCCCCTTCTCTTTGTGCAGCCTGGCAAACTAGGTTTCATGGGGAAATATGACTGTGGCAGTAGTATCAGAATCATGACTAAAATAGTGATTGTGAATATGAAACAGTTATGGATGAGTAAAGCTAGGAAACTGTTTCATGTTCACAATTGCTACCCCAAACTGTGTGGTGAGAAAGAGATCCATTCTGCAGCATGAGTGGATAGCAGGTTTTGCAGGGAAAACAGGCCAAGAGATGTTAATGTTGCTTAGTAAAGTACACTTGACTAGGTAAACTGATGGGATTCTGGTCATAATTCAGAAAATTAAAAGTTGAGTATAAATGAAATGGCCTAGATCCCAATAGTAGGGATGGAAACAATATTTAAAAATGGTTGAAAAACAAGTTTCTCAAGTGTCAGAAAACCTTGATGAGGAGAATCCTAGACAGGTAAGAATTTTCATAGTTTTGCATTGCTTTCTGTAAAAATGTAAACACTGAGCAGAAAAAAATGCTATTTTCTTCTTGCACAGAAAACAACCTGCTCTGCAAGGGAGAAAACAACATTTCTGCACAAAAATAAGATTTCTACATTTCCATTTTCAACATCCTATGGAATCCTGGGGTTTGCAGTTTCTACATGTAAAATGCTGCTTTCTGTGGAGGAATGTAATTCTCAGTCCAGAAATGCATTTTCTGGGGAGGGGTTTGCATTTTTGGCACAGAATAAATCTCAAAATATTCATAGTTTTAAAGGCTTTCTCACCATAAGGAGGAAAATAGTAAGATTATTTGTTGTTGCCTGATGATTTATATTCCTACCCTATACTAAGATAAAGCAACAGAAATGCAGTAAAGCTGAATGAGAAATGCTTGTTCTATGTACAAGAATTGTGCTGTTTTTCTCTGAAGAAGAGGTGGAAAGTGGTAGTGCTAAAGTGAATTTTCTTTGAAACAATTAGCATTTACAAGGTTATATCAAAATTTTGTTCAAGAAAGAAGAGTTAACAGTTTGCTTATAAAGCTCTGATTTACAGGTAGCTCTGTTACTTTCCTTATAGCCATGTATAGTTTTCTGATTCTTTTTCTTTGCATGGATAAATTCAAATCACAGTCCTGTTGTTTGACCTATGTTGTCACTCTTTTGGTGGAGAACAACATATAAGTATCAAAAAGAACAAACAAATCCAATACACTTGATTTTTGAATATTTGTGCGCTTTTACTTTGCTTTAAATGATTGTAAGCTGCCCAGAATCCTGTTCCAAAAGGAAGGCTGGATATAAATTAAATAAAAGCAAATCTACAAACAGACAAGAAATAAACAGCAACAGTTGATTTACAAGTTCTCAACGTTCAGATTTATCATTCACTTAGCACTTATATAGTGAGAAAAAATCTTACAGTATACCATTAATGTGTTATGTAAAATGAGGAATAAAACAGATAGCACTTTCCAAATTTGTCAATTAATTGCCAGTTTTCCTGTGACAATTATCTAAATACCAATTTGTACCATGAAGATCTCAGATTAGCTGAATACCTTTCTTAATACATTAATTAAAGTCTCAAATTCCCATAGACACACAATTATATCCAGTGACTCTTTCCTCAATTCCTATCTTGATTGTAATATTATCTACAAGCCTCCAAAACCAGTTTTGGGCAGAAGCATGCTTCACATCTAGCAGGCTTCTACTAACACAAACCATTCTTTAACATCACATCAGCCGAATTGAAAGTAACCTGAGAAATTATAACACTTCTGTGCATTTTCTATCAAAACCAATATTGAACATTTGTTTCAAGTATGCTAAAATGCAGATGTGACAACATGTGTTTTAACTGGCGACTTTAAGCATGTGTCTTTTGCATCTGTTGAAGTGTGGGCTTTATTTTATTTATTTAATCAAAATGTATGCTACTTATCATATTTGAATTCATTTCTCAGCTTAACAATTCATTAGTAAGAATAGACTAGGACAAGACAAAGGCAGTGGCAGGCAGGATTTGGGTTGGTTTTGAAGAAGAGGATGTTGAAGTTGAATTGAATTGATAGAATGGGAGGTTCACCATGGCCATAGAGCACACACTAGGCAGTGAAGAGATGATATAAGGAAGGAAATAATATGAAGCAGATAAAATAAGAAGCAGAGGACACCAATGAAATGTAGCAAAGAGTCAGCTGCAAGATGATAGCAGCTGAATTAAGGAATCATATGGAGTTGGCATAAAATTATGTTTTAATGGACTAAGAGGAAAACTAACAGAAGGCATAACCAGCAAAAATACTGCAAAGGATTAGAGTTAATTAGACTAGGACAAGTGTTTTAGATAAAGGTTCAAACAAAGGAGGATGGATCTTGGAAATTCATTTTAACTGCGGCTAGAAAGGTCACGTTCTGCAGTATGCTAGCAGAATGGCATGGCATATGATAGGAAAAGGAAGTTTATAAACATCACCAATAGAATGAAACCATTTCATCCATCAGAGTTCTTGTATTCACAAAGCCCTCAACTTCTTATAGTAACCCTGTGAAAGGAATCACATATCTGCATGCTAATTCTACTCTGTTTTTCACAAAACACAAGAGCGCTGAAAGATTCATTTAATGAATCCATGAAAATAAATCCAAATGCTAAAAGTAACAAAAACAACAACAACCTGAAAGTGAAAGGTTTCTGATTTGCTGACAAGAAGCATTATGTTGAAATTTAATAGGCATCTCCACCCCTTTCAAATCCACTTACCCCGACAATGTACACCTTCGTCATATCCATCAGGACAGTCATAAATGCCATTGCAGAGTTGGGACAAGTGAATACATCTGTTTGTGCCAATACATTTAATATGATTCAGAGGACATTTCAATTCAATTTCTTCAGGACCTAAAACGAAGAGAAAAGATACAGGCTAATTAATATGCAGTTTGATTCTGTTCAAATAAATAAAGATTGCTAAGGCAAAGAAAGCACTGTACTGACAAGCATTTGCATAATATTTCCACTTTAATGCTAGCTGCAAGCTCTTTTATGCGTTTGTCTACTGTGCAGCTTTTCTGTGCATTACTAGCAGAATTATAGTCTCTTAATAAGGATTAACATAATTAAAAGAAAATCAACTGCTTAAAGAGGATTATTTTATAAAATGAAGACTGTGCAATTTATCATTTTTTTATGGCAGATTTACTTTTCTCCAAAGATTATGGATGCTGAAATTTATATTTAGAAACATTAAGGACAGTATGCCAATTGTTTCAATTATTATTTAATTATTACTTTTCAATATGATTACAACATGAGGCTACTAGTCTACTATTAGCAAACTTTAGGCAATGACCTAACAACTCAAAGTGGAAAAGCAACCGGCAATTCAAACAGAAAGAAACTCGTTGTTACTTTTTTTTTTAAGGTATTAAAGCCACAAATACATCTGATTAAAATTTTAAGAGCATTGTAGTGTTGTACATTATTTATGATTACGATTATGATTATACCCTGATTTTTTTCCTAGTTTGGGACTCAGTAGGCCCAATTAAAAACACAAACCATATAAGATAGTTAAATTCATACATGCATATATGTGTACATACATACATAATTGCAATGGGATTCAGTTTCCAGTGTAAGCGACTTCTGTGTGTAGAGAGGTGCCATTTCACCTTCATATTGGACTAGTTCTGCATTAACTGATGGTTCCCATTTGGCAACCTAGTAAACACCACTCAGAAGCTCAGCCAGCCAAAGGTTTTCAATCTACACTTTATACTACTATATAGTTTCAGGTCTCAAGATCCATGGCTCAGAGGGAAAGGGATATCAGGCCAGTCCATCAGGTAAAGTTCAAAGGTACCATGTCCTCATAGGGGACTTCCGAGTCTAAGAGATGCTAGAAAGGTGGTCCAAGAAGAGAGGAGGCATTGCTTATATGAGTAAACCCTCGTCTTTCAATATCTTGAAAGACTTGGGTTACATTTCCTAATATGAGGTTATTTTATTCCATGCTGCCTCCCTTATGGCCTTTTTCAGCACCTTCCAGGTGAGTGAGCTGACTGTTTAATTAAAGACTGACAAGTCTGGAAAGGCATTAGGATTTACAGACATTCCTTTTTTCTTTTCTTTTTTTTACAGCAGCAAGTGCTGTTTACCATCCAGATCTTCAAAACTGATCAGAGGAGGGTTAGCTATACAGTACAGTTGGATGTTTTATGATCTGTACATGCTCTGCAGGACTCTGTGCATGCCAGGGGCCCTCAGCCAGCCCCCCCCACTTTTGTCACACAGATTACTCTCCCCTTACTAGGCACCAGTTTTGAGCCAAAAACTCGAGAACATAAGCCATGTTGAGCAGAGGCAGGCTTAAGACTCACTCTTCTCATATTGGGGCTCCTTCCACAGTATCTGACGTGGGAATGGCTCCTTACTTTATTTAGAAGATTGGGCATCAAAGGTAATCTATTTCTAAGAAGTATATTCAGCCCTTTAAGTGATGATAGTTTGATTATATTGGTAAAATTTTTTTTTTCAGATTCTAGTTTTGACTGGTGAGATATTTTGCCCTGATGTATGGGCATAGTGTGATTTGTTGGGCTGTGTGAGAGGCTCGAACCTGCCATTTTTGTTCTCAACTGGTTTGAACGTTGGGCTACTATTGAGTGGCTGGGAAGAGGAACTTGGCTGTCATGTTTTGCTTACAATATTATTTGAGAAATGCAAGGAACCTCTGCCACACATTTTGGTCATTCATCTCAAGGGCAATGACCATAGTTTGTTGAAGGACAATTCCCTGATCATCTATATTGTGAAGGATTTATGAATGATACAGCCCAACTGGTGAAGGGTAGCCTAGTTGTGTTTGGCTATTCCACCCTGCCAAGTCTGGCAAGATGAAGGTGACCCACACTGCTTAGATAGAGCATACAGGCAAGTAAACAAGGAAGTTAAAAATATTTTAGCAAAGAGATTGGGACATTTTTTGTTATCACATCCTAAAAGTTTTCAAGCAGCCAGAGCTCTAGACAGCTGATGACATTCACCTTATGGAGGAGAGTAATATGTTGTTTCTGAGGGATCTGCAATGGGGTACGAGGGCCCTTTTGGCAAGCCTGATAGTGGAAATGAGCTAAGCAGATGGTTGTCCTTATCTGTGCCAGGTAGTGGGGAGGGAAAAATAAGGTTATGGGAAATACCTTTGGCACCCACTTGATGAAGGGGTGAGCTTTGTATTTACCTCTTTAGGATGCTGAATGTGGAGGTGGTAAAGAAGGCTCCCATTAGGGCTGGTTTACAAACAGCACTCTAACTTTAAATTGCAGGATTTGGGGGAAGTTTGCTCAGGTTTGCCTTCTAACAACAGGCTGATTGGGGAGAAACCCAAGAGAAGCTGGAGTGCTCTCTCGCCAGATTATTCTCTCCTCTTGTATCTCACAGGATCCAAAAGAGTGAAATAAGTTTATAGGTTAATAAAGTGGTCCTTATTCAATTCAATTCCTGTGTCTGGTCTCTTTATTCCCATGGTGGGTTAGCAAAGCTCCATTACCTTCACTCTTTATTTTTTTCCCCCTTGCTTCCTCATCCTCTCTGCATCCCTCATCTTGCTTCTCATTTTACCTTCTTTTCCCCCATGAGGTGAGCAGAAAACACTATGGCCCTTTCTGCATCTTACCTTCTTCCAGCGCTGGGGTGCTCACTTAAGAGGCCCACCTCTTCCTTCCACAGCACAGCCTGGGAGTTTCCCAGGCTGCACTGGGGCAGGAAGCGTGATTGGTGTGGCTCCAGAGGCTCCGCACGCCAGGTAAGTGCTCACGGGGTCCGGGAGCAATGTGCAATCATGCACCATTTTGGGCTTCTAGCCAAAAATGAAAAGGTGCGTGATGGGCGCCTGCCCTACCCTGGAGCATCACACGATTGTGAATGCGTCATGCAGATCGTTCCTCACAATCGCACGACACTCCAGGTTCCCTTTCGCATGGCAAAAGACATGCGGAAAGGGCCTATGACTTCATTCTCCAACCAATTCATACCCTGAGGAGTCTCAAAGGCTGCCTGTTGACAAGTCCTGGGAAAACAAAGGTACATTTCTCCAGTCCTCCACTATCTTGTTTAAAAACTGCTAATGTTTGCACACATAGGGACTGTAGCAAAAGGCTAACTGGAATGTCACAAAAAGGCTAGGAGGTTAAAGAAGAGCTCTGTTGAACTTCATAGCATCATAGAGTGAAAAGTGGCCTCATGGAAAGTCGAGTCCAACTCTTCGCTCATTGCCCAACAAAAGGAGGGAGCATTCCAAAAACAGCATTCTGATGGCACTGTCCAATTTACTCTGGAAAAAAACTCCTGCTTTCTTAAACAGGCCAGCTCAGAGGGAATTTATTTTGAATTGGGGCCTGTGCTAACTCTTATTGAAAAGAGTCTCAAGCAATTTCCACACAACACTGTTATAGTGCTATTATTCCACTTTCAACGTCCTGTGGAATCCTAGGGTTTGCAGTTTAAGGAGGGCCATTTAGCTCTTTGACCTCAGGAAACTACAAACCCCAGAATTCCATAGGTTGTTGAAAGTGGAATAAGAGCAACAGTGTAGTGCGGAAATCGCCTCAGCCAATGAATTGGGACCCTTTTACAACAAGATGCAGAAAATTGATTGTCTTGTTGTTTGCCGAATTTTTTTTTTATCAGCTATCTGAACTCACAGCTTTGGAAAAAAAATTACCTTTTATTTTATGAACTCAGCTGGCTTTATATATTTTCTTCTGCTGCAATAATATCCAGGCTAAAAAGAACAAGGACGTTATGAAATCTTTAAAATATTATCTTACTGCAGATCATTGAAGAGGATCATAGTGAGCACTTGCAGAAGCGGATTTGTTTGTTAAGAGAGGATGTTTGAAATGAAGATGAACAGGCTTCCAGAAATATATATTAATCACGAAACTATAGTTCCAAGGGGATTTTTCTTATTCTGTTTACAAAAACAAATAAGCAATAGATTACGAGAGCTGCTTAACATAAAAATGTGGTTATTCTGACACTGAGTAGTCTGAGTAGATGTAGTTCATATTCTTTCTTGGCATATTGCTCTCTCAAGGCCTGGTAACAATATATAATAAATTTGAACTAGAAACTGAGGCCAATTTCTGCACTACACAGTTATAGTGCTATTATTCCACTTTCAACATCCTAATGGAATCCTGGGATTTGCATTTGCGAGAGGAGCCTTTAGTTTACTGAGGCCAAAGTACTTTCTGACTGAGAATTCTAAATGCCTCTCCCTAAACTGGAAAGCCCAAGGTTGCCATTGGCCCAACTTGCCCTTGGGATTTTCTAGCTCTAGAGCTGCACAGTCAGAAGGAGAACAGTCTCAATTGGTTGCCATCAGAAAATATTTTTCTCCTTTAAGATCTATAGGAACTGCTGGGAAGAACATGGATTACCTTACCTCTAAGAAATTTTTGTGTGCTAATTTTTGTGCATGATGACTTGTTGCATTTTGATACTCGTAATTATGCCCCAAGCTTGACCTCTTCTGTATTTTTCACAATACCTTGCACACAGGTGGCAAGATATAATTATGTAAGTTTACCCTATATTCTAAGGAAGAGGATGCTGGCTTGCCATAAACTACATGTGAAGACCTATCTAGAGTATGAGTTTGGGTTAAGGAATGCATATATTCATACAACCTGACAAGCCAAGGGTCCATGTGAGTCATGGCTTATCATGAATGAGTAGCATGTCTCAGTTTATGCCTCATCTTAGTTTATGAAGTCATCTGGCCACATGCAACTTCCCTTTTCTAGCTTTTTCCCACCCAGAATCCAGAAAAATGGAATCTGTTTCTGTTCTTTCTTTGCTCAGTTTGAGGAAGGAGGAAGAAATCTGAGAAAGGAAGCTGCCAACTGCCAGAAAAATATAATAAACCAGCTATAGAGCAAAGTTTGCAGTTTGTTTAACCCCTCCAACTGCAAGCTGGAGCAATCTAGCAGCAAGCACTAGCAAGAAGCTTGTTCTTGACAAGGCAATCTTCCTGTGGATCTCTGGCTTGTCATGTCATGCAAACATACAGAGTGTTATGAAATGTGAGAGACAACAGCAAGTAGAAGAAAATTAGTATTTGAGAGGAGGTGCCACAAAAGAAGCCCTTCCGGAATGCTGTAGCTGCAGTGATAAACATCAGGGATGGAAGTCATGCAGACTAGGTATGGGGAAAAATGGAGATATTCAAAAATTGCTTAAAAATATGTTTTGCAAATGTCAGGTACTTCTAATGAGAAGAAACCTGGACTGACAAAAAATCTCACAGTTCACAATTCATTCCTTGCAAAATATGCACATGGATTTTTGCCCAGAAAACCTTATGCTCTGCAAAGAAAAAAGGCTATTTCATTCACAGAAAATGATGGGCAAATTTTGTACAAAATGTCCCAAACTGCAAATTGTCTTCAGAAAGAGGCACATTTTTCAACGACTCTCTTATGGCAGGAATAAAATTGCTAAAACTACTCACTTCCTTCAAGAATGACATCAGTGAAGACTTACACTTCCAGTGTAGCCTTCCTGATGGACTTCAGGCCCCAGAGGCCCTAATCAACCAGTATAGTCAACAGTGAGGAATTCTCAGGAATTGCAATCCAACTGGAGGTGCACACAGATCCCATTCCTGCTGTGCTTTCTCACTTGGTGGTAAGTTACACCAAACTCTATGGTACTTTAGAATTCAAAACAATATGCAGATATGATCAGATTCCACATAGGTGCCAGATCTATGAAAAGCTGTATCTGAGATCAAGAAACTGCATGTCCCACTGAGGCATTCAGCATTGGGTGCTTGTATATGTGAGTACTTGTATCTGAAAGCTTGAAAATAGAACTGACAACTGAAGCAGTATTCTCAGCATTCCTGGTTTTGAATTTGTTGATCTTTATATACCTGTATTCAGAAGATGCTACTGTGTGTATTACCTTATAGGACTTCATCACAAATCTATGGTATGTTAGCTTGTTTCTTCCCATGACTACTCTCTTCTTGTAACACATAGGCTTTTCTTTGTACTAGTCCTGCCTCTCATCTGCATAACAGCACACCTGGTAGGACCATCTCTCAGTAAGATGTTCCAGCCTTCTGGATATCATGTAGCAATTTTCCTTTTGTACTTTCCTATTTATTTTTGAATCAAACTACTTTTATGTGCTTTCCAAAGACTGCTAAGTTTATTTCATTTCTACTAGACCAAAGGGGAGTAATTACTATTACTACTATTACTTCTCATATTTCTCGAGATACTGAAGGGTTCCTTCTTCCTCTTTTGTACCTTTCCACTATCTCAGTGCTCACCAACAACTTCCCTTGATACTGAGGAAAAACAGAGGCAGTGACACTGGAGGCAGTTTGGGCAATCCCAGTGCCCAGGGGCCTTTTCCTCACTGACAATCATAAACAGCTTGGAAGGAAGCATTTGCAAATAATGACATAGCAGCAATTCATTCCTTTTTCTAAAAACCAAATGTGTTAACTACAACATAAAAGTATGACACTTGATAACATAATCAGGTATAACTTCCCTCCTTTTGTGCTGGAATGGTATCCTTTTAAATTACTTCGATAGTTACCAATATTTATTTACATGCCTAAAATCAATTCACAAGGTTATTTGTCACATTAAGAAACAAGCTGGTACAACTTCAATTAGCATGTGCAAGGACAAAGAAACTATGGCCCAGATATCATTCAAAATTAACTCCTATTTTCTTTGATGACTTTTGCTGACTGGTATACCTTCTCAAATCACACATCGAAGTTTCCTGGTTGAAGGAGAAGGTTTAGCCTTCTGAACAGGGTTTCCACATAATAAATTCAAATTTTCTGTAACAAACATTTTAAAACTAAAATGTCCATAATTCTTTACTATGCTTGTTAAGGACAATTGGGTCCATTGTCCAAACATACCTGGACGGTCACATGTTGCTCATGCCACCTCCAATGATGTAATGGTTTCCATTATACTAATAAAATACTGCACTCTCACCACACTATTGCAGAAGAGAAACTGTTCTTGGTCCTTGATACTAAAGTAGCTGGACTTCAATTGATAGGGCCAAGGCAATCCATACGTACAATGGGTACACTGTTTGCATGTATATGCACATTTGACTAGTTTGGGTCTGGGAACTTGCTGCCTTACAGCTGTGGCTCCAATTCCCATACTTCCTAGAAGGCCTGGTTAATGCTAAATAATCATGGGACTGGCAATTTAGTCATATCTGAAAAACAAAGTTCCCATCCCCACCCCACCCCAGTTTGTAATTAGCAGCTATTTGTGGCTGGGCTGCACAAAATAGGGAGGACACAATGTAACACTGGAGAATTTCAAAGCAATCCAAAAAAGTATATTCAAATTCAAACATTTCAAAGTCACTGTGTTTTAAAATTTGCAGTTTTGTTTTAATCTGTACTTATTTCCCCTTTTCCACTTCCTCCTCAACAAAGCCACTTTATTCTGCCATTGGAACAGACATAATAGAATGGACTGGTGGTAAATTATGTTCCCTTTCCAAATGATCTCATAGATGATAATACTGCATAATGCAATAATACATAATGCATTTGAGGACACTTTGAATCAGGAAAAGACAGTGAGGTATAAATTGTCTCAGATTTTAAATTGACTTAAGAAAAGAAACTCAGACAAGTGATTCTTTCCGTTCTTTGGAATTCTATAGTTAAATTGGAACTGTCTACAAGAAATGTTATTTTGTATTTTTGCCACGTAAGAATTTTTATACAAAAGCATGGTAAGTAATCATTCTCACTTAGCAATTTGGTAGAAGGGGTCTCTTCATTCTTGAAATGATCATCTCAGAATTATGATATTTGGTGGTTGACAGTAGGATTTTTTTTCTGGGATCTGAACTACATAAAAGCCTTACTCATTCTTTATGTAAGCATATTGAATCAACAGGTGAAGTGAGCTAGCACTACCTCTTCAGTCTCTAGTTCAATCCAGTTGTATTCATAACATGGAAAGCAATGAGTCTGACCAAGAGGATTTTCTCTACCTGTGTATGTTCTCCATGTAACCGGGGACCCTGATTTTGGGGGATGGGGTTTCCTAATCACATGGATAGTGTCTCTGTGTATAGGAAACTCTCCTATTCAGATTCCTTATTTTCCACATGAGGAGACTGACAGAACTAAAAATGAAGGAAGTGTGGGTACCCTACTCAATACATTTACATAGCAAGTTAGGTTAAACTACACGTGTTAGATTGTGTAGGCATTATGTAACCATATGGCGATGGGCAGGAGTGTCAGATATGTTTTTTGCTTCCACCATATACAGGTTGGAGAGGTTAGCCTGGAATAAGTATCGCATGATGCATCTCACACAGAAAGAAAACCAATATTTCAACAGCACAGTCCATAGCTCTCTGTATATAAATGTACACTTTCTGTTTCAGTCTAATTAATGTCCAAGTTCTAATCCCATTTATTTCAAACAGTACTTATAAGATGGGCAAGAAGTTATGTCTTGAGCCCAAAATCAACAAGTGAGCACAGATGTCCAATGGATACGAACAAACATTCATGCAATGTGTTGTTCCTAACAAATACTTCCCAGTCCCATATATCCAGCTGCCATAACTTCCTTCAATAATGCATCAGGAGCAATGGGGAGTTAGAGGATTACATGTATAAGGATATTAGGGATATGACAAGAGTGACACTCTTGACAATGACCTTGGATTTCTGCAGTTCCCTAGAAAGTTCGGCATGACAGGACAAAGCCCATGATGAGGCTTCCAGTGTCTGACATAATATTCTTGGTGCTGACAATCAAAACAAAGACTCTTCTGTGGCAGTTCTCACAACGCCTATGCTTCTTCTGTGCAGTATTATGAGATGAAGTTGATTAATGACAGTAATTAAGGTAAAATAACATAATCTTTAAGCTAGAAAGAGCTGCCCACACAACTACCAGTAGATCCATGTTTCATAAGCAAAAGCTGAAATGGCAATGCTGTGTTCCTGAAGAATACAGTATTTGGGCAATAAACTTTAAACCCATAAATAAGTAAAGGAAAGAGATTTTAAGAGACTACAAGAATAATTTCCTTGCACTTAACACAGCAAAGAAGAGGAATCTTAATTTATGCATAGTAAACCTTTAATCAAAAAGTTGCATTGTTTTTCATTTCTGTTGCAGGTGAAATAAATATTTTTAGGATTGTTTTTCTTTTCTTTTTTTTAGTTGTAAGATAGTTTTCCAAAATTCAGTAGCTTGAACCAGGCCAGACAGTAATCAGAAGATTAAGAACATGTGTCTACTGTGTTTCATATTTCTAAACAGCATGACAAATGTCAAATACATCCAAATAATCATAAGCAAATCCTGCAGTATTCAGGAAGATTGATTCTCAGGCCTTCATACACAGTTGAAATCTCACACAAGATTGTATGATATTTTTGTCTGTCAGATAATGATTATGTTTACACATCATAACAAACTGGAAGGAAAAATAATTCTAATTTGCCATGGACTAGGCATGGCTTACTCTAGAGTAATCCTACTGTCTTTTTGTGGAGAGATGGAGTAGAGAGGAGGCACCCACTGTGTTTATATGAATAAATACATAAATGTCGAATTCGGGGTTTGCCTGGCCATAGGTTGTGTGCACTTGGATGCTACTCATGCAGGGCAAAGAAGGCTTCACACAGAAACATGGCTTATTGTAAGGCTCAAACCTTGAGCTCTTTCATACTGCACATAGAATTGTGATCCCACTTCAATTCCCATGGCAGAATCCAGCAGCATCCTAGGACTGGGGAGGCACTAGAGCTCTCTGCCTGAAAATTCTAAATGCCATTTCCCAAACTGCAAATCCCAGGATTCCAAGAGATGCAGCTATGACAGTTAAAGTGGACTCACAGTGTGACTTTTGTGTAATATGAAAGGGCCTCTGGCCAATATTGTCATATCAGTGTCCTAAACCCAAGCCTAAGCATTTTATATATGTCTTTCATTTCTATGGTCTGTTAATTTTTTGAAAAGGAAAATAAAAACTTGAAAAATAACCAAGCATAAGGATTCCTGCTTATTCTATATGGGAATAGTTCATTCCTAGATCAAAACTTGCAATTGATGTGCAAGCACTGATGGTTGACTTGGGACCCATTCACATTATACAATGATAGCACTCTGATTCCACTTTGAAGGCCATGGCTACAGAATCCTGAGATTTGGAATTTGGGATGAAGACTTATCAGACAGAGAGCTCAACTGCCTCACCAAAGAGCAAATCCTTGGATTCCATAGGATGTTGCCATAGCAATTAAAGGGAAGCATAGCATTATCAGTGCATACTATGAACAGGCAGTTGGTGGTAGTGAGAGGACATATAAAGATGAATTCAAAGAACTAAACAGGAACTGCAGTGGGGGGAAAAGAAAGTGTTCAGCTGTTAAAGAAAATTGGAACTTCCTTGTGAGATGTGACCACTGTACCCACTCCACTCTGGGAAGGCAAGATGAAGCCTGATAAACTGTGGCAAACCTGGCCCTGAGGGACAAATATAGACATTCTGATACTTCTAGTCCCTCCAAATCTGGAGGATCATATTTGCCTACTCCTACTATTTCTTTAAAAAAAATGGAGCCATTACAACAGCTTCAGGTTGAGAACTGCCAGTTTTGAGGCACTGTTCTCACATTGGCTGTGTGTTTTTTTTATCCCTCCATTAATTTAATTTCTATCCCAACTTTACTCAAACATGGGATGAAAGACACCATGCAACATTTTATGCATAATACAATTAAAACCTGTTATTGTAATAGGCAAAAAAAGGCTTCCAGTTAGGGATGGAGTGAAGAAGGTCAACTTGGAATCTCTCCATGGCTCCAGGTTGCAACAGAGACAGCAAAATTGGCTTTCAGTATGCTTGAGATAGAACTAAAGCCACCAGTAGTGACCCTGGAATTAGGGGTCCCTGGGATTCCTCACATTTGCTGATTAAAGTCTGTAATAAAGCCACCTGAGAAAAAATATGTCTGCAAGGACCAGCTTGTGGAGACAGAGCTGTAATCTTGGAAGGTGAGTGGAGGGGAGAGATCCCCCTGCTTGGGAAGTTAGAAGCCACCAAACCTCTTACAGTGAGGTGATTGAAATGGTGATTGTGTTGGAAAGAAGCCTTTTTTGACTGCAGTAATCACATTGAACATTGGTGTTTTTGTGGATTTGATAATTGAACAGGTTTAGGAATATAAATAGTTGCTAGACTTGACTTTTGCTTTGTTTTTTAAATTATTTTATTTTATTATTTTTTGAGGGAAGGCAAGAGAGGTAGTGGAAGAAGTGGAGGAGTAGAACCATCAATTATTATTTCTTGTTTTCTACTTTATGATTTTCCCTTTAAGGCTTGACTATTCTATGCCTTCTCCCCCTCCCCTATATTTTCTCTGCTTTCTCTTGCCCTATAATTGCTAGTGTCTTTCTTTTTTCCTTTTCCTTTTTTCTTTTTCTTTTCAGTATTAGTATTGAAATAGGGGATGTTACTGTGTGGGGGACATGGATAATGTGCTTTTCTTTTCATTTTTATGATTTTTTTGTCATTTGTTGTGTTTATGTGCTTGTCTACTTGTGAAAAATAATTTTTTTTAAAGAAACTATTGTTATAACTGTTAAAACACAATTAAACTAAATTTCTGTTTAAGAAACTTATGTTAAAAACAATTAGAAACAGCATTAAAAAAATTATGTTTTAAAACATCATTTAATGTTGTTCTTAAACATAATAAAATAAAAACACTACATGAGCCATGAGACCTGTTATAGGAGAGGATGCAGGGCTACTGGCTAACAAAGGGATCCCCTGATTCTGCTCAAGAAAAGGAGTGGTGAAAGAAGTAGCATAGTGGATTTGTGAATTATGACCCTCTATGTCAATCTAAGATATAGGCATTTTTACCAAAGATAAGTCTTACAAATAACTCAATCCTATATGTTTTCATTGAGAGCCCTATTTACATATATGCCTTATTGTGTTTCCTGATCTACTGATATGTAAGGGCATAGATAGCACCCAATTTAGTGAAGCTTAAAGGTGAGTAGACATGGCTCCCTTAATAGTTAGTATGATATAGAAATATGAAACAATGGAGAACCAAAAGACTTTCAGATGCTACAGCCTCTTAAAAAAACACAACTGAATTTCCACATGGAATTGAGAACTAAACACAGTAGCAAATCTATGCTGTTTGACATCAGTGTCCAAACTGGCCACTAGTCACATTTGTAAGTACTGTATATGGTACAGTGCCATGTATTGGTATTAACAGGAAAAGCTGTATTTAACCATCTGCAGGTTAATGGGAAATGTCTTTTTGCAATATTCACAAATGAACAGACCTAGAAGCTTGAAATTTTCCAATATTGTCACCAGGAGAGTTGTACACCATGTCTCTGAATTTCAGGCACCTGCCATGTACAGATCTTCTTCTCTCTTTGCTTAACAGACAAAAATAAATAAATAAAAATAAAAATAAAAATAAAAATGACTAAGGCCCTTTCCACAAGTGTGAAAATAAACGGGCAAAAACGGGACACACCAGCTTTCTTCTCCATCCGGGTGAGTCCGTCCTGACAAGGAGCAGTGCGAGCTTGTCGCTCCGCACTGCTCCAGTGTCCAAAATGGCGGCTTCTGGTTGGTGGAGGCTCTCCACCAACCGGAGAAGCTCGCCAGCCTAAAGCCCGCCCCCAGCAGATCTGCAGGCACGCACTTGTGTGCACCTGCAAATCTGCACCGGAGCGCGGCGACGGAGCGACACAGAGTCACATGCTCCGTGCTTTTTAAAAACCTCTAAAAAGAGGTTTTTAAAAAACATGCTGCGCGACCAGTTCTGGTCGCTCTGGAGTGGACTGAGGTGCGGAACTACAAAAGTAGTCTGCCCCAGTCCACTCCACGGTGCAGAAGACCTCTGTTGGAGGTCGCTCTGCGCCATTTTAATAGCCCGGTGCAGAAAGGACCTAAGACAAAATTGTATGGAGAAATTTATTATATCCATGGACTTTTTTTCTGCAAACAAAAGAAGGCAGACAACTATTCAAAGGACACACTCACTCCATGTGAATCTGTGTCCTCTAGCTCTGGATGTTAAAATATTGAATACTCTTGATTCTCGCACCAGAAATACACAGGTGAACATGGGGTACACATATTCTCATTGGGATCATAAAATGATCCAGATTAGGACACAGCAGATTTTTTTTTTTTTTACTCTGACTAAATATGGGTTGGTTGAACTTGTGCACTGTTGTTTAACAAAGCCTCACTGAACAAAACAAGTCGGTACCATGTTTGCATTGCAACTGCTTGAGGGTTCTTATCAGCTTTGGGATAATGAGCACTGGCCATGACAAATAGCAAGGGGAGAGAAAGAGCAGCAAAGAAAAACAAAAGATGACAATGAGGTTATCTGCAAAACTGCAAATACACAGAATTAGATTTTGGCATAATTAAATCATCCTCCCTCTGTTCAGGTCATTTGAACATTTCTAGTTTGCACCATCTGTTGATGAAGCTCAAAGTAAAAAAGCCTGTTTTGGAACAAAACAATAAAATCTATTTTCTTTCAAAAAGAAGAAATGTTTTGTCTCAGAGTAGCTTCCCCCCCCTTTTTTGTTTTGTTTTGGTACATTTCACTCTGAATGAGAGCTTCCAGATTCCAATCAAAAGGATGCCATTGATTCTAGGCTTATGCTTTAAGTGTTGTAGTATAATTATGCTGTTCCAGACTTTAGCATAAATGACCCATTCAAATTAACTCGAGAAGAGTAGCTTTTTTTGGCATCGGAGTCTTAATGGTTTGAAAGCCAGTAAATGTGCAGTTAGGTCTGCATTGTACAGTAGAGATCTAAAGGAATGAACTGTGTCCCCCTACTGTGCCTCCAGCTTCAGTGAGCAACTTAATTATCAAGCCCAACCACATTTGATTTCAAAGTGCATAACAGAGACTTATTGGCTACATATATGCAGTGTAGTTGCTCACTGACTCTGCTATGACATTTCTTTTCTTCTAGTTGTTGTCTAGTGAGAATGAGGGGAGAAAAAGACGACAATTCTATGCATATTTACTTTGACTAGGGTGAATTTTCAGGAAGCCTCTACAAATGAGTGGATTGGTAAGAAGAAAGTTCAAAGTCAAAAGCATCAGATTTGTCCAGAATGCATAGAAGTTACTCAAAATTACAATAACTGGAGTATATTCTGAAAATCAGGAAAGATGCCATTATATCCAAGAAGCATAACCATAATTAATGAGCAGTGTCAAGGATACCATTAAGGAGGGGAAAAAAAGATTCCTTCAGAAAAAGGAATTGTGGCTCAATAAGAAAACAAACGGAAAAGGGACATTTGTACATAATGAAAGCACGCGAGGCATAAGGGATGTTTCTCCATCCCCACACACAAAGGAAGGAGCAGGACTATTTCTAATCCTTCACAAAACCCTACTATTCTTCCTAATCATGGTGTGGAGATAACCCTCAGTTCTGAAGGTTATGCCAAAAGTCCCCCAAATCTGGCACGTTCTACCAAGACAGTAAGGTTTTGAGTATGTTCCTAATTCCAGACCACATACCCAGCATCCTGAGTCCAGCCTAGCTAAGGAAAGGGAAGGTCATCACTTAGAAGGCTGGTCACTAGGTGATGAACTGATCACAGGAACACTGAACACATTGACTATGTAGTTGTGGTTTTCATCAGTGATGAGAAAACCAGCACTGATGAAAACACATTTTCAAATTAAGATCAACACTTTAAAAACAACAGCAACCACCATCTCAGTGTTGTTTTCATACTTAATTTTTTTAATATTCGTTTTGCATTGATAAATAACCTTAACCTGACAGTGGTAAACAAAGTTATATTCCATGTTAAACTGTACAGCCATATATAATTCAAAGATGTCAAAAGTGTTTCCTGACACAGCCAACCAAAAAACTTGAATGACTTTGGAAGTACAGCATTATCTTTTTCCCACATATATTCATTAAACAATTCTAAATCATAATAAAATTATATTTCTTTTTTTCACCATTTGAAGTTTATTAGTTAATTTTTCAATCAAAGCTAATTGACACATTTTATTATACCAGGTCGTCATGAGATTCCCTTTCAATCTTTCTAGAACTGAGTAACGACCTACCTAGCAGCTATTGATAAATACCTAATTAAAGGTTTATGAGATACTTTTGCATTGTCTCATCAAAAATAAAACTCAAAGACAACCAATTGTGAGGTCTTTGTAAGCTGTTAGTAACATAGGCTGACATCCTGTTCAGTACTTACTGATAAGGCAGACATAGGCCATTTCCGCATGATGAAGCTCTTCTGCGTCATCTTGCTGCAGTCCTGGGTCCAGAAGGGAGCCCGTCAGCAATGCTCCCCTCTGCACCTGCTTGGTCCATGCAAAAGAGACCGCAATGGTGCCACGTCTTCCTTCCGCAGCACAGCTGGGCTTTTTCCATTGCTGAGCTACGGAAGGATGCATTGCCAATGCGCTTCCCCATCTTCCGCATGGCCAGAAGTGACGGGAGCACTGCGTGATCACAGGTGCGAAACAGATTTTTTCCGTTTTGCAAAAACTGCGCAAGCGCAACGCTCCACAACAGGATGGCAGCAGGACGGCGATGATGTCATGTGGAAGTGTGACCTGCCAACCGCTGCCATCCTGTGGCTAAAAAGCAAAAGTGATGTCATGTGGAAAGGGCCATAGTCTCATAAATATTGGTGCAGATTCTCATTAGAGATAGATCCAAGCTACCAGTGCCCCAGCTGAAAGATTTCTGAAATGCTGTAGATCAGGCATTGGGAAATGATGACTGCATCAGTTTCCAAGTCATAAGGTGCTCTGAAACAAGTGATTGCAGCAGGACCCCAAAGGATGTGTCAGTCTGCCTGTTCTCAATGCACCCTTCCAACCAGTACAGCATAGCACACATCATTTCCTAGTCTCTTCAGTTGGAATGTTGAATGGCCAAAGAGCTAGGGGTTTTTGTGGGGGTGGGGTTGGCATTGTCAGACACAGTTATGATGAGAGAATTCCATGGTCATACATATGTCTGAGCATGCATGGCCTCAGGAAAAAAAAGTATTTCAGAAAAAAAACTGCGTTCCAGAATTGTTACTTTACTATAGAACCACTATAAATGTGGAGAGTTTTGCTTTGAAATTTGTTTGTGGTTAAAATTAAATTTCAATTTTAGGGTCAGAACTATGTTCTGTATACACACACACATACACACACACACACAGAAAGAAAAGACAGTGCACTGCCCAGGTGCAGATGACCCATTTGGTTGAGTCACAGAGACTATGAAGAAGAAAAATATGTACATGTACACACAAAGAGACATACACATAAACAACGAGAAATATAGAGATAGGGCCTGTTGTGACTATATACTGCCAAGTGATTACATTCATAGAAAGGATTGCTTGTAAAGCAGTTTGAATATGGATTTGAAAAGTATTTTTCTTTTTTTAAAAAATGTTGTATAGTTGAGCCAAATGCTGAATGTTTCTGCAAGCCAGAAGAGAATCAAACTCATTCAGTACTTTAAAATTTATTCCCCTTCGAAGCTTCTTCCCTAAACCATGATGCAGAAATCCCATTATTTAATACTAAGTTGCAAAGTTTCACATCACTGTGGATGAGGCTAGATAATAAGTAACATCGAGCAGTAACATCATTAGAAAAAAAGCAGTTTGGCATTTGGAAGGGTGCAATTAAGAAATCACATGAGGATGCAGATTGCCTTATTGACTAAATTTGGTTTTTGAATTCTTAATGCCTTCTGCTCATTATTTTAGGAATGTTTCTTGCAAAATTAGACTGTGCCAGTAATCTTTGGCTGAAAAATATATTCAGAGTTGTAGTTCATTAAGTCAAAACTAGAATGCATTTTTTTCCCCTAAACATTTTCCTTTTATAGAGTTAAATCCAGAGTTACTACCCGGCCCATTGAAATAAAGGGGCGTTGGTATGTATCACTTCAATAACTACGATTAACTTCAATAAGTCTGTTAAATATGGGAGTGACATTGGAGTTAACTCATCATACACCCATTGAATAATGTCAACCTTATATTTTTAAACATACATACTGGCATGTACATTTACCAAATCAGCCAAAATTTCAATTTTTGCACATCTGTTTTCATATATAAGTAAACACTACATTTACCAGTTTCCCAAATTTTGTACAGGTTTTTCCCCCTCCTCATTCTGAAAGGTCAGATCTACAAAAGGAATATGCTGGAACCTACAGGTTATAGTGAATACAGAAGAGGGAATTCTTGAGAGCATATCATAGAGCCATTCGGAGAACAAAATTCTGAACTCTGCAACTGAACTGAAAAATCAAAGAATATGTTGTAAAAGACTCCCCACTTTGCTGATTGCTTAAATAGTTGGTATACTTTATGTTCTAAAAGACTGACATAAAAGCTTTTGTTAATGGATTTTTTTAGTGATTTAGTACAACGTACTAAAAGCTGTGTTTTATGTCTGTTGTAAGAAATGAATGTTGTCTCATGCAAATGGTCATTCATTAGTTATAAGGAACCTATTAGTAATTTGAAAGGATTTTTTTTCTTTTAAACTTAATTAGCATCACACATTCTGAGGCTTCCTTGTGTCAATTGTTGTAATGATTTGATGTCTATGCTTTCTAAAGAATGGGCTAATGATAAGTGCCTTAGCTTGAGAGAAATGATAGTAAGGTGAACAAAGAAGGAGTTAATTATCCATACAATTAAAGTGCCCAATACCAGAAATATTGTAACACTTCATCGCTTCTGTTTTGGATAGTTATGTACCCAAATTACACAAATGCCAGTAGGAAAAAGTAACTGTTAATCTTAATAGAAATTTAGAAATTATAGATAATAGAAAAATAGGACTTGTGATGCTGACAAAGTAAAAAAGACCTAATGACATGATATCACATAAAATCTGGGATGAGCACTGAGTCAATTTGTGCTTCCCTCTCTAAGGAAAGATTATATTACAGGAAATGCATAGGCAAAGGGAACCTTCCTTCAAATGTGGTCCCAGAGGTCACCCCAAAAGATCTTCAATAGACCATATAATAATTTCCCTACAAATCCCGGGTTCACTCTTGTGCACATACAATAAAGCATGCCAAAAATGATTTGACATATATTGGTACACTTATACGAAGTTCTAAGCTCCCTTACTATGTCCCTTTTTCTTTACATTAAAGTGTGTCACTGTAGACTTTGCCACGCTAGGTGATGTAATAGCATTACAGCATTATAAAGTGTGTACGTCTGTGTGTATGTGCCTTCAACTTGCCTGTCAACTTATGGAGGCCCCATGAATTTCATAGGGTATTCTTAGGCAAGGAAAACTCAGAAGTAGTGTTGCCTCTTCCTTCCTCTGAAATACAGCCTACAGCACCTGGTATTCCAAGTATTCAGTCTCCCCAAGTGCTAACCAGGACTTAATCTACTTAGCTTTTAAGATCAGAAGGGATCTGATACAGTTAGGGTATTTAGGCCCATAAGTAAGAGCTCTAGAATTAATGTAGGGTAAAATGTATATGTCTGGTTTTCTAAATTGAAATGCATTCCAAGATACAGATCTGACTCCCATTTAGAGCAAACCTGGGAAGCTTCTTTCAGATAAGTTCTTCTGTGCTGTATTTCAGTGGGGTGTGTGGAAAGGTAAGAGCTGATGGGGTAGTACAAAAAATACCAGCACATTTTAGCTTCATGTTCCCACTGCCACTAACAAAGCTTTAGCAAAATTTCAGCCTTTTACAATGGAGAAAATATCCCATACACAATCTGGGAAACCAATAAAAGGTAATGTTATGTAGAAATGCTCAGAGAGCTGGATTGAAATTTCAGGGGGATTTCTTTTTCCACTACTGAAGTTTTGCATTCTTGTTTTACAGGGAGAGTTATAGCCAGTCGCGTAGGGACGTGGGGGGGGGAACTCACCCTGGGCAGCAATGTTTCTGGGGCATCCCAGCCCATAGTCACACCCTTGTGCGCCCTGGCCATGCCCCCACGCACCACAGCCATACCCCTTGTGCCTTAGCTCCACCTCCATCCTGTCCCCCCTCCACACACTCCAAGTTCCTCCACTGGTTATAGCATAGATTTGGAATTCAGTACTAGCAATAGCAAAGCATAAAGAGAGAGTGGACCAACTATGCTTACTTTATAATTAGAATACAAAGCCAGAATAATTACACAAGTATTCAAACAGAATTCAAAGCAACAGCGTGAAGTGTTTCTTTTTCCTTATGCATTGTATGCCTGCCCATGTTTTTCTGCTAATATATCATTCCAGATTCATAAGATCCAGCTGTGTTTGATGCTTGACCAACAAAATCCCCAACACGAACAAGTAATCGTTTATGAGGGCAAAAGGGTGCTATCTTGAGGAGGAACTTGTAAAAGTTCCATTGTGGATGGAATAGGAAACGGTTTGAGTCCAGTATTACAAAGAGCACACATCTATAACCTAGGTGATCCCCACAAAAAAGGGAGAGGATATGCATGTCCTTACTTTTACATCACTTATTTAGATTGAAGGAAGCTTTGATACTGGACTATGTTGAGGGAAGTAAGGCTAAGTATTATAGGCTAGATCAGGGTTCCCCAAATGGTGTGTAATGACACAATAGTGTATCTCCTATAGTGTGTTGGTGTGTCACCTCCTCACATGAGAAAGACCCCCCTCCCGAGCCTGACCTGCTGCTGTCACTCTCATTGGGGCCTTTCCCCAGGCAAGAGCAACAGCAGGCAGCCAGGACCGGGTGGGAGGGGGCTGCCTTTCTCCCTGCCATCGCTCTCCTTGGGGCCTTTCTCTGGCAAGAGAAACCAGCTGGGAGGTGGCTGCCTTTCCCCACCCTAGATAGGCCTCTGTGTACTGTGCATGCCTGATCAGTTGCAAAGAGTTGAAATGAATATAAAAAGGCACAGGAGCTCTGTAGGTGTGTACCATGAGGGATTGTTCTCTCCCTTTATCAATGAGAGAATGGAGTGCTGTTATTTTCTTATTTAGTTACTTACACTGCAGTTGAATTACCCCTAAAATGGATAAGTTTCTGATTAAGAAACGAAGAGCTGATGAAGATGCCATCTGCAATGAACAAAATGTAGCAACTGTAGAGGAAACTGCTCAAGAATCAAGTGCTAAAAGCTCTGTATTACTACGTAAGTCAGTTTACCTTCCGGTTTGCTAGTAAAATTGAATTACTCTGTCACAAAATGAAGCATGTCTAAGAAATGTGTCACCAACATGAAGAGTTTGGAAAGCTTTGGGTTAGATGCTATTTTTCATACGCATTTTTACCAAAGTCAGACCCTGGAATAGGGAAATAGAAGGTGTCAATGTGAAGTGTGTGTGGCAAAGGACACTTACAGGGTTACAGAGTTAAGACAGTCAATTCTAAGCAGAAATATTGTGCTAAACTTTTGTTTAGACAGACAGCATAACTAGAAGCAAGAAAAAAACAATGAACAATAATAAACAACAAACAAGGAAAAACTGTATAACGTAGAAATGAAAAGGACAGTTGACCAGGAGCAATTCAGACTTGTGATTACCTAAGTCTTGTTTGATGACAGACAGATTTAAATAAAGATATAAGATCCCCAGATGAAAGGTAGCTAGGTAAAAGTTCCAATTAGTAGATATATGGATGAATAGGAAAGGGAGTACCTAGAAACAGTATCAGACCTACTCCAGACACAGAGTGGGGCAATCTCACGATCGCTTTCAAAGGCTTTATATTTAGGTGCTACTATGTTGTTCCCGTGCTGAAATCATATTGTATAATTATGTTAATAGAGAGAGAGCTACCTTTTTCTAGATAGGTAACTAGGCTATATAACAATGTGTTTCATATATGATAAGTAACACAGTGCTAGACACTGTAAAGGAGACTTAATAGTCACCTTAATAAGGCACCAGATTCTGTCTGATCTTGGAAGCTGAGCAGGGTCAGCCCTGGTTAAGTACTTGTGTGGTAGACTGCCAACAAATACCAAATACTGTGGATTATATTTTAGAGGAAGGAACTGGCAAAACTATGCCTGAATATTCCTTGCCTTAGAAAATGCTATGAAAACCATGAGATTGCATGAGTTAACAGGCAACTTGAAGGCATATATATACACATGATAACTATGAACTATTTTTGAGAGCCAGCATGGTGTAGTGATTTGAGCATGTAACTATGATTCTGGAGGCCAGGGTCTGAATCCCCACTCATCCATGGAAACCCTCTAGGTAATCTTGGGCAAGTCATACTTTCAGAGGAAACCTCATGGTTTGGGGCTGCCATGAGTCAGAAAGGATTTTGCATTTTGTGTGCAATAAAGAGTAGGTTCAGTACAGAAAATAATTCTGCAGGAATATTATTTTCTGTACCTAAAGCCATGTATACATCTTGTGCAATTATTTGTATATATCTTGCGCAATGATTCTAGTCAGTCCAGGATTCTTCTCATTAAGAACATTTTTCAATCATTTTTAAAAATAATTTAAAATATTCTTTCTTAGTAAGGATACAATCAAGCCATAATATGTTCCTTTTGGACTTTTGTATGGGATGTACATTATGATATAATTTAGGACACCATTCTTATTGATATTCTCACATAGTCATGGCTGGATCAGACTCAGGGTGTGATGCACTGAGTAGTTCTTACAATAGTAAGATAATAGGAACAACAGCATATATATACACAACAATCCTCATGTATACTCAAATATAGGTATTATAGAACTAAGTGGGTCTTACTTCCAGGAAATTGTATATAGGGCTTCAGGCTTAACTGAGTATTTTGATACATCTTTCAGAATCTAGATCTCTTGGCACAAAATATTGAATCCTCTGTTACTATATAACTCCTCTTTCTTTCTTTCTCTCTGCACGTAGGACAAGACTGTAAATAATCTCTGCAGAAGATCTTGAGTTGGTATGTAGTCCTAAGGGAGAGCAAAGGTCTTTATAGCAGGTATAAAGGTTATTCTAACTGGCACATAACTGCAAGCAAGTAATTTGAGTCATTCTAAGGAGCAAAAGTGTCTTGCTTGCTATGTTTCCAAACTATTCCCCTAATATAGTACTCATTCACCAATTTATGGTTCATCACCGTAGGGTTGTCATAAATTAGGCCAAGATATTAGGGCACTTCATACTTTCATATTTTGGAAATCAACTGCTAGTACAAAATATCTGTGGATGCCACAAATGTAAAAAGTAGCATTCCAAAATATACTCAAGGCAAAATGTGCATGAGCAAAAATCTGACTCCTGTATTTGCTAAGCTTCAAAGTGTACATAATATGTCATAAGTGAATGATCCTTAAAAGAAGAAACTTTCCAAGTACAAATAGTAATACAATGCAACAAATTAAATGTCATGTTTGTTAAATATAGTGCTGTTTTCAGTCTGAACCCTGGTTATAACATGGAACTAGCATGTGCCATGGTTCTGTTTACTTGAATAACCTTCAGCAGACCTTGGATAACAAAGGAGAAGAAATACTGTAAAGAAAACTCATTCCAATAATGTTTTTTTTCCCCCAGATACAGTTTTCTGAATTTCTCCATTAATGCAGAAGGAAGCCGGGGAAAATCACAGCATTTTGAAACTGTCTCAGAAAGACAGCTTGAGCACACTTCATAGAAGCTGAGAAGACTAAAGAAAACAAGAAGGAAACACTAATTTATTGGGACTCAGTGGCTTGAATTCTAAGTAGGCATCTAAGAATGGAGAGAGCCCTTCTGTTCGTAAGAGGAGAAATATCCCACAGGAGAACTTTCCAGTAGTACGGAGGGGGAAGGACCCCCCCCCCATTTCCCCTCCCTGCTGTACTAATCTGGAAAGTTTTCTCCTTCAGAGTAGATGTTCAGACACAGAAAGAAGAGCACTTAAAAAAGGGGAGGATTAGTGCAAATTTCATCTACTCTGCTATGGATTGAGGCAATCATGAATTGACCCTCTAGTCAATGGATGGTTCTGAGACCAAGAGCAAGTACAAGAAAATCTCCCCCTCATTCTGAAAAAAAGAAGTGCAATAAAATCCTAGGACTCTTATAAAAATATTTCGTCCTACAAAATTTTGAGACCAGAGGAAAAAACTAACCAGAAATCTGGGAATGGAGGTGGAGACTGAATCAAAATATCTTTAGAACACTGTAGCATATTGTGGCACATTGAAATACATGGTAATATTCTCATCAAGAATTTCACATTGCATTTCCCATTTGCTAAAAATGGTTCATCATTGTCTGACAATAAGCAATAGACTAGAATCATAGAATAATGGAGCTGGAAGAGACCACAATGGCCATCAAGTCCAACCCCCTGCCATGCAGGTATATACCATTAAAATGTTCCCAACAAATGGCCATCCAATCTCTGTTTGAAAATCTCCAAAGAAGAAGACTCCATCCCACTCTGAGGCAATATATTTTACTGTTACATTCTCTCTACCTAGTTAGGTCTTCTGGAAACTGTAAGGACTACAATGAAGCACTCTGATATTCTTATGAAGATTTCATATTTAGAAGCAACATTCCAGTAGTATAGCAAAGAACTTATAAATAGGAAAGGTGTGCCCATTTTTAGAGGAATTGTAAAAATGCAAAATCCTTCCTCTCAAATAATGAAGCCCCAGTTTAAATCTTGAAGTGAAAAACATAGTTTCAAACTTGGTTACCTAATGAGAATTTATTTCCCATGGAGCTGTGATTTTCAATGGAGATCTACAATCATATAATATAATGCAATCCCCACATTGAGAATGTCTCTGTACAGCCAAAGACAGTGCTTGGGAAGTTACTTTATTTAAAGGAATTATTTCTGTTACTCAATGTAATTTTAAATAGTAACTTTTTACCATTACAAATTAAAGTTTCTACACTAGTTATTTTTAATGCACCCACACACCAGTAAAAAAAATGGCTATATTATACACACACACACACACACACACACACACACACACACGTGTGTATGTGTGTATAATATAGCCATTTTCTTATTGGTTTGTGTAAGAGATAGAGAGAGAGAGAGCACATTTCAGAGCAAGTTGCCTCTCAGTGTTATACCAAAGTAAGGACTATCCATGCCATCCAACATTTCACAAATGAAAACCAGAACATGTTTGGCCAAGCAAGATCAGAGTTTGGCCAAGATGACAAAAGCAATTAATAAAGGAAGAACCCACAAACCAGAAGAGATTGAAGCAATATGCTTTTCCCTTGAGCCTACCAGGAAGGACAAGATTCTCCCCCATCCCTTCATCTCTTCTCTGCTGAATTAATTGACTACAAACTGTTTTTGCACTTTAAGTCCAGTTTGCATCAACTGAAGTACAGAAGAAGAAAGTGATAAAAGGAGAGAGAAACTGGGATGTTTTAGAAGCAGATGAAAAAGTGGTAAGATAGAGGATTAATCAGGATTGTCACTGGCAGATCAGGAAAGTTGGAGGGCACAAATCATTTTCTTTCAGAGAACAAAATTAAAAGTATGGATACTCATTTTATTGCCCCTAAGAAACACATTCCAGAAGGGGTGGACAACTGTGGGTGGGTGGGGCTGTTTTTGTGTGGCAGACAGACTGTGAGAGCACAAAGTTTTGGTAACTTTTTGGTGGTTTGGGGGTGTACAATTGCCTGAAAATTGCCAAAGAATGGGACTTTGGAGAGCTCTCAGGGGCTTCTGGGAACCACAAAATGGAAGTGTCAGAACTACATGCAATCTGTAGGCTACTCGTTCTCTAGCTCTGTAGTACAAGAATATTTCTTATCCTTTCCTCCCAAGTTCATTTTAATGCTTCATGATTCACGATTGCTTCTTGTAATACTCCCATGTTAAGACACAAAGGAAGTCCTAACTCTGTAAGAAAAAAAAAGCTGTAGAATCGACAGAAGCATAGAATATGGTTGAATACAACAGTGGCCAAGGAAACCAGGTAGAACAGAATGATATAAAGAGTATTTTACTTTCAGAAACTGGAAATTTCTTCTCCTGTGTCCACCTTTTTGTGTGTTTGTACAGAGAGTATACATTGTTTACCTAGTGATTTAATCAAAACACACTTATATTCTGAGTATGATTCAAGGAAAGAGTATTTAACATAAACTCAACTGTCAAGAGATGAAAATAGAAACTACATATTTTCTACAGGCACAAACATTTTATTGGAAGCAATCCATCTTTTTCATGTACTTATATTCCTAGCAGTTAAAAGATTTTTCAGTTAATCATAACGTAAAGTGTATTCAGCTGGATTTATGACAGAAACTAAGAACATCTGCCCCCATATTAGAATCAAATTTCACTCTAAAGCATCAGGACTTTAAAGTGTATTCAGATGAAATGTTGTTGTGTTTTAAAACAAGAAGCTGAAGAATGTGTCAAGACCATTTACAAAAAATATTGTAAACTCTAGCATTTTATTATAGAAAACACACAAGCTTTCAGAAAGATTTGGTAGCTGCCAGATGGCAATAATAAGCCTGCAGCTAATATTTAGGTGCCTTGTTTTAAAAACAAAACAAAACAAAGCTATATGTTGCTTTCTAAATCTCTAGAATTTTCACTCCAGAAGCCAAAACATTAACGTATGTTCCCAATTAAATGGTAGGTCCTGCCCAAATAGTCATATCAAATCCCGAAACTACAGATTCCTTGTGATTGATTCTCATGCTTACCAACATGGTCACGTTATGAACTTTATCACTTTTATGCCTGTTTAATACTTACAGAGCCACATTTGTGCCAAAGTACACCAAGCTTTTACCTAGGCATCTGTTTTCAATGCCAGAGTTCAATTCTGTTACATATTGAGTAATGATAGTAAAAAAGACCCCTGGGTTGATCCACAGTGCATTTTTCTCACTACCAACTCAAGAAATGTTCGTGCACCAGGGATTAGGGAAGCTGTTTCAAATCAGAGACCCAAAGTTTCCAGACCAATGAGCGAGATAGAATTAAAACCTGATAATGCCTTCTCAATAAGAAATCACATTGAGACCAATTAGACTTACCTCCAAGTAGATTGCAGCATTATAATTCAAGCCTATGGTTTGTCTAGACAGATATTCATGGACATGCACTATAATGTTCCAGTTTATGCATGAATTGCCTAGGAAAAGGTTTCACTGAGTTCACTGCAACCTTCATCTGTGTTTCTAGAAACTCTTAAACCTTACCACAGAGGTGGGAATCATGTATTCTCTGAATGTTGTTGGATTACAACTTCCAGCAGTGATAGCTACCACAGAAAACAGTAGTGAATACTGGGTGTTGTAGTTTCAACATGAGGAAACCTTACTTTACCAGTATATCTGCTATTAAAATTGATGGGTGTAACCAGAATAATTTATACTGCAGTAACTCACAAGTAATGATACTAATCAGGAGAGGCTTAAAGTCATGTACAAACATCCTAGTATGCTCCTCTGATTTGTAGAATTCTATTCCTTACGTCTTTACTACTACACCCGCTTGAGTTCCAGTTCTAGGAGGAAAGTTCAGATATAAATAAATACAATCACCTGTGTTATCATCCCTTGAAAGAATATGCTCAGACCATTTTTCATTCAATGCTACCTAAGTCCCTAATACTTTGTAACTGACACTAATGACTCCTTTTGGGGCCCTTTCACACTACACACTACACTACACAGTTATAGTGTTTGGATTCCAGTCTGATTGCTATTATTGCATCCTATGGAATCCTGGGATCTGCAGTTGGGAGGAGCAGTCATAATTCTCAGCCAGAGAGCTGTCATTCCTCTGACCAAATTACAAACCCCAGAATTCCACAGACTGGAACCACAGCAGGTAATGTGGAATTATAGTGCTATCATAGGGAGCCCTGGTGGCGCAGTGGTTAAATGCCGGTACTGCAAGCCACAAGGTTGTGAGTTCGATCCTGCCAGGCTCCAAGGTTGACTCAGCCTTCCATCCTTTCGTAGGTTGGTAAAATGAGTACCAAGCTTGTTGGGGGCATGTATAGAAATGTTTCAAAATACATGCTATTTGTAAGTTGTTCGCTGCCTCGATCCATATGGAGAGGTGGGACACAAATAAATCATCATCATCATACAGTGTGGAAGGGCTCCTGGAGTGTCCAGCCAATGCAAGAACTCCCAGACAGAGATCATTCTTCAAATATTTTATCTTTTCTGCACTACCTAATATATAACTGAACATGGACCACATGTAAGGATTTCTGGTTGGGAATTGTGGCTATTTCTGTAGGGAGTGGAGAACTGGGAAAATTCCTACAAATAATTTTACTTAAGCTAATTTCCCTCACACACTCACTTTGATGGCTTGTTAATGTACAGAGTGACTGAACACTGCTCTAATTCAATTCCCCACCAAAACTAAAGGAAGAAATTTGCCTCAGCTTCCAAAACACAGTAGACTCAAGCAGCCTTTGGGATTACAGGAGAAATAAAAGGTAATTGGTATTTGTTGATTCAAGCTCTAGTGGGAACTAGAAGCTATAACACTGCAAAGAGCCATGGGGGATTGTCTCTATCATCTCTTAGTCTGTCTGGGCATCCCATGTCAGAATTTAATCTTCTTATTTGCAAAGACATTTAAAACTTTATCTTTTTTCTGCCCAGTTTTGGATGTAGGCCATATTTATTCCTATCAGATAGAACTTCTGGCTCATAAACTGGGGACCACAGCTTAAATATGCATGATAGTAAACTTTTGGGGGAGACGTGGTTACTTTTCTTTGGTTCAGATTAGCTATATGGGCTAAGCTTAGAAACTAAACATAGGCTGTTTAGGAACATTGAAACTGCCTCATAAATTTTCCTATAGAGAGGGAAGAACCTGTCAATGTTGGCTTTTCTCTGTTTCTCTCTCTCTCTCTCTCTTTTTTTTTGGCAATCATTACTTTGTTCTATCCTGCATGTAAACCTTACCTTGAAGAAATTGTAAAACCTGCTGCATTTCATGTCAGATGAAACACATATGTAAGACTGGATCCAAACTATTAAATTCGATACATTTACTCAGGACAGGAAAAAAAAAACTACCTTAAATGGAACTTAGAAGAAAGTATGATAGGACAAAAGTGACAAATGTGAGAAAGAATCTTGACAAAAGTGAAAACTACTGAATTACTTCTAACCATTTCCATTTCCACACTATACTGTTATAGTGCTATTATTCCCCTTTCAACATCCTGTGGGATCCTGGGGTTTGCAGTTTAAGGAGGGTCACTTAGAATTCTCAACCAGAGAGTTCTTTGGCCTCAGTAAACAACAAATCCCAGAATTGCACAGGATGTTGAAAGTGGAATAATAGCACTATAACAGTGTAGTGTGGAAATGGCCTTAGTTAGGAAAATGATTATTATTAACTTGGAATATCCTTCACAGTAGGTGCCCTTGTGGCATATCAATTGTTTCTGACTTGACTCAGCATTTTATTAGCCACAAGAGGTATTTATTTCAATAACAGACTGATAGTTTGAATCTATAATGTCCTATTTAAGTGGCAATAAAACCCATGGCTCTAGGATTTATCTTGCTTTAAAGAAAAGAAAGCGTAAGTCACTAACCGCTATGGTAGGGAAATAACACAAGCAGACACCCCAATTTTGCAGATCAGTGCACAGAATTACACAAATGAATGTATATTTAATTCAACGGGGCCTGAAGTGAGCTTGAATTCTGTTTTGTATTTTCTAGGCTTATGGGTTAGTTCCTTAAAAGTTAAACTAATTGATTAAAATAAAAACATGACTGCTTCCACACTTCCCAAACCAAACTTTATTCCTTGGCACAAGTCACTCAGAAACGAATGAGTGCTGCCAGACCACTATCCGTATTAAATTCACTGTTGACTGTACTTGGGCTCTGCAGAGACGTGTGACTGTGTTTAGATCCCCTTGCAAAGTCTGGAAAAGCATGCCACTTTTTCTCCCCGTTCCTTGCACATATTTCATTTATTAAACCTGACTTCAAGCATTATGCTTGGTTGTGAAATGTGTTGTAAGCAGATATGGCAGTGTAAATCAAAGATGGGGAACTTGTAGCTTACCAACTGCTCCTGGACTACAACTCTCATTTCATCTCTCAATAGGCAATAATGAGTGAGACTGATGGGAGTTACTTCTGGAAGGCCACTAATTGCCAACCCCCATTATAAGGGATAGAATCAGATTTCAAGGCTGAAAAAATATGCAAGGGAAAATGACTGGTGTGACTAAATGTTGTTGGTTGGATCATTTTAAATACAAATATTGTCGTATTTGCAGGCAAAATTATCCAAACCTACAGAAACCCAATTATAACCCCAAACTACAGTTGGACTATAAGTCCCATCAGTCATGATAAGGAGGCAAAGAATATTTTAATGCCTGAAGGGGGAAAACAACTAGAAATGGGCTTTTCATACATCCAAAATGGCAGTGAGGAGAATTCTCCTCAAGCCTCCTTCTCGTTTTTACCTCCAATCCTTGAACAGTCTTGTCTCCCAAGTGGGCATGAGACAACCAGGAACAGACCCTGGAAGGCTACATCCTCCAGATCCTTCATTGCTTTTCTCTTCATCCGCTCAATGCCATATGGTATGCATAAGAGAGAAAGTCAGCTAAGGTTCTTAGGAGGCTACAATCTCCAGATTCTTGGCTGCCTTCTCACTATGTTGCTTAGGGGGATTTCCCCACACACACACACACACACACACACCACAGTGCTAGAGATTTTGTCCTATGTAAGTAAGACCTCTTCAAAAAGCTGCATGGTTTTTGAAGATGAGTGGGAAGGGGAAGAAAATGGATTCAGTTCTTTCTTCTTTTCTGGAATGAATAATTTAACACAACACTTCCATACAGAGCAATCAATTTGCAGTGCCCACATAAACAGATTTTCATCTACACTGCTTAAGGAATCAATATGTTATGATCTGTGTTGATCATATGACTCAGTGATTATGATCTACACAGAAGCAACCATGGATCTTTCTCTGACTAGAAGCTCTTTATTTCTTCTTCTTCTTCTTTGGTTAGGAATGCTAGGTAGTTCTTATTTGGTTAGGGACCAGTATAATACCTTATGAATAAATGACTTGAAGTTTGAGTCAGATGTAAAAAACATTCCAAGTCTTAAGAGACATAAAGCAGTTTTTATTCCTCAGATTAGCCCAAATTATTTCCTTCTTAGGTTTGGCACAATTAAAATAGGATGATTTCAGAACTATTCTCACTGAAATTTCATTACATATTTCACCACGTCCGTTATTTCCAATTGTGCTCCCAAAATGTAACCATTGTTCTGGGTTTCTTTATTTCAAATTTTCCTATGGAGAATTGTGTCAAATAAAGATCATGCTTTCTCACTCCTATATCTATACTACCCATTTAACCAGTCTGAGATAAATAGTGTCCTATGTGAGGAATGACTTCAGGAGCATGCCTTACTAGAGCAATAGCAATAGTAGTTACATTTCTATACCGCTTATCAGTGCAAACCACTCCTTAAGCAATTTACAATATTTTTAGCCAATTGCCCTCAACAGGCTGGGTACTCATTTTACTGATCTACAGAAGGACGGAAGGCTGAGTAAATCTGGAACCCTGCAGGATCAAACTCACAATGTTGCGGCTGCAGTACTAGCATTTAACTTCTGCACCACCAGGGCTCCTACTAAAGTTTGAGAAAGTTACTTTTTGGATTCCCAGAATTCTCTAGCCACCCTTGCAGCCACCCTTGCTGGGAGCTGTAGTCCAAAACACTTTTCCCTGTCAAGCTTTATTCTATCTTGCCTGCCATCTATTTAATTTATTTACAGAGTCATAGTATTTGTGGTGCTCAGTGTTTTGTAGACCTCACAGTGCTGAAGGAACACAGTTAATGTTCCTACAAACTAGAGACATGCTCTGCTGGTTTTTATCTAGAATAAGTAACATCAAACTTGAAACTGAAAATAAAACATATTTCAAAAGTAATTACTGGAAGTTCATTTTTGTATTAAGCACTAAAACAACATGAAGAACTTCAAAAAGAAAATGCCCACCTTTCCCACTCTCACCCCCACCCTAGCTCTTTATATGACAATGCACTCAACAAACACTTATCTTGACATTTGCTTAAATTCAGTGTCCAATTCAGGTACACCCAATGTCAGCCCTCACATTTCCAATGCACATATGGGTGCGCATTAGGGGAAAAAAGAAGAAGAATCTGAGCATTTGCATGATCTGAGTTATATACCTCAGAGCTATATCTGAGTTAATATTCCGTTTTTTCCCCAATTGTTTTTCACCAATGCTTAGGAGTTCACATGCTTGTACAGTACAACACCACACTAACACTGCTAATTTCATCATGTCTTCTCAATGTCCATGTGCATGCTGGTAACAGAGAAGGGATAAAAATAACAGAAGACAGAGCGTGGGTGGGGGTGAGGGTGGGAAATACTTTTTGGACCATTGCTTTCAGAATCCCTCGGTTAGCATGGCCACTGGGAGTTGCTAAAAGTAAAGTCCTATAAATGAATTGGGCAGTCCAGCATTAAAGCTGATGGTTAGATATTTTGGGAAAGCCACAAATAGGGGAAACACAGGGCACAGCAAACCACATGAATTATAATGGTACCAGAATGAGGAAAAATACTACATCACTGTAGCAAAGACCTATATGTGTGATGGATGCATTGTAAAGCTGGCTAATTTGGAAATGATTCTGATCTGAAGTAACAGGAATTCTTTTGCCAAACTCCATGTTTGGCCATCAATTTTGGAAAAGCCTATCATAGGCAATACTGCATGATTCTGACAATTGTTTATCTTGCTGAGATCCATATTGTAATATCAAATCTATTATCATGGGCTACTTCTTTTATGCTAAAGAGTTCAGTAGCTAGTTATTAGCATTTTACAGGGGAAATCAAATAACTCCAGTTAGGCTTTGGATATTTCCACAGGGAGTAGCAGCAAACTCTGTTACGGTGGTTGTACATCTGTGATGACTGACAGTTTTTCCCAGAGAGAATTATAATTAATATCTTTGTGCTGTTTATCAAAGCTGCGGCAGAAAAATGGGGAGGAGTTGAGGGGAGGAGATTCACCTAGCCAGCATGTTTGCCTTTCTGAAACAAATGAAACATGTATCTTCTGAGATTCCCTGTGATGCAAGCCTGGGGCTGCCTTATCAACTGGCTGAGACTATAAAGGAGAGATTTAAGGTCCTATGGTTAATACATAGGCCATTTCCACACTTGACTGTTATAGTGCTATTATTCCACTTTCAGCATCCTATGGAATTCTGGGATTTATAGTTTACTGAAGCCAAAGAGCTCTCTGGCTGAGCATTTTAAATGCCCCTCCCTAAACTGCAAACCCCAGGATTTCATAGGATGTTGCAAGTGGAATAATAGTACTATAACAGTGTAGTGTGGAAAGGGTGTTTCATAATTAAACTGCAGAATTTGTCTCTCATGAGTTTCTCTCTCACACTACTCTGAGCTACTTGTGGAAACTATTGGAAGATACCAGGTATATAATGCACAAGGTGAGTACTTTTTTTTCTTTCAAAAAAGGAACAGTAGATAGATTGATACAACCATTCATCAATCATTATTGTTCAGAGAAATGTGATTATACTGAGCTTTACACTGTAAAGATAATTATGGAGCACATGAATTCTTTATTAATGTATTAGTCCATTGCTACAACTATCCAATCTGGAAAGAACACACACACGACATAATTCCATCAATATGACCTTTAGAATCCACAAAATCAGTTACTTGTATCTCATGGTCTCAGGACACCTGGAATTAAGGATATACCCTGACTATGGACCTTTCTGCACTACACTGTTATAGTGTAGTGTTCTGGGTCTTTTCCTTTCTGTATTGTTGTGATGCTTTTATCCAATGCTTTATCCTCCGAGAGTAGCTGTTTAAAATGTAGATGTTTTAAGGAAATTAGCTTTAACATAGGATGAGAATAACTGTGTATTTATTAATTTAATAAAATATTTATATCTCATCATAAAACCATTGTAAACAGTGTTTTTTTTTAAAAAAAAAACAATTTAACAGACTAAAAGCAAATTAAACAAATTAGCAAGTCAAAGCAAGTTAATTCATTAAGCATTTGCAGATTTGGATGAAGTCACTAAGGTCATTTCCACCCTGAGGCTCAAGAACTCTCTGGCTGAGAATTCGAAATGCCCCTCCCTGAACTCCAAACCTCAGGATTCCAAAGGATGCTAAAAGTGGAATGATAACACTATAACAGTGTAGTGCAGAAAGCCCCTAAGTCACAGTTTGCAATTCCAAACAAAACTTGTGTGGAACTTTAACAGAATAATTGTTTATTTCTTTGATTTAGAAAAGTTACATAAGATCTTTGATGCTTTACATTTATGTTTCACAACAGCATTTGTCGGCTGGGTTTCAATAGCTACTCTTGTTTAAGTAATGTGACATAAGCCAGATGTTGTATAATATTGCAAGGGCAGGTGCTATAACAGAAAGTACCAACACCCCCATTATATCCTGTCCACTATCACCATGAAAACCAGTGCAAAGGAGTTTACATACAAACAGCTATGGAGCTAAGGAAGCTTCACTTACATTCTGAAGGTTTTTTAAAGTAACACATACCTAGCTGTGCTGGAGCAGCTATGCAATAGGAAAGTAATCTGCAAAAAGCAGCAGTATGGATTCAGGTCCCCCAAATCCTAGCCTGAGTTTGGACATAAACAAGACTGGCACTAGGTCATTTTGCCTATTAGTTCTAATCGGTTCCTAAGGCAGAAGAAGTAAAAATGTTTCATCATTCATATGACAACATAATGATACAAAATGAGCTTCATGAGAATAATACAAAAGCAATACATTGCTACTCAGTAGCAAAAGGAACTATTGAAAACCTGCATCCCAGAAGGATTCAATCATCTGTAAAACTGAGCTGTTATGAATTGCTCACATAACGTATGTGTCTATATGAATGTTTATATGTTTGCAAAGACACCACAGAAAAAGTATAATACGTAGACTTGTGGACTGTAGTTGCAAAAGATACAACGAAGAAGATAACTTCTGGAGAACTTGACCCTTTAAATCATGTAGACAGATTATTTAACACCAAGAGCACACCTATGGGGTGATTTTACCTCAATTCTGTGAATTCCTTCCATGTTGTTGTCAACCTCAAACATTAAAAGAACTTCAGCTTGAAGAACCAACTTCAACATACAGATTTAAAGTCTCTCTCTTTACATACTCTCTTTACACACACCTAAAATCCCAAGATTCTATAGGATGTTAAAAGTGGAGTAATAGCGCTAGAATAGTGTAGTGTGGAAATGGCCTAAGTTATCAAGAAAAAAGTAAGCATTTGAAAAGTCTACCTTTTTCCCCCTCCACAAATGTCTGTGCTTTTCCTGAGCAATGTTACAGATTACAAAAAGATAAATTTGGAAGAAAAGCATTTTCACCATCTCTGAAACACTTTATGTTACAAACACTTTCCATGGGGTATTTTAAGAATTTTAAAGATTGCTGGTTCTTGCCTATTGTCCCTTAGAAGCTTTTCTGGAGAAAAGAGTCAATCTAATGTTGGGGGGTCCTCCTCCCATTCCTCTTTATCTTAGTCTCTGGGGTAACCTTTCTTCCTTGTATATTTTTTTAAAGAGCACTTTAAAGTGTTCTTTAGTACTCAATTCATTCTTTGCACTTCACTCTCTTCTTGCTGTCTCTCACAGTGACTTGTCTTGCCCTTGACAGATATACTTCACTAGCTATTTTTAAAAATTCAACATCAAGATGTTTGCAATGCAATCATAGCATCATAATATTTTCACCTTTAGCATGAAGCACCAGTTATTAACAGAAATATGCCAATGTTTGAAAATACAACACATTTTCCTTTTTCCATGTCTCTGAAATCTCTAACTCTTCTAACCATCCTACTCCATTCCTAATAACAAAAGAAAACTAGACTAGTCATTTGAGTGTTTGGAATGACTTTGATCATACATCTAAATAAATATCACAGAATCTCACATTGTCGTATATTAAGATTGAACAGTGGCTTAAATGTTCATTCAGCTTTGTAAAGTCTGATAGGGGCACTCTATGCTTAGCTGTTTGCTGGAGCAAAGGTAGTTTAAGTCAAAGGCGATTCTTGACTAAGGATAGCCAGTCCCATGACATCATTTGAAATTCTGCATGGTCAATATGACTGCCATGTTTTAGTGGAACACAACGCATTGCATCTAATTCAGTCATGGTCTACTAGCCATGTTCACTAGCGGAGCAGAGAGTTCCTCTAATCTTATTTTCTTCTTCTTCCTTCCAAAAGTCCATTGGTGAATGGACCCTCCAGAGCAGAGACAACAGAAGTCCCACTGTGCAAGTTTTAGTTGTTTCTCTCACTACGCTATTGGCATGCAGTTAAGGAATTTAAGCATTGCTCAACTGATGTGAATGGAAAAGAAGAATATTGACAAGCTGGAGCAAGTCCAGAGGAGGGCGACCAAAATGGCGAGAGGCCTGGAAGCCATGCCCTATGAGGATAGACTTAGAGAGCAGGGTATGTTTAGTCTACAGAAGAGAAGGTTAAGAGGGGACATGATAGCCATGTTTAAATATTTGAAGGGATGCCACGTAGAGGAGGGAGAGGGCTTGTTTTCTGCTGCTCCAGAGACCAGAACAAGGAGCAATGGATTCAAACTGCAGGAAAGGAGATTCCACCTGAACCTCAGGAAGAACTTCCTGATGGTCAGGGCTGTTCGGCAGTGGAATCTGCTGCCTTGGAGTGTAGTGGAGTCTCCTTCTTTGGAGGTTTTTAAGCAGAGGCTGGATGGCCATCTGTCGGGAGTGCTTTGAGGGTGTTCCTGCATGGCAGGGGGTTGGACTGGATGGCCCCTGTGGTCTCTTCCAACTCTACATTTCTATGATTCTATGATTCTATAAAAGTCAAAGTTTGTCTGTGAGTTTATCTGTTTGTCTGTGTTGGGCAGGTGAAGACCTCATACGATTGGCTGAGTGAGGCGAGAAGACCTCATATGATTGGCTGGCTGTGAAGATTAAATGGAAGAGCCACAGAGAGTTTAGGGAGGGGTCTTTAGAATTCTCAGCACAGAGTTCCTGGGCCTCAGGCCGGTTGCTATGGAGATGAGGCCTACCATCAATAAGGATACCAGAAAACATTTGGGAGGTATATGTGAGAAAAATTAAAGTGACATACACAACATACTTACAAGGTCTTCTCACCTCACACAGTAGATTGTATGGGTTCCATATGTGAGGAAACTTAAAGTTGAAATTCAAAACAAAAAATGCTTCCAGGAACATAAAGCCATTGCACGAATTCAACAGAAAGCAAAAAAAAAAAAAAAAATCAAAAGCCAGTACATGAATGTCACCAGAGAACACTGACTGGATTGTTGACTATGGGGAAAAGTTACATGTACTGGAATAGTCCAGTTGCTATGGAGGCGATGTCTAGCAGTAAGGAGGAGGACAGTATGTTGCCCCAGGAACTCAACCTCTGTATGTTAACAACTCTGAAGACAGATTGGATTGGGGGATATGGGGAAAAGTTGCAGGTACTGAAACAGGATTGCTATGGAGATGAGGGCTAGCAGCTCAGGACCCCAAACTGTATATGTAAATAACTCTGAATACAGATTGCATTGGGAAATATGGGGAAAAATTACAGATACTGCAGAAGACAGTTTGCTGAGTTCTTAAGAGGAAAATAAAATTCCAGGCAATGCCAGGTAAATACACTAGTCATCAATAATTTTAATTTTCATGAATTTTAATATTTTGAATTTTACTTTTTTTTAAATAAGTAGCACACAGCTAGGGATAGTAAGATGAATTGTCCTGGGAAGAAATGCAGCTAAGATTAAGGATTAAATCTTTCACGGTATTCTATGATCCCATTCCTTCCCTTTACTTCTGAATAAAATTATTATTTGTTCATTTCTTCAATTTATACACTGCCTTTCTCTTGGGTTTGAATCCAAAACAACTTACAAAGATATAAAACAAGATTACATTAGAAAAATCTTATTCTACAAACATTAAAAAAGAACTAAACATCACTGTCATTAAAACTACAATTAATATATATTTAAGGCATAAATTAATAATAAAATTTTTTAATAAAATAATAAAATAAAATACAGTGCACCACTTTAGCCCTACTACTGGCAACATAATGTGCATCTCAAAAGACTGCCTAAATAAAAAGTAGTTCTCATATTAGTGGAAAGAGAGCAGGGAGAGTACTAGCTGGACCTCCCTTAGAAGAGAGTTCCACAGCCTGGAAGAAACCATGGAGAAAGCCCTCTCCCATGTCTTCACCAATCATGCCAGAGAAGGTGAAAAGTAGAAAATCCATATGATGTAATGCATGTAACATGTAAGTTGACCCTTCCATTCCATGATCAATAAACATACAGAGATTAACACAGTATGCAGTGGGAACCAAGGCCCTTTCCACACGTGGGCAAAGAAACGGGGGAAACCATGCTGAAACGGACCTTACCCGAGTCCGTTGCCACATGGAGCAGCGCGTTTTTGCTGCTCCACACTCCTCGGCGTCCCACAGCGTCCTGCAGGGCCCAAAATGGCGGCTTATGACTGGCAGAGGCTCTCCACCAACTGGAGAAGCTCGCCAGCCGGAAAGCCCGCTCCCGGCAGACCTGCAGGCACGCCCTTGCACATGCCTGCAAATCCACACTGGGCGCTGCGATGGTGCTGCACGCGGCTGCATGATCGTGCTTTTTAAAAACCACTTGAAAAGTGATTTTCAAAAAGCACACGGTGCTGCCACTTCTGGGCACCCTAGCGTGGATTGGGGTATGGAATTACACAAAAACTCTGTCAGAGTTCACTCTACACTGTTTTTAAACCCCCGTGTGGAAAGGGCCCAACAAACTACACACACACGCACACACTCTTTTTCAAAATGCCGTACAGAAGCAGAATTTGCACAGGCTTTCTACTATTATACAGGCTACTGATCCAAACCTACTGAAGGGAATGAAGCACTGGTACACATTGGAAGTTGCCAGAAGTGGAGTGGAAAGTTGTCCTTGCAACTGTGAATGCTTTCTGCCTTCCTCTCATAAATTAGTCTCCAAGAGTGTGATGCATATGATTTTTGGCTTCAAAGGTCTTCTCTTGGTAGTCCTATTTATCACAGGGTGGCTAAAACAACATTTCAGGTCATTCTAGGAAAACAGATCATTACTAGACAATTCCCATGGATCCAGATATTTTTCAGTCATATATTGTGGGGTTCTGCATATAAATAAAAGGCCTTAAAAGCTGAAACCCACAAAACACACAAAGACTACATTTTTACTCATACAGGCAATCATGTTATCATGTGCTTAAAGGCAGGAATAGCTGCCCTCACAGAGAGCACCAAACCTTGCAGCCATTGCCCTTGTAGTACTTTCTATCCTTTGCTGAAGGTAATAGAGCCCTTGGCAAATCTTTATTTGGCTGGCTATACAGACATCCCTGTCCTTCTACTCAGTGATTAGGATCTGACTTGCTTCTTGGAGCACATAATTCTTGTGACAAACTGTGCTGAAATAATCTTGTAACTACTCAGGCTATCTGAGGTTATATAATCTATACTCTGAAATGCACATTTGCTGGCTTTGTGCTATTTCATTCCACTCTGCGCAGTTTCTCTTTCTGTCTGCCTGTCTGTCTGTCTTGCCATTTCTTCTTCTTTACCATTAGGTTCATTTTTTCCCCACTTACACTATCTATATTTATATCCAGTATCCCTGCTATTTTGCCTATATTATTTTATTTCTGTATCTCCTACATAATGCTGAAGCTAGAAGCACTCAGTGATACTGGCAGGGAACGTCATACATATTTTTGTGTCACAGTCCCCAGGCCAAATGGTTTTGCAGCATTTTTTTTAACAGTGCTTGAAGTTCTACTACAAAGAAAAGTTGAAGCTAATCTGCAAAAGCATGATCAAGTTCTCTTGCTAAACTTTAATGTGCATTTCACATGGGCTTAATGAACAATGCCCACAGAGAATCATGATACCTCCCTTTCCCCATGGGGACAGTCATTTTGATATTGCCTTTGTGTTTTAAACTTGCTTGATTTACCACATTTGTCTTTCAGCTTTCCTTCATCCTTATTTAAAGTTTTAGAAGTGAAAAATAAAAGTAAATTTCTTAGGTCCCTTCAAAGAAAGTGACTTGAAAAGCCTTCCCTTTCAGGGTTGTAGCTTCCTGGCTTGCTGACACCATACTAGTGGGCAAGAATAATCTTAAGATAGAATCTTGAATGTGGCAAACTTTGATCATTCTCATGCTTGGATTCAGTGTTGCAACTGTGTGCTCAAGAAGGGGATTAGTGCTTTGGATAGTCATATGTGGCTCTGATTATTACAGCATATACTATGTGCTTCCCAGAACAACTTAGCTGGTTGACAGTGCTGAAGCTACTGCTGAAATCACTAAAATGAAAATGTCTAAAGTCAGGATACTTGCTCCTAGGAGTTTTGTTATATTCTGCCTCCTCTTTTTTTGTCACATGCAGTTGTGTTAATTAAAACTGACAAATTAAAAAGGTGGGGCTATGACAGTTATTGGCATGCTGGAGGAGATGAAGCTTCTGCAAGCGTTTTTCCCAGAGCTGATCTCACTATTTCACCTCATGATGACTTTGCTTTCTTGCAGGCTTTCCATTCCCCACCTCCTCTGACCCTAAAGTGATTTCAAACTTATCAGTGTTCAGCAAGAAGGAAGACTGCTGGAGCAGCTTGACATCTGTTTCCATGCCACTAGAGATCATCATGTGCCCATCCTTGATCTCAGGACAATGTTGACATGTGCCAAGATTCAAATGATTGTCAGACCTGACTGTAATCGGTATTTTGTAGAGCTTCACTGAGCTGCTACAGAGATGCAGTCTCGGGAGAACGAGGCCTCAATACACACGAGCTCAGTGACATTTATCCTTTAGGCCAGTACAGCAGGCTTGCAGCTGTTCTTGGCAGGTTTGGCTCATCATAGGAAGCTACCCTAAAGCTAGGTGGAAAACAGAAGGAAGAGAAAATAAGAGCTTACTTTTGTTTTCTGGATTCAGAATGTCACAGAGAACAAACTGTCAGGCCTGATTCACACTGAGTTGGTAGAATATGAGGGCAGATTTGGAGGCGGTACAAATGCAGCACTGTGCTACCAAACAAAATACCACTTAATTCCCACTTAAGCCTTCTATAGAAAGTTTTACCCAATATTTTTTCATGGCTCCTGGCTTTAGGTCTATAGGTCCCTTCATTTATTCAGAGTACAATTTTCATTTTGTGTAATATATTCATTCATTAATGCAGCCAAAACAAAAAATATATGGAGGCGGGTGTTTTATGAAAACACAACTCTTTTGTGGGTCAAAGGAAGAAACCTACAAAGCAGAGCTAAGTTGGATAGCAATTATGTGAATTGAAAAATATTTGCTTAAAAAAAGGTCATCAATTTAAACATCTAAATGTTTATATACACATTTTTTTTCTCAACTGAAAAATAACAAATCTGAAATTAGTGAAACAAAGGAGGGGGAGGAAATCATTATGTTTTTTGCTTCAAATGCCACAGAAAGTAAAAAAAAGTGTTTACTCCATTGACTTCCATCCACATTGGCAGTTGATTGCATTTGAATATGAAAGATAAGAATTATGCGTTACTCCGGTGGACCTACAAGATGATATTGGATAAACCAGCCTCACTGTTTTTACTACATTTTTCCAGTTGTAAAATGGAACCTCATGACTGATTTTCCAAAGTATTGCAACACACTCTTTGAATCTGAAATATTACTACAAGCAAGGAAGACACCACTTTCAATAAATGTCTATACTCCTCTTCCAGTCTCTCTCTCTTTCTCTCTTTAATGAGAAGTCATGGAATGCAAAATTACAGTTTGGAAAAGAAGACAGAGTTAATGACTAAGGTAGCATCTTAGCCCAAACTAAGATTGGTAAATGTGTTGTTGCCCCTTGGTAAACTTTGTCCCACGGTCTACAACTTTGATATAAAAGTTAATCTAACCCACCGGAGATGTCACCTGGATGCACACGTAGGCAATAATGGTCATACGATCGAACGAACCAGGTCAGGCCAGTAAACTCCACAGTCACGTAGCCACAGGAGACCTCAAGCTGTACCAACCCATGGTGGACAAAAGGTCATCAACCTTTAAGGAGTCAACTTGAAGGGAGTAAGAGTTTTCCCATACAGTTAGGCACTGGAAGCAATAAAATCTTATCAGACCAAATCAATCTGCAGAAACTCGCACCGCAGCCTAAAAGTGGTGAAAGATCCTGATACTTGGATAACAGCTTGTTATCTTCCAATATCAAAGAAGGTGCTGGTGTGAAGTTGTTTTCCACTGCAGTGCCCTTTGTTCTCCCCAGGAAAAGGATTTGCCCTCAAGGTAAATTTTTCCTACAAATAGTCCCCGTTTTTGGACTAGTTAGGAGGAGAGGAAGAAGAGGATGCCTCCCAGTCATACCAACTGACTGGTCCCCCCCTCCTGATAGCCATGTGATCTCCTCAGCATCTCTTCACTGAGTTCCATTTGTTTCACTGCTTCCCGGACCAAGGAAAAGGTGCAGTATTGCCCAAACTACGAATCCTTCAACAATCCCTCTATCTTATTTCCACTCTGTTTCTTTTAGCCCTTGGATGTGCGAGTGCATGTTTGCGTTGATCAGAGCTATTACTGTTCAATAAAGTCGTTCATTGGACCTTTTCATGTGATTTCTGACTGAGCCTGACCCCATAAAAACTGGGTAAAAGATCTCACTAGGTTACCTTGCCTCTCACATTGCTGTTGCTTGTGCTCCGTTTAGTTTACTTTCCCCATCATTTGGAGCATATTGAGGTGTCCCTCTCTGGGACCCCCAGATTTTCAGGGTAACAATGTGGCTCTACAGTTGTTGTTGGATTATGGCTCCCATCACTCCAAGCCATAGCCAGTGATCAGCAATGATAGGAATTGCAGTCCAGCAACATCTGAAAAGCCATAGATTTTCCACCGCTGGATTAAACTGTCTCAAAAGACAGATGTGGACAAAACTTCAGGAACATACACACCATCTAGGGTACAAATGCAATGAAATAATAAACAGAAGATTGTGTATGTATCTGCCCCAAAGGACTATAGTTTAGTAGTATGATGTGTTGTATACATATTTATGACCCAAGCTCATACGTTGGTATGTTCCATTAAAGATTATGAAGTAGGAAATATGACTACCAGTTAGAAAAAATTATAGGTCACTATTACCAGAGAATACTGTAGACTAGCTAGAGTAATGGGCTGAAGTTTCTTATATGCCATATTTGAATTCTTCCAATACACTTACAGAGATGAGGGCACTTCTCCTTATTTAAGATGCACAGCATTTTCAAAGAAAGAGAGGGAGGGAGAGAGCATATCTAGCCTACATGCAATTATTAGTCCTATTGCAGTAGATTTCTTGAATTAACAAGAAATTAGGTAATTGTTTACTATTAAACAATTACCTCTGTGGGTCTACTCTAGCTGTGGTGAGATTTGAATTTAGATATTTATATATTGCTCTTCTGCCTACCAGAACCCTTAAAGTTATGTACAACAAAATACAGTGAAATCAACAACATCAATGCAGAGCATAAAAACGATATAGCTATATAATTAGGTAATAATATTGTTGCCCAGGATGTGAACAAATATTATGATGATGGTGATCATCATCATCATCATCATCATCATCATCATCATCATCATCATCATCATCATCTTAATACAAAATGTCATTGAAAGATTTGTTATTTTGTGCCTTCAAACTGACTCTGACCTATGTGACCCTGGTTTTTCATTGCCATCTTCTAAGGCTGAAGGAATGTAACTTGCTGAAGGCCACCGAGTGGGTTGCCATGGCTGAGTAAGGATTCCAGAGTCCTAGTTCAACACTCAAACCACTATATCATGCTGGAGAGAAAGAATAAAAATGGAATATAATCTGAAGATAACAGAAGAGGAGAAGTAAAGAATAAGTTGCTGAGGAAATAATATGGAAGAAATAATAATGAAACATCAGGAAGCTCGAGAGCATAGTTGCACTGTAGTCGGATAGGCCAGAAATATGTCATACTTCTCAGGGAGATTGGTTTTAATCAAGTTTAAGATGGTTGCATTATTGCTTCTCAATGGGAACTGAGCAGCATATCTGTCAAGTTCCTAGCTTGCAGTTCCAGTGTTAAGATAGACATAGACATGAAAAGACCATTAAGAATGAACCAGCTCTTTCTAGGCTGAGTTTTAAGAAGACTTGGTGGTAAAGGCATTAATAAGACTGCATCCACCGTAATGGTCATTACTCTCTTAGTAGTCACAAGGAAAAAGTCCCTTTTTGGAGGATGTAAATAGGGCAGATATCATAGGTACTCAGGCTGCAAAAAGGGTGCTTATTCTTTTGAGTAATACGCAGATTGGCACAGCACAACAATGACAGCATGTAAAGGAAACTAGGGAAGGAATGGGAAAAAAATCATGATTATTTTGATGCACAGCAAAAATGTCAGAATAGTTTTTGACAGTGCCAGTGATAAAAGATTTGTAACATTGTGTCATTTGAGAGAGGGTGTACAATGCCTTGAAAAGGGTTCCTCCATCCATCAAGGCTAAAACCTTACCTATTTGCAGTAAGAACAACTCTGATAGAAATAATTTTAAAGGATAGATTTCATTTCAAAAGTAGAGCTTACTAATAAAAATTAAATGAAACTACAGAAAAACCAGCTGTCTTTTTTGTATATACACATTCTGTTGAATATTTTAAAAAGCAAGTGTTTTTTGTCTGTTTCTTGGTTTTGAAAGTTGGATATAAAATAAGAAAATATGAGTGAGCAGACAACAGTCTCGTTCCCTTAGTCAGTTGTTTTGACAATCAAGTAATACAAAATGTATATGTCGATTTGAGAATCAGAGCAAAATCTGTAGAGCTCAGTCCTGGTTTCTATCTTCAGTCTCAAGGGTCATCCCACACATGAAGTACAGAAACATCAGAAGAAGGTATGCCTGAGCAGAATCAAAGATTTGTAATGCTGTGGTAAGCAGTTGTTCCAGTTCTTTTATCATTGCATGGTTTTGCCTTGCCCTGTGATCCACTTCACCTGGATTCTGTATTAACAAAGAAGAATTCCTAATCTAAAATTGAAGCATGTGAAATTTCAGGTCATTTTTTTAGTTCTATAAATGTCATACCCAGCTCAATGGCTGCTAGTTGCCTACATGTCAACATTCATTCTGGATTTTGGTCTAAACTTTAAAGGAGTTATCCATGGTATTAAACATATTTTGGGGCTAGGGTTCAGTACCTTGGACTGCTCCTGTAAAGCTCCTTAAAAGGCGGATTCACTGCCCCAATGACATGGAAGCCATCAATTCTTGCTGACTTGCCCCAAGATAGATAGATAGATAGACAGATAGATATAGACAGACAGACACACACACACACATATATCTTGATGTGTCCATACATGCAATAGAGCAATATATCCACCCATTGTTCTTTGTTCATTTTTTATTGATTAGCAATGTGCCTCTATGTATTGGCAAAGTATTACTCAAAAATAATCAGTTTGATATGGACATACATTGTTGTTGTTGTGTGACTTCAATTCATTTCTGACTTATGGCAACCCTAAGGTGAACCTCTCACAGGGTTTTCTGGGGAATGAGTAAGTTTCCATGGCTGGGCAAGGAATCAATCTCTGGTCTCTGGGTCATAGTGCAACACTCAAACCACTACACTATGTTGGTTCTAAAATAACTTGGAAGCAATTTATTCCTTTCTCTATAAACAAATATGTTAACTACAACATAAAAGTATGGCACTTATAATCAAAAATAACTTCCCTCCCTTTGTGCTATGATGATAATCTTTTAAGTTACTTTGATAGTTACCAATATTTATTAAGTTCACTTTATTTTGGCAGAGCTGTATCTGTGCATATCCACACATAAGTAACTATGCAGTTGTCTAAAAGTAAATGCTGAACAACAGATTCTAAGAACAGAAGCAACTGTATATAAAGGGCCAATATGAACTAGTTCATTCATGAATGTACACTGTGCAGTTCTAATGCTGGATTTCTGCTGGTGGAACACTGTAATGCACTAGAAATGAAAAAGAAGCCATTTCTCCTTGCCACTGTACCTTCTCCAAAGCCTGCTCTGGAAGGCTGGGAAACTTTTCTGGATTGTTTTTTTTTTTTGGGGGGGGGAAGGGGGCAGTTCTGATAACTGCAGAGTAGAAAAGAAGTGGTTTTCCTTGCATTGGTATAGCAGTGTAGGATTTGGTGTAGGACATTGTTTTATGTTTGCCCCTCCCTCCCTCCCTCCCTCCCTTAGTAATGGTATATCAGGAGAGAGTTATTAATCTTTTGTTTTCTACTGGAAAGAACAGGGGGTTACACAAAATGCAAATGCTGGAAAATAAATTCCCATTAAAACTGGTGAAACTTGTGTAGAGTGAAGTCTTCTTGCATAATCTCTTGTTTCAGAGCTGATCTTTCAGCTGCAACACCTTCTATTTTTTTCCCCCTTAAATGAATATTACAGCCCACCAATGCCACAGAAGTACTTGCGTCAGAATTTACGGTCAGTCTGTATTTTTATTTCTCTTCTTCATTTGTGATTTTTCTCCATCTCTCTTTTCTCACACAACTTGTTGTCTACTGGCACTGATACTGAAAATTTTTCAAAAGTAAAACTTTTAAAGGAATGTGGAAGCACAAGATAGCTTTACAGTAGTCTTGTTTGGAAAACAGCATGGCAAATGAAAGAATGAAAGCTTTAAGGATTATGGAAATCTGAGACAGCTTTGTAGGATTTTCAATATAGTTCATTGCTAACAGTCCAAATTTTCTTTAATTAACATCATTGCTAAAATAAATTAATATATATGCAATTATAGCATATCCGGCATTTGTTATATTCACATTTGTTTTGCCTCTGATTCTTTTGTGCTGTTCCTGTTATATATTTTTATAAAACAGCAGTGGCATGAGAGGTTCCCCTAGACACAGTTCATGCAGTTTTGTTTGGGCCTGTTTCAAACCAACTTTGAATCAACCTCAAATTAATTCATACAAACCATTTTTCAAGTACATTTATATCCTGACTTTCTTCCATCATGGAATGAAAGGCTGTATACACTGGATTCCTGGATAGTCTTCCATCTGGATGTTGACAAAATCTATACCTATTTAGCTTCAGCAAGAGGGCTGCACTGTGAGCTTTCAGACTGAGCCATACATTTCCCTACAGGAGAGGTAGGAAGCACATGAACATGCACAGGTATATGCATTGCATGTCTCAGAAAGGACAGCAGTTATCAAATATCTTTGAATGATGTGTGTTTAAACGTAGACCCTACCTGAAACTAAACTTGTGCAACTTATTGTTGTTGTTGTGTGCTTTCAAGGTGTTTCTGACTTATGACGATCCTAAGGTGATCCTATCATGGGGGATTCTGGTGCTGAGTATGTGACATGCCCAGGGTCACCCAGTGAGTTTCCATGGCTGACCAAGGAATTGAACCCTGGCCTCCAGGATCATAGTCCAATGATCAAACCACTACCCCAAGCTGGTTCTCTTGGGTAATTTAACTGACCATAAAAGATACTGCTTGTGTCAAGGATGTAATTACTCACATGGAAGCCTTCTTTGGAATCATGTCCTACTTCTGATGGTTTTGAACTGAATCTGGGTCTTCACATGCTATAATTCTCACAGACTTGGAGGAAGTCCATCCAGCTTAGGAGAAACAGGGTCCCTGTCTGGTATCCCTGAGGGTCCTGTGTCCCTGAGGAAAGCCAGTTCATTACTACCTTCAGACCAGTTGTGGAGGTTGGAGTGTGCGGAGTAGGGACGGGCAGGAGACGGGGCTACGGCATGAGGGGCATGGCCACTATACATGGGGGAGTGGCTCTGGTGCGTGGGGGCATGGCCAGGGCACGTGGGGACATGGCCAGGAGCGTGCAGGGGCATGGCTATGGGCCGGAACACCCCAAACACACTGCCTCCTGGGGCGAATCACTCTACCTCACCTGACATCAATTTTTTGGCATCAAAAAATCTTTAATGGGTTTAAGTTTGGGACAGTGATATTCAACTGTTTAAGTCAGGTAAAGGTTTATTTCTGGTGTGTGTGATTTCATCCTTAGCACACGGGGATTGAGGGAATAAGCACAGGCTTGTCACTCTGCTGTGTTAGTAAAGTACATAAAATTGCAAATGCCCTAAGGGAGTAATCTGAAGCATATTTATTATGATTCTCTGAGGGTCTTCTGCACAGGAAATAGAAAGGATTGCTTTTGAGACTGACCTGTCTGACCTGCTCAATGTTGTGAGGACCATGCCATAAAGTGTATACTTGGCTGACTAGGACATAATGTCTGCATACCTCTTGTAGCACAGTGGCTCTAGCCTAATTCTAGTGGTTTGGAAACCTGCAAATTTATTAGCATTGGTTTCCATCCTGTCATGACACAAACCCAATGTTTTGTTAAATAACAAAAGTACTTTGCTTTACTTAAGCTCCTGTGTCTGTCTCTGCATTCTGAGCTTGGTCCATAACACTACTGTTTCTCTTTTATAAGAAAACCTTTCCCAGTTCTACAAAGCTAACTCAAAGTCAGAGATTCTACATTATTTCATATGGCAGGCATGATGCTTCCTCCATCTCTCCCTCTTTCACAACTTCCATCTAAGCACCACCCTTCCTCCTCTCTTGTCTTGAGCCAGCCCTGAATCTTTAGAAATTCTGTGCTGTAGACCATTTCTTCTCTTGTATGTTCTTATAAATTAGTACTTTCAGACAGTGGTCATTATAGCTTCATTATAAAAACAAAAAGGAATAATTATAGATAGGAATCATATAGTCCTTTAGATGCTGTTGGACACGACCAATGGAAACGAATGTTGGGAATAACAGTCCAAGTATTACCATCTCCTCCATCCCAAACTAGATCCATTTTTTCCTTTGCTGTTACTAGGGCAGAGCCATTGAATATATGTGAATTAGCAGTAATATAAGTTCTGCTTAATTCATAGGTTCACTTTAGGGTCTTCATAAGTTGGAAACACTGAAAGGCACACAATGACAACTTCATTTGGGACTAGCAGTTGGCACTATCCCACCGGTTTCAGTAGTGCTATGCACAGACTCTCTTAAATGGAAGCAACAGTGGCAACAAAACAATCTTGCTCTTTATTTTGAAGAAAACATTGCTCTACTTCAAGTCTCTTTAGCCAGCAGAGTAACCTGTCTGGGAGCACTGCGGCAGTACTCATGTACAGGAAGAGATTATTTCAATTCTAAGCCATTACTAGTATGTGAGCCATATCCAGGCTACTGGGATCTAAATGCAACCTTGTCTTCCAGCCTCATTACAGAGAATGCAACATTAGATTTGTGTTTATATAAAAGTCCCATCAAGGTCTCATTTGTACATGCTGAGCTTTCCTAACCCAAATTATATACACCAAGATAGGGAGCTTTTTGCTGGTAGCTGGCAGCTGTCCAAAGTCTTCAAACAGCAAATGAAGAACAGAAGACACTGAGCTGCATTTTAATTTCCACCCAATTTCAAAACAGGATATTTCCTGTCCTCTATTCAATCAATTCTGAGCCAAGGTTTAGCAAGTAAATCCTCAGCTCTTATAGGTGCTATGAGCTTTCAATTCAGCTGTTTTCATTGCTTTCTTTTTCTGATATATTTTTGTTCTTCTTTTAAAAGCAATCAGTTGTTCTTTGTTCCTCAAATTATTTGGCCATAAATAATATTACTTTGCATTCCATTTGGTTTTAGTTGGCTTTCCTTAGGCTCAAACAATTGCACCATTCCCCCCCTCCCCCATATCAATTGTGTCCCATTTTCTCTGCATTCTTTTTTTAAAAAATATGGATACATCTGTATTAGTTAATCTCCCATTCCCAATCAGGTGAAATGTGTTGTGTGCCTGCCACAATTCACAGAGACAGAATGTTTGTGATACTGCTGAGCCATAGCTATTCAGTTTATTATCAAAGAATCCCTTGTCCCAAATCCAACTCAACTTTCAGACAGGAAACTGAAGACACTGATATAATTTTGTTTTGTGTAATTTTACCACCCAAAGCCACACTGTCCTTTTCCCTGAAACAAAGCCATTAATTGCTGTAAAGATATGTCTCAGTTACTGATTTTGTGTATTCTGAGGCATTTCCTTAATGCAAATACATGAACAGACACACATATATACACACACATACAGACTGGGCCATATATATAGACTGGACCAAAAATGGACCACAGTGGCAAAACAAAACAAAAACTTGATATTGAGGGGAATTTCTTTTGTTCCTAGGCTCTTTACAGTTTTCAGAAAGAAGGCTTTGTGTCAGCACTTAAATCTCCCTATCTGCATCAGTTATGATTAGGAAGCTTGAATCCCAGCATGTTACTTTGAATGAGAAAATATCCCACCAGCAAGAAATAAAATAGTTTTTGTTTTGTTTTTTAGGGAAGGGAACATTTTTGTAGCCTCTGCAACTTTAGTGTAAGCAGAAGGAAATCAGTAAATGCTAAAATTTTGAGTGGCTATCTCCCATAAGGACCAAAATGTAGTCCTAATAATCTGTGACTGAGATCTACTCATTGCTGGATGAACCAAAAATACAATATTAATTTATTTTCATGAATGCAGCACCATGTGAACTCAATGAGTTCCCCCATTTCAATTCACATCTTCTTATCCTGCTTATGGGATCACATATCTGCACCATATTGTACAATGAATTTTCATGTAATGGTTCACGTGTGGAACTTTACACATTTTATTAAACCTGCAGTAACCAATTTTGTTCAAGCACATACACTTGAAGAAATGCGTGCATTTCACACAGTGGTATAAGAAGAGTCTAACCTAAGAGGGTATCATCTGCTTTCCATTTTATTTTTTTACCCAGGAAATGTTTTTTGCCCTGTTCAGACCCCTTGGACACCTTTCTCTCCTCAGTATTGAGTATAAAGCAGAGTATATAAGCTGCTCTTAAATATGTTTTTTCCTCTTCCTACCTACTCCTGGATGTTTCCTGTCAATTCAGGAGCTTAGTTGCCTTAGAGATTCCCTGTTCTCCAGTCCTACTCACTCCAGGCCTAAGGTAGAATGTCATACATGGCATGAGGAGCAAGCAGGTATGAGTCAGGCTGGGTCATAGTTCTGTTCTTTCTACAAAGTGGAAAGGTAGAGATACTGCAGTTTTGTGGATGGGTTGTTTTGTTTACCACAAAAAGAAATGTTTACTTTGGGTGATAGATGACAAATACACTTACTTGTACTCAAGGTGATATCATGACCATGCCACCAGCACTAAAGGAAACTGAAGTTGTTTGTAGATTACAAGTTTAAATGAATATATTGTTTTACTGCCAAAGGGTGAGGAGGGGGGGGGGAACTGCAGTGATGATGTCTTTCCAAATGCAGGAAGCAGCTTTTTTTCCGCTTGACAAACACTGTAAATAGATTTTTGAATCAAAAACAGCTGTGCCTCCATAATCCAAAACTTAAGATAGTCAGTGCTCCTACCTGTCCTATCTGTTCTTGGTATAGCTTAGAATAGCTACATTGACTTTCATCCCTTACCCTGAATGTGAGATTAGGTAAACCAGTTGGAAAACCACCTCAAAGCAGGCATTTCAGCTATACTGAGACATCCACTGAGAAGCAATCAGAGCAAGTAAGGTCTTACATCTAGCTTATTAAAAGGATTTTACATTGCCAAATGAGATGGTATTCCTTTTACAAAGAACCACCATCTGTAACATCTGTTCATTTTCTACTGTTTGCATTTACTGAATGCATTTTTCCATTAATGAAAATGTGCTTGTGTATATTTTTGCATTATATGAGTTTAGTTATGGGCATTATGCAGATATACACATGTACAGTTGTGAGGACTTTTTTCTTCTTCTGAAGAGCATTGTCAAGTCTCATGTCTACAGAGGCAAGATGAGTTGTTCTGTTGATAATCTAGCAGTATAAAATGTGTATCTCTGTGCTAAAGAACATTTAATCTTTAACAGGGAAATAATGTGTGTTCTGGATACAGGTATAGTGTCTATGTTCACTGAACACTTGAATGCTTAGAGAGCATTACCAAGGACAACAAAGTCATGTTAAAGTCAATCCCTCCATTACTGAATGGAAAACCTAATAGTGGTGACTGGTGGCTCCAATGATAGTGGGATAGTAGACCTACTGTAGCCATGAGCTATCCATGGTGCTGAAACTACTCTGTGGATTGGTTACAGTACTTTGGATAGTGCGTTGAAATATGGACAAGACTATATAGCAAACTGAGTGCACTACTTACCAGCCACCATTAACTCCTAACATCCAATGAGGGATTTCTCCCCCATTTCCCTCCAACCCACATTTTTTGCAAACCATTTCCTGATGTTTTTAAGTCCATCTCACAACCTATTGATTACCTTTTTTCTTATTTTTTTCCCCTAATATTTTGAATAAAACACATGCTTTAGGGTGTGAGGACAGACATTTTATGGATACCACAGACTTAAAGATGAATAAATGAGTTCTAGAGCAAATCACACCTGAACTCTCAGTAGCAGGCAAAATTATTAAATGGAGGCAGTTGTAGTTTTGCCATATCATGTGATGACATGACTCATTCAGAAAGATGATAATGCTGGCAAAACCTGAAAAGTTGAAAATGGTAGGAAAAGAGGGTACATTACAGTTGGATTGACTCAGGTAAGAAAGCCACACCCTTGTGTCCTCAAGAACTGAGCAAGCTTGTTAATAACTATGGAGGTCTTAAAGGTTTTTCATGTCAATGCTAACCTGACAACACATAAGAGCAGCACCATGTCTTAAGAAGTCAGTTGCATAAAGAAAATGTAGGAAACGCTAAAGAAAGCAGGATTTTTTTTCCACTAATTAAAATAGAAAGTGCCATCTATTGATGTACCCAGGTCTAACCTTAAACCCTTTTTTATTAATTGTTTCATGCAATTTGCACAATGTCTGCAATTTTTCTGGCTGTCAGGCCACCCCCACACACACATTGCTCAACATTTATTAAAATGATGAAATCATCTTTAAAGTCATATTTTTCAGTATTTTCAGAACAATCCAAGAGAGAGAAAAAAAGTATGTCCATCTCATGTAGAGAACATACAGGAAAAGCAGGAGTAAGTGAGAATAACATCAAAGGACTACATTGTTTAACCTCTACTCATTTTAATGGACCACACTGAGTATAGCTTGGAAAAATTAGTTTTTGGACCACAGCTCCCAAAAATCTCCCTCTTGCACAAGATGGATAGGTGATGCTGAGAGTTGTTGTTTCTGGAAAATAGCTTTCCCAATAATTGATGTGCAGGGCCTTTGATAGTCTCTTGGAGAACAATAGGGTGGGGCCAGAAAAAAAATAAGATGGGAAACACTCAATGGGAAAGTCTCTCTATCACTGATCCCAGTGAGTGCTCCTCTTGGCAGCCCCATCTGCCCTTCCCCACCCCACAGCCCGTCAAATGCGTGATTACCAAATTGTAGAGCCACAAACAGCTATTCCTTGGTATCTTCATTAGAAGGCTTTCAGCTCCTTTAATGCCTACTTCAGAGTATTTTGTATTTTGTTTTCTTTTTAAAGAGTAATTGCATGTGATTTTTGTAATTGCTCCAAACTCTATAATTACAGAAACTACTTTTCCTACTGGGAGAATGGCATAAGCTGCCAAATCATGGAGTGATAGAAAAACTTGAAATGTACACAAGGTACATATGGAAAGAAATGGGATATATTTTACATATTTTGTTATAAAGTAATTCCAGTAGAATATGCAAGTATTTTTCAAGCTGAACAACCAGATCTGTATTTGAATGGTTTCATGCAACCTTCTGTCCTCAGACTGCATGTATGTTTGCTGGTAGGTGGATTTGCAATAATTATTGATTGCATTGAAGTGAGCATGTTGGCCATTTATAAAAGATTTTCACAGCACTTGTTTTGCTGAATGCCACATCCCATGGAATTACAAAAGAACTTCACGCTACCTTTTAATGCTTTTAAATTGTTTTGCTGTTGCGTGAATTTTTATCACACTCCTGAAGTCAGGGAAGGTTTCTAATGTAGAAACCAAAATGTTTCTAATATTTTATTCAGTCTAACCTTACAATCTGACAATTATAAGTAAGTTCCATTAAGGTCAATGGGATGTATTCATAGGTAAGTTTGTATAGGATCACAGCCTAGCAATTTTCATTTTTCTTGACTGCATTGCTCAAAGAGAGTGACACCCCATTCTTTTCTCACCTACATAAACCTCAGGTATGCACACAGAAAGAAAAACAGTTTTCTCCTCTTTAGAGCAATTGTTCCTGCTTCTTGAATTGGCCCCCACTTCCTAACCCCAGACACATTTTCTGATACTCACTGGGACCTCACTTTATTCCCTTTTGCTACTGACAGACCGCTGAACAAGCAGGAGACAAAATGCCTCTTCCCACACTCTGGGTATTGTGTTGCTCCCTCCACTCCCCACACCATTCATCACACAATTCAGGCCAAGCCTACTGGAGACAGCAAAGTTTTTCATAAAGCCATTCTCTCAACTTAACATTTGTATCTTGTGGATTTTTAATGGTGTCTGTCTAATTTTTGTAGGATCTTTTGTGTCCTGATCTAGGCAAAAGGCAGAGTATAAACAAATATAATAATAACAATAATAATCAATATTGTTTATGCATATTACCAATATGAGTGTTTGTAAACAAACTAATGAGAGTCAGTCTGATGGAGGGGCCTGAGCACTAGATTGTGACTCTGGAGACCAGGGTTTGAATCACTGCTTGGCCATGGAAACCCACCAGGTGACCTCAGGATCAGAAGCAGGCAAAGACCTCCCTCCTCTGGACAAATCTTGCCAAGAAAACCTTGTGATAGTTTCTTTTACCTTAGAGGTGTCAGAACTCAGAAACAACTTGAAGACAGCTTGCAAACAACAGAAATACTGGATATGTGCCATGGGACAACAAAATTCCAGGTTATCTGTCTTTTTCTACTTTCCAGGATAATCCTTAGCACTGAACAAACTTATTAACAAGCAAGCCCCATTAAGCATGGTGACATTTTCAGTAAACTTGCACAGAATATGCTGAAAGCTTTTAACTTCATAAATGATGGTGGACACCTGCTGTGTTGCATGAAGTGTGAACTTGAGCTTTGTCACTGGCAGTTAAGTGTCCTACATTGAAATATAATCTAGCCAATCCATCATGAGGGACTGTATTAGAGGTCTGTGTCAATAATAGGGAAAGCATAATTTTGAAGGACAGTCAAGAAGCAGAATTAGACAAGAGGTGAAAAGTTCATAAGAAGCCCTTCTGTGCCTGCTTAGAAATGGCTGGGAGAGGCTGATGGGCTTTCAAGTAGAGGAAACTGCCCTCTCTGAAACTTTGGGCAACCACAGTTGCCAGTCAGAGTTGACAATACTGGGAAAGTTCATCTGTGATTTACCTCTGTAGAAAGCAGCTTACTATGTTCCCGGGTGAGTAATGCCTTCCTCTTTACCTGTTCCATACTTTTCCTCCTCTAGCTGGTCAGTTAAGTCATTTGTTCTTTTCATTTTCACTTGTTCTTTCATTTTCATTTGTTTGTCTCAGGAGAAAGCATTGGGTGGCATGTGAGTGAGGAAGTATGCAGTGGCAATAAGCATAGAGACAGGAATAAAAGGTGCACAACGGGTTTTGTTGTTTCAGTTACCATCATTTGAAAGTTACCATCAGCTTCCTCTAGAAGCTACAGTTTTCAGAGCAGTGTTTCCTTTCTGCTAAGTTCCTCTAAGGCATTTTGAGCTCCATAATATTGACTGTCTCTCTTCATATCACATTGGACTAGGGATGGAAATCATACTTTTATTTTTTTTAAAATGACCAAAACCATGTTTCTTTTTAATATTCCTTTTTAACATTTCTGGTATTATCTTCTAAGCAGAAAAAGCTGCATAGAAAACAATACAGTTGGGGACATTCCAGACAACATTCACACATAGTGATTTGAATTGAAAGCAGCATTTTCTGCATAGGAAACTGGTTTTTCTGCACATAAAAAAAAATCATATTTTCATCAGAAATATTCTTGGAAAGAAAATGCTATTTTCTGTCCAAAACAACCACAATGAGTTTTCCACAGAATAAGTCTCAAATTGCAAATTGGCTTCAAAATCTGCATGGTTTTTGAAGTTTTCCTTACAGCATGAAAAGAATTGCTAACATTGCTTTTTGCTTCCTTCAAGAAAAAAATAAATAAATGCAAATTACATCCCTCTGCTGGAGCCTATCCCTCTTCCAAAGAATGGGACAAGTCCAAAAAGTGATCCTTTCACTAGCCTATAATAATCAGAAGGGATATGTTTCCTTCAGACTCAGTGCCCAAAGGAACAAAACAGACACCAGTGCAGGAGGAAGAGGAATGAGACAGGGGTGAAAGACTATCCCACTGCCTTCCTGCTGCCATCCTTGTTCAGCTGCCCTCCTGTCTGATGTTCCTGAATAAAAATATCACTTTCACACCTCCCAAGACTACTGACTGAATGGAATGCATATGATAGGCTTGTGAGGCTTTCTTGGAAGGAAATGTGTACACAGTGCCATCTGTGCATGACACAAATGAGTACATTTGAAAACTGTCTGCAAATGTACAAAACTGCATACAAATATACAAGTACATTTTAAAAAATCATAAAGAATGTGTATATTAGAACATGCATGACAAACGTGTACATTTTGAAGGAAGTGCGCACAATTTACATTAATTTTCTGGACAAAGCAGGAAGGGGCAGAGAAAGTCTTACAACCTAGTAAGAAATAAGAGAGAACTAAAATGTTTCTGGGAAATTAAGAAACTGAGAGATTTTACAGATCCCCAAGCCCTATGCATGTTACTCAGAAAGAAGTCCTATTGATTCAGTGGGGTTTCTCCTGAGACCAGTTAGTCTAGGACTGAAGCCTAAATCTATGCAGTGAATACTGTTCTGTACTGCATTGGGATACAATTATGGCAAGTAGGTCAACAACTTTTCAGATCCTCAACATCAAATTTACTCTTGAATAGGTCTTATGTTAACTCCTTTCAGATATTCATTCATTCAACTTATGAAGGAGGTGGTGGCATCATAGCAAAAATAAAATGTTTTCACTTTAAAATTTGACGTGCAACAGAGCAGTGGGAACAACTGGGTCAGATCCTGCTTTCATGATGCTGCTATTCCTCTGTAAAAGAAATATCTGTGAAGGACTAATATCAAGTGGAGAATCAGCATGGTATGGTTACAGCATTGGACTCCAGCTCTGGATGACCAGGATTCAAGTATGCTTTCAGCCATGGAAAACTGCTAGGTGACCCTGGGAAAATCACACTCTGTCAGCCTCAAAAGAAGGCAAAGGCAAACCTCCTTCGAACAAATCTTTCCAAGAAAATGCCAGTTGTCATAAATTAGAAAGGACTTGAAGGTACATAGCAACAACAATGTCATGTGATTTTATCTTTTAGGAAATAAAACTTTGGAACAACAGGAATGTTTAGGTTTGGGTTTTTTAAAAAAAATCTTTGTAGTTTCTTCCTTTTTATGAACAGGGCAAGGCATGATAGAATATAGGACAAATAGCAATAAACAGGAATTGTATCTGAACCATGAATATCTCAGCAACTAGAAATAGCCATCACAACATAATTTGTGCACAGATAAGTTGTGTGGGTACTTCCTGAGAGTTTCGAAGCCAATAATTACACTGATTTCTTCTTTCTTTAATTACAGGAATATTGGGATCAGTGGGTGGGAGAGAGACCATCTTCCGCAGCTAATTAGCCTGAGGCCTTCACTGTTTTTAGCTGTAAATGAAAGATTTAGAGGCAGCTTCATCTTCATGCTCTTGACACTGCATTTTGTACAGCTCTCCATTCATTGGAGTCATGATACAGCTCTTCAGACTGTATGGAAGTTTCTGGGATGTTTAATTGAATCTTAGACATATGAGACTTCTGATTATGTAGGGATGGGTTCATATGCAGGGCAGGATGATACTACAATATATAACACATATAATACATATACATATTTATGTGGGTTATATCACCAAGTAATGACATAAACCCTAATAATCTTCCAGTGAAAGGCAAGATCTCAAAGGTCTCCAGAACACAGTGTTTGTGAATGTATCAGCTATCTAATAATCTTATTGAAAATTGCCAAAGGATTTATTTATGCAAATTCAATTAATATTGCTTTTCATAAGCTTCTACTAAAAGATTGTTACTTGTCACTATTAGAAATATTTATTCTATCCTAAATAATGAAATTATCTTAATGATAATTCACAGTGTATTGATAAGAGTCTAATCATAGATCTAAATATCAGTGTACAGCCCTAAATGCACCGTCTGTGTTTTCTCACTGAAGCCTATAATCCTTTGTTTCTCTCTGAGAAATGGTTTGGCCAATATTATCTGGGAAACTAATTAGAATCGAGAACAAGGCTCTGTTGTCATTTTAAAATTGCATGCTCACTTTATATTGACATGAAACATTTTTCCTTTCTGAAGGTGATGATTCTCTTATTCAGCATGGCACTTAAGCCTTCATCTAACAAGGGATAAGCCCTGGAGAAACAACAGCTCCCAGAGTCAAAGTAAAAATATTTTGTAAAATGCCATATTGAATGAGATGGGAAATTAATTTCAAGTGTAGATTTAATGTACAAAATGGCATTTTAAATAACTCTCAAACAATTTTCTTCCTATTTTGTTAAGTATAGAGCCAAGAATTTATGCTACGTAAACAGCCACATTAGCAAGAAAATGGCTATACCCAAGAGAGCAAGCCGTACAAGTCAAAACCATCCAGCAATTTACTTTTCTGTACCCATGGGTAAAGTTAGCTAATTAAAATGATCCCAAGTTCCCCTTCAATGCTACACCAGTGCAGTGGAAGTTACTTTTGTATGTATTTCTCTCAAGTCATAATACAGTCAGCCCTCCACATTCATTGGTTTATCATATACAGATTTGATTATTTGTGACTTTCTCCAACCCCTGCCAGCCACCTCAAGCACCTATTTTCTTGGAGGAGTTTCCTTCTCAATGGCTCCAATCAGGCTGTGCAGCCCTTTAAAAGCCCATCAGTCCTCCTACTCTATCAGCCACTGCCTGACCAGCTAAGAACAGCTCATTGTCCAGTTTCTCAGCATCACAACCCCCCAAATGTCCCCACACACCCGCAAGGAGGGAGATATGCAAAAGAGAGGAAGTATAGGGCCACCAAGTCACCCCACCCCCTTTCTTTCTCATTTCTTTGACCTGGTTTGGACACTGGTTGCCTGTTCTTCCTACCATGCCTTGGTCCCCTTTCCACAGACACAGACACATTTCGATATTTGCATTTTTCTTTTTTTGCAAAACCATCCCAACCCTAGCAAATGTGGGGAGCTGACTGCATTTAAAGAGGAATACTATATAGAATAAATTCCCTCTTCCACTTAATGGCGTGCCAGTTTCATAGGAAGTGCTCATATAATCAATCCCACTTATTTGTTTGCAAGCCTTTAATCAAGGATGTTTAACATCTCCTCCATGGTGCATGTCCACATATGGCACTCAATGGTAACTTCTCTGGTTCTCCCAGATTCTCAGAAACATGTCACCAACATCCAGCTGCAATATGGGAATTTCCCCTTAAAACAAGCGTGAAATCCTAATCTAGAAGGGTGTTCTGCAACTTGTCAGAAAAAGTGGTTTACAATAAATACTTCTTGATTATTTGAAAACAGTATTGAGAACAAAAGACCATAAAAGCAGCTATGTCAGACATTGTTTGCTAACAACTTTAGTGGTACTGTGACATCAGTTGAGGTGTGGTCTCTACTACGTTTAAGGAGAAGAAATTTTGCCCAGTCTTGGTGAAGTTGTCCACTCTCGGTTTAAATGTTATTAAAATCCAGGTCTATGGAAAAGTGGTGCTAGAACTTGTTGGTAGAGCAGGGACTAAGGCCATTTCTGCACTAAACTGTTATAGTGTTATTATTCAACTTTCAACATCCTACACAATCCTGGGGTTTGCAAACTCAGGATTCCATAGGATGTTGAAAGTGGAATAATAGCAACAGTCTAGTGCGGAATGGCCTAAGACACCACAACTGGCTCAGATAAAACAAAATTGCTGCCTAAAAATATTACTTCAGAAGAGGACAATAAACTGATCTTTCAAATTTTAAAGTGAAAAAAAAAAGGAATTAAATAATTGGGAGTTATAATTGTAAAGAACAACAGTTTATTATTTCAAAACAACTATTAAAAAGTCCAGAAAGAAAAAGAAATTAAAAGAAACTTAGAAAAATGGGAAAAGTTAATTTTATCCTTTTTGGGTAGAATTGCAGTAGTCAAAGCAGATATTTTGTCAAGGCTTTTATTTCTCTTTCAAATGATCCCTACTATAAGAAATGGAATACCTTTCATACAATGGCAGAAAGAGATTTCTAGGTCTCTCTGACAGGCAAAGAAACCCAGAATAAAATCCAAAACTGCATCATGCTATGGAAAGGGGAAGCCTGGGAGTTCCTAATGTCAAATTGTATTACAAGGCCTGTTTCTTATGGTTGAAGGAACAGATATTGCTTAGAGATATTAGACTCTTGGAACTTGAAGGTCATAATTTAAAAATTGGTTGGCATTGCTATTATTGGTATGATAAGGTCAGGACACATGTTGAATTTAAAAATAATTGTATTAGAAAGGTTTGGTATTATTAAAAACAGAGACTTCCCCCCCAAGATAATAGTAGCTACCTCACAACAGGAAGACTTTGTATTTTTGAAATAAATGCTTAAAATTGATTACCTTTTGTATTTTGAACAAGATAGCTGCAACTTTAAATTAAGAGAGATAATTCTTAAGGAAAGCAAATATCTTAATTGGTTTGTTTATATGCAACTTAAGGGCAGATTTAATCAAGACAAGAGAAATGCAGCTATAAAGGTTAGAGAAAATTAGTTTTATTTAGAGTTGTGTAAAGATGATGATCATGCAGTTAAAAAAAGTGTATCAATGCCTTTTGAAACTAGAGATAGAAGATCAGTCTGTAAAAAAGTACATGATAAGGAGGGCCCAAAATGTCCATATGGATGTCCATATGGATGCGATCCAAAAATATAAAATTTTATTTGTGCAGTAATTTAAAAGAAAACCTTTCTGAGATGATATATGGTTGGGTAGGAAATATGGATTATTTGATATATGATAACAGCAGGAAGAATATTGTTAACTCAAACTTGGAAAGGGACTGAAACACCAAGGAAGGAAGAATGGATTGTTAAGGTCTCTGAGTTAGCCAAAGTGGCCAAATTATCATGGGTCCTTGTGGCTATCATTATTAGTAATTTTTAGTAATTTTGTAATTAGTAATTATTTAGCAGCATCTGTAATGGTATAACAACATTTTTTCTTATTCTTTTCATTGCATTGCAGTCGGGATGTGAGAGGGAAGTCTGAGCCCTACTGTGTATTAGTTGTATGTTTTTCTTTTCCCACCTGCTTCTTCTTCCTCTCTCTGTTTATTTTTATTTTTTTTACTGCATATTACTTTAATTGCAAATTAGATTGTGTCAAAAATAACAAAAATTTAAAAAGAACACAATTGCTTTGAGCAGAGACAGAACTTTGAAGGTGTATCAAGCTTTGTTGATTTTTTAAAAAAAATAATTTACTGTATTTCAGTCAGATAACTAGGGAAATCAAATCTGCATGCATATCAGTACTTTTACAACCTAATGGTTCATAAACAGCAATCCACCTTAGCCCTGTCATGTCAATGTCTTCTGATGAAGATAAAAAATGGGAAACAATCCAGCTGAACCATCACATGTCCATATTTTTCTTCAGAAGAAAACAAAAACAGACACCCTTGCTTTCCTGTATACGTCTACAAAAGGATATGCTTGCCCCACTAACAACATAATTTAATATAATATAATCATTAATGGAAATTACATTCATAGCATTTTAAAATTATGTTAAAATAACATTTAATTGACAGTAATTATTTTAATTTTTTAAAAGTGTCTCTTATGCATGTCTCCTGCTTTGGGGAAGGAGCATTTATGTTGTCAGCAGAACACAATTTCTGCATATTTTATTAATAAAATTTGTTTTTGTTTTCTTTCACCCATTATAAGCAATTAAGTTGAATTTTAAACAGCATTACATTATCTTCTTGAGTTTTTCAAACCTCAGGGATATATGTTTAACCCTTCTGCTGCTGTTCTGTCTAACAAAAGGCAACAGTTGACTCTTAACCCAGTTAATTCTTGAGGTAACAGGTAGGAGGCAAAACACACACTTGCCAAATACTGAGTGGAGCGCCACACCGACCCATCATCCCTCATTTTTACATATATCTGAGAGTACAATATTTTGCATATCTACTTGGAAGCACATTCCACTGAATTCAGGGGAACTTGATATCCAATATAGGCATAGGATTGCCACTTAAACGGGGCATAAATGCCATGATGGAAATCTTCAGTCAAATTACAAAACTCATAGTGAGAACTCATAAATATGGAGGTATTTTCTGGAAAAAAATGTATAGAACTGGTTATATGTATAATTATATTTTTTAAAAGTTGTAATAGCTGCTTATACACCATTGGTATGTAATTTTTAAGTATAGTTTATCCTTCACATCCCCTAGGATTAGGGGCATAGAATTCTCACTAAAGTGAAAACTCACAAATATAAAAATGTGTGTGTATGTCTGGGAAGGGAAGGGGAGCTGAGGCATGAGTGGGGAAAGTAGGTACCCAGGGTCAAAACCAGGTCAGGGAAAGGGGAAGGTTGGTGTGGTGGCCCTATACTTTCTTTCTCTTGCCTATTTCCATCCGTGGGTGTGTGTGGGGGGCCCATCAGGAGAGAGTTTGTGGTGCTGAGAAATCAGGGTGTGATCCATCTTTAGCTGGCCAGGGAACAGCTGGTGAAGAAAGAGGAGGAGAACCAGAGGTAGGATTTTAAAGGGCTGCATGGCCTGATCAAAGCCAATGAGAAGGAAGGTTCCCCTGAAAAAGAAGCACTTGGGGTGGGGGAGCAGGGGTTTATCAAGGTTAGAGACCTGGGCAGCAAGCCAGCCCAGAGAAGGGAGTGTGAGAGCCAGCAGAGTCCAGCCAGGAGGAGACAAGCAAGCACTTTACATGAGGGAGTTCATTTACCAGAGTGTCAAGCAAAAGCTGTAGTCAGAGTTCCAAAAGCCAAGGGTCAAGAGATCAATTCAAGGTAGCAGGAATCAGGTGCTGGGAGCAAGGAACAGGCAGGAGGAAGGCTTGAAAGAAGTTTGCCACAAGCGAAGGAAAACTTCCAGGCAGGCAGTTATATAGCCCAAGACACAGGTGTGGCCAGTCACCGCTTCTTGAACTTAATCAAGGAAGCCTCCCTTTGCTCAGCTTTCTTGAGTCTCCGTCTTGTTTGAGGGCTGATTGGCACAGGCTCCAAACCATCTTCGGAATCGGATCCCTGTTGCCCTAAAGGAGCAGGCAGAGGAAGGTCCAAGCCTGCTTGGTCCATGGCAGCATCTCCAGTCGGAGCCACAGGGACCAACAGCTGCTGCTTGTCATCAGCAGCTCTGACACGGGCTTCAGTTATCATACGGTTGGAGAACTCATAAATAGTCAAATCCGTGAATGTCAAATCCACAAATGTGGAGGGCCAACTGTATTATGAAATGAAAGTGAGGATAACCAGCCAGTGTTCCTGCTGAACTTGGAATCTACAAGACTGAAACAAGCACACAGGGCAGGGAGAGGGGGGATGACAATTGTCATGGGGCAACTATTCACCAGGCACAATAAGAAGAGATCCTCTCCCCTGGCATTGCTCTTATCAGAGACAATCAGCCCTCCATACTTGGGGATTCTGTATCCATGGATTCAACCAACCATGATGTGAAAATATTTTTTAAAAAATTCCAAAAAGCAAAGTTTGATTTTGGCACTTTAATTAAGGGTTGTCATTGTACTGTGTCATTGCACACAATGGGAATTGAGCATCTATGAATTTTAGTCTTCACAGGGAGTCCTGGAACCAAACAGTTGCAGATACCAAGGTCTCACTGTATTCGACACCCATACCAATCCTCCTGGGGGGTAAGACTCTGAGACTGGAATTTCCTTCTGCTTAACTCCCAGTTCCTATAATACTCTCCTCTCTCTCATTCTACAGAATGACTATCCTATAACATTTTGGAAAACAGACTTTTTACTGCTTGTAAATTAGCTAGCAACGTCTCAAAGGTATGCCTTATTTTAATGAATTTCAGCTTGTTTGTAGGTACTAGCTTTTATTATGCAATCATTATTCATTAGTTATTTGCTTCTTTATGAACCCTTTACACCATCCAAGCATGTCAGCTACTCACCCCTTTCCTGTAGTAAGTTTGAGTCATTATTTTAGAAGTCAAATACAGATCCCATTGCAATTAGTAAAACATAAATTTAGATATAGTTAGCATTTAGTTGCCTGCTTCTGGAACATTTACCATGTCATTAATATGATAAATGGTTAACATATCGGGGAGGAGAGCCAAAACCAATCATGTTTCCATTTTATGATAAAACTCATTCAGTCACTTTGAGTTCCCCTATATCTATTGTCTCCCATGTGATTTTGTTACAAAAACCTGAAAATATCATATTGATGAATGCTGCAGAACCTGACCAATTACTTCAGGCAACTATGATAGAGGATGTCAAGTTAAGTGTTATTTAAGTTTATAAATAAGAAGACTAGTGTTCATTAGAACTGTACAATCTCAGCCTTACTGTGTAACCACTTAAGTGTTAATCAGCCCAAAGATTGGAAGCTTTATGAACAGCAGGGCTCTGCCTTTGCTTCACTGCACAGTCCCTTGAACATGAAACTAGCAGGGCAAGGGGAGGATTATTTCATTTTTCTTTTTGAAAAAAAAAAGCTGCAAGTTAGTAATTTCCCCATATCCCCTTTATATACTTTTGCATGTACTGTATGTATGGCCATACTAGTGATATGACAGATGCCATCAGTATGAGAAAGCCCTCTGAACTAATATATTGTGGTGACAATGATTTAATGCTTTGGAGAGATTGCATAATTGCCTGCAACTAAAAATATCTTACTAGTTGCAGCTTTCGGAAATAAACAAAGGTATAGGAAATCTCTATTTAACCTTATACTGGGGGCTGTTTGAGAAATCTGGGCTAGATAAAATGTTATGGGCCTGGTACATGTTTGTAGATAACAATTTCTTTAAAGGCATGCATACAAAAAGCAACGCTGGACTTGAGTAGAAAGGCAGGCACAATCGCATCATGGCTGGTCATTTTTAAGTCTTATTTCTGTCTAATACGAGAAGCAGGTACTCATAGAATCATAGAATCACAGAGTTGGGGCCATCTAGTCCAACCCCCTGCTATGCAGGAACATACATCAAAGCATTCCCAACAAATGACCATCCAGCCTCTACTTTAAAACCTCCAAAGGAGGAGGCAGCATATTCCACTGCCAGACAGCTCTGACTATCAGGAAGTTCTTCCTGAGCTTCAGCTGGAATCTCCTTTACTGCAGCTTGAATCCATTCCGCCTTGTCCTAGTCTCTGGAACAGGGGAAAACAAGCCCAATCCCTCCTCAACATGACATCCATTCAAATATTTAAACATGGCCATCATGTCCCCTCTTAACCTTCTCTTCTGCAGACTAAGCCATTCCTCATAGGGCATGGCTTCCAGACTCTTCACCATTTTGGTCGCCCTCTTCTGCACACGTTCCAGTTTGTTGATATCCCTCTTGAATTGAAGTGCCCAGAACTGGACACAGTATTCCTCATTTCTCCTCTTTAAATAAATAGAAATCACTATGACATTGGCTAAAGCAGGTTTTGCACTAAGTGCAGGATGGAATAGCAGCCTCGCATTTAGCTTATCCATTCATTTGTAAAATAAATAACTCAGATACTGAGGTAAAATCACACGGTTCCATGTTTTCTCATTTCTCTCACTCAACATTCACCTGAAGCAGCTAATAATGTACAACAAAAGAAGGGAACCACAAGAGCAGTCTGATCTTGGGATATAGGTAATCTCTATGACAAAGTTAGGCAAAAGTGCAGGGTGGTCCTTGTCCCCCCTCCCATGGACCACATTGGTCAATAAGGCACAATTGTTCCAGCTCTTCACTAGCTAGGGGTACTAAATAAAAGTGCAATTTGTTTCCTCTTCTTCTTAGGTCACAAGAGCTGCTGGGGAGGGGGAGAAGCGAAGACGTAATGCTGCTCGCATAAATGGCTGAGAGGCCACTTGGAGAGAGAGAAAGAGGTAATTTTGTTGTAGGTTTTTAAGAAGGTAAGTTGCAGAAGTAAACAAGTGCTGGCCCAAGCCACCCTTATATGATGAGGAAGAAAATACCACACTGCACCCCTCAAAAAAAAAAGTGGCTGAGAAGCTGCTCAGAGACCTTGTGGACAGGGACTAGAGATGGGGGATGATGTGTTTTGTGTGTATCTCAGTGTGCTTGTATGTATGTGAGTAAGACGTAGATACTGATATTTGTACAACTCATATCTGTCTGTGTGTGAGAGAGACAGATGGACAGAGAGTGTATGAGTGAGAGAAAATGGTGGGTATATTTATTTATGAAGCGGGAAGATTAGAGTCTGTGTTTACCATCCAGACCAATGCACTATTTATTCTAACCATATTCATATCTACTCAGAAGTAACTCTCAGTGGGCCTTAACACCAAAGTAAACATATATGAAATTGTAGCTTAAGGGAAACTTCATAAAAGTCTATTGGAAATGCATTAATTTGTTTATGACAGCCATGTTTATATTCACACACACACACATATATACACACACATACATACAATACATACATATATTAGGGGGGGGGAGATTTTTTTTAAGCTGACAGTGTTGCTCTTTTGGAGCTGATGGAGGACCTAAATATATGGCTGTTGCTTTTGAGGGTATCTACATATTTACAGTAGTGGCTAGGAAAGGAGTAAATTTGGTTGAAGAAATATGTGACTTCTCCAGACTGTTGCACTGAGACATTTCTGTGAAGAAAGACCTGGAGATGCATGCATAAGGATCTCAATATCTCAGATGAAGATATTAAGTGGTTATGACCTACAAATCAAAATGTAGAAATATTTTTGGGAATATTTTATCTCTTTGGCTGCCTAAGTTGATGGAATTTGGAAATGACATTTCTTCTCTAGCCTCTGAAGCCATTCTATCTGGTATAAAAATTGATGAAGAAAGTTATCCTACGTGTGAAAAACATGGAATGAAAAATAGATCTCTGCATGTGCCCATTTGCTGGCATGAGTGGTGCAATATGAATATTTTCCTTTCTCAGATCAAAAGTGAAACCTTCTTTCATTGCATTGCCCTCCACATTTGTATTTCTGCTGAGATTTGGCTCTCATTTTCCATTTCTTTCTATCTCATAACAGTTCTTGAAAATTTACAAACTATGTCATGGAACAATCTTCTTTCTGCTTCCTTGTGCTTGCTTCAAGAACTTGATTTTTCATACCAGTTGAAGCAACACTGAAGTTATGTGCAAAAATGTCTTCTGATGATCTTGGGGGGAGCAACTTCTAATCCATTATGTTTATACATATGGGTGAAGAAATGCTACCAACAAACATGCAAGACATTTCTGCTGCAATCAATGGCTTCTTGGACTGTTTAGAAAGAATCTTTCCATCAGCCCTGGCCAAAAGTCTCATACTGGGAAATCTTATAGATCTGATGTGTTGGAAGGAATGGAAATTCAAGACTTTACCTGCAAATTATAAATAGTAAAGGCTTCCCCAGTATTATTGGTATATTCATATGAGCAAGTTTAAAACAACTGAATTTTCTTCAACACTATATTTTTTCCCCATGTAAAGACATAAACTCACTTCAAAAATTACTTCCCCATCTCTGTCAAAAGAACACATGAAGGTCAGAAAGAGTTCTGTCCCCATGCTCATCAGCTCCATTCTTTATCTTCACAGACTGAGCAGAATATCAGAAGAGAAAGTCAACAAATACTTTGCCTTTCCTTTATAAGGAGCTCCAGTCAAATCACAAAGTTTGGGAACAGAAACAGGAGTGATGGAATGGGAGCAGGGCCAGCATGTGCGGTCTCCCACACACACAATCCTCTCGTGCATTAAGGAATGTGTAGAGAAATACTCATCATTTGCTTTTTGAAAAAAGAAATCTGCCTGTTTTGTGAACATGGCAAAATCATTAGACCGTTTTTACACCTGTGAGCAGCTACAAGAATCCAGTGAAACCAGGATATTAAAGTTACAATCCAGGGTTGGTTTTGTTTTTAATATGACTGTATCTTTCTAGGTCACATATCAGAAATTGAAAAGGCACAGCTGGTTGGAATTCAATACTTGTGATGCCAATACATTATGTGTTTTAACTCATTTTTTTTTCAAAATATTATAGTCATCATCCTCCATATCGTGCAAATGTAATAAATGACAGAAGAGAACGACTGCCAGTAAAATACAGTCAAACTAACTTCTTGTACCACAAACCGCAATGGCCATTGAAAAGTTTCTTGCACTGAGTGACAGGAGTCAATCCATAAATTTGTAGATACCACAAACTGTATTATGTGAATAAATTTTTGCCAATAAAGCAGGATTCTAGCACTAAAGGCTTAAATCCAATATGACAATTATGTTAGTGGTGGGATTTTGGGTTTTCCCCTCCCCTTTGCAACATTATCTGGCATCAAAATATGAATTAAAAAGATCTACCAGATCTCGACAGCATTTTTTTTCTTTTAAGGGGATTGTTGAGAGCTGCAGTGGGAAGAGAATGCTTCGTATTCCTGCTGGATTTCATCGTTCTGCTAGCAAACATTGAGCACTGGATACAGTCTTAGTTATAATTTCATGTCAAAGTATTTGTCCTTAATATTAAATTAAACAAAGACTGCAAACAATGTATTTATGCTAACATTCTATTTGGCTACCCATTTAAAATTTTTCTTATGCTGGAGAAATAAGTGTATATATATTCAACTTATGGTAGGAATAAGAATGTTGTCAAATGTTTCTCTTGACAGCTCTACATGATATAACAGAGACTGAAGTATATCTGGTTGATTATCTGCTTCATCCTCCTTAGGTATTTATCAGAAATGATAGCACACCAGGAAACAGTATCAACCTCCTGACAAAACCAGCCAGCCAAGAAACAAGGAAACAAAAATGTTAACATGATGACAAACACTCAGAAGAAATCATAGTTCAACAGCTGTAGCGTTTAATCACCTAGCATTCTAAGAACAAGCCTGAATAAACCAACTTCAAGAAGTCTGGGATTAAATGAGCTTATCCTTGCTAACCATGGTCAAGTTTAGCCACAGTGTCTGGGACCTGGTTGCTGCACTATGCTAGCACAGGTGATAGCAGCAGAAGGGGAAAAAGGCTTATGGGTACAATAGCAATGAACGAAGGACAGCATTGGAGAAACAGGCTGCTCAGAGCAGGCACATTTGGTCTGTCTGCACTCAGCACGAGTACACAGTCCTGGAAAAAAGTGTACAAGCACCACTGTCACAATAATCTGTGTTTAATTTACAATTGAAGGAAAATATTCTGAACAGCCCTTGCAGTGAAACACCTCATCAGAAGAGAAAAATATATAATATCAGAGAGTAGTGGAAATCAAACAAATCCATATGCATGATGTAAATGGTACTTGGGCTTCCTTTTCAGTCTCCTATGGGCTGAGTTTATTTTGAAAGCTCTTGAGACTATATATGCTGTGTTCCATAGATGTTATGCAAACTACCGGTGACTTCCATCTCAGTATGGTAGTGAATCTGCTCGGAGTCTTAGTCTAACTTTAAAGGCACTATCTAACCCTTGAATAAGCTCAGTACCTTGGGTAGTTTCTTTAATGGATAGAGTAAACTGAATTTGTTTTGTGGTTAGGATTCAGCATCTTAGATACCACTATTAAAATTTAGACTCTGTACTGGAAGGGATTCAGCACTATACTGACACAGAAGTCATCAGGTGTCGAGATAAATTGCTCACAAGATCATTCATTTGACAATTTGATCTATCATTTTGTACCACTCTATTTACTGAATAAGTGTTGGTGTTTGATTCAATTACAATGAGGACATGTGATGGTGAATTGAACTATTCATGAAGAAGAAATAAAGGAAAGATTTTAGTTTTAAGTAGCCAAGACAAAGCAAGTGATTTTTAAAAATCACTGATGGAGGGAGGAAAGAAATGGCAACATTTATGACATTTCTGAGTTGTGGCATAAGATGCAAAGGATCTAACTCAGGAAGGGAAAATATGGTCCATAGGCTTCATGTAGCCCCTGGTCCTCACTATTGTGATCCAGAAAGTCCCCCCCCGCAACTCTCCATCAAAAAAGTCAGTGCTATTTGTGGATTATTTTGGCTCAAAAACAGAAGGAACCCAAACACATGCCAAACAAACAAACAACCTCCCACCAATGCCTGAGGCTCCATCCTCCAAAAACCTCTGTTTTCATCCCTATCCTTCCAATAGAGTGATGGAGAGTATTACCATTTAAGAAAGACATGGACAAAAATGGAGATGTTTGGGTGTTCTGTTATGGGGTGCAGCAAATGGGATAACGTGAGGAAATTGGCCTTTGGCTCCCATGCTGTTATTATCTCTATTTATCTGTTTGAGGATCCCTGTATCTTTTATCTGATTAAGTTTCCCACTTTCCAATGGAAAGCAATTCATGTAACTATGCTAAAAGCTTCAATTAAAAGACGCTTCAATGATCTTGAGGTTTGGAGAGTCCCTAAAAGCCAGGGTAAACAGAAGTGTGGTGGCCATGCTTAAGAAAGAAGAATCATTGCAGGCCGTCCTGCACTGCACTGCAGTCTTGATAGAAGCAGTCTATATGACATTGTTTCCTAACTTATTAAAGATAAAAAGAGTGAACCACAAATATTCACAGGATTATTGTTATAGTATTATTAATCAAAGTTAACCAGTTAACTGGGCCATATTTATTTCTGTTAACCATAGGAATCACCTGTAATTTAATTGAATTTTATTCCCAACAGAACAGCACACCTGAATGTAGGAACAGGAGAAAATATAAAATGGTCCAGTAGAAGAAGCTCCAGATATTCCTTTGAATTATTAAGCTGCATGGATTCCATTCACCTATACCCTGATTGCTAAAAACTTCTTGTTCTCTAAGTCAAAGTTCCATCATTTAATAAGTCTTCTGGCAGAAATAAAAGGTGCCCACATTTTTAGATTTTGCAAAGCTTTTCCCCATTGGCCTTATAATCTATGTTCCTATTTCATTAAGGGTAGGATATGACTCACTGTAACCATTATTCTCCCATTCCTTTCTCTATGATGAAGTTGAAAGGATGGAATTTGGGGCATTGAGCTGCTGACTTCCTTACCCCAAAGGACAGGTTGCCCTTTGTCCAATATTGCCTAAGGAAATCTCTAAACCCTCCCCCCTCAACACATTTTTAAAGAAAGCAGTTTTTAAAATCTTTCTTGTAGGCTTCAGAATCTTTACACTGTTGAAGTTTTTCTTGAATATTAGACTGAATACAATACCCCAACTTTCTTCTCCTTGAAAGGAAAAAAAAAAAAAACCTTTCAGAAGAACATGAGATCCTGGAAATCTTGATGTGTGTGAAATGAATTGTATACACATCCTTCAATTTTGTGTCCCTTTGCTCCACACTCATCACAAATAGCTCTAGACATTTTTAGATCAATAAAACACAGACCAAAGTACAGCTGATATGGGTCTTTCTATGTACTTGGATTGTAATAACAATGGAATGAAGTTTGGTGACAGATACAGAAGGGCTTAATGTGGTTGCATTAGACACTGACGTGCGGGTGGGCTGCTGCTCTGTCAGTGATATACTTAAAAACTGCTGCTGGTTATCTAGAAGATGAATAGGGTCAGGCACATAGACCTAGTGCTTCTGATCCTATTAAGATGGTGGAAGATAGGCTGCATGTTGGGATTATGTGTATATGTGCCTTCAAGTGGCCTTTTGACTTATGGTGACCATAGGAATTCCATATGTTTCTTAGGCAAGGAATACTCAGAGGTGGTTTTGCCAGTTCCTTGCTCTGAAATATTAAGGACAAAGAAATCTGTCAATTATGTATTTTCTTAATTTTTCATTTCTTCTTCACAGCTTTTTACACAATAATTCTGATGTCATTATGCTTAATTTGAGACAAAGCACCTACTTCCTTGAGTTGAAGAAATCATATTTCATGGGCATCAGAGAAGTCATTATCATGAAAACACAAAGAAAAAGAGGAAGCACAAAGAAGCTCTTTTCTTGCTCTTTTTTTTCACTCATAAAGCATCTCAAACACTGCTAGTTCTTCAATAAACATTGTTCTTATACAGCTTGAAACTTGGACTGCAACATTTCCCAAGAAAAACAAAAAGAACAAAACAGAGCAAAAACAAAAAAAGAAAATAAAAAAAAATAAAGTGCTCTAAACTCCCTTATGTTAACAGCTTTATTGGAAAGCCTTCTTCATTTTTCTGAAAGAAATCTGACATTGGCAAGACTGAGTTGCTGGTCACTTTAGGAGTCTCAAAGTCTCAACTTGAGGCAGCTCCACATATCACAATTTAAGTGCTATTTGTCACACTTTCTTATCCTATTAATGAAAATGCACAAATTGGCTTTGTGACCTACTGGCAAATGATAAATTTTCCATCCTGACTTAGAAGATGCACAGCCTGTCAAAAGTTGTCAGAGTCACTACCAAGGAAATAAAGTCACAGTACAAACTCTGACATCTACAGTGCTTACCAGGCTGAAAAAAAGTATATAATATACTTCAGATATTCTTTTCTCAGTCATGACAAAAAGCAAAGCAAATATTCAACAACAGAGGACACTATTCTTTTATTCCCCCTCTGTTATCATTTCCTAAGAAGGGCACTTTGCACATTGAAGTGGACAGCTAAAATATATGAGATTGGATCCAGATCAAGTTTTGGCATCATGAATAGAACTTCTTCCAATCATGGAGTAAAAAAAAACCTGAACTCCAACCAGTTAAATCTGAATGTATTTAAAAATACTTCTCATGCAAGTGCACTCATTAAAGAGCCTGAGCCTACACTGAAGCAAACTAGTGTCCATGGATCTGGTCTTCTCAAAGAAATGAGACACAAGTCCCAGTCTTGGGGGAAAAGTGGTACATGAGTCAAACAAACAAATAAATAAATCAGAATAGGATGTAGTTTTCTCAGCAATTTGTTCATATTTCTTAAAATCATCCTCTTGCAAGAGTCAGCATGGTGTAGTGGTTTGGGCACTGGACTATGACTCTGGAGACCAGGGTTTGAATCCCCACTTGGCCATGGAAATCCATTGGATGACCTTGGGTATATCACACTCTCTCAGCTTCACAGAAAGGCTGGGTTGCCCCAAAAACATTGCCGCTCTGGGCGAACCGCCCCCTCTGCCCCCCATCCCTACACAACTGGGTCCTGCTTCTGCCTATAGCCCTGGAGATCACTCTCAGTAGGGAGTGGGACCATCCCTCAGCTGCTTCCCAATTAACAGGGGCATAGATCTCATTGACTGCAGTGCCTGCTTTGAGACTGGGGGACCGGGACGAGATTTACTGAGTAGCACTATAAGTGCAGTGTTATGCATATATAAATCCCCCATAGGATTCTAGCCAATATTATTTTTTTAAAAAAAATCTATGAGTTTCCTTATAGGAATATTTTAATTGATTGTTTTTATTAAAAAATTAATACTATTTTAGAAGAACACTCAGTCCATATGAAATTATGTTCTCTAATACAAAGTGCATTTTGTTGCATCAGAGTTGTTTCCTGTATACTCAAGAAAATAAGAAAAGCCACTGAGATGAAAGCTGTATGTGTGAATTGATCTTTTGCCCACATAAGGAATAGCTACATAACTGATACATTGGTATACTTGGTTTAAAAAAAATCAAGGAAACAACATAATCTTACTTTCTTAGTTCACTTCAAAAAGACTTTATTGCAACTTGAGAAGAAATCTGCTTTTTTTCTAAAAGTGTTACTTATTTAGCATCTTTCCTTCTGTAAGACTACAGAAAATTATAGCATTCCACTTATTATCTGGCATTTCACATCTTTAATTTTTGCCTTGTTTCAGATTGTTCTTTTGTGAAGACATTCAGTAATCCTGAATTTCAGAAGACTACTTAGTTCTCTTTTAGACTGGGGTAAACACACTACTTTACCAAAAGGCAAAACGCGGGAAAGGGGAAGAAATATGCTGCTGCTAAAATCAGTGTGAGAACAAAAAACACTGTAGAATCTTCATCCTTAACCACTTTTCTTAGAAATAATCATCATAAGTTACTGCCTCATTTAGCATCCCATTTCTATGCAGAATATTTCATAATCACTTTAATTTTGGAACTGAAGAGCTACAGCTATTAAAAGTCAATGTACTGTCTTGATTGAAGCAAACTGCAACTTGAGCAGTCTGATTTTACAAGGCTGTTTCAGCTGATGCATCTCAAGAAATGGCCTCTGTCATTATATATAGACCTGCAAAGAACAGGTAAAGTACCACCAGCCTCAGCATGCCTTGGCATACCTCCATGCAACACCAGATTTGACTTGGTAATGATCGGAGAGAGAAAGAGAGCACTAGATTTTACTTTCATCTCAGTTTGTAAACTCAAACTTAACCCTTAGTAGGTTTATGATTCCTAAACCATAGATGTCTACCTACTACTTGTTACCTACCTGTTCCCTAGCATTCATGCATTTAGTTTGTTAAATTGCATTGTATTGTATACCTGATATATAATAATATAGGCCATTTCCTCACCCTACCTGATCCTGTTGTTTTCCTGTCACAATCCTAGCAGTGCCTTTGTTGAGAAGGGAACGCCATGGGAATGCTTCCCTCTGCACCTGGCTGGCTCACTGCAGAATGAGCATGAGCGACACATGCCTGACTTCTACAGCACAGCTGGGCTCTTTCCATGCTGCGCTGGGGAAGGAAGCACCTCCATTATACTTCCTATCCTTCTGCATGGCAGGTAAGGATGGGAGTGTTGCACAATCACAGGTGCTTAATGGATTTATTCCATTAAGCAAATATCCTGCAATTGTGATGGGTGGGGGCGGGATGGCAGTGGGACCACAATGATGTCATGCAGAAGCAGAACCCACAGACCACTGCCATCCCATCCCCAATAGCGAGACTGCAACACCATGTGGAAATGGCCATAGTTTAAAAACAAGTCTTAACCCTCCCATCAATGGTCCTGATTCACCTTTTGAGCCCCTAAAAAAAGTCCTTATATCCTACAGTTGGATTGTGCTATGTCTTAAAACAAGGGTGAGTATCATGAAGCCCTCTACATGTTGTTGGATGCCCAGCATTCCTCATCATTGGCAATGCTGGATAGAGATCTGTGCTCCTTTGAGATGGGATTCAGGGATGGGACCACCCCTTCTGCGCAATAATCTGCTCCTGGATTTTCCCCATGACTGCCTGATGTACTGTAAACTATAACCACAAAACTAACCAAACCTTTACTCATATTTACATTCAGAACAGAGTTTCTATTGCTCACATGCTGTCAAGAGAAACAGAGGGCCATTGAAATGTAGGCCTTCTCTGACGGACTTGGAACAGTTTTACCTTTGAGCATTTTATGCATTTATTGATTTGGAACATTCATAGCCTGCCTTGCTAGCCCAATTTCAGATAAGCCTCAAGGGAGACCAGGGAGATCCAGGTTCTATATGAACCCAACAAACATAAAACTCACTGCGTGATCTTAAGCCAGTTAATCAGACTGAAGTGCCACAAAAACCTGCTGCCTGTGAGTAGACACTAAAAGGAGGAAAGCCAAGTACACTGTATTGAGCTTACTGGAAGAAACATGAAACATGTTTGTTAATAAAAATAAATAAATAAATAAAGAATAGTCAACAAACTAATCATGGTGACAATGGGAGATAAACCATAGGAACTCTACTCAATAAACCAACAATGAGGCCAAATGCATGTCAAAACATTTTTTTAATTATTATTTTCAGCTGCAGCAGAAAACATGTTATTAAGAAAATGACCAGCCAGATCTCCTGGAGCAAGAAGGCCCCAAAGCTGAGAACCATGGCAGTGAAGACTTGTCCTGTGAATCACAATTCAGGTCATTCACAAAGGCTTCTACGCTGATCTGACTTAGATTAGATAGGTGGCTTAATTTTTCAAGACAATTTAATTCTGTATACTTTGTAGTGTATATTTTGACAATAAGTGCTCCAAACAGTGAGTGAACCTGTTCAATTAAATTTTGTCATTGAACTATGTCTGTTTTCTCTATTTTCTATTTCCTTCTCTCCTTGTCAGGGTGTATACTGTTTCCTTGCCCTTCAAACACCTTGTTTATTAAAAGTTCCTAAGAAGTGAAGTTAAAAATGTCTAAGGCACAATGTGTGAATTTCAGTTTAAGGACAGTGATCTAGTGCAAGTGCAGCAATAACTGGTTGGCTGTGAAGATCAGTCAGAAGTGTTTTGAGTGCCTCTGAAGAGATGCAGAACTGTTTTCTGCACAACTGAATCACTATATGCTCTCTGTTCCCCACATATGATCAAGAAGCATAACCTGCAAAATCAGTGGCAAGCATGTTTTGCTCATGTGGGACTTACAGAAAGAAATTTGTAGTCAGGGATAGGAAGGCTAGCCATATATTTGGCTCCCAGTTCTAACCTCACCAGCCCCCTCAAAGTGTGTGATCCGCTGAAGCAGGGGGAGCATGAAAAGCAGAATGGAGTGTGAGCATGTGATAGACAAAAAACAAAACAAAAAAAAACAGCAAGATATGGGGGTCATTCCACATAACTATCCAGAGTGTCCAGTCCTATGTGAACAATAATAAAAACACTACTGTGTGTTATATATAGCATACAGCATATATAAAGGGGTGAAATGTGATTTATATCTCAGCAGAAATAAGAGGGCATGGATTTTCTGTAGTTAATGAATTTTTGACTCAAAACTAATAGCTTCAGTGTCCTCAAGCCACTCACGGAGGGAGAATGAAAGACAGTAGAAAATGGAGACTTAAAGAAAATGTTCAGCTAATTATCCAAGTGTTTAGCCTTGTTTAAGCACCAATAAATAAACTGAGAAGCACGAAAGTGTTCACTGTAGCCCATTTCAAATACAATACACAGTATTGTATGTTATACAATAATACACAATAGAAACTTCAATAAAGTATACAGAGCAGGAGAACTGAAGAAACTCATAACTAGCTCCAACTCCCAGAAGACACACAGCCCATTGGTGTGAAGGGCACACTAGCCACTTAAGCCTAATCAACTTATGTTCTGCAAGGGCCCTGGCTGCTTGAGGGCTAAGCAAACAATTGAGTCCACGACCACATGCTATTTTATACCAGGGCCCTTTTTGCACTGTACCTTGTCGCAGCAGTGGGGAGCAGTGCTCGCGTGAGCAGCTCAAGACAGCCCTTCTTCCTCCCACATGGTTTCCTGTTAGCGCAACCGTCGCGCTAGCGCCCCGCCCCTTCCTTCCGCAGCGCAGTCTGGGAGTTGTAGGCTGCGCTGGGGGAAGGAAGTGCGACCAGGCCGGCTTGCCAACACACCACATACAGGTAAGTGCGCGAGGGCGCCGCGAGCATTGCGTGAGCATGGGGCATTTTCGGCTTAAAGCCGAAAATCAAAAAATGCATGCATGTCCCGCTTTAGCCTCGTGACCGTCACACTAGTGGGAGTGCATCATATGGAGCGACGCTCCCATTCGCGCAACGCTCAAGTGGCACTCGCGCAAAAAAAAAAAAGCATGCGAAAAGGGCCCAGGATTATTGTTTTATTTCCTTTCCAGTCTTCTTCAATTGTTTCTCAGCTTTTCCTTTCCTAGTTTTCCAGAATAGTATCTTTCGCACCGCTTCCCAATACAGCAATTACGGAACAAGTCAGGGATAGGAAGGCTAGCCATATTTTTGGCTCCCAGTTCTAACTTCACCAGGAGGTATAACAACAGATCCATGGGATATATTTCCTCTGGCCCTAATCCTCCTTTTGCGTATGCCTTCTTGTCTTTCTGAATCTGCTAGAAGGACAGACACTTGCATTACTGAATTCCAGTGTTCTAAAATCAACTACCTTGTTAGGATATGGGACTAATTTCAGCATTAACTGGGGAATTTACTAAACCAATTCATGACTGTAGGAAAACACACACCATTAGTTTAGCTAGCTCTGGTTATGATGTTTCAGTGCAGCAGAGCACAACCAAGAGCAGTGACTTTTCAACACCCTGATCCGATCCCAATTTAAGCAAGAAAGTTATTTGTGGAAACAATTAAATCAAGTGATAAGTAACTTGTTCTGACTTCTCCTGTTTCAGAACTACAGCCAATTGCAATTAAGGTGTCACAAGCAAAAGAAAAGCCTAAATTCACCCACAAAAGAAAAGACTAGCTTCCACAGTCACAGCTTTCATTTACCACAATCACTGACACTAATACAAGACCATTGGTACTTGAAGGGAAGAAGGGAGGAATTCTGTATGGGACTGTATGACAAATGTTTAAGGGGCTCCCTCTATACTAGGGTACTCTACTGTATTATCCTTTGGTTCACTGTGCACATAGACACACACAATGTCAGAAACCATTTCTTTTCATTCACCTCCGTAACAAACATACATAAATCATGCAAAATAAAAGCTCCTACTATCCAGACTGTCTGCCATAAACACTGTGATAAATGCTTTTGATGATAAATGTTTAATATGGAATGAAATGGTCAATTTCTCTAGAAGCAGTTTGCCAATGTATCTTTCATATCACCAGAATGGGACAACTTATCAAAACAAAATGAAAGCAGTGTACTGTAAGACAGGGGGAGATGCTTCCCAGAAGAAAGAAACAGATTATTATTATCTCAAAGCATCAGTTTTTGGTCAGTCTGGGGAGTTTCCAGATAAAAGATTTTAAACTATGCAGTTAAGAAAGAAAACAAGCTGCAGTAGGTCTTCTGTAATAAGACCAGATGATGATGATGATGATGATGATGATGATGATGATGATGATGATGATGATAGTAGCAGTAGTAGTAGTAATCTGGCAGCCAGAAGGCACCAGATCCCATTTGACCTTGGAAGCTAAGCAAAGTCAGCCCTGATGAATGCTTGGATCGGGGACCACCAACAAATGCTAGGTGGTGTAGGCTATATATCAGAGGGAGGAACTGGCAAAATCACTTCTGAGTATTCCTTGCATAAGAAAACAGTATGAAATTCATGATGTCACTATAGGTCAGCTGGCAACTTGGAGGCACATACACACACACACATGATTAAGGAAAGTCGCTATACATAATAATAAAAACATGTAAGAAAATCAAGCAAACAAGCATAGGGAAGGAAAGAATATGCAGAATATGGCAAAACAATAGTGAAAAATGGGAGAAGTGTTATGGACTGACAAGAATATTCACAGTTATTCTGTTATTCAGTTATTCACACTTGTTCTGCACACAATTAGTATGTGCTCTTTTCTTGGGGGGGGGGCGTTGTCTACACAGTACACAGCATTTTCCGCTCAGACAATACTATTTATTGAAATCTGGAAAAAAAAGAATGGTAAAATTAATCCTTGTTTTCTTTGAGAACAGAATTAGCAAAGAATTATATCCCTAAAACTAGTGCCACTGTGAATATCTTAGTCTTAGCCAGGCACAACTGATTCATAGCAGGGGCAGCAAATGCACTTTTTTTTCTCTTTTTAATTACTAATCTCCACTTTGATGATGAGTCTGTTAGTTTTAGTCTATCCATCTCCCTTGGCTACAATTCTGTGCACAGTTAGGCTGCATATATTCTACTGAAGCGAAGGAAATGGGGTGACTTTATGCAAAAATTGTTGCTGTTGTTGTTGTTGTTGTTGTTGTGTGCCTTCAAGTCATTACCAACTTATGGTAACTCTAAGGCAAACCTATCATGGCTTTGTCTGGGCTGAGAATGTGTGACAGACCCAAATTCACCCAGTGGTTTTCCATGGCCAAGTGGGAAATCAAACGCTGGTCTCCAGGGCTATAGTCCAATGCTCACACCACTACACAACTCTGGCTTTCAAGAATACTTTTATTTATTTCAATAAAGCTATGGCAATGTAACCTGTTTGCAGATTTCAGTGTGATATCTATTTGATATCAATACTTTGTTTCTGTTCTCTTGGTATTGAACACAAGGCAGTGCAACTTGGACCAAGTTGCAGAGTTTCTTCCCCAGTAAAGGCTATTGGTATTAATGCAACAGAGCAGTGCAAAAACAGTAATGAGTGTAGCCACCACTGTGCCACCACCCTTTTCCAGAAAATGCTCAAGGAAGCCAACAGAAGCCTGTGCCCTTTCTTGTCTGACTATTTCTACTATTTTTTAGTCTGAAGAGGCTGCAAGTCACTTTTCAAATACACAAAGAACTCAAATCAGGAAATAATACATATACTTTCTCTTACCATAACACTTTAAAACAACAACAAAAAGAAATATGCTTCCAGCCATTCCCAACAATATTTTCTTTCAAATCCACCTACTCATCTGACAGAAAATAAAATGTTGTCTTCCTAAAGTTCATGCCACTGACTTCAATGATCCACTTCATTCACAGCACACTACTGTCAATGAAGAGAAATAAACTAGGTGTTGCTATCCTCATATTATTGGTATTACAAGTCAAGCCACACAGACATCTACTATATTACTCAGCCTTCAAAGAGCAGCAAAATAATGCTGTATGATGTATTTGTTTTGCATTGGACTAAACCAGTAACATAATGAACACAGTCTGCTGTATGCAGTGTTGATGTCTCTGTTGAGTTTACACCAGTGCCTCTTTTGACAGTGTATTTATTTCCACATTCAATTTCATGGTTATTTTCAGCAAATAAAGTCTAGTCAGGAAACTGCCCTACTCTTTATGGCCCAAAACAAACAGTCTAATTTATTACTTGTTTCTCATTGGCATAATGATGGCTCAAAGAGTTCCATGTGTGTGTGTGGAAAAAGTCTGACATAAAACAGTACTGATCTTACTGGAAGCATCCATCAGGACAAACTTTATTTTTGGCATACTATTTGAATATTAATTCTTCAGGTTCTGTCTATCAGGGAGCACATGGCATGCTACCATACGGGTTTTAAGAAGGCAATAACATCTTTAATTATTTTGCTATTAGCAAACAAGGAAATCTCTGGTTAATGACATACCTAGAAGGTTGACAGCTCCCATTCAGTCACCCAGAGAGTTCTCCTCTACTTAGGGCTTTCTCTTGCTTAATGCTATCTTCCTAACTTTGTCCTACACTTAATCCTATTCCTTGGGAGTTCTTTTTTTTAAAAAAACAACAGTTTTTTTTTTAAAAAAACCAGTTTTTTTTTTAAAAAAAAAACAACAATTGTTTTTTTTAACTCCCTGAGCAAAGAAAACTAGACATCGAGGGATTATCTAGGTTGGAACTCTTCTTCCAGACCCCAAGAGTTCAACAGAAGGAATTTCTTGTATTTGTTGTTAACTACTATCAAGTCAACTTATGGTGACTTTATGAATGACTCTATGAACTCCAGGTTACCCTATCCTCAACCATCCTACTCAGATCTTGCAGACTCAAGGATGTATATTCTTTGATTGACTCTGTCCATCTGTATTGCTCTCTTCCTTCTTGTGGTTGTTGTGTGCCTTTAACTCATTTCCGACTTATAGTGACTTTAATGCTAACTTATCATGGGGTCTTCTAGGGCTGAGATAGTGTGATGTATCCAAGATCAAACAAGGAGTTTCCATGGCTGAGTGGAGAATCAAACCTTGATCTACATGGTCATAATCCAATACTCAAGCTACATGCTGGTTCTCACTTTCTACCTTACTAAACATTATTGTCTCATGTCATCTCATGCTATGGCCAAACTATGACAGCCTCAGTTTAGTCATGGCTTTTAGGAAGAGTTCAGGCTTGCAACATTAACAGAAGCACTGGAGTCTCCAGCTTTGAAAAAGTACACAGCTAGCCTGATGCAGGACAGCCCAGAAATAGGGATACTAGTTCAGTGAATACCTAGCAGATGGTTGGTAAACGTGAACTCTTAGTGCACTTATGAGACCCATTTTCAATTTTGAACCCTGTGACTTGTTTCTGCTATGGCTGATATTTGTGAAAAGCAAGCATCACACCATCAGGTGGCTAATTTAAGCATTAACAGCCTCTTGCAGGGAAACCAGTCAGACTGCATTCTTAGGACAGAGCTTCTAAATGTAGATTTTACTTGTTAATCCTATAAATGAACAGGCTTTTGTAAAATATTTTGACAAACTGAGGTGGGAAATGCCAAGAAAAATCCAGCAAATTGTATGAGTCACAATTTACATAAATCCTTTTCAAGCATCTGTTAGTCTCGGACCATATGGATTAAGGCAACAAATGAGGATACCTTTTCCAGTCTCAAGTGGTTCAAGAGATTTAAAGAACACAGAAGCTATGGCATCTAATTGATCTGGGTTTTTGTTGCTATCCTCTTGAAGTAGAGCAAGCAGAAGGAAAGCTACATAGAAGAAAATAGGATGAAAAAAGCAAGGTCAAATAAAGGAGGGGGAGGGGAAGCAAATTTATTGTATATATATTTTGCCTTTTACTAAAAAAATAGGATTTGGTTTTTAGTAATATTTGTGTTTTGCATACCTGTCTATGCTGACCTTTCCAAATTTGTTCATCCATTTTCTCTTTCTCTTTTCCTGAAGGTCAGTCAATTTCAAAATCTACTTTTATGCAATAGCTGCTTCCAGAATCATAGACATTAATTAGCACCTGCACTTACAATATATGAAGTTCAAAATATCAAATGTACATTTTTTTTCTTACTAACGTACTTCAAATACAAGTGAAAAATTGGGGCGACATGCATGTTTGACTATACAGTGTTTTAAGACAATTTGCATGTGGACAAAGCAACATGGACATACTTACAGAGTTCAGCTTCAGAAAACAAGAATTTTGGCCCAGGAGAAATAGTATGTGGCACTCCTAAACAGTTTAACTATTCTCTTTCATATTCCTATCTTGTAAATATAAATGTTATGCCATTTATGAGCATATATACTGAATAGTTTGCACTTAACTATAGCTATCTATCCTTACCATTTTATGAAGACTGAAATCTTAACCCTCAAAACAAAATATTAATTCCTTTTTCATGAAAATAACCCAATATATTTTCTCTTATTAATGATAGAAAGTTTACACATGTGATGATATAACATTTCAAAACAGGTTCTTTCTGGGGTGTGAGTTTGTAACCCAGATATTATATCCTTGAACATTTCTTTGCAGAATATCACAGTCAGGCAGGCCTCATATCTTAAAGTATTAAGGAAAAAAGATGCCCATCGCAGCTAACACTAAAATAGAAGGGAGGTTCAGCTATGGAAAGTTGTCTGAAATTTATGTAACAAATTTTTATATGGCTCATATGTAGAATTAATGAAATATGTATCAAAAAGCCATTTCTTATGAGAAAACTTTAGAATAACCAAGTTTCTTCTTTGTAATACCAATGTGAAAAAGGCTGTATCCAATAAAAGCTAAACTATTAAACTATTATATAAATGCTATAGATGAGATCTGGTAACTTGTTTGTATGCATACTCCTGATTTGGGCAGGGAAAGTTATCCCAGATTTTATTGCACAGAAAGGGAAAGAGTAGTAGAAATTTGACCACTCTGTTCATATGTGCATAAAAGATGCCACTGAGCCTAAGTTAAAGCAACTTACTAAGGCCCTTTCCGCATGTGGGGGGGACGCCTGAAAATGCCTGAAAACGGAGCTTACCAGTGGGCAGGTGAGTCCGTTGCCACGAGGAGCAGTGCGAGTTCGCAGCTCCACAGTCCTCTGGCATCCCAAATGGCGGCTTCCGGTTGGTGGAGGCTCTCCACCAACTGGAGAAGCTCGCCAGTGGGAAGCCTGGCCCCGGCAGATCTGCAGGCACGCACTTGCGCGCGCCTGCAAATCTGCTTCGGAGCCGGGTGACAGAGCGGCACAGGGTTGCGTGCTCCGTGCTTTTTAAAAACCACTAAAAAGAGGTTTTAAAAAAATACTCCGCGCGACCAGTTCCGGTTGCTCCGGAGTGGACTGAGGTATGGAACTACAAAAAGTAGTCTGCCCCAGTCCACTCTACGGTGCAGAAGACCTCCGTTGGAGGTCGCTCTGCACCGTTTTAATAGCCTGGTGTGGAAAAGGCCTATGATAGAGAAACTGATGTGCTGGTCTGTATTGCTGTAAAGATAGAAAGGAAATTCACAATTATTCATTTTGGTGGGAGGGGAAACCACAGTTTCCTGAAAGATGGGATACCCTTTGGAAAAAAATAATTAGATTAACAATAATTTTGTGTAATTTTCTGTTGATATTCAACATCTCAAAGCGATGCCATGTTCCCATGTTTTGCTGTATTGGATAGAAAAACTGTCCAGAAAGTCCTGCAGAGGAAGATTTGTTTCTTCCTGAAGCAGGAGATGAAAACAAAAGAGTTGAGCATTTATATCCCCAGTACACCCACTGCCAGGCATATTATAATTCAGCTTTGGCCATGCAAGGAAGAGACTCTATTCCACTTAGAATAAGGAAGCATTTTCTCATGTCTGGTAAAAACAAAATATTACAAAAATGTGACTTGCTACCATTCATATTTCTTCCTTGTATCATGATCAATACATTTAATTAAATAAAATATATGATGTGATATCATCATGCTGTTTGCCCCTGATCCTCTTCTTTGGTTACTACTTTGGAAGGGAGAAAATGATAAGGTGGTAATTTTATTGGATATTTACTGGTGATAAATTTATTACCTTACACACACACATATACACATACACTCTCTCTCTCACACACACATATATACACACAAATTGTATTAATTCTACAGGGGCACTGCTTTTTCATCAGTTCTTCTGCCAATGGAGGCTTGCTTAGGACAGCTTGCATGTGAGTGCTGCTTGCAAAGCAAGCTGAAAGGTGAAAAAAGGCACCAAGCCAACTGAGTGACTTGCAAGCAGTGCGCACACAGTTAGTTCCAAGTAAGCCTCCCTAAATCCTTCATATTCCCTACAGTACAGCACCTGGGTTCTCCTTTTCAACAGTTTTCATTTTCTGACAATGCACTTGTCCCTAACCTGTCAGATATGTGGAAGAAGCCTGCAGAGTGGAGATATGTCCATGTAGAGGAGATGTGAGGGAAACCTGTGGAGAGGAGATATGCCGGTAGAGAGGAGATGTGTCCATCACAAAATGGCCTACAATCTGCATCTCCATAAGATAATTGATTTTTTTTAAAAAAAAAAATTAGGTGTAGACAGTGTCTTTGTGAGAGAACTGGAAATATTTACTAATTTCTGACTTCAGTGTAAGAGTACATTTTAATCTCTCTCACTGATCTCTTCCCTCAACCAAATCAATTCCCACTAAAACAAAAAAAGATCTACATTTTATTCTGTGAACATATTTGCTTCTTTCAGTTCAGGCTATGATGGAAGTCAGTTTTAAAATAGCTGAAGCATCAATTAACTGTTCCTTACTTTAAACTCTGCAGGAATCCCTTATTTAAAAGTATCCCTTAGAGACACGAAGTTAAAAAAAAATACCCACATGACATCTGCCAGCTACTTGTCTTGAATTTACAGGATTTTTATTGCTGCACGGATGAACAAAAATAAACAAGTTCTACCCAGTATTTAAACAATGATGTCATAGACACAGTATCCAGGGAGTTTTGTGCATATGTGTCTTCAAGTCCCCTGTTGACTTACGGTGATCTCATAAATTCCATAGGGTTTTCTTAGGCAAAGAATAGGCAGAGTGATTTGCCAGTTCCGTTCTCTGAAATATAGCCTACGGCACAGGCATGGCCACTAATAAATCCTTCGAAATCAACATTTTAAGTTGTTCAGGACTGACCCATCCCATTGCTTTCTACCCAAATTTCTATGTTCATGAATGTACACACACACCACCATCACCACCTACAACACCACCAACAACAACAACAACTTTGTTGCCAACAGTAAATACTTCCACTTGATTATTTATTTATCCTCCCCACTGAATAACCATAAACAAAGAGAGAAAAAATGATTCATTGCTATTTTGCTGCCTTTGTTTTGGCAACTGTCGTCCATGCATTTGGTGATAACTGCTGCCCATCACAGCCAATATAATGAAGAATAGAAATAAGTATGCCAAAATGTTTGCCTCTCCAATTGCATGTAATTTGTGGAGTAGAATGGAGTATTTGGCATGCAAGACTATGTGTCAGTAACACTAGTTTTATCTGTCACTGGAGTTAAATAATTATCAGATGGGATAGGCATTTCTGATCAAGGTACATCAAGAAACACAATATCTTCTTTATTTCTTTTTTATTTCCTCATCTGGCATTTGCAAATTCAATGCAAGACAAGGAACCTGTAATGATCGTACATTTTGTTCTCCTCTCCTGAGGAACATGTAAAAGCAGAATGGGAAGAGAACAGATGGTATGCAATACAAAGTAGCCAGTTTTTTTTTAAAAAGGTGATCATGGAAATGCTAGTAGTTTAGAATCATATCACTGTAGGACAACTGAAGGATACTATTCAGATTTCTGCAAGAATGTCCAGCGCTTTCCTGATGTAACAGCTATTCTGCTTAGAAAACGGAATAACAACTTGAAAACTGTGAGTTGCATTTAATAATTGTGCAAGTTGGCATTGCCACATAGATATGCATATATAACTGTGAGGAAACAATAAATTTGATGATCTACATGCAATTAGATTTAGGTCAATGAGTTTATTGTATATATAAAATCCATCTGGAAATATTTATACTGAAGAGTGCCATATATGCTCATAAAGCATGACTCTGCCCAGCTTCTCTGCTCCTTGTTTGTATCACTTCTCCCCTTGCACCTAGACACTACTACCTGCCCTTTCGCCACATTTTTTTTTTACTTTGATACTTCAGTTTGCTCAGTGATAATCCTACTGTGGACAGACTTATTGTAACATATTAATTATGCATTAGAATAATCTTTGATATTTGTAGACACCTATGTACTTCCAAATTATATTTCTGTGACTTGGAATTCAATTGATGGTTAATGTGATTGGATCGCGTTCAGGTTAGCATGTCAATATGTTAATAGCAGAGAAATTCAGGTATTCTCTGATGGTGGTAGGCAAGGGAACAGAATATTGACTAGGTTTTGAGAATGCACAAAGTCCTACAAGACACTGAAATTATTTTTTGAAAACAACTGCACCATTCTATGTAAATCCTTAACCTCAATAGCCAACTCTGACTTGAGCCATTTATGAGTTTTCGCAATATAGATAACAACAACCCTGCTTCTCCTACTGTTTTCACATATCCTTGGTCTTCTTGTTTCCTGCTGAAACCAATCTCAGTCAGAGAGGCTATTTTCTTGTTATCAGTGCTCTGATCAGAGGCAGAAAGTACTTATAATCTCCCAAGAAAAATGCTCTCACTAGATTTCTAGGCACATTTTGAAGACCCAGGAGACTTTGATAGTTGAGATAAAGTTTTAATAAGAATCAACATGGTTGGGTGCCTATCAGAAAAAAGATGGACCTCAGGACCTTTTGATGCTGCCTATTTCGTGTGATAAGGAGGGGGAAAAAATCCACAAATAAAATGCGGCAGTCTTCATTGCTTGTTTGTAACATGCCCACTAGGAAATCTTAAACACTGCTATAGAATTCACTGTGAATGTGATCCAAGTTCTTTTGCTAAGTTTGAAAGTATGTTTCCTGCCAAGTCAAACAAACATTTCTCTGTGTCTCAGTATTTCTAAATAAATTGCCATGTGTGCCAACCAATTTCCCCATGATCTCTCCTCTCCTGACTGTATTTCTTTCTATGATTAGATAATGAATTTCACTGACACATTATAGCAGGTGTTAGAAAGAAGGTTGAACTTGGAGTATATCAAAGTGTTGAAATTTCACTGTAGCACAGAAGCTGAGCAACTGTCATAAGCCTAAACTTTTCTTATAACCTCCTGGGACGGAAATTCCATAGGAACCTTCCCTACTCAATGTTATTCCATTGGTGAATATAGTGAGAAGTAATCTATCAGTCCATGCAAAAACTTTCATATTCAAGCCCTGTTATCTTCAGAAAGGATTAAAATAAAGTTCTTTCTGGGAGTCACATTAGTCTGTGGGTTTCACTGTCCAGAATAGTTTCCAAATGCCTAGCCCATGTTAAGTACAGAAAACTAAAATGAAACTAAGTACAGAAAACTAAAATCTCATTAGATGTGATCTTTAACAGTGAAAACAAATCCAAGGCTATTTCTGCACTCCACTGTTATAGTGCTATTATTTCACTTTCAACATCCTGTGGAATTCTGGGGTTTGCAGTTTACTGAATCCAAAGAGCTCTCTGGCTGAGAATTCTAAATGCTCTTCCTAAACTGCAAATCCCAGGATTCCACAGGACGCTGAAAGGGGAATAAAAGCACTGTAACAGTGTAGGCCCAACACTGAGGCTGTTAGATGGATATATCTGGGGGAGGGGGACTGCATTCCCAATTTACTAAGAAGAATGTTTTTGGCTTGTAAGACTGAAGATGGTGTCATCTTCCTTAGTCAGCTGTGCCTTCTTCTTCCTGCAAGACAGTGTGGTTTTCATAGGCCTGTGGAAAGCATGAGAAACCCAGACAAGCAGGTCATGGGTAGAGTGGTGGGGATCGAGTGGGAGGAGATGTGCATGAAATTTCACTCAGGTCTGTCCTCTAACTATGTATTAGGCACTCCCTCACTTCCTTCACCTTGACTCTTGTGAAGCATGGGTTCAGATCCAATTTGTTATAAGTCCTCAATGCTTTTTAAGAGCCCCTGAGGCAAACTAAACAGGTTGTGCCCAGCTTCAATAGGAGTGGTACCACTCAACTGCCTCTGCCCATGAGAATTCCTGTTTCTGCCATTCCAGAGCTACCCAGAACATGAGCTGGGATTTGATTCTCAATGACTGTTGGCTGAGTCAAGCAATGTCAGATTCAGAACCATGCTCAGACCTTCTCAGCTGTAATCAATAAAGCCATGGTCATTTCTTACCAATTTAAGTATGTGGCTGTGTTCTTTTGCTCTGTGCTGATTCTTCACATTGAGACCTACCTGCCTGTTTCCACACTTTCAAGATCCATTGGAGGATCTTGGTGGTTCAGGAATATAAAACAGGGTCAGCTTAGTAGACTATCATTTCTCCTTTACTGCCAAGTGGCTGAGCAAATAACAGTGGCATTGATTTCAATTATTGTCATCCTGTGTGTCTTCACACAAGCATGCTAGGGATGGGTGTTAATAGATTGCTGACAGGTTGGCCAGTGCTTGCATACATGTCATATGCAGTACCAAGAATCCAACAACTGTAACCAATAAAACTGTGGCCGTTTCAGCTCCAAATTGTCTCGTGCGTGTGTGTTAAATTGGGGTCCTTTCATCCAAGAGTTCCTCATCATTATTTGCCCAGCAAATCTGACTGAATTGAACAGCAATTACTAAAGAGATTTTATCTTATTAAACAGGGTGATGAAGATTTATAAGCATTTATTTTTACTGAAAAGTCATGTAAGAGCTTATACATTTTGTTCTCACAATAGTTCTAAGGACAGAAACGTAGCCATGGACCCAAAGACATTGGCCCATTGGGAGATGTGGTGATCCCTCCTCACCCTACTACATACCTTCAAAATCTGTTCCTAAAAGCTGAGGGATGTATCATTCCCTCACAGTTCCACTGACAGAACTGCTTCTATCAGTGGGTAAACACTGTTGGACACTATTGAATCCATGCTACACTGACTTGTCCAAGAACACCCACGGCTAACGTGGCAACTGAATCCAATTATCCCCCACTCAAGCCTGACACTGTCCATTTCACGCCACTGGCTTGTCTACCATTAGACTTCATGCCTTTTCAAAAAGTCACAGATTTGTTCAGTTTCTCCATGGACCTGTCAGAGAGTATGATACACATCTCTTCAGTAATTGTACTGGCTCCCCCATGTCATTTTGCAATTATAATATCTTAGAAATCACCAGCTAATTTAATTCTTTAATTAGAGTTGTTGAGTGTACAGTCAGCCCTCCACATTTGTGGGTTTGACATTCACAGATTTGATTATTGGTGAGTTTCTCCAACCCCTGCCCTCCCAGCTCAGGTACTTCTTTTTTTGGGGAAACCTTCCCTCTTGGTGGCTCCAATCAGGTCACACCTCTGGTCCTTCTCTTCCTCTACCAGTCTCTGCCTGGGCAGCTGAGGATGGCTCTCTGCCCAAATTCTCAGCACCACAAACCCTGTAACCCTGCTCCACACATACCCCCAAGGAAGGAGATTGGCAAGAGAGAGAAAGCACAGGACACCATACCAATCATCTCCTTTCCCTGACCTGGTTTAGACCCTGGATGCCCACTTTCCCCACCAGTGCCTCAGCCCCCTTCCCATGGACACACAAATTTTGTTATTTGCAAATTTTTCACTTTTGCAAGGTTCCTATGTCTCTAACCCTGGCGAATGTGGTGGGCCAAGTGTAATGTGGTCAGTGTTTCTTAGGTTTAAGCATCATGGCTATTTGTTTTGTAAGTTGTGATGAAACACAAAGCCTTCTCCATTTAGTGAAAATGAGAGAAGGAAATAAACTTATGTTCTTAGAGGAAATGGAAAAGGGTTCATTTCAAACTGTAACACAAACAGTCAGATCACAGGTACTCTATAGAAAGGTATACTATTTTAATCATTCTGAAGTGACCATGGCACTTTCAGGGTTATGAAAACTGTATATTCAAGGTGTGGCCATACTCATTCAAGTTACAGAAGAAATTAACACAGGCTTATCTACATATTTGTAGATATGTAGATATTTATAGTTACTGGGAGATATATTACTAAACCACGTTAACAAGTATTTTGATAGATTGTTTTTAATAGATTGTTTAATTCTCCTTTTGTGCTGGAACAGAAATAGCAACATAAATCTAATTCTATGAAAATCTGAACAAAATGACAACCTTATCTACTCAAACAAAGGAGTGTATGATTTAAATATTACTAGCTGTGTAGAAACAGATGTGATTTAGATGTGTCATCTCTGCTGCTACATTCTGGCACCTACCGCAGTGAACATACATAGAACTTTACATTTTAGGCAGAAAGATTGTTGAGATCTGAGTTTTGCTACTTTCAGATACTTTGCCCTAGAGTTCTGTGTCTGCCACCCCAATATGTCAACAAGGTTGCAAAATACAGGAGAATTTTGAAGTTCAGTAGCATCGGTTACTTCTGTACGTTCTAAGTCTAGACAGGCAAGCCTGGGGGTGTGGGGTTGTAGAGCAAGAATATTATAAGATGTAAAAGCTAGGGTCATATCTATGGTCTTCTGAGCAAAACAACCTGGGAGTACAGCATTCCTCTGTACAATGACTAAAGGCACATTCAGACATAGTCTTTTAAGCATTCCTGCAGCACTAGCTCAAACTAGAATCATTGACTTTCTCAGGGTCAGGTAGCCAACTTTATAGTAACTAAGCAAATTCAGCTTATTCTCTTCTTTGCTCACTAGACAGTTCATGCCAGTCAGTGGTCTGCCAAGTCAGTGGGAAAGAACAGAAATACATTTGTGGTTTTGTCTAACAAAATTTTACTGACAATAACTGATTTAAGTAAATTACAATGAGATTTAATCTGTACTAATTAGAACAACATTATTATTCATTCATTCATTCATTCGTCCAGCCACAAGAACATTAATAATATACAACACACCAAATGAGAGTAATATAGCATCTGATAACTAGTACACATTTATATACTGAATACAAATTCAGCTAGGATCCTTTGCAGGCACTGTCTACAGTCTCTGTATTTAGGAAGCAAACAAGATTTCCATCTCTGGGTCAGTCTAAGGAATGCTCAGAAGAGCTGTCCCCCGCACTGCACCCCAAGTCCTTAGCCTGGACGCTAAAGGTCATTCTAAAATCTGTCATACTATTTTCAAACCAAAATGCACACTGCTATCCTGATTTATTTATTTGTTTAAGTCAGTTCCTTCTGTACAATACTCCCAATGTATTATACAAATTAAAACTAAAATAAATGCAATAGAATTCCATATAAAAACAACACAAAATATCATATGCATTAGCCAAAGAATAAGTAAAATCTCCTAGGAGCTATTAAAACCAACATAAAACTGGCTATAAATCATTCTGGAACACCTATAAAGAAGTGTTAGCCCTAAACATTGATATCAACATTAATGCTGGCCAAGCTCATTCAGAGAGGGCATTCTGTGTATAAAATTAATCTGTGCAGTGAATTTCAAGGGAATAATACCCTTTTCTCCTTCCTAACTCAGACAACCCCCTCCTGAGGGACAACACAAAGTACAACATGTTTCTCTATCTCCTCTTTCTTGTTATTGTCTGTTTGCTAAAATGTTGGGGGGGGGGTTATTCCTCCAATGTCCTAGCAAAATTTGGCAGAAAACCACTACAAGTCCTTTGAAACAAGCAAGACACTTACTTTGAATGGGGTTTTTCTTGGTCGCTGTCAAACTTAGAGCTTGAAATGTGCTGCCAAAATCAGGAAGCACACTTTTCAAGGGTGCATAGACGAGGGTTGCAAAACATGGGCTCTTGGATTGCTTGAGGCCTGGTGGGCATAGGTTGCTCACCCCTCTAGTATATGGGATAATGTACATTATAACTGTACTACTGGCAAAGTATAATTCTGCATGATAATCTCATTGACAGAATGGTATTTCTTTTCATTACTACGTAAAGTTGCTGTACTGTTTGTGACAGATCTACTCCTTGATTCAGGTCAGGTTTGTTAGAATGTCTGGAACTAAGTACAGATAGTTCACATCAACTTCTCTATTTAGTGTCTGGGAAGGCTTGTAACAGCTGGCCTGTGTTCTTGGACAATGAAGGAAGTACAGAACAACTTCTTTGCAAATTTCAAAGCATCTGATGAGTCTACATTCTTACTTCTGAGATCTGTAGATCTCTAAACAAAACAACACAACACTATCCGTAAGTTAAGCAGAGCTAGCTTCTCAGTTACTAGTATTTTCAATGTATTAAATGCTATCTTCAACTGAGAAGTGAAACAAACAGACCAGGTATTAATCTAAGCCATGAATTCCCCTTCCCCCATGTTAATATGCATTTGGGCTTGTAAAATGTCTGTGGAAAATAAATATGATCTCATTTTGAATGGAAAGTGCACTCAGTATAGTTTTTCAAAGCATCATCTATCCCTGTGCTACCTTTCTAGCCCAGTATTGATGACATACACACCTGTCTAAATTCCACATATATTAAATTTTGTAATTTTTCATTTCCAGACTGTTTATGTGCTTCCATTTTGTCCCGCAGAATCACACACAGTTCCTACTCACAATATTACATTTCCCATAGCAGTCTTGATTGCTATTCTGATACACAGCCATTAACAGATTGTAACTCAAGATGTGCCCTGTAAACATAATGACTAAAGCAAGTAGGCTTTATCAATATTATATATGCCTATGATGTAATGCAAAATGACAATTTGCAATTATAACTTCAAAATGTACATAATTAATACATCAACTGTTTTAAAGCAGCTTGCCTAGTTGAATGTTTCTTCCTTTTTTCTTCCCTCTACATAATGTATTGAAGATTATCATATTTTTTTTCACTGCTACAAGATGAAATGTAACAAGTATTTTATGCTCATATCCAAGGCACAATTTCCCCTTCCACTAAGAGCCTCTCTCTGTCTCTCTTTCCACTTCTCTTTCCTGTTTTGCATTTGTGCAAAATAGTGCTGGTAATTTTGTATATTTCTTTATGTATTCTATCCACGAACAGCCCATCAAAGAGACAGAGGTGAATGTTCTGCCGTATCTGAAGAGCTATAAACATGTGTATGGAGTCAGAATTTAAAGATCTTCTTGAGGACTTTATACCCTTGGGAAAGACAGCACATCCAATTCATTATTTTCTTCTGACAATGGCATTATTAGGATAGTTTGCCACACTATTTGTGTCTACCATTAACTAAATGTTAAGGTCCATCCTTATTGAGGAAATTGTTCTGTTTAAAAACAGTGATCTGAAAATCAATCTGCCTTTCATCCACCATGAGAAAATCTAGACAGCAGTGAAAAATGCTATTAAAAATGATGACTGTATTTAAAATGTCATTACTTTGCACACCCTTTGGTAACCTACTTACAGACCAAAAAGCCTGAATATGCCGTGGCTGTAGTCTAATGAAACACCCATCATCACTTTGATTTGTTAAGCAACCCATCTCCTTTCACAGATAATATTTTGTATATTATTCTATATCAGGCTGGAACGAGATGTTCTGATGAGATCTCCCCCTTCACCATTTCCAACATGAAATGAAACTTCCATGTAGACTAAACAATCTTGCATTTTAACACATCCTCATTCTACATGGTGGTGGGGAAGGAGAAATACACAATGTCATGATCTCAAGACATGGATGAGTTTTACTAGGTTTTTCTAGGCAGAGGTGGAACCAGACATAAAGACATGGTTTCTGATGGCAGCCAGTCAGTACCTTATGTAGGTTAATGTCTAATTCCTCCACATGTATGGTTTCTGGAATCGCTGTATTGGAAGAGCAGCTTCTGTTCAACTTCTGTGAAGTTCTCATAGCTTGCTTTTGCTCTGACGTGAGTGCATAAATTCTGAAGTATGGGTTTCCTCTTAATATTACTGCTCAGTATTCTCCTGATATATTGACAGCACGGCCACATTCTGAATTTAGTTTATGCACATGCAATGTGTTAAAGACAAAGGGATCTATTACTAGAACAGAAGCAACATATTCGAACCCACATGCAAATGCTGTACCAAGGCCATGAACCTCAAATGCTAGGGCACAATCACTGTTATACAAGCTATGCCTTGCTTCAGAGAACCCTGCTCAAATTACCTCACATTCCTTTTGCAAGGTCCCCAGAGCTACTGGTTACAGGAGAAAGATAAGATGATAATTGGGAGAATGAAAGAAATGGTGTGGTTAACTAAGGTTAAGTACCTTTTACCTCTGAGTTCAAGCACTGCAAAGAATATATGTGTGAATAGAAACTAGTTTCTTTCTGCTTGCAGTGCTGTGCATTTACACTGTGCCTGCCAAGCTCCACTACGTGACAGGAAAAGAACCATGTTCAGAAACTTAACAATATACGTATTACCCATTGCATACCTACATGCACGCAACTGCATGTGGAAGCCTGTACTCCAGGCTGTTAACTGTCTCAGGCCATTTCCACATTAGCATTTTAGAATGGGGCAGAGCGAACTCCAGCGGAGGTCTTCTGAACCATAGTGTAGACTACTTTTTGTAGTTCCACACTTCAATCCACGCAGGAGCGACCTGATCTGGTCACACAGCGTGGTTTTCAAAAACCTCTTTTCAGAGGTTTTTAAAAACCAGGGAGCGTGCAACCCCGTGCTGCTCCGTCGCCCAGCTCAGAAGCAGATTTGCAGACATGCACAAGTGCATGCCTGCAGATCTGCCAGGGGCGGGCTTCCATCTGGCAAGCTTCTCCAGTTGGTGGAGAGCCTCCACTAACCGGAAGCCGCCATTTGAGATGCCGGAGGAGTGTGGAGCTGCGAGCTTGCGCTGCTCCGCATGGCGCCGGACTCAGCCAGCTGCTGGTAAGCTCTGTTTTCGGGCGTTTTCGCCCATTTCCCCCCACACATGTGGAAAGGGCCTCAGTCTCAGTAGCAGACACATTGCCTTGCAATACCCACACAGCTCCCTGGCTAAATTCAGCCATAATCAGTTATCCATTAGTCTACCAAGCAGTGTCTCAATTCTGATTCCTACCCATATACCTAGACAATATACTTGAGATACAGCAGGAAAGACATACTACAGTACTAAATCTAACTACACAAAAACACAGCACAAAATGATCCAAAGATGAACTCCAAGTCTCCCCAGAGGAGAGAGTGTAAGGTGAAACAACAAGAGAGTTGACATAGGTTTTACCAGGGGACTTTGAAGGCAAAGTCCAGTTTTACCTTTTCTGATTCAACTATCTAGACTATCAAGTATGGAGGGGGAGGGAGCTGCCACGGTAACTTGCCACAGCTGTGGCATGTTTCTTTTCCTGCTGCAAGACGTCAGTGGGTACACCTGCAGCAAATGCAAGCTGGTCGGCCTCTTGGAAGAGAAGGTTCAACAACTGGAGGCATGCATTTCAAATCTTCATATTATTTGGGAGGGAGAAGAGTACTTGGATAGGGTTGAGAGGACCTTTTTGAAGATGGAGTACACGGAGCAGCTAGCAGACGAGAAAGTCGGTTCATGAAACTGGGAGACGGATGCTTGGAGGAATGTGACATGCAGGAGTAGAAAGGCAAGGTGCCAAATGGAGACTCTCAAGCTACAGAATCACTTCCAAGTTCTTGACCTTATTAATGACAAAGTGGAACAGCAGGAAAAGATAATCCAACATCACCAAGAGGAAATCCAACTTCAGCAGAACAAAATCCAACAGCAGCAGCACTAACAGTCTTAGCATGAACAGAAGGTTCGGGCGGCCATGACAGAATCTGCTCATCGAGTAACCCCGGACAAGCCTCAGTGGAGACGAGTTCTAGTGGTTGGGGACTCCTTGCTGAGATGAACAGAACTGACCATTTGCAACCGGGACAGGATCAATCATGAGGTATGCTGTCTCCCTGGGGCCAAAATCAATGACATAACAGAGAGGCTAACGAGACTGGTCAAACCCACTGACTGTAACCCCCTCCTTTTGGTTCATGTCGTAACCAATGACATGGCAAGGCACAGCTTTCACTGCATCATGAAGGATTAGGAACTTATGGGTAGGAAGCTGAAAGACCTTCATGCCCAGGTTGTCATTTCATCTCTCTTCCCTATGGAAGGACATGGCCCACGAAGAGAGAAGAATAGACGAGATCAACAACTGGCTGCAAAGATGGTGTCACCGGGAGTGATTTGGGTTTTTGGACCACGGCCTCCATTTCCATGAAGACGGTCTTCTGGCACGGGATGGCCTTAACCTCACAACTGTCAGCTGGAACGTTTTTGCTAAAAGTCTTGCAAAACGGATCAGGAAGTCTTTAAACTGAGTTTGACCGGGGAGTGAGACAGTATTATTCTGGGCAAGGATTCAGAGAGTGCTGTGAAAAATAACCCAAATGATATAGATAGGGCAGGCTAAGCAGAACTAGAGACCAACAGGGGGAGGGAAAGTAACTTTAGTACAGGACTTCCAAGAAGGGCACATGGTCTCAAGTGTCTCTACACTAATGCACAGAGCATGGGAAATAAGCAAGATGAATTCCAACTCTTAGTACAACAAAATAAATATGATTTAATAGGCATCACTGAAACCTGGTGGGATGAATCTCATGACTGGAATGTAGGAATAGGGGGGTATAACCTTTTCGCAGAAATAGACCAAACAAGAAGGAGGAGGAGTAGCCTTATATGTCAAGGATGCTTTCACCTGTGAAGAGATCCATGACTTAAATCTGGAAAGCCAAGTCGAGAGCATGTGGGCAAGAATTAAGGGAGTGAGAAACAATAGGGATGTGATTGTGGGGGTTAGCTACAGGCCTCCGGACAAGCCTGAGGACTTGGATGAGGCCTTCCTGGAGCAGATGACCACACATTCAAAAAGGAGAGATTTCATAGGATTTAATAGGAGATTTAATAGGAGATTTCAATTATCCTGATATTTGTTGGCAGTCAAACTCTGCCAAGACCACAGGGTCCAACAGTTTCCTCACTTGCCTTGTAGACAATTTCATGTTCCAGAAGGTGGAAGAGGCAACAAGGGGATCAGCTATTTTAGATCTGATCCTGGCCAAGAGGGATGACTAGTTGATGAGGTGGAAGTGGTGGGATCCTTAGGGTGGAGTGACCATGCTCTTTTGGAGTTTGTCATTCAGTGGAAAGGAGAAGCCAAGTGTAGCCAGACACACATCCTAAACTTTAAGAAAGCTGATTTCTGTAAACTTAGGGAGTTACTTGCTGAAATCCCATGGTCAAGAATACTAAAAGAGAGTGGGAGTTTCTTAAAAGTTTCTTAAAAGTGAGATACTGAAGACACAATTGAAAACTGTACCAATAAGGAAGAAAAATGGCAGGTGTCTAAAGAAACCAGAATGGTTGACTAAAGAACTCTCAGCTGAGTTAAGTGTTAAAAAAACATGTACAGGAAAGGGAAGAATGGTGAAACCACCAAAGAGGAATTCAAGCAAATAGCCAGGATATGTAGGGAGAAGGTCAGAAAAGTTAAAGCGCAGAATGAACTCAGGTTTGCCAGAGACATTAAAAACAATAAAAGGGGCTTTTTTAAATATGTCCTCAGCAAAAGGAAAAACCAGGAAATGATAGGGTTGCTGCATGGAGAAGATGGCCAATTAATAACAGAGGGAAGAGAGAAGGCAGAACTACTCAACACCTTCTTTGCCTCAGTTTTCTCCCAAAAGGATAGAAGTACTCAAACTGGAGGATGGGGAGCAGGTAAGGAAGCGAGGGAAATGCAGCATAGAATAAGTAGAGAAGTAATATAGGAATATTTGGCTAAACTAGATGAATTCAAGTATCCAAGGCCAGATGAATTACATCCAAGCATATTAAAAGAACTGGTAGAAGTCATTTCTGAACCACTTGCAATAATCTTTGAGAACTCTTAGAGAACAGGAGAAGTCCAGCAGATTGGAGGTGGGCAAATGTCATTCCCATCGCGCACGCAGTGGTTAAATGCCAGTACTGCAAGCCACAAGGTTGTGAGTTCGATCCTGCCCGGCTCCAAGGTTGACTCAGCCTTCCATCCTTCCGCAGGTCGGTAAAATGAGTACCCAGCTTGTTGGGGGCGTGTATAGAAATGTTTCGAAATACATGCTATTTGTAAGTTGTTCGCCGCCTCGATCCATATGGAGAGGCGGGATACAAATAAATAAATAAAAAAAAAATATCACCCAGTCAACCTGAAATCAATACCAGGAAAGATCCTAGAACAGATCATTAAACAGTCAGTTTGCAATTACTTAGAAAGCAATGCCATAATCACTAAAAGTCAACATGGATTTCTCAGAAATAAGTCATGCCAGACTAATCTTATCTCCTTTTATGATAGAGTTACAAGCTTGATAGATGAAGGGAATGATGTAGACGTGGCATATCTTGATTTCAGTAAGGCCTTTGACAAAGTTCCCCATGACATTCTTGCAAAGAAGCTAGTAAAACGTGAGCTGGACAGGGCTGCTGTTAGGTGGATTGGTAATTGGTTGACCGACTGAACCCAAAGGGTTGTCAGGGAATCAAAGCACGGAACCCTGGGAAAATGCTCAGACCACTGCAAGGCATTGCATCACACTCCAGCAGTGTGTATTGCAAGACATTGCATCATGTACTGGGGTGGTGTGCAAAGTGGTACAGGGTGGTGTGCAAAGGGTACAGGGTAGTGTGCATGCCCTCATAGCTCATTAGATGTAAATGTGTACATACGGCAGCTACATCCAGGTCATGTTGTCTGTTACTGCGGTCCAGACCTACCCGGAGATAGCACTTGATATCGTTTTGATATCAAACCATTTGGCTTTCCTCTGTCACCCCGCTCCACGTGTTTACAAGGCCTCCGGACAAGCACGTAAACAGGCGCAGCTGATAATTGCTGGACAAATCCCTTCTCCACCCAAGCAGGCCAGACACAGCCGGTTCGTCGCTTCAGGGACCTCTCCAGCAAACACCTCCTTGCTTATGCGCGATACTAACAAAGGCTCCCCTGCCCTGAGCAGGTAGCCTCACAAAGCTGTAGTAAGCACTCTGCATTTGCATACTGGCCACACTATTGGTAAGTTGGCCCTAAGCCAATCATGCTAAACTCTGACCTTTTCAAAGCTTTGTCCTGCTCCAAACTCGCATTATTCACACAGAGTAAGGTATGGCCTGCAGTCACAATTCACCCTATAAAACCCTCCGATTCCAAGACCTTCCTCGGATCGCTCTAGACTTCCATCCCACCTTGCCACCGCTCTGCTTGGCGAGCCGTCCCCTCAGTTCCAGTAACTGAGCCCAGTCAACCCAGGATTGCTCCCGAGTTCCAGACTGCCTTGCTGCCACTTTGTTCGGAGAGCTCCCCTCAGCGAACCGCGCTGAGCTTCTTCCCTGCACCCCAACGAACTCTATCTTCATACCTCTGCAGGACTACAAGACAGGTGTCACATCACCCATTTCCCTCCGAAAATCCCTATTTCCAGTCCTTTAGTTAGCTGTGTGACTGTGTTGTCTCTTATATTTGTCTGTACTTAATAAAACATCATTTTTGCTATTTTAAACTGTCTGACTGCTTGACTGACCTGACCCCGTAGATGCTGGGTTGCAAGATCCTGCTAAGTTACCCTGCCTCTCGCTAGCTTTAGTGAGTGCTCCTGCTAATTTTCCCCAAGTTGTTGTGGTTGTCGTTTGGTTATTTAGGTGGCCCTCCCGGGACCCCCAAAGATCAGGGTAACATGTCGTTTGACCAAACCCAGTGCCTGACATAAGCTTTTGTCAGTCTGTTTTGTGTTCTTGTACATATCGGAACCTTGAAGCGTGCCTCCTGCTTGGAAGTAAGCTTCTCTGTGTGAGTATCCTTCTTGGGAGCAGGATTGCTGCTATCGGTTTGCTGAGAACCTTTTTACGCTGTGTCTCCGTGGGGGTTGATTCTCTCATCATCCTCCCAACAAGGGTGCCCACCAGTGGCTGCTTTTCATCCTGGAGAGAAGTGACTAGCGGGGTGCCACAGGGTTCTGTCCTGGGCCCAGTGCTATTCAACATCTTCATCAATGACTTGGATGAAGGAGTGGAGGGCATGCTGATCAAATCTGCAGATGATACCAAATTGGGAGGGGTTGCTAGTACACCAGAGGACAGGATCAAATTTCAAAATGACTTTAACAGATTGCACTGCTGGCCCAAAGCTAACAAAATGAATTTCAATAGAGAGAAATGTAAGGTCTTACACATAGGCAGAAAAAATGGAATGCACAAATATAGGATGGAGCCGTGTGGCTGGATACCAGTATGTGTGAAAGGGATCTAGGAGTCTTGGTAGATCACAAGCTGAACATGAGTCAGCAGTGTGATGAGGCAGCCAAGAAAGCTAACACAATTCTTGGTTGCATCAATAGGAGTATGGTGTCTAGATCGAGGGAGGCGATGGTACCACTCTATTCTATATTGATTAGGCCTCATTTCAAATACTGTGTCCAGTTCTGGGCAGCTCAATTCAAGAAGGATATTGACAAGCTGGAGCATGTGCGGAGGAGGGTGACCAAAATGGTGAAGGATCTGGAAGCCATGCCCTCAGGGAGCTGGGTATGTTTATTCTGCAGAAGAGAAGGTTAAGAGGATAGCCATGTTTAAATATTTGAAGGGATGTCATGTTGAGGAGGGAGCAGGCTTGTTTTCTGCTGCTCCGGAGACTAGGACAAGGAGCGATGGATTCAAGCTGCAGGAAAGGAGATTCCACTTGAACCTCAGGAAGAACTTCCTGATGGTCAGAGCTGTCCAGCAGTGGAATATGCTGCCTCGGAATGTGGTAGAGTCTCCTTCTTTGGAGGTTTTTAAGCAGAGGCTGGATGGCCATCTGTTGGGTATGCTTTGATGAGTGTTCCTGCATAGTAGGGGGGTGGACTCGATGGCCCCGGGGTCTCTTCCAACTCTATAATTCTATGATTCTATGATAGTGAAAAGTACATACATTCTATGAAATGGCAAGAATATAACAGGAACTAAATAAGCATGCGGAAGGAAGACTTGGTGCCATTGCATTCTCTTCCACAGAGACTGAGCGGGTGTAGAAGGGAGCATTGCTGACATGCTCCCTTTTGGACCAGGGACTGCAGCAAGACAACACAGAAGAGTGTCGTTGTGTTAAATGGCTTCAGTGTCATCATCCTTCTGTCATGAAAATTCTGCCACATTGCAACTATTGGGGAAATTCAATACCACATAGGTCCATATTTATTTGGATGAATAAATGTTTCAGATTCAGATTAATAAATATCCATAATTGGATGAGGCATTGATAAATATGCTTTGGCAATTCAGGCACAGACTATGGCTTAAGAACAAATGGACTGGGCCTAAAGTTCACCTTATCTTCATTCACATTACTGTTTTCTTACAATTCAGAATAGCATTATCCTCAGAGAAAGCTAGCAAGGCATTGTTGAATGTGTGTTCCTGTCACCGCCATTATTCTTTAGCTCATCATTATAATCTGGAGAGTGTTTCACCAACTTTTGTTCTTCAACTCTAAGCCTTCTTTCTTTGGTCCAGCTACCTGCAGCTTCTGGTAGCATGGCAACAAACCTTGATTCATGGCCAATATTGATATTGTGTGCCTTGAAGTCATTTCCAACTTACGGAGATTCTAAGGTGAACCTATCACAGCATTTTCCAAGGTACTGTGCATGTGAAGCACCAAGTGACTTCCCATGGCTGAGTGGGGAATTGAACCCTGGTCTCTAGAGTTGTAGTCTAATGCTCAAACCACATTGCCATTCTGGCCAACTTTTTAAATCCCCTCTCACCATTTCTTCCTTAAATTGTCCCCTTCTATCTTATATTCTGCCCAAGTTGATCCAGTTCATCTGCTTTTATTTCACCCCTACTCCTGCTGACCCCTTATCATACTGCACATGAAATTTATCCTCTGTATCAAACTTTTCCAGATGGACAGATAGCTACATGATATTTGTGATGCCTTCTGATACAGAGCTACTTTATGTTTGTTGCTGGCTATCACATATCTTGGATTACTGAAGACACTGTTTAGTTGACAGCTGCTTTTAATCTCTGTCTGTCCACTCCATGACTTTCATACTATGTTGCCCCTCTCAGTACCTTTTCCTCTATCCAGGGGTGCCTTTAGCATTTCTTTTTCTGGTCCACTCTCACAGCTGACATATATAAACAGGACTTTAGTTAAAACACGGGGAAAAGGAAAATGAAGCAAATGAAACAGAAAATTAGATAGCTCAGGATCCACTTTGTTGGGGCAACAAGTTTTCCACATTTACCCTGGTATGCTTTATTATTTAAAAAGTAATCAAAAGACCAAAAATTCAGTATTCAAAGGTTTAACAGCTTCCAGGAAATAACATAGCTGAGTATTGCCAGCAACAAATCAGGCTTTGCATTCATAACTTCCAACTGAACTAACCTCCATTTAGGATCTCAGGCAACAGGGCTAGAAATGTTTCTTTCCTGGGAATCACAGCTTGGGAAAATTACTTCTTGGTCTACATTTCCCAGAACCCACTGACAGCGCTGGTGGTGGATACTGGAAGTTCTTGTTCAAAGGATTGGACCACTGCTGGTTGGGGAATTATGGGAGCTTTGGTATAAAAGGTAACTTTCCTAACTTCTGGTTAAAGTAGACAGTAGCTTCTAGCCTATGAGAATCAATCATCTGACTCAAAAGAGGAAACTATTACTTGTGAGAAGGATCCAAAAACAATCAATCAATCAATCAATCAATCAATCAAACAAACAAACAAACAAACATAAAGTGATGTTTGAATATTATTACTTATACCAACCAAAATCTTACAGTATATTCTTAACAACTAGATATCAAACATAACATCTTTTTACACGTACAGAAAGAACTCACATATAAGGCTCTTAGGCCACAATATCTAGTGCAAGCCGTCAACTCGATCATTATATCTCAGTATTATAGCTATCATTGTATCTAAATAGTTTTTTTTACTACATTGTTTGTTGATTGCCTATAACCAATAATATTTCTTTGTATATTATTGTGGTCTTATTGCTTTATATTTTTTGATCCCTCCAGTGTGTAGTAGTTTCCTCAGTTCTGAGAGGAAAGTGCTTCAGTATTTTCCCCTGGTCATCTGCCATTTGACTCAATACAAGACAGGTTCAAGCAGCCTAAGGAAGGCTGGAAGTCTGAAGGACAGTCTTTCAAAATATGTGGATGCTTAAACGTATGCAGTTGCCACCCTCCCAAAAAGAATGCTCCCCATACTATTTTTCTGTGAGAACATTGCTGCCACCAGGGTAATTCAGCAAAGCAAATTGCAAGGAGATAAGGGAGGACTGGCCCTTCCCCTTCCATGTTTTGATAATATGGTTTGTTAGCTGAGAGTTCTGCTTGACTGCCTCAATTGCAACGTAATATGGATAAACACAGGGAGCACTCTGCAATTTCCTCTCAGACTTATTAAGAGTGATGACTGACTCAGAGCACTGTGGGTGAGAGATGACTGATAACTGTTTTTCTACCATGATATCCACCTATAAGGTTTTTTTAAATGAATTCTAACTTTAATCATTCCTTTCTATGGATAGTTAAAAAAAATCCTCAGGGATCCATCTTTTTTCTGTTTATGAACAGATGTGAGAAGGAAACATGGTTTATGGCACAGTGGTTCTAAATTAACTCATTTATGAATCTCATTAAGATGCGAGCTAAATTTGATGTCCCCAGACAATTCCGAGGGATTTCACTAGGTCAAGCATTTTATTTCATTAAAAGAAGGCAATATTTTTTAAATAAATAAATGAATAAAAATACACCCAAGTTCCTTTTTAAAAAATATTTCATTAAAACTGCTGCAAAAAGAGGAGCCCTGGTGGCGCAGCAAGCCACAAGGTTGTGAGTTTGATCCTGCCGGGCTCCGAGGTTGACTCAGCCTTCCATCCTTCCGTAGGTTGGTAAAATGAGTACCCAGCTTGTTGGGGGCATGTATAGAAATACATGCTATTTGTAAGTTGTTCGCCGCCTCGATCCATATGGAGGGGCGGGATACAAATAAATAATTTAAAAAATGGGTTAGAAGAAGATGATGACTTATGTTTGCTCTCCTTCATTACTTCCTAACACATCCTATATTTCATAAGTTCAATAATTCTTCAATGAGGTTAGGGATCTATTTGAATATTGATCCATTTGAATATTAATATAACCCCCTCCCCCCCCAAAAAAAACAGGACAAACAGAATGAACATCTCAACTGCAGAATGCATTGCAATTTACTTAATTTCCTGAAACAGCAACCTTTTTGTGTTAGTACATCAATGTTGGGCCACTCACAGTTAGTTATTGGCCCAAAAGACTATGGAAAAAGAACACTCATCATGGAAAGCCAGGAAAAAGCAGAAAGAGACGGCAAAACAGAATATTAAAGCCATGCAGAAAGAGAAAGAGGGACAGTGGATGGAAGGATGATATCAGAGGAGTAAAGTCACAAGACCAACGCCATATAAGAATCTCCTACAAGCAATTTATTCCCTTCATATATTTATAAATGTGTGTATTCCATCCTACCTCATATGTGCATGGGACAGCATACAAAAATAACTGTTTGAAATTATTTAAAACCCTGTGAAGCAATTCAATACAATTTAAAATATATAAAACAGTTTTACTGTTAAAAACAATTTTAATAGCTTAAAACCATAAAATGACTCCAGTAAAGATCTTTAGACGCTAAAGGTTTTGGTACAGATCCCCCTTTAGCTTAACAACAAAATTAAGTCAATGTTTGAACCAAACAGACCTCCAAGGAAAACCACAGCTGAGTACTCATAACAAAAAATTGGGGGATCTCCATATATTGCCCCTCCAGCAGATCTCTATACTCAGGCAGGTATACATAGGGAGAGGTATTCGTCCACATGCAAGGTCCAGGTCATTTAAGGCACGGGCAGACCAATCTGATCATGAACCACAGGAGAGCTGCAAACAACCAAGACATGTCAGTGTGTTTGTAAAAGTTATTCCATTTGCTTTGGATATTTGCTGCAGAAACCTACTACATTACCTGAACCAGGCAAGGAGAACTTGGCTCTCTAGAAGTTAATAAGCTATCATTCTTATCATAATTCATTATTAGCCTGGCTGGCTAGGCCTTCTGGGAACTGGAGTCAAGCATCTGTATGGAAACAGGTTTTCTAGTACCATTCTCCACTACGTGGGGAGGCCACAAAAGTGATCTGTGTTACAAATTAGTGCCATCTTATTCATAAGGTAGTAGCCCTTACATCATTTTAGCACACAGCATGGAAAATTTTGACATAAGTATGACCTACTTCTCCAAAGTACTTACAATAAAACTCTTTGTACTTGTGCTAACAAACATTATTAGTGCTACCAGAGATGGAAATCATCAGGTAAAGTACAATTCCACAGCCCAGCACCCCCCAGATTTTTTTTGGATTGCAACTCTAATTTCTTATTCTAGCCCACAGGATAAGGCCATGTCTCTGAGGCCAACACATTTGTGGGTACTGGCTTGGTGTGGCAGATACAGTAATACTGCTTTCTGTGCTCTCTGAGTAGTGTCGCTCTCTAAAGAGTACTTCTGTGAATAATCTGAATAGCTGAGCATGAGTTCACTAAGTCAAAAACGTCTTCAGTCAAATAAAATGATCATTATTTTCTGCATGGAACTTTTAATCTTCTATTAAGTAGCATTTAGATTCTCCAGTGATACCATCATCAAATTAAATATATTAATAGACTGATAAACAGTGGAGTAATCAGCTGAAATTACATTTTAATCAAAGGGCAAAGTAGGAAAAAGAATAGACAGAAATCATATTAGATACTTCTAATAGCATTATAATTTTTGATTGTAGTGCTACTGCTGTGGTAACCCTAAATTGAAAACTATTAAAACACAATTTTCTGAAGTAACCTAACTCTTATATAATTCATAGGAATGATAGCACAGTTTGTAGAGGAAAGGAATGTTAATTTGTTTCATTTACAAGCAATTTTCTCCAACCTAATTATAATTTTAAAATATTGGCTCCCTATTTCCATTTCAGATTCAGGGAGTTTTACACACTTAGACTCATACGCACACAAAGAAGGGAGCACATTTCAGCAGTACACTGTTACAGTGCTCTTATTCCACTTTCCACATCCTATGGAATCTTGGGGTTTGCAGTTTAGGGAGGGGCCTTTAGAATTCTCAGCCAGAGAGCTCTTTGACCTCGGTAAACTACAAACCCCAGAATTCTACAAGATGTTGAAAGTGGAATAAGAGCACTATAACACTGTAGTGCAGACATGGCCAGAGTTTCATATTTGTAGCTATCTAATCTTGAAAGTCACTAGGTATGTTGACAGAACTTATTCTGGATTGCCATTTATTCTATGTAATTATTATTAAATCACTTTAAAAAAATACCCTAGTGTTGCTTTTGTAGAGATCACAATATTACCTAGTAAACATTCAGAATCACTTGAATTCTCTGGAAAAAAAAACAAGTTAAGATTCCTAATAACACAATGTGGGTAAAGGCATGGAATAATGCAGCATTGCCGATGTGACCTAGATACACTATAAGCTATAACTCAATATTTTGACTCAACAATATTTGAACTTGTAGTTCATTTTGTGTATATAAAAGCTGCTTCATGTGGTGTTATTTCAGAATTTGTTGCCATGGAGGATGGAAGTGGAACTTAGATGTTTGTTGTTAACTGCTATCAAGTCAACCTTGACCTATGGTGATCTGATGGATGAGACACGTCTAAGCCATTCTATCATCAGCCACTCTACTGGTTTGCAGATTTAGGAGTGTGTATTCCTGAATTGAGTCTATCCATCTGTAATACAGTCTTCCTCTTTTCCTACTGCCTTCCACCTTACCAAGCAGTATCTCCCTTTTATAAAGAGTCATGTTTTCTCATGATATGGCCAAAGTACGACAGCCTCAGTTTAGCAATCTTGGCTTCTAGGGGGTGTTCAGGCTCTATTTGTCCCACTTAGATGTAAGGTCATGCAATCTCTATAACTTTTTCTGTGGGTCTTCAGCTAAATTGCTGCTGTGTGTCTTCAAGTCATTTCTGACCAATGGTAATGCTAAGGCAAACCTATCAGAGGCAAACCTATGATGGGTTATCTTGGTTAGATGTATTCAAAGGTGGATTCCCATTGCACTCCTCTGAGACTGAAAGAGTTGTCCAAGGTCACCAAATAGGTTTCCATGGTTGAGCAGGGATCTGAACCCTGATTTCCTGCATCCTCGTCCATCACCCTAACCACTATGCCACCCTAGCTCTCTATACAGCTATGCAATGAACTAAGGGCAGTTTTGCATCTTTTTTTCTTGCATGAGCGCCCCTTGAGCGTCGCGTGAGTGGGAGCGTTGCTCCGTATGACTCACTCCCCCTCGTGCGACGCTCACGAGGCTAAAGTGGGGCGCGCGCACATTTTTTTATTTTCAGCTTTAAGCCGAAAATGCCCCGCGCTTGCACAATGCTCGCGGCACCCTTGCGCACTTACCTCTGTGCGGTGTGTCGGCAAGGCGGCCCGGTCACGCTTCCTTCCCCCAGCGCAACCTATAACTCCCAGACTGCGCTGCAGAATGAAGGGGCGGGGCGCTAGGGCGACAGTCACGCTAACAGGAAGCGACCTGCGGTACGAAGGAGCGAGGAAGCGGCAGCGTTTCGGATGAGGCTTCTCGTGCGAGACACCCTCCCCCATTGCGCAAAAGGGTAACGTGCGAAAAGGGCCTAAATTCTAAAACCTGAGGGCAGGTATGGCAAACGTTTGATCCACTGGCCTAATCTGGAATAGAATGCTGTTTGTCCTGGGCCTGTTCTATTTCCATCATCAGGCCTACTTGAATTTACCATTTTGTTCTTTTTACTTCCTTTATTTTCTTTTTCCTCTTTTGTTTTCTTGCCTGCCTCCAACCCTAGTCTATGCTTTTTCTAATCATTTTGACTTAACCTGACCTAGTGTGACCTTCTTCGAAGTGTTCCATCTTTCCAGAGCACTTTGGTCTCTTCTGGGATTTTTGTTTCTTTTTGGAACTGCCACAGGGCTCTGGTTAATGTTTGCAGTTCAGATGCAGCTTCAGAGTGCCCTGCTCTGTCAAGGCTAGATTTTCCAGCTGCTGCTTCTGGTCAGGCATGGGCTAAAAATCTATAAATGTTGAAATGTCAATGAAGCCATGAAAGAATGATTAAATAGGAAAGACAGGAAGCTATTTTCATAATTCTAAGTAAAAGGTTATTATATATTTTCTCTGGGTTGTGAGGTAAGGGGCTAATTTTTGGCTTTGCTTTTCAGATACTGTCTGAAAGTTTAATATGATTTTTTTCTGTATAGAAGTGCACAGAATGGTAAATACAGAGGTTAACTTTTTGTTTTGTCTTCTCATTTACTTCTGACAGAGGGTTTAAAGAAAACCAGAATATATTTCCAGCCTGAGTGGGAGAAAACAATGTCCCAGATGACCAAGCCACCTCATTGAAGCAATGTTCAACTGCTGTGAGATTTATTTTTTCCCATTTTGGGATTTTTTTGAAAAAAAATCATTTATATATAAAAAAAATGGATGTTTGCACAAATTTTTGTATAGAAGATGATGTATTTGATACAAAATACACTATTGCACATTAACTGTTTTGCACAATTGTATTTTGTGCAGGCAAGAACTTCAGCAAAACATGAAATGAAAAAAGTGAAAACTCTGGTTCTAGCTGACCTCTCTTCCAATCCTTCAAACCCTCCTGTGTGCTTTTTTAAAAAAGCTAGTAAACCAAAAGGGCATGTCCTACGCCCCTTCTTTTGAGTAAAACAAATCACTATGGGATGCAATATTGGTCTGAAAAGTGCACTGAAAAAACAACAAACATAAAAACAAACAATAGCAATATCTGTATATAAATTAATTGTGGCTTGGCATGAACTTATGGCGTAATGCTATGTGCTTGAAGTGGAATGAGTGCAGGCTGTGAACAGACATGGCCTCAGGTATTCTCTGCTCAGTGTTACAGTTTACCTTTTTCCTGAACCGGGCTTGCCATTGCATACAAACATGAGGTTTGTCACAAACTGGTTAGTTAAACAAACCAGTTTCAAAGTCGATGGCATGAAGCTGAATTCTTTTCAAGGGATTGAAATTTGTCATTGAACCACAGCCTTTGGTTCAAATGAAAGGACAGAGCAAAATTAGAGAAAAGGAAATCTAATATCAGTAAAAATTATTCTTCCATTTGGGCTTCTCGTAGCCCTTATACCTTGGTTTATCTTTAAGTGTTAACAAAGCCTTTGAGTCCTTGATCTGAAACACATAATCACTCATTTTCCAGAGTCTCTGCTTCATTTCTCAGGCCCATTACTCTATAAGCAACTAACCACATTTTGTCCAGAGCTTGGAAAGTTATTTTTGGACTACAGCTCCCAGAATCTTTTAAGTAGCAAGTGAAGCCCCAAAGTTTTCCAAGTTCTGCTGAGAAAAATGCATTCCCTATTAGCATGGAACAAAGACAGTTTCAGGTACTGATTGAAATGTTACCATTACATCATAGTTGGGTAGGAAATATGTACACCAGTTTTAGAATTAGAGTGCATACATGAGTGATTGAGGATCCAAGAAGGAGTGTCAGAAAAATAATAATAATAAAAAGAAGAAGAAGAAGAAGAAGAAGATCAGTTCAATTCTAGTTTGAAATAGACGTAGGCCCTTTTCGCATGTTACCTGTTTGCGCGATGGGGGACGGTGTCTCACGCGAGAAGCCTCCTCCGAAACGCTGCCGCTTCCCTACTCCTTCCTACCGCAGGTCGCTTCCTGTTAGCGCGACCGTCATGCTAGCACCCCGCCCCTTCCTTCCGCAGGGCAGTGTGGGAGCTGTAGGCTGTGCTGGGAGAGGAAGCGCAACCTGCCCAGCTCGCCGACGCACCTCACGCAGGTAAGTGCGTGAGGGCGCCGCGAGCATTGCGCGAGCGCGGGGCATTTTCGGCTTAAAGCCGAAAACCAAAAAATGTGCGTGCGCCCCGCTTCAGCCTCATGAGCATCATGCAAGTGGGGGTGCGTCGTACGGAGCAACACTCCCATTTGTGCGATGCTCAAGGGGCGCTCGTGCAAACAAAAAACCATGCGAAAAGGGCCATAGACAAGAACAACCCCAAATGCTTTACTGGGAGAAAGGTGCTGTTGAGTTCAGCGTAAGGTTACAATTCTTGGCTTACGAAAGTGGGTAAGACTCTAAAATCAAACCTGTTTGGGTGTTTTGTTTTGTTTGAATCCTTGCAAAGAAGCTTATGCTGTAGTGCAATGGCACAAGTTGGCCTTCGTTTTTCAAGAAAGTAAAGAAAAGGGAGATAGAGAGAGATCCCATTACCTTTCTTCAAGTCACTACCATCTGAATTACACTATGAACATCCCAAAGATAAAGGAAATGGCAGAGCCTTTCACTAAAATTTGTTAGACTAGATTTGGAAAAAAAATAATTTAAATAGCAATGCATTTCTCTTAATGATTTATATAAATGATTTCTAAAAACGTGAAAGTTACAGCTCCATGGGGAGTTCTGTAGAGAATGAAAGGGATTACTTTATAAATTGATTATCTGATGTATATGGCACTTTGCCTTGCTGCAAAGCAGTCAGTCATTGAGAAGACAGAAAGCACAGTCACAAAGCAAAGATCACCTGTCTTAACTTCCATTAGAACTTGACTCACAAAGAACTTTGAACACCTATAGGTCTGAGAAACAGAAAAAGATAGGCATGCAATGCTCTTTGGGTCTGTGACTAGATTGCTTAGGGTTGCTTATGCTATAGCAACAATCATTTTTATTGCACAAAATTGTGGATGGGAGTGTAGTGGTAATGCATATAAAATAAAACACTTTCTAAAAGCATGCTATGCAGTAATAATTGAATATATTTTCCTAAATACATGAGGTTCAGTGTCTTCGACCCTGTTTCATATCACAGGACTTGGGGGAAGGTGTCATGCAGGACATTCAAGGTCAAGTATGTATGGATATCACTTACTGCCGTATTCTTAATTTTTTGACACTCAGTGGTTGGCAGATGAATGTGTGCATTGACTTTTTTAAAAGCATTGCATATGACTTAATATGAACATGTAGCTGAAAGGATATATCTGTGATAACCTATTTACTTATACATTGCAGCAGCCATGAACAAACATGTGTGACCCATGCCTCTGCATTGTTGCACAATGCTTCACAGTCAAGGATTCCTAACAAATTTGTTAGCTCAATAGAAAAAAAAAATGTCCTACACTGTCTACTTAGTTAAGTAAGTAAGTAACATCTCCTTAACTTAACAGCTTAAGTAAGTAACATTTCCTGGCTCAACCCCTCAACCTATTTTACTAGGCAACTGCTGCATCAAAAGATGAAGATGTGCTCAACTGGTGATTGGAGGGCAGGAAAATGATGTTGCTGTCTCTGAAGTTAGTGGAGCAGCAAATACACTCCAGGTTACTCCAAACTTTAAAGGAGCTGTCTGAGGTGCGGAAACTATAAATAATATTTTTCAAGTTCAGACTAAAGCCCAAGACAGATTCACCACCCTCCTGACATTAGAGCCACCAGCCATTGACCCATCTCAGTCATCTTTTTTCCCCTTAATTTGCCTTTCAAAGGAAGCAAGAAACTGAATAACATGATTCTTTATGGTTAGCTCCTTGTTTTTTCTTTTTTCTTTATAGAATCATGCTTATAGAATGGATATGAAAGCACTATATTGCAGACTGGTAGTATCTGTATTCATATCTGTGTAGGATAAATGCATGTGGAGGATCCTACCTGGTGAGTCCATGACCCATTTCTTTTTGTGTATGTATGAAGTTTCAACTGAACAGAGTATCTGAATACTTGGATACATTGGGTAAGACTGCAGATCTGCCTTCTATTTATGGAAGAGTTTTGCTCATGGAAAGGTCTCTGTCTAATCTTTATGGATTCTTCCCTTCCTGCAACCAAAGTTCATTCAATTCATTGGGTTCCTATTGTCCTTTTATGCTGCATTTTTTGGTCAGCTGAATTAGATGTGCTCTACATTACTCTAACCTGGAACAGCCACTATTCCTTAGTTTCACACTAACAACAGCTAAATATGTGTTGAATGTGAGTGGAAAATGGTGCTGTTGTAGCTAAACAACAGTTAAAGTTATGTGAAAGACTATTGTAAACAAGGCATTGACAGCTGTACTGTCATCCTGTCAGTGAAATCTTCTAAGCAAATCTGAGTTTCAGCCTTAGGAGAGTTTTTCACTACTGAGTCAGCTGTAACCCAATGAATATTTTCATATAAGTTCCCTGTTGTAGGGTCCACCTAATTCTTGAAAATAAGATCTCCAGCATTACTGATGTTATCAATCATATTTGCGCTAGAACTTTAGAAGTGCTAAGAGCGTATTCTATAGAATCAGTTGTCGTTTTCAAATCTTGCCAATATGTAAAGCAGAGTAATGCAAACAATAATGTTTTATTACTTCATATATATTCTTAGCCAATTTCCTTACTTTTTGCTTGGTTAAAAATCAGAGCATCCAAGTCTTCTGCCAAGCATTTTTTTTTTAATATATTCACCTGACCATGTGAAACTGAAATGCCTGCCCAACACTGTCATAATGAATTATGATTACAGAATTAACTTCCCGGAGTGCTTAAAGAACTGGTAGAAAAGTTCCAGGAAAAACAAGGAATTGTTATGCTGTTGAGTAGGTGCTTAATATCTGGAAAAGATTCTAGTCCACCATAAGCCCAGGGTTATCACTGTTATGCAATCAGAGAAAAACTGCCTGTTTGAGATTATTAACTTTTTTTTCTGTCTCCATATGTGTGTTAATACTAATCAATCAATACTCAGAGAATTAGCAATTTAAGCTTCCTATTTGTAAAAGCTTATTAAGCTTATCAGTTTCATTTCTGTGTGTCAAACAATTGTGGAAAAAGGCCAGTTAAAAAAAGATGGCAGCTTTTTCTTATAAGCAATTACAGCAGCAAATTGTAAACCCCCTTCCTTTTCCCATTCTAATGGGATCAAGATTCTCTGAACAATCTATGCAATTGGATATGGAAGACACAGAAGTATAGGACGCTTTATAGGACATACTACAAAGCTCCCTATCATTTTTGTTAAACATTCTCTAACTATGAGATGTAGACTTCCCTTGAGTTTGCCTTCATTCATTATTTCTCTGAGTATAGATCCACTTGATACTCTCTCAAAGCATCACCTCCTTCTCCAGTTTCTAGTTGGAATGATAGGAGAGGTCATACTTTCTTTTTTCCCTTTTTTTATACTCTCCAATTGCAATTTCCCCTCCCTTCTGCTTCCTTAGTATCCCAAAGCCATGTTGTGCAGCCCACAACTCTTCTTTTAATCTTTTCCTCTTTGTGGAAAGCTTCCCATAGTTTGTCATTTATTTGCCCAATTGTGTTATTCTTTTCTTAAAAAAAATAAAATAAAATAGAGATTTTCCAGAAAACTTTGATTTTTGCTTTTCTCTTGCCCTCCTCCCCTCTGGGGACCTTGTATGGTTTCTTTACAGCTCTAACTTAATGATCATTATATTGCTGATGCTTGATTCTTTAATTTTTTCTTTCTTTTGTCAAATTGTGCCAGTATCAACCACTTTTACAAGACAGGAAGAAGCCAGAAATGACTTCTCTGACAAAACATTTGGATTAAATTCCCTTAGTTGTCTGTGTTTGCCAACGGCCTATTTTCCAAACATGGAGAAAGAGACTTCAGATGTATTTAGAGACATGCATCTGGAGCAAACACAGTAAGCTTGTTTGTATAGCAACATCATAATACTAGGCTTAGCTCAACACTATAGTTATTATTTTCAAGTTCAATTGAAAACAATGCTATGTTGGCTTGCAAATTTGGTTTGTTATTCTCTTTGTCTGAGAATGAATTATAGTTAAGCAATAAAGCTTCTGAATATTGGGGTTCACCATGTCAGTTGCTATCACATTGTATTGGGAGCCAAATCTAATTAGCAATACAATAGATGCCATTCAAGGGGACAGTGTGTTTGATACCTGCATACATACTAAATTGGGGATTCACAGGTCAGCACTGATGTGAAGATAAAATGATCTTCACTTCCCAGTGGAACCAGAACATTACAGGGAAGCAGTGGATTCTGAGGAAAACTGTTACGGGAAAGGCTGTACATGTTCTTTCTGCTCTCACTTTCAGCCCTAAAAGGCTTCCTTCCTACAGAGAAGGAGCTTCTCAGGCTATTCTTAAGTGGCAGCTGCAGTATAAGATGCATTTTAATTCAATGGATTTTTCCTGTTCCAAATGCATTTAAAAATGGCCAGAGAAATCACATACAAACACCAAGGTCACAAAGATTATAATGACCTGTCTAGCCACATCTTTATTAAGAACAGTGTGACTAACTGCTGCAACTTCAACAAACAAATACCTGTGGATCCTTGGATTCCATGCATACTTAGAGGCTTGCTAGGATTAGTTTTATTGCTTAGATTATTGCTGCTGGTCATAGTAGGATAGTACAGCACAATCACTCATGCATTGCAACTACACACTAACTCAATACACTACTGGATTAGAATTATTGGCTATTTCTGGGGGGTGGCCAGGGGAATAAAACTAGGAATTTAACACATGTGACTGTACTTAGAAGCATTTCTCCTGCTCATTGTTTCTCCTGGATTAATATATTTTACATTAAAAAAAGAAATTGTGCTAACAATTGCCAGAATTAATCTCAGATTAATTACCCTGCTCCTCCTAGCAGTGCAAACTTTTTCAGACTGATATTTCTGAATAAAAATGCTGTGACTTTGTTCCTTGGAAGATGGAAATACTATTGGGAAGTTCCCTGGTGTGAAGCTATTTGAGGGATTCTCCAGTTTTCATGGTTTCGCATCCCAGTGTTTGTGGGATGAAGTCTCAGCACTTATACAGAAGAGACAAATGATACAGGATCCAGAATAAGGATAGGGGATTTTAAAAGATGAGAGACCCAATAAAAGTGGAAGAAGATTGGTCATTTCTTTGCAGAGGCTCTAGAGGAGCATGAGGGATAGGAGAGCTCAGTCTGTGGTAGCAGTTGACTCTAGTCTCCAGAAAGAGAGTGCTGAATTGCTTGTGGTTTGAGGGGGCTTCTTTTATTATCCTCTGGTGCCGAGTGGGACTTCCTTTACAGCTGGAGGGAAAGACACCAGCATTTAGGAACATAGGAAGTTGCCTTATACTGAGTAAGGCTATTGGTCTATCTAGTTCAGCATTCTCAACTCTGCTGGCAACAAAAACTCTTCAGGATTTCAGACAGAGTTCTTTACTAGCCCATCCAAGAATCTGTGGTCATCTCCCATCTAAGCACTAACTAGGCCTGATGCTGCTTATCTTCTGAAGCTGGAAATCTGAAAGCTCTATGTGTATAGGAAATAGTATTTCTACACAGAAATATTGCTTTCTGTGCTGAAAACAGTTTCCTACTTGGAAAATTCTGTTTTCTGTGCAAAAATCCCAGGGTTGGCATCTGAATCAGCAACCTGGAGAGCCAATCTATCACATGGAGTTACAGTATGATGAGAAAGATGCTGTTGTGCTCCTCCAAAAAGTCTGAATGCCTTTAGATTCTCTGTGCACAACTAAAAGCCCAATATCTGCAATGCAAATTAACAATTCATGGTGTCTAGCAAGTATTTCCCACTGCCTCGAAGGGAAAAAAAAGCATTCTCTTGCCTTTTTATTTATTATTGCCTTTTATGGAAACAATATGAACAAGCTGAAAAGGAACTGATCCATTTGCCTATCACTAGCTGTACAATCCATATCTATGATCAAGTAGCTAGTTACCCCCTAGTTCCTTTCTAAGTTCATGGTGTAGATGTGTCCCTCTTCTTCATGGATGAATAAAGCCTGACTGAAATGCAAAATTAAATTGAAATGTCTAAGTGCCACAGTAAATAAAAAAAAAAAAATGATAGTCACATGTGAAGTCATTCACAACAGCTGCAGTAATTTAGAAGAGGCAGGCTTTTTAAATAACATAAATTAAAAGAATGCTTTAAAGTGGTATGAAAATGTGAGCAGCATGAACAAACAAAAAATTATAATTCCTAAAGCTTTTAATATTTGATCTGGCATTTTCCTGTTGACATTCTGCCTATTTCATTTGTATTTTTCATAGTATTGTTTTCCACAATAAAATCCTCAAAATATTGCCTTAAAGGCAAAAAGTTTGAGATCCAGCTGTTCCTACAATCATCTTCATCTTTCAAACACTTAGAACATAAATTAGGTTAAAATGATTATTGTGGATTTTAGTGGGCTTGTAGAAACATGCTGTTTCCGAGTATTCCAATTAATTATGTCCCTTTGAATTTTTATAGAGCATGCTGTGGTACAAGTACCCCATATGTTCTAATTAATTGTGTTTTAAAACAGGGAATGTGCTAACTCAAGAATTTAAGTTACATCCAGAAAAATAAGAAATGGAAGGATCACAATAATGTGAGGAGAAATTTTCTGTTTATTTTTTATTTTTAGCAAAATAAGTACAAATTCCAATAATTTATTTAAAAAAATCTTCCTTTTTTTGGTCCCATGGAGGAGAAAAAATGGCATCATCAATGATTGTGTAAAGAATCACAAATCCATTCTCACATGGCATTTTCAGATATAAATTTTAATACTGGCTTATTTCATTATGACTTTTTTTCCCTAAAGAAAGTATAGAAGTTAGACCTAGTTTTTTTTGCTAGCAACTGGCTCACATATGAGCAGAGAGTTAGAACTAGGCCTGCATGTTGTTAGTTTGTCATTCTATTTACTGTCCAATTGTGATAAAGGTGGCTAATCACAGTTCTTTAAGACATTTGGACTAAGAAAAAATAAAAACATTATCTATTTGTTCTACAGCAAGCTTCCTACCTTCATATCTTTATCTGTTGTCATAAATCCCTTATATGAATTAGCCATCTTGGAAAATGGTAGCTACAGAATTAATGTCACAGGATGGAAAGATCTATTAGATATATTAAATGTGTATCAAACATGTACATGAAGCAAACATAACTATTAAGATTCTCAACAAATATATATTTTAATGTACGTTTATGGTGAGTTTCCAAGTACATATGGAGTTTATCCTTATTCCCTGCTGCCTGCTGGAAATAACAATCTTTGATTGTCTATATCTCGTATGCAAGTAACATTTTTTCTCTTGTTTTAAAGACAGTGAGTTAGTTTTCAGTAACAGTTTATGCATCTTCAAGACTTGTTTTTGTACATCTTTTTTTTTTTTGCATCAAAAAATCCCCCTACCTAACTGTTGCCTTTCTGCTTCAAAAACAATATTGGTTGGCTTCCTTGTCTCTTATTGGCCAGTTAGCCAAAACTTTGGTCCTTGCTGTGCATGTGTGCTTAGCTTTGCCAAAGGAAAAGATTCCCATTTTGCACAGAAATAGTTTGTACCAAATGCAGAAAGAGGAGGCATTCTTCTCATCTTCTTGAATGCTGGAAATCTCACAGGGGTTTGCAATTTTTGGATGGGCATTCTCGGAATGTGAAGATGGCCTGGCTCAACTAGAATGAAGCAACTGATGAGTATTTTTTTTCATATCCCTAATACAATGTCACATTATGTTGTTTCTATCTCCCTGTTGTGGTAAATGTCATTGAGGACAATTAGTTCTTAAAGGAGCATTAGTAAGCCTGAACCTCCCCCCCGCCCCCATATTAGAAACTTCTATACAAGCGTGTATAGAGGTGTTCACTATAGGAGGGCCTTGCTGAGAGCTTACTTTTCAGAATATTTCTTCTTCTATTCTGTCTCTATTCTGTCTCCAGCATATTTCATAAGATTTAGATACACAAGGATATGCATTAGAGAGGTTGAAAATGACACTTTGCATGAGTGTCTGTCTATCTAACTCTCTTGAAGTTCAACACACTTTCATTTTTTCCCTTATTTCCTTTATTTTCCTTGACCAGTAGCACAGCTTAGAGATGTAATTCTTCATTAAGTTTCTTCTCAAAGGTCTTGATTAGTACCATATTTACTGGTGTATAAGACACACTTATGTATAAGACACACTCCATTTATATACTAGCAAATACTATTTGCTGGTGTATAAGACACATCCGATTTTCAAACAGTATTTTTCAGGAAAAAAGTAAGTTTTATATAACAGCAAATACAGTAGTTTCAGCAATTTTCTTCCCGCTGTGAGAAAATCTTTGAAAAGCACACAGTTTTTGAAGGCTGCTCACTATTTAGGAACTAATCTGTGCAAAATTCATCCACATCTGTTTTGTACAGAAAACAGCATTTTCTATATAAAACTCAGCATTTTCTGCATGGAAGATAATATTTCAGTAGAGAAATATTAATCCCTGCTCAGAAAATGCTGCTTTCTATCCAAATCAAACATGTGCAAATTTTCTACAGAATATCCAATTACAGCATTCTTTATGTAGACAATAGACTTTTCTATATGGAAAATAATATTTCAAAGCAGAAATAATAGTTCCTACTAGAAAAATGCTACTTTGTTTTATGTGCAACTCAACTGTGCAGCAGAGAAAATGATGTAATTGGGGATATAGCAGAAAATGCTGTAACTGCTGAACTACAGCTCACATCAACTCTGGTCAACACAGCTAATAGTTAGAAATGATGAAAAGTGCCATACAGAAACATTTGGAAGGTCACATGTTCTCTAGCCCTGGATTGGTAGCCTTGTTAATGTGGACTGGGTGTGTGTGTGAAAAGTTTTGTTTAACAGCTACAATGTAAATTAAGTTGTCTATAGAGTGATAAATAATATATAATTGGAAACCTACATTTCTGTTCCATGTATAACTTAAATAGTGTTGGTACAAACTAATCAGAGCCTTTTGCTCATTCTCCCACATTTTAATTTCCCCAGTAATAGTCATAAGAACAGATTTTTAGAAGTAGTGAGCCTTAATCTCACAGGGCTCTGACTGAGATTAATTGGAATATTTTCAATGAATCCTTGTTAAACATAGATAGGAAAATATGAAAACCCTTAACCACATAGCACCAATAGGAAATAAGATACTTTCAAGCTTCTCTATATCCAACACTCTTGGTTTGTTGTTGTTGTTGTTGTTGTTGTTGTTGTTGTGTGTCATCAAGTCATTCCTGGAGATTTAAGGAAACTTTAATGCAAACCTATAAAGGGAGTTTCTTGGCAAGATTTGTCTAGAGAAGCCTTGCCACTGTTTTCCTCTGAGTCTGAGGGAATGTGATGCGCCCAAAATCATCTACTGGCTTTCCATGGCTGAGTGTAAAGTTAATTCGTCATCTGTTAAAGTCTGAGTCCAGAACTTAAATCACTACACCATGCTCTTTATTAAAGAAGGAAACTAAAATAGACCATCAGTGTTGCTATGTGCCTCCAAGTTGACACTGACTTATGGGTACACTATCAAAAAATTTTCTTGTCAAGATTTCTACAGAGGTGGCTTTCCATTGCCCCCCCTCTAAGGCTGAGAGTGTGTGACTAGTCCAAGATCTTTCAATGGGATTCCATGGCTGATTGGGGATATGAACTCTAGTTTCCGGAGTCCTAGTCCAACACCTAGCCACTGCACAATTCTGGGTCACTTGGTTCACAGGGATCTTTAAAGTAAGTTAATTAAGTTAATTGATTTAAAAAAATCAAAGTCATCTGTTTATACACATTCATACACACGCACACACACATCTACTATATAAAGGTCAAAGTTTGTCTATTTGTGAGTTTGTCTGTTTGTCTGCATCAGGCAGGTGAAGACCTCATATGATTGGCTGTGTGAGGTCAGATGATCTTATATGATTGGCTGGCTGTGAAGATTCCATGGAATCCTGGAGCTGGCATTTTAGGGAGGGGCCTTTAGAATTCTCAGCTGAGAGTTCTCGGGTCTCAGGCCAGTTGCTATGGAGATGAGGCCTACCATCAAAAAAGGATGCCAGAAAACATTTGGGAGGCATATGTGAGAAACAATAAAGTGACATACACAACATAGTTACAAGGTCTTCTCACCTCACACAGTAAATTGTATGGGTTTTATATGTGAGGAATCTTAAAGTTGAAATTCAAAACAAAAAAATGCTTCCAGGAAAACATAAAGCCACTGCACAAATTCAACAGAAAGCAAAAAAAAAAATAAAAAATAAAAAATAAAAAGCCAGTACATTAACATCTCCAGAAAACCTAGACTGGATTGGGGACTATGGGGAAAAGTTACAGTTACTGGAATAGGCCAATTGCTATGGAGACGATGCCTAGCAGCAAAGAAGAGGACAGTGTATTCCCGCAGGAACCCAAGCTCTGTATGTTAACAACTCTGAATACAGATTAGATTGGGGAATATGGGGGACAGTTTGAGGTACTGAAATAAGCCAGTTGCTATGGAGATGAGGCCTAGCAGCAAGGAGAAGGACAACATATTCCCTCAGAAACCCAAACTGTGTATGTAAATAACTCTGGATACAGATGGCGCTGGGAAATATGGAGAAAAGTAACACATATTGGAGAAGACAGTTTGCTGAGTTCTTAAGAGGAAAATAAAACCCTGGGCAACGCTAGGTAAATACACTAGTGTGTGTGTGTGTGTGTATTCCAGTGTCAATTTTGTGCTAGTATACGTGCATGTGTGTTGGGGTGGAGTTACCCAAACAACAAACCTGTGCATTATGAACCTAAAAACTTTATGTTTCAGCTTCTTTGTATGTTTGTGTTTTTTAAGTAACATAAAAAAATAGCAGCAGGGGACTATAAATGGAACAAAGGTAAATTGCTGAAATTAATTTGCTACATGCATTTAACAAACGTGGCTTGAAAAATTAAGTGAAGTTGGCTTGAAAAAGGAGTGGTGAAAACACTAGTACATTGGTAATAATTACATAATGCAGAAGTTTTCTCACAGAGTGAAGAAACAGAGAAAGAGAAGAAATATAATGAATGAGATGCTGGATTGAACTAAGATAAAGGAAGGTTCCCGAGGTTGCCACAATTGGTATTTGTGGTAGAAGTCTCATTCCAGAGGTGCATTAATAATTGAAATAAAGGCCATGCTGTTAATTAAATTTGTATGTGAAAATAAATCAGAGAGTGCTGCGTACAGACTTCAGTAAGCATATTTGTGCTGATCCTGATAATATTATCAGGATGAGATAATATGTAAGCCAGGATGTAAGCCAGGATGTAAGCCAATGAGAAAATCTCATTTCAGTAAAGTATGATTTTTTTTTAAAAAAAAAGAAATTTGGTTGCTATTATGAAATAATTCATTGACTTAAGTGGTTCTGGTTGTTTGAAAATGGCATCCTTGTATCTGCAGTGACAAAGATGCAGGTCAACGGTTGTTGTTTTTTAAAGTGTTCCTCCATGTCACGCCTAATTTTGCCCAGTTCATGGATGAGATTTCCCAAAGGAAAATTTCTGTTTGCTTGAGATAGCTGTGGGAATACACTCACCATTAACACCACACTTTGTCTTATTTTTTGTCACATCAGGAGAATGTGATGTCTGCACGTGCCATTTACATCAGTTTGCTCATTAAGAACAAAGTCACCTTTTCTTGGCTGAGCTGCACCCTTCTGTGTAATGAGTATCACCCAAAACAAAGGTTATCCTGATTACACAGAGTAAAATAAATAGGGCGTTTTCAACATCTGCTATGAGTAATTCTCAATAGACATTCCAGATGTCACCTAGGACAACTGTCTTTCAACCAAGGTCAGTAAAAGTTGGGAAAAAGGCACCACTGGTCCCACCTTCCTATCCAAATCCAAACAAGAGCAGGTTATTTGAGGACTGACACATACGCAGTTTGTTTGCTTTTGAAATATGACGTGCCTAAAAGCCGCTCTAGAAACCATTACTATTTCTGTATTACATGAGAATATGAACCTTTTCCCTTCAAAAAGATATGGTTCTGAGATGCGGAAATCTGACTTTCAGAAGGAAATGTGAAAAGAATCTATGTATCTGAGTGGGAGACATGCTGGATTTGAGACAGCAGGGCTATTAAGCTGTTTAAGAAAAGAAAGCTATTGCAAAGTTGACTGCATAAACATTAATGTCTACATCATGCAAAGGAAGAAGAAGAAGAGGAAGAGGAAGAAGAATTTAAATTAGGAGTCCTTGCTTGCTGCACTTGCTAAGAAATGTTATATATAACCGCAGTCAAATTTTACCAATCTGTTACCCTGACTTCTGGAGGTTGCGTGGGGAACACCTTCATTTGCTCCAAGTTATAAAGGTTGGGGAAATTAGCGGAGCACTGGCATTAGCAAAACGAGGGGGAGGGTTACCTAGCAGGATCTTTTACCCAACTTTATGGGGTCAGGCCAAACAAAAAGCCAGACAAAGGTATCAAATAAATGAATTTTATTAAATGGATATAGTATCACGCACTGACGCACTCACTCACGCACACAAGGCCTATTGAGAAGGAAAATAGATGAAAAATGGATAGGGTATATAGCAAAGGGAATGTAAAGGCAGTGATATGGCACCTATCCTGAAGTCTTCAGTCTAGGAAGTGGTGAGAAGAATGGAGCTCAGCGAAGAGACAGCTGAGGGGATAACTCAACTAACAGAATGCTGGTCTGCTAGCATGATGGGGAGTTCTCCGAAGAGACCCTCCAAAATTAGGACTACTTATAGGGCAGAACGTACCTCAAGAGCAGGCCCTCTCCCAAGAAGAACAATGGCCAAAACAAAGGATGGAATGCCATACAATGGCAAAGTGGGTTGCAGTACTGTTTCAAGCAGGGTTACAGTCAAGTAGGGTTGCAGTATTGGTTTGTGTAGATGGCCCTCACCTTATAGGATTTTTCCAGAATCAAAGTTGCTCAACTTGGGGAAAACATGCTAATCTCCTCAAGTTGGCTACTCTTGGCTGAGGATCCTTTGTTTATGTAGATGTGTATAGCCTGAGGTCTCCTTGGGCTACATGACTAGGGATTTTGCTGGTCTTGACCTGATTTTGGTGGTTCGACCTCTTTGCCTACGTATCCATCCGGGCAACCTCTATGGCATGGCAGGAATATTTGATATCTAATTTATATCTCCCCGGGAAGGGGTATGCCAGTGGGGTAACAAATCCACTGCTGTTTAGTCAGTTACTTTAAAGACTTCTAGTAATGTGTTATATATGACCTTGCAGCTATAAAGAACTGCTAAAGAAAATCTTTATGCAGAATTGTTGTTGGGAGGGACCTTGGAGTTCAAATCATTAAGCCCCTTGTTTAGTGCAGGTTCTGCAAAGTGCAGTGCAGCTAGATAATCTCTGATAGATAGCCTACCAGCTTCTGCTTAAACCCCTCCTGAAAAGGAATATCTGGCACCTACTGAAATAACTTGTCCCACTGCCAAACAGCTGTTAGCACCAGAGAGATGCTGTCCAGTAATTTCTATGTACTGGTTCTAGTCCTGCCCTCTAGAGCAACAGAGGTCTTCTGGTGGGTGGGTGGGTGCGTGTTTCTCTTATTTGTTGTCTCTAACTTTATTTCACAATAAAAAGTTGCATGAAAAAATAAATACATCCTGCTAGATATCTCCCAAAACTAAAGCACTGTTTCGGAAATATTGATTTTAGGTTAGTCTTTGTGGACAAGGGTTAAGAGACTAAAGGACTGGGATGATATATATTAGTCCTTTTCAACTATTGACATAGGGATGACCTGTAAATTCAATTCAGTTAGCAGTCACCAGAGAACAGCAAAAAAAAAAAAAGGGTTAAACAATGAATCTGTATGCCTAACTCTGGCTTCAAAGAGACAGTACAGTATACCAATTATTATGCTTCTTATTGTTTGTATCTCTTTGATCTGTAACAGGTAAGTAAAATATATTTAAGAAATTATTTGTTTTACAGAGGAAGTTGCACTGAATATTAAATGCCAGCTTTCATGTAACAGCAATACAATACTGATAGATAATTAATCTGAGGAAAAGAAAAAGCTTTTGCTTGCAGAACTTTAAATCAATGATGATCTACATTTGTTTCAGAATGACAGCTAAATAGAGATAAGCAGTCAGCACCTTTTTTAAATCAGTAGTTTATTTCAGGAGTTTTATGTGGGATTTCCTTCTGCTTTCTCTTTTGTTTTGCTTAATTTTTAAGTCCCGTTATTCAATTCTGGCAGTGTCTTGAGCTTTGGAAATGAAGCCCACAATCATCAAAATCTATTCAAACGACTTCTCCTCTAATCATGCATCCCACATTAAGTATTCAGGAAATATGCCTGATAGATCCTGGAGGAGTTGGGGAGGGGATCTTAAAAGTTGTCCAAACTTGCTGTACTGATTTTCAAAATGAGCTAGCTGTGCCTATTAAATAACTGATTGCTCCAGCAAAGACTCTATCTTTTCTTTCTCTGCGTGCTTTTCTGTATGGTTTTTCCTATAACGAGATACATGGCTGAAAAAAGCCATCTTTCTTATTTTACTTTTCATCATGTCTTCCATTTAGCATGGACCTGAAGCCTTCCTATCAATTTTGACTCAGCACTTCTCAACAGTGGCCTAGGATCATATTGTGCAGAATGTCAATTGGTAAACAATAAGCGGGGGCAGAAATGACCTAAATAGAAAATGAGCAGAAGGAAAAGACTTCTTCTTTTCCAGTTCCAGAATATATGTATCAGTCAATATATGTCCTTTGTTTCTTTCTTATCCTTCACCTTTTTTCTTTAATACAAATTCATTGTCAACAAGTTATTTACATTCATATAGGTACCAGAAATTTCATTTTGAATACCTGGTAAACAGATGCCCTTCATCTTAACAGAGAAGAACCATCTGTAGCCTATGCCTCTGGGACACTGCTATAGATGTTTGTTCACATTTTAACTGTCATGGCTTGATTCTACCAAAGCCTTGGATTTGTAATTTGGGAGCGCACGGCCCTGCGTTTGCACCACCTGAGCAAGTTGTTGATGACAGCCACCATAAGTCAAAGCCAACTTTACAGCCATTAACAAAAATAACAACGAAGTACTTAGGATCCTCTGTCTCATGGAGAGCTGTAGTAGATCTAAAGTTAAGGGGGAGGTGTATTAGAGCACTCTAGCAGAGACGTCTCAGTATTGACCAAACTACAAATCTGAGGATTCCATTAATTGCCACTTTGGAGCAAATCAACTGCTTTCTGGGGAAATGGCAGTTAAAGTGGGATCAAATAGCTTTAAGAACACAATGTAGATAGCCTCTATATGTGATGCTTCCTTGCTTACTTTGCAGAAAGGAGGGACAAAGTCTTCCCCAGCACACTTCTGGGACAAGAACTTTCTCATCCTTTTCGGGACAAAAAAACAACCATGCTGCTTAGCGCGTGCCAGTTCTGTTTTACATCTTTCATGCTCAGAACCAGGGAAAAAAAAGATAAGGAAGGTATCAGTACATGGTATCTCACTTAAAATATTCCGTGTTGGAGGTTGTGCTCTAGTCTTTTCTATTTGCTTAATTAAAAATTTACATTCATTAAGACATGACATTTTAGCTGCACAAGCTCCTTTGGGAGCACTTAGAAGATAAAATGAGCTCCTTTTATTATTATACTCAATTGTGGAAATGCTAGAATAAAACATTCTAGATGCATTTACATTTAGATTATATCAGAATGAGATATTCCATAAAAAATGCAGGGAGACTTGCCATTTTTCAGCTGATTTTTATCATCATCTTTTAAAATATAAAGGAACAAAATAAAAAAAGTGGTAAGGTCTTAATTACAGCTAGTTCCAACTATTGCAACTGTTTTCAACTTCAGATGCTTGTAAGTCTGATCATATGGGAGAACCTTAGCTGGAATATTTGCAGAATAATCAGCATCAGGATGCCACATCTTTCTTTTTTAAGTGATAGTACTTTTCCCAAATTTTTTGTGCCTTCTTAGTAGCATTTTTTTCTACTCATCACATATATTTTTAATGATTTCTAACTCCTTTCATTCTCTCTGTGTGTATTTGTGCATGTTTTGGTATTTTAATTCCATTTTGGTTTCAGAAAGATTTCTTTTACCAGTGTCATTTCTTTCTCTATTTTCTCTGCTTATTTTGTTCCTCACTTTTCTGTTATTTCTCTTTGTTCCGCTCTGTGCCGATTGCTGGCTTCTTCAAAAATGGTTGATAGTATTTATACGTGCAGGTACTAGGTTTGATTGAAAAAGGCTTCACCAGCCGGAGAACAGCAAGACATCACAATTGCGACAGATCAGAATTGCATCAGATAAGAGGGAAAAAATACCAGAACTTTAAAAAGTTACTTTTTGGGACTACATTGTGGACAGGTGTTCTCAGCTTGCTCTTTTCTATATGAGAAAAAAAAAGTATGTTACAGTCGCTGAACTACCTCCCTCCCTCCCTCCCTTCCAATATATATGTATTAAGCTGAAGTCAAGACTCAGGAGGAGCTAGGAAGAGCTACCTTGATGGAGAGTAGAAACTGAAACCTATTTTGAATATATTTTAAAGAGTTCGTTTATTTAAATATGTAAACTAGTCCTATATGGACCTAAAGTCAACTTATGCACTTTTAAATACGTAAGGAAATATGTAAGTCTTAAGGCAGAGAAGAAAGGAAAATGATGATTTTCCATTTTCCTTATGGGATGATTGTAGAGAAATCAAAAGAAATGGCTGCTGCTATAAGAAATAGCTATGTTTTTTTTTAAAAAAATCTGAGAATTATTTCTGTAAAACAGAGGTGAGCAATTGCTATAGGAGTGGGAACCATATTCCAGGTTACATATGTGATGGTTTAATTTACTTTACAGGAATAATGATGTGAATAATTTAACTAATTGGAGGTAAATTTCCAGAAAATGAAATGGAATTTATTTTGGAACAGCATATGGATTATCCTGGGTAAACTATTTGAGTAAGAGGATTAATTTAGTGACCTAGGGTGTGGTGATTTCGGTAGTATATTATTTATATTATTTACTGATTTCATTCTCAAAGAAACCACTGAGCAATCTGAGCAGTTTTTTCCAACTGCAAGGAAGACTGTTTGCAATCTGAGACTCATTCTCTTCAAAATTTGCACATAGTATTTTTTCCCCCAACAAAAAAAGTGTTGTCTTCACAGGAAACAGTATTTATTGTGCAGAAAACAGTGCCGAAAACACAAAACATTTCCTGAACGTATAATTCTGTCATTAGGGTCTCATGTACAAAATTTGCACATGATGCTGTTTTCTGCACAAAAATATCATGTACGAATTTTGTGGAGAGTATGGCACCAAAGAGGTTCTTTTCAGTCCAGGACTCTTATCCTCAGGATTTCCCAAAATTCAAGAAAAAATTCCCTAGAATTTTTTTAAAAAATCTTCATGAATATTTTTCCAGACCCGGTTTGTAGTCTATAGTATTTAAGTTCTCCTAATTAATGCCAAATTCTATGCATATACACCCTCTTTAGGCTTCTTTTTTGGTCACATGTGACTTTCCATTTTTGAACCTCATGAAATATGACAGTGAGGCTACAACCGAGTTTCAATTTCAACAGTTCCTTGGCCAGTATATAAATGATGTGGTAAAGGGATTTATCTCTGAACATTTCCTGACAGAATATTGTGTTCTTCACATTTCCTCTTTCAATTTTTCTTGCATTGTTCAATTACTTTGCAGAGGTTTGGGAAGTGGTACAATTAGGCTTTAATCCAAGAAAGCACTTAAGCACTTAGAGCAACTTCATGCAAGATGTTTTACCTGCCTAGGTGTAAAAAGTTATGGGGGAAAATGGGTATCCCACAGTGCCTCAAAATCTGCTGCACATGAATATGGTTAGAAGCTGTAGTACCCTGTTTCCAAACATTATTTTACTTAAAGTAAATCAAATAAATCATCCAGTTTTCACTTGTGATCCCTACATATGTGTTCCATAAATACGCACACATACCTTGAAATGATCTACTCTATCTCTGGCTAAGTAAAACATTGTGCATAATGCAGGCCACTTACCATTTCGGAATGCAATTTGCAATTAAAGGCTTTTAATGTTATCTTTCAAAGGCTTAATAGTCTTAATCATCAGCAATGGTCCACCCATTAAAAAAGTGCTAAGGACACAGTGATTTGCAGCAACCCCTCCCAAGAAAGTGAAGCCAGACAGACATCAAGGCCTCATGAGATTGAACTGTCTCATGTTTTAATTCAGATGTTAAAGAACTTCAGGTAAAGTGAATTCTTAATATGGTATAAATAGTACCACAGTGTCATAAATGGTAAGAACAGAATTCTAGACATGAGCTAAGAGAATCCCATTTATGGCATGAAGAACTATTCCCTAGCAATTCCAGAGTCATGTAGAAGTTAAGCCTTTAGAGCACCAAACAGTTGGGTCTTCATCAGCTTCCTTGGGAGACTATTTAATAACTGAACCTATTCACATGACTGATATACAAGATAGTCATTATCTATATTATCTATATAAGATATTTGGATAATGAAGTCTTGTGAAACACTGATGCATTTCACCTTCAAAAGATGAGTTTCAGTCTTCCTTCTTTTCATTTTCTTCAATTTGTATGCTAGACCTGGTCCCCTGGTTTGTCCGTTTATTAAGGTTTTCTGCAAAGCTTGGAAAGAGTGAGAGTTTCTCCAAGAATTCCCATGAAATGTCAGAAAAATCAAATGTGTGTCAACTCAAGCTGAAACAGAAAGGGGCATTCACTTGAAAATTTCCTCACAAAACTTTGGTGGAAAATATGCCCTATCCTTCTTCATTGTATTGAACCTTTTCTTTTAGAGAATATTCTATACGCTTTCATAACTCTCAGGAAAAAAAAAATTGGCTCAGTCAAATGTCTCAGGAAACAATCACTTTCTGCACATGTAGTTTGTCAAATGGATTTGACCTAGAGGATTTTATTTCCTGGAGACAAGAATAATGATTCTTCAAGGTCTATTCATGGCACCTGTTACTACCAGTCAATTTTTCTTTTTCTTACTACAATGTTCAGTTATGCCTCCTTCTGGCTCTTCTGTTCCTAACACCATCTCCATTAAGTCTTAAAACTGGCTGTCATTTGTATAACCTGTGAAGTAAACTCCATCTTCTGTTGTCCACTGAACAATATGGTTATGTTGTATGAAGTTTAAGGCACAGTGAGCATTACTCTTAAGTCCACTAAAATTAACTTGATCATCTAGAAATGCAGCTTTTTGAAAGAATGAAGGAGAATGTTTGGATCCAGCTATAATAGATGTCAAAAATAGGTTTTGATTAAAATGCAAGTGTGAAAACATTCATTCCAATTAGATAAGCAGACCCATTCCTCTGGGAGTTAGAATATTAGGTTCCTAAACTAGAGAATAATGCTTCTGGGCAGTCTTGGTTCCCAGCACACATCTCCCTTTTTGATATGTGCTTGCTTACGTGTGGATACCCCATATTTCTACCAAAGGAATATTCAAGACAGGGGGCAGAACTGAAACTTATAATAATATATTTATGTCTAAATGTATTTCTAAAAACAGCTGCAAGAAATCTACAACATATGTAAAATAGAAAAATATAAACACACTGGTAAACAGATATACATGTATTGTTAGGGAGATGCTGGTTTCTTTTTTACAAAAATTGAAATAGAACAGTCTTAAGAATCTGCTTAACTGTAGATTAAAAAAGAAAGCTGAAGCTGGCTGTTGTATAATGAAACATGGCATCTTGAGAAGGCCTTCTCTCTCATCAGTCACCAATCTCACCTCCACCTTGGCTAGCTGTGTCTGAGGAAGACTGAACTCAGACAGCAACAAAAGATTACAGGCAAGTGAAATCTACATGTGAGAAACCAGTCCCTGAGATATGATGGTCCCAGGTTGTTAAGGGCTTTTAAGGTCAGTTAACATCTGAAACTGAGCTTGGAAACAAACCATAAAATGTTCTTAATATGATCATCCTTTCATCCTCAGAAAAAAAAAGTCTACTGCATTACAAACAAATGAATTTTTTAGGCCGATTTTATGAAAAGCCCTGCATAAAGTGTGCAACAGTAATTTTTGAGAGATTAGAGCATCTCTGGGTTAGAGCCTGAATGACAGAAGTTAGGTCTAATTTTTCATGAAAAAAGTGCAGCTGGAATACCAGCTGTAATTGCTAAAGTTTAATGTCCACCAGTGACTGCAATCCAATGGCTAGGACAGAGCTCCAACTCTTGCAGAATGTTAACCTCTTGCTTTGTGAGAAGAGTAATCTTGTGAAAAACTGGCACTTACTATAGTGGTCTTCAATCTGTGATCCACCAGATGCAATAGCAATAGCAAAGGCATGTAATTTCCACCTTTTGAACATCCACAGGATCCAGAGATTCCTGACTGTCGAGGCTGCCCATCTGCTTCTCCAGCCCTTGATGATCTCACATCTGGATTACTGTTAACACCTTACTGGCAACTTTCCTTTCCTGCTCCCTTCTTTTTCTGATTTTGTTCAGAACAATGCCATCTAGGTTGTTTTAAATCTCCCTAAACAGTCCCTGTTTTTTCTCCTTGTAAATCCCTTCACTGACTACCAGTTTGGGCCAGGGCCTGTTCCAGCCTTTGGTTCTAGTATTCAAGGCTTTGTGTTCTAACTTCCCTCAGTACCTAACAGCTCAGATAGTACAGTATGCTCTATCCAGGAATTTAAGATCTACAAGCAAAGGATTACTACTTGTTCCACTAACACACCCAGCTCTGTCAAGGTTGCGAGCCTTTCAAAATCTGCTCCACATTTGTGGAACACTCTGCCTTTGGACTTCCACCTGGAGTAGGATTTCACATATTATTATAAACGGCTCTTTGATTTGATGGGGTTGGACTGGATGGCCTGTGTGGTCTCTTCCAACTCTGAATTTCTATGATTCTATGATTCATTGGCTTAAGTCACTGAATTGTGTTTAAGATGCTGAGATGTGTAGTGACGGGTAGACTGTTGGGGATTTCATTCCATGTGTTATTACAGTATTATGGTTATTGTCTGTGTCCCTCACTGTATATGTTTATGTTCCACCCTTTGGTGAAAAGGGTGTTATAAATAAATTTTGTTTTTTGTGCTGCCATCATCATCATCATCATCATCATCATCACCATCATCATTTACTTTGACCATATCTGGCTCTCTCATTCATAGGTCCATCATAAGTCAAAGTTGACTTAACAGCAGTTAACAAAAAAGTCTGAGAGATGCAGAAGGAACTATAGGTTAATTTTCACTTGCCCAGCTCCAAATGCAGGTCATTCACACCTTAGACAATCCTGTGAGAAACCAGACTCAAATCTATTTAAATGGATCCAAATCAGCCCAGATCTAAGAGAACATGGATCAGATTTGCTACCACCTTTCAGGAACTCCCTCCAAGTGCTCAGCTTGATACAGAGATTGTAGCTATTTAGATAACTATTTACCAACTTTAAAGGAGATTGTTCTTCTTTTCAACAATTATTGCCTCCCTGCTAAATTCATGAACAGCAAATCCCAATTAAAACATCATTAAAACTTTTTATACCACAGTACAGTATGTAGCTTCACTGCAATAAAAGAAATGTAAAATAAAGGATAGTAAGATGTATATTTTGAATAGATTTTGACCTGATTGTGCTATTTCATTTGAGTTATTTACATGAAATGACAATGCTCTATTAACCTTTGTAAGAAGAGTAGAAACCTCTTGAGATACCTGTGGTATTAACTAGTAACAAGCAGTTCTAGGCATTTCCCTGAATAGCCTTGTGGGTAGGTGTTGAGCAAAACCAGCACTGCTTTTTACACCTCTAAGCAAGCAATTTAAAATGAGAAGGTGTTTGTGCATTCAACACACATACAGAAAGAGATAGACTCTTCAATATGCACAGCATAGCAGAAAAATTTAAGTGTTTCTGCCTCATCATTTGGAGGAGGTGAGGACAGGAGGAGGAAAGAGAGGCAAGATGAATACAACTACAGGGATAAAATTCTTCTTCTCCATGTTTTTGATTCTAACACTCTTAGTTTTTTAAAATGTATAAAAAAATGTGCCCCTCCTACCCATAGGTGGGAAATACAATAGCAAATACCAAGTCAACTCTCCTATGCTGATACAAACATAGATTAAAAAGAGGAAGTATGCAAGGAGGAAGAAAGAAGTCTAATGTTTGATATATAATGCTGGAACTGTGCAAGTATTCTTACTTCAAAGCTACTGTTCATATAAGAGAAGTGCTAAATTTCAAACTAACGTCATTATTCCAGGCTGAGGCAATGTGTTTGCCCATACAAATGTTAAAATCCCCTAACACCAGCCAGCTTTTATGTTGTGAAAAGCCTCTGGTCTCACACTGTGCTAAATTATACGTAGTGACTAAAAAATTACAGCATTATGATTCCAGACTGACAAGTCTGGTTTGAGCATTGATTACAAATTGCATTGTGGGTAAAAGACAGAACACTCTCTTACATACAAGGAGTTTTGATCAGCTTCTGAAGCAGATATTTTGAAGTTTTCCTCTTTTTCCAACCCTACTGGCCACAAAATAAAACTTGCACACCAACTCTCTCTGACATACCTTGCAAGCCACACTGAGCTTCTGCTTGCTCTGTTTAATTTGGATTTGGAGATTCCACAATTCTTTCAGCTCTGAGCAATATTTCCTCATTTGTTATTGTCTGACCTGATTTTTGTTTCCATATTTCCCCTCAAGTCTCAAAGGAAAGCTAAAAATGTCAATAAAAATTAAGTTCTGCCCGATATGAATCCCTACATTCCTTTAAGCTGTTCACCTACCCCATTGCTGTAACAATTAAAAGCAGCAATTTGCTATAGTTCTAACTTGAGACACACAATTTTGAGTAGCTGATTGGAGAAAAAAAAAAGATGCATCCTTTTGAAACACTCACAAAACAATAGTTGAAGCACAAAACATATGGTTTGGTTTAATAAATATTCATCTTAATAGCTTGCCTGATTCCAGCTGTGAACTCTGTACTTTAGAAGACAGCTACTCACATAACCTGGAGCACCACTTTTCTACCCTCTTATGTATTTCAGTAACCTTACACTAAGGATGCCCTGATCCTGGAAGAAAACTGGCAAGCTTGTGTGTAAACATACTAGTTCCTTGTTTGGGCTAGGCCTGCCATTAGGCAAAGTGAAGTGTTCACGTTCAGTAGTAGATGCTGGGTTGTGTAACGGGGAGTGGAGAAGACACCCCCAACATTAATTCTAAAAATCTGGGCCATTTTCTTCTATTACTGGTGGTAGCTGTGTATGTTACCTTCTCTGTACCCCTGACACGGCAGACATGTTGTTAAAACATATAATATGTGAGTTTTGTGAGTTTTGTTTTTTTTTTAAATTTGTACCACATATTGCTCGAGCTACTTTGTTTTAATATAGATTGCAAGCTCCTCTGAATACTGTTGTGGGAGGAATGTGTGAAGGAAACCAAATCTACTATACAAAAGTCAATGTTTGTCTGTGAGTCTGTCTGTCTGTCTGTGTCTGGCAGGCGAAGACCTCACATGATTGGCTGTTGAGGCGAGAAGACCTCATATGATTGGTTGGCTGTGCAGATTCCATGGAATCCTGGGGTTGGCAGTTCAGAGATGGGCTTTTAGAATTCTCATCCAGAAAGCTCTGAGTAGGCAAGGAGGAAAATGCTGTATTTCCCCCAGGAACCCAAACTCTATATATAAACAACTCTGAATACAGATTGGATTGGGAAATATGGGGAAAAGTTACAGGTACTGGACAAGGTAATTTGAGGAATTACAGACACAGGATCTCAAATCTGTGTATTTCAACTGCAGCTAATTCCTAAAGTAAGGTAAGGTAATTCCTAAGGTATTTCTAACAAGTGTTACCTATGAGAAAATAAAATCCTGGGCAACGCTGGGTAAATACACTAGTAATTAGATAAATATGGAATGGAAACAGGTGCCATTTTGGCTTTTGCCTCAGGAACCAAATGTCATGTTGCATATTGCTGAATACTGTCAAAATCCTTTGTGGCTATACATCTACCATAGAAAACGCATGGTTTGAAGAGATTTAGTGAATGATTATCTCAGTTCCTACTTTTAAAAAAAACCTACTAAGTAAACTGAAAAATCTGATGGAACAAATGATGTACTGACATATCCATCATCTTTTTTCATCTTTAACCTGCCTCTGTTTCTATATGGTTCATGCTCTCCCTCTTCATCTGAATATTCACATACTCATCTTTCTATTCTGAAAACTGCATTGTGATCTCCTCTTGACAAAAATGAACCAATTATGGGAAGATTGTTATTGTTGTTAATTGTCATCAAGTTCCCGAGAAACCTCCAAGTTACTCTGTTATCAACAGCTGTGCTCAGGTCATGCACATTTGTTATCACCACTGCCACCAAGCCTTAGCTGTTTATTTGCCATATTACTATAGCATGTTGTACTGAACAACAGAGTTTGATAGAACTGTGATGAGTTTTTTTCCAAGATTTTAATGATTTGATAACTGTTTTCATTTTTGTTGAAGAAAAATATTGAGACATACTCCGAGAATGTCTTCAAATGTTTGTTTTCTCATATTGATGAATGAAATATTATATAAGGCTGTTCAACTAAGTGGTTACTGGGCTTTTAATCAGCCACATGATTCTTAAAAGGCACAGATCCAGATTAGGTTGATTTACACTATCATAGATTGACTTGGGAGTTACCTTCAGCATCCAAGATAGCCTTTCTTATTTATTATCTGTATATCTGTACACAGGGGCATATCTGTATTTGCGTAAATGTTTACTTAGCAAGGCTGTCTTTTGTCATATCCAATGATAAAGTAGCCTGATATATCCTCATGAAAAGTATCCATACTAGCTGGGATATTATTGATGTGTAGTCAAAGAATCATAGAGCTGGAGGAGATCAAAGGGCATTCAAATCCAACCCCCTGCCATGCAGAATACAAAATCAAAGCATTCCCAAGAGATGGCCATCCAGCCATTGTTGGGTTTTTTTTTAATCATTTTTGTATATTATTTTAATACAAAACAAGAACCTCCACAAAGGAAATACCACCACAATCAGAGGCAGTGTATTCCACTGCTGAACTGCTCTTACTATCAGCAGGTTCTTGCTAATGTTTAGATGGAATCTCTTTTCCTGAAGTTTGAAGCCATTGCTCTGTGCCCTAGTCCCTGAAGCAGCAGAAAACAAGCTTGCTCCATCTTTCATACCATGTCCCTTCAAATATTTAAACATGACTATCATGTCATCTCTTAACCTTCCCTTCTTCAGCCTAAACATACCAAATTCCCTGAGCCACTTCTCACAGGGTATGGTTTCCATGCCTTTTACAATTTTGGTTGCTCCCCTCTGGTTGCATTCCAGCCTGTCAACATGCTTCTTGAATTGTGGTGCCCAGAACTGGACACAGTATTCCAGGTGAGGTCTGACTAAAGCAGAATAGAGATGTACTATTACTTTCTTTTAACTAGACATTATACTCCTATTGATGCATCCTAAAATCACATTGACTTTTTTAGTTGCTGCATCACACTGCTGATTCATGTTCAGGTTATGGTCTATTAAGACTCTTAGATCCCTTTCACATGTACTGTGGTGAAGCCAGCTGTGACCTATCTTGAATCTGTGCATTTCATTTTTTCTGCCCAGGTACAGAATCTTACATTTCTCACTGCTGAAATTCATTTCATTAGCTTTGGCCTAGCTCTCTAATCTGTTAAGATCATTCTGAATTCTGATCCTGTCCTCTGAGATATTAACCCCATCTCTTAATTTCGTGACATCTGCAAATTTGGTATGTGTGCATTCTATTCCATCATCCAACTCATTGATAAAGATGTTGAATAGCACTGGGGCCAGGACAGAATCCTGTGCACCCCACTAATCATTTCTCTCCAGGATGAAGAGAAGCCACTGATGAGCACCCTTTTGGTTTAGTTGGTCAACCAGTTACAAATTCACATTACAGTAGCATTGTTTAGTCCATGTTTTATTAGCTTGCCTTCAAGAATATCATGGAGGATTTTCTCAAATGTCTTACTGAAGTTAATATATGCTATATCCACAGCATTCCCTTCACCTACCAACCTTGTAACTCTATTTTTTTAAAAAAAGATAAAATTAGTCTGGCATGACTTGTTTTTGAGAAACCTACATTGACTTTTAGTGACCATGGCATTTCTAAGTGCTTACAGACTGAATTTTTAACAATCTGCTTGAGATTTTTTTCCCCTGTATTGATGTCAGGCTGACTGGATGATAAATGTTTAGGTCCTCGTTTTGTCCCCTTTTGAAAATGAGTACAATATTTGCTCTCCTCCTGTCAGTTGGCACTTCTCCCATTCTCCATGAATTCTCAAATATTATTGCCAGTGGTTCTGAAATTACTTTTGCCACATCTTGTAATATCCTTGGATGTAGTTCATCTGACCTTGTAGACTTGAATTCATTCAGAGTAGCCAGGTGTTCCTGTACTACCTCTCTATCTATTCTGTACTGTATTTTCCCTACCATATCACCTGCTCCATTTTCACAAGGTTGAGTACTATTTTCTTTTGGGAGAAGACTGAGGCAAAGAAGGTGTTGAGTAGTTCTGCCTGTTCTCTATTCCCTGTTAGCATTTCACCTTCTTCTTCCAATTCCATCAGCAATTTTTTTTATTTTTCATGTTTGTGCTGCATTTTCCCTTTCATCAGAATCCTACTGCAAATAGTTTCACTTAATGAGACCCTATTATTATTATAATTTTTTTTCCTGGAAAAAGTGATAGGCTCAATAATGTATCTCTTGTATAGTATCATCATTCCACACAATTCTGAAGTCAGTCCTAAACTATTTAGGCTGATCTGAAGCACAAAAGTTCTGACAAGTTCTGTCTTTTCAAAATATTTTCATCAAATGAATTTCAAATCTACTATATAAAAGTCAATGTTTGTCTGTGATTTTGTGAGTTTGCCTGTTTGTCTGCATCAGGCAGGTGAAGACTTCATACGATTGACTGAGTGAGGCAAGAAGACCTCATAGGATTGGCTGGCTGTGAAGATTCTATGGAGTCCTGGGGTTGGCAATTTAGGGAGGGACCTTTAGAATTCTCAGCAGAGAATTCTTGGGCTTCAGGTTTGTTGCTATGAAGATGAGGCCTACCATCAATAAGGATACCAGAAAACATTTGGGAAGGATATGTGAGAAAAATTAAAGTGACTTACACAACATAGTTACAAGGTCTTCTCACATCACACAGGAGATTGTATGGGTTTCATATGTGAGGAATCTTACAGTTGAAATGCTTCCAGAAAAACGTAAAGCCATTGCACAAATTCACCAGAAAGCAAAAAAACCAAAAGCCAGTACATCAACGTTGCCAGCCAACACAGATTGGATTGTGGACTACAGGGGAAAGTTACAGGTACTGGAGAAGACAGTTTGGTGAGTTCTTAAGAGGAAAATAAAATCCCAAGCAACGCCTGGCAAATACACAAGTGATTTCATTAAAAAAAAAAATCCCAGAGAAATTATCTTTTCACTTTCCTTGCTGCCTTGCCCTATAATGTTTTTTGCATTACAGAAGTGATACTTAAAGCCTCCTCCATACAGATCTAATATGAAATCATTCTTCAAGTGTAGGTCAAGAGCCATTGTCATGGACATAAATGTTGCTAGTCCACTTCTTGTCCTCTTGAGATGTGAAAAAAAATCTACCAAGGCCATATTCAGTTGTACATGTTAAGTGTCCAAATCTTATCGGGAACAAGGCTACCTGCTATCAACTCTTATATAGATCTTCCAGCTGCAGAGGTAGTACCACAGAGCAGTAGGTGCTCAGGCAAGCAGTAAACAACTTTCACAACCATGCAGACTTCTCAGAAGGATCTAGCTGGTGGTAGACATTGTTTGTAAGAGCAAAAAAATTTCATTTTATTTTATCTTGTTTTAAATGGTAACACTGCTGCAATCTTCTTCGTTTTAGGAATTTTGGTCACAGAACAATTTTAGTCTGTAGGGTTCTTACAGTTTGACAAAAGCATGATCATCAAAAGCCACGTGCCACAGAGGGAGGCATTCATGGTACCAATATTATCAGATTTTCTATTTCTCTGCAGACCATATACTGCATTGTGGTGCCACCCTGCTTTTAGCTGGTCAGAGACCGAGCAAAAATGATGGACCAAAAATGAGAAAGCTGAAAAATAGGTAGATTGATAAAGAATAGGCTGGAGGTAACTCAAAGGACCAGAAAGGGTGAATAGGAACTGAAAAGGTCTGCACAGAGAAATAATACTTAACCAAAAAGCAATAGGATTTAGGACCATAGAAGAACTCGTTGAATCTCCAGTGATCTTTCTCTGGGACTATACTGCTGGAAAAAAGTCTATGAGAAGCAAAACAATGATATTTACAGCCTAGGGTTCAAGCTGGAAATAAATGAATGATTGCGAGGGTACTGAAAAGATGGTGCACAGTGCCGTGAATATGAGTATTACATTATTTTGTTTAGGGCATCAAAATGACCATGATGGACCTAAGTGATTGCCTTTAAATTTCACTTGTTGCTCCCCCACCCCCTTTTTTTTTCATTAGCAGTTTCACTTACGCCATGCTTTCCACATATAACTATATATTCCACATTTTATTTACATTCTTTAAGCAAAATATCATATCATGTTTTCTTTTCCTTTTAATCTTGGTAAGGTCTCTGTAGAAGTCTTTTTTTTTTTTCTTGCCATACTCATTCAGTTCTTCAGCCTGGCAGAATCTCTTTTGAGAAATCACAGATGTCTCTGACTCTTATCACACATGATTATGACAAAAGGAAAGTAATAACAATTCTTCTTTGAAATAATAGTATACTCGTATAAGATCTAGACACTAGGAATATTTCAAGCAGCCTTTAAAATATCCATGTTTCCAAAATCATGCAAACAAAACAACCATAATAAAAAACAATGCTATGACTGCCATTTCTACAAATCAGTGATGTTGATATAGCTACCTCTAAAACATATTTTCCAGTTAAAATGGGCAACCCATGCTTATTTCATGCATTCTCTAGCAACAATGGAAATAAATGACTCAAAAGAAGCCAGTACTGGCATGGACCTCCCTCTACAATGGGAAGGTGGAAAGCAATTTTCTTTGTAGATTTTTCCCTTTTAAAAATAAATTTAATAGAGGCACCATGTTAAAAGAATATACTTTGTCTGAATATAGTGCAATTCCCACTGAAAAAGAAATTCAATGAACTGAAAAATAAGTCAACGAGAAGTATTCTACTTGAAAGAATTCACTGAACGGTAATTCTGCTACTGCAAAAAGAAAAAAAAATCTCCATAAAACACAGCTTTTTGCTCCATTAACCCTTATTGAGCTTTAAAAAAAAAAGGATTACAGTATAATTATCAGAAAACCACCTTCACAACAAAGAAATACTGGGAGCAATGGGCAAATACTGTGAATGAAGAGATGAAGGATTTATTTTTTCCCTTCATGCAAGTCAAATATTTTGCATTACCAACCATAGCTTTGAGATTGTGGCTTTTAGACAGGTACTTTCAAAAATAACTGCTCCATTACGGAAAAACAGTGTAGCAATACAGGTGATATAACATATTTGAGACAGTAGTTCTGTGCACTTTTAAAATAACTTGTTACTGACCAATTTAAATAACATATTAAATGGCCATGTTAGTACTACATTGTATCTTCCGTCCTGAAAAACCTTTCAAAAGCAAGTTAAATTTGACTCATGAATTCTCTACTATACAATCAAATCATGACATGCCAGGATTCCTTTAATATAGTATGTATATATACATATGTTTCAGAACAATTTTGTGCATGTTCACTCAGACATATGGCATTCTATGTTAAATGAGTGCATTTACATAGGATGACAGGTTTGAATGTAAATAACCAAACACTTAACATATCCATTTAACTTATGTTGCCTGCAGTGTGCCAAATATAGTGTTGCATGGTAATATGATGCATTGTTAAGCAGCCTAATTATCAGTCCAATGGGAAGAAGAAATGATGTGTGTATGAAAGATGAAACACTGAGGGAAATTTCCCCATTCTTTCTATAAAATAAAGAGTACAAACAAGATCATTATACATGTACTAGAATAGTAATGCAAATTTTCCAAAATGAATTTAATGCATCAAAAACACAAAACTGGATTGAGAAATTATATGATCTCTGTTCATGGAGGAGGGTTGTTCACTTTTTCCTCTTCTTTAATCCAGTATCTTGGAGGGGGGGTTCCCCCTAAGATACTGGACAAAGTTGGAACAAGAGTCGTTAGGGGAGTTGGAACAAGAGAATGCTGAAGCAAAATCACTTCCTTTTCCTTTCCATTAATCATAGTTTATTCTATAAATGGAAGGAGGTTTCCCATTTCTGAAAAATCTATTCTAGATACCAGCCATGCCAGATACCATTCCCGATCACCATTAACAGCTGGAAGCTGAGGTGATTCTATGAGTCCAGAGAAATCTCAAAACTGAATTTTCAGTGGTAGTGTAGCCCCATCCAAGCTTGAACTCCTTGTCCCTGGTCTGCCTTTCGATGACCAAGGGAACCTCTATCCTAATTTGATTAAGCTTCAATTTATTTGCAATTATTGAATTCACTATTGACATGGACTGAACTTAAGAATGGTTTGCTGTTGTTGTTGTGTACCTTCAAGTTGTTATGCTTCTTCCATAAGCCAACTTAGCCCAGGGTTTAATGCACTGAGGGCCACCCAGTGGATTTCCATGGATGAGTGGGAAACTGAACCCTGGTTTCCAGGATCATTAACCACTTCACTGTTACTGGACCATTATGATGTGCAATTATTTCCAAGCCTGCATCCAAAGGACCATAGGATTTTCTAAAGAACTCAGTCCCGCAAAAGGACTATGAGGAGTTTCATGGATATGCCAGAAGAGTTCAAAAGTGCTCCACACTCTACAATATGTCCTCAGAAAAGGAGAAGCCATCTGAAGTCTATCACCCCAGACTTAGTATAATTAATTTCCCTACCTCTAGAATCAATGGAAGGAAAACGTGGGGGGGGGGTACAAGTAAAATTTTTGAAAAAGGAGAGACATGGATTAGAAATGGCAGTTTCTAAGCCATGATTCCTCCCTGCCTCTCCCCCAGTGGATTGTTCTGCCCATACTATTGGGCCATTTCCTACTATACTGTTATAGTGCATTATTCCACCTTCAACATCCTATGGAATCCTGGGGTTTGCAGTTTAGGGAGGGGCATTTAGAAGGCTTCAGTAAACTACAAACCCCAGAATTCCACAGGATGTTGAAAGTAGAATCATAGCATTGTAACAATGTAGTAAAGAAATGGCCTTGACTTACATGTTAACAACCAAACTTAGTGAAGTTAGTCAGAGTGTAGTAAAATTGAGGACAATTTGTCTTTCTTCAACAGTTATAATACTGTCACTTCAGGATATATGTCTTTACAGAAAATATTTCATTTTCTTTTTAGCACTTTTGAATTTGAATATTTCTGAGATGATTTTTTCAAAAAAAGAAGAACATGAAGGTGCACGTTATTTTCCAGAGATTTAGTTTGCAACTGATCTAAACAATGCTGTGGGTAAACATACTACAGAAAAATAATTAAAAACATTTTAGGAAACAATGTCAAAAACAGATTAAAAAGATTTTGAATGCCAATCAAACTTTTTTTGCAGTGGAGTTTACTTCCAACTAGTAAGTAACATACCACTTAAAATGATTTAGCTTCATGCAGTTCAGAATCACAAGAGAATATAGTTTCCCAGCTCTTGTAGCTGATTGTTTTCTAAAAGCAGTTTCTGCATTTTAAAGCAATTAAAACATGACAGTGACCCTTTAAATGTGTCAGGGCATATTGAAGTAAACATCTGAAAACATTCATGAATAAACTATAAATAAGAGTTTATTTAATCCACTGAAATATTCTAGATATGTAATTCCATTTCATTATTGGAAACCCCATAGTACAATGGTGTGATTTACTGTTATATATACATGAATTTTACTTTTCTATAGGGATACTTATGTTCTTGGAAATGTGTTCCTGTTTGGTCAGAAGCTTGGAATGTAAGCACATCAAGGCTGGCAGGCAGTTGTCCAAGGTTTAGCTCAGCCTGGTAAAGAAAATCCACTATTGAGAAGGGGCAGCCAAACAGCCCTGTCAAAATTATCTAGTGTCAAACCTAGTTAAGATCTGAGAACACAATATAAAGAAGGAGTAGAGGGAACACAAAAGCCAATCTAAGGACACTAACAGGTGTTCAGGATGCAGAATGGCCAAGGAAGGGAACAAGAAGAGCAGTCAAGAAAGTTCAAGATTATGCTCTGAGTTTCTAACAAAGTCAACAGGGCAAGTTAGTGTGAGGTACCAGAGCTCATAAAGACCTTGCTCTAGCAGGATGCAAGAGATTGTGGTAGGGGAAGGGCTATAGAATTCTTGAGTATGCTGAGAACATGGCACATGACCCTTTGGATTCTGTTTGATGGTGTTCTTTGAGTCCCCTGACTGTTTACAGCATAAATAATCACAAAAGTCTTGCAAATTACTTGGGAAGCACCTCTGCCCTTCAGGTTCTTCTTCCCAAGGCACGTCTTAGTGAAAGAGGAACAGAATATAGAAACAAAGAAATGTTAATAGGAGCATAAATGAGGAAAATAGCTTCAGTTACCCACCACAGATTATAGGACTGTTTTTTAGAATCCCATCCATGACAGAAATAGATGTCTAATTGGCTGCTTGTCTTCTTTGCTTGCCTGAATGTAAGTGGGATTAGGGGAAGGGGGAGCCAGAAGTGTCAGTTAAGATTTCCTAGCATTGCAACATAGGACTAAGGTGAGTTAAGATCTCCTAAACTTGCAGCAAATCATGACCAGGGCCTTGTTCACCTCAAAGTGGCTTGAAAAGGTTTAAGCAGGAATACTCCCTTTCATGTGTGACCCTGTTCAAATCCAGTTACCTCCAGACCAGCCACAATATTGAAAGCTTGCTATGCTGTGTTTCACATTTTACATATAACTGGAATCAAGAACTGGGAAACTTCTTCAGTACCCGTAAGGATACTGCCTTTTCCTACATCATTCTGTTTGCCACTCTCATTTCTCAATCTCATTCTGTTAAAAAAGATCTCCTGATGAATGAGTTCCAATTGCACTGCCTGTTTCTCTCATCCATCTTGCAACTCCATTTGTACCCATATTTCTCTTGACATTCAACTCTAGAAACTTCCATCTGAATAATTTTAATGATAGCTGAAGGTGCTCTTTCATATGATGGTATTATCTAATTAACACCTTCCTGAGTTTGGTGAAAGCTACATTGCTTTCAGCACTATATCTAACACATATTCAAGGTGAAGCGATAGATGAAGGATGCTAGAATAAGTTGAACTAGCAACACTCGCATATTACCTCCCTCCGGTTCTTTGCAAGATTTTTTTTTCTCTTCTGTACATCTTTCTTTCCAGTGTCTGCTTATCCTGCTCTGACCGAAGTTTAGTTTTTCCTTTTCAATTGGCTGTAGTCCCCAGTAAATCTAACTGCTAATAAAAAGGGGGAAAGCAGCCAAAAATATAAGAAATAGCAGCCAAAATAGTTTTAATTTTAATCTATTATTTCCAGTTCTTGTAGAGTTTAATAATAAGAATTTGCCTTGACTTTTATGCACATATCATTTGCACCTATTCTGTAATGCCAAGTCCAAAGCTGCTGCTCAAATTCTCCTTGTATCCAAATATGTCTTGCATAATATGCTGGCTTTTTTCAATTGTCACCATATCTTCTTCTTCTTCTTCTCTGCATTATTCCCATATTCTTCTTTCAATACTACATGTCCTCTCACATGCATATACATCTCAATCTATTTCAGACAAATATGAAAGTGCAATATTGTGCACAAGATTACAGACTAAATTACTTCAACTGCTAAGCAACTGGACTTTTTCAAGTGAGGGAGAAATTATTCCAGTAATTACCTCATTAGATTCCATAATCTCCTGTCAAAATTTGAGCATCTCACAGATATATGCAGCTTAAGGCTAAATACTTTCTGAAAGAGGGAGAATAAATATTATAGAAATGCTTCTTAGTTTGTACGCTTTGGTGTCATTAAACAATCACTTAGCGCCATGGTTAGCACAATGCTTTATAAATGAAGATGACCAAACTATGTGTTATCATTCTCACAGCCCGGTACAGTATGGTTATTCGGGCTGACCATCTGTATCATCCTACCAGATGAAAATATGTTTACTGTACATCCTGCAGTGTATAGAAATATGCATGATAAATGCTTATGTGTATTGTTTGCATTCTTATAGACTGCATAAACATACATCTATTTGGCTTCCCCATATGTTGATTAAAGGTGGCTTCAAAAATCTGTTGACCTTTTTTTCAGTCTTCAGATTCTGACCATCACCAATGACAACAGTGTAACTGCAGTGAACTAAAGGTTCCATAATTTATTACTCGCATATGCTGGATTTGTTTTTGCCATATTTCAGCACTCCCTATAAGTGACATTTTTCAGATTGATGATGCATTTTAATGAGGCCATGTTTCTATATGCAGAGAAAGTACTCAGCACTTGAGGCACTTCACTGGGCATGGATGTTGATCTTTGTCCCAAAATTATGTTGTTATGATATGAACCAATATGAGATTTTTCCCAGATGAAAATAGTATGCTAAGATGTGTATATAAATATAAAGAAAAAAGTAAGTGCAATGAAGATGGAAGAACATTTATGTATGGCCCTTTCCACACACGGTGAGGGAAACGCTCCCTGCCGCTACTCACCGGCTTTTTGATGGGTCCATTTGGGTCCGTTGGGACGAGGAGCAGTGCGAGCTCGTCGCTCCACACTGCTCTGGCGTCCAAAATGGCAGCTTCTGGTTGGTGGAGGCTCTCCACCAACCGGAGAAGCTCACCAGCCTAAAGCCCGCCCCCAGCAGATCTGCAGGCACGCACTAGTGCGTGCCTGCAAATCTGCACTGGAGCATGGCGATGGAGCAACACAGGGTCGCACACTCCGTACTTTTTAAAAATCTCTTAAATGAGGTTTTTAAAAAGCATGCTACGTGACCAGTTCCGGTCGCTCCAGAGCGGACTGAGGTGCAGAACTATGAAAAGTAGTCCGCCCCAATCCACTCCATGGTGCAGAAGACCTCCGTTGGAGGTCGCTCTGCACCGTTTTAATAGGCCCGTGCGGAAAGGGCCTCTGATAAAGAAAACCATAGGATCCTGTTCAGCATCTCTCAGAAACAATGGCAAATGCAAAATTCCTGGTCAAAAGACTGATGCTTACAAATGAAAGTCAGCATGGTATAATGGTCTGAGAGATGGACTATGAGCCTGGAGACCAGGGTTCAATTCCCTGTTCAGCCATGGAAACCAACTAGGTGACCTTGAGTGTGCCATATACTCTAACCCCAGAAAAACCTATGATAGGTTTGCCTTCTGACCATAACTCAGAAACAACTTAAAGGCATACAACAATACAGCTCTATAAATAGTTTCTGCACTTAACATTCAACATTTTTCTTTCAGGTTTACATTTAGCAAGGAAAAAAGCGCAATCAAGGTCATTCCTGCAAGTCGACTTTTGTTCTTAGTGGAAGTGTGCCAAAACTAGACAGATGCTCAGAAGGGTTTCCAAATCTATGTGCAGTTTTAGAGACAGGTCTCAGTTACTAAGAGAAGGAGGAAAAGCTTTGAGGGCCAGAGTGACAAGGGCAGAGATAGAAAAGCAGAAAGAACTACATTTATCACCAATCTTGTAAAATTTTGTATAGCGATGCCAACCTCTCTCTCAACCACTGTCAAAACACCAGTGCCTTTTGCTGTTGATAAGGAGAACTTTTACATCCTGCAGTAGGAGTTGCTTTGTTCATGAGGCCATTTTTGCAGTACAGATTGCCTTGGTTTTCTGTAGATAGACACAGTAGTCCGCACCACCATTGGAGTCAGTGAATTTATGCTAAGACAGCATAGCCCACTGTCCCATATATAATACACATTAGCCTTCTCCTGTTAAGATAGAGAGAAAAAATCCAAGGATAATGAAAATTTGAAGAGGTGGGTATGCGAAAACTGTGCTTTGGAAAAACAGCCCAAGTAGCAGCCTTATTGCCTGTATATTAGAAATTTGATTAATAATCACATTTTAGAATTATGGTAGCCTGAACAGCAATAGCCAAATTGCATTTATGCCATAAACAAACACCTTGGTGAGATCAGAAGTTTAGAGGCTACCCATAAGAATATAGGAGTCCTGCAGTTTGCAAAAAAGAAAAACAAGAGCCTTCAAAGCTTGGATATATAGCTTGATCCACAGAATGCTCTGCAAGAAGCAAATCAGATCTGATCTTCTTCTTCTTTCATCAATAGCTTCTTTCCTCCCAGAAAGAAGGAACTTTCATATGTTGTTAATGTGCAATGTGTTTTCTTTTAAATTATTCTGCCCAACACAACTTTCAAAGGCATTCTGAATTCAGCTGCGCTCATATCCCTGAGTAGGAGTCCTATAATGTCATCAAAGCAAAACAACAACACATAAGTGGTCCACTTTTAGTTGCTCACTTATATGACTAATTTTGACAGAATATTGATGCCACTACATATGCCACTTAAGGCAATGGAGTGCCATTCATGTGCATTTGATTTAGGCTTACAAGTTGGAGTAATGAGCAAACGAAATGCACATGGAATTCTGTTCATGCATTCTGACATCATTGCCACCCTACCCACGAAATAACGAGACCTCAGACAGGCTTGGGTTGAACTAGGGCAATTTATTAATATGCCTAATTAACAAGGGTTGAACTAACCCGAACATAAACTTGGGTTTTTGGCCTGAGCAGAATGCTAAGGGGGGAGGGTAACAGCACCTTCGGACTAGGGCAAGAGGCCACTCCCGACCGTCTCCCCTAGCCCGTTGAGCGAGATACCAGGCTCCAAAGCCAACCGCTGAAGGTGCCAGATGGCTTTTGGCCAGCCTTTGTCTGGGAGGGAGCCCCAGGCCCACCCCCCGCTGCGCAGCAAGTGGGGTGATCCCAGGGCCCCCCCAAGGATAGTATTTATCCTCCACCCCGAAAGGGGGTGCCATAGGTACACGCCGAACCTCAAGCCCCCCCCATTTCCGGCCATGGGCAAGGACAAGCGTCTGCTGGGAAAATGTAGTTACACAGTTGCCCTATTTGTTTGTTTGTTTATTTATTACTAATTTACTGAGTAATATGTTTAGAGCTTCACTAAAGCCAGTTTCATTGAAGCCTTCCACAGTAAAAGGAGAAATCAGGCCTATTCAAGCCGATACATACACTGAACTGATCAGCTTGTGCATGCCAAATATAACAGTTAGGTCACCAAATTTAAAGGTAAAATGTTACTGATGATCTTCAGTAGGATCAGTAAAGACTCTTAATACATTGATGTATGTATTCAGCTATGTATTGATCCATATGCAACTAGGTATTGATCTAGCTATGTATCTAAACTTGTTCAGACATGCAAACACATACACAATTGTTATTAGTAGCTGTGTTGCTTGCAGTTCTTTGAAACACTGGATACCCTCAATATTTTTTTCAACAGTGCTGAGTGGGAAGTGCCAAAGTGCTCTCATGGGGGTGTTTAAAAATAGCTAGAAGAACAGGAAGAAAAAAGAAGGTGTGAAGCCCCACCAGTAATGGATGTGCAAGATATACTTCTGCTGCCTCTATCCTCATTACCACAGCTGTCTCTTCAGCTACACCACTGCCATAACATCATCAGCTAAAGATTCAACTTCAGCTCATTAGACCAGTTACAAGGACCCAATTACAGGTTTGCTTTAGGGTCACCATAAGTCAGAAATGAATTAAAGGCACACTACAACAACAATAATCTTTTACTTTGATGAACTGAAAATGGACATTATTAATAGCTGTTCTGTTGTGTGCCTTCAAGTTGTTTCCAACTCATGGCAACCCTAAGCCAAACCTGTTATGGGGTTTCTGGGGCTGAAAGTGTGCACATGTCCAAAGTCACCCAATGGATTTCCATGGCTGGCTGCAGAATCAAATTCTGGTCTTCAGGGTCATAGTCCAATGCTCAAACTTTGTTGGCATGTTTCAGCATGTAAAATAATTATATTAACATTACACTTTTTTGCACTTTCCTCCACACCCAACAACTGTTCAAATATTTGTTACACAAAGCACAGAGGGTTTTTTTCCTCCTACAAAACTGAACTGAACTGAAGTAGCTATTTTACATCTTCACTCCTTAGATATATTATATTAATGAGCCAGCTAAAATTCCTCCATTAAATTGCCCCCCTTGTTTTATATGGAAATCATACTATAAAAATTCTAAGAATAATAATTTTATGTGCATGGAAATGATTAGATGTAAAACAAACAACAAAGCTGAGGTCTTGGTGGCTGGAAATATAAAATGGTATTAGCATCTAGGCAATTTGTTTTATGTTGAATATAAAACTATCAAACCTGTAATTAAACAGCATCAATTGCAATTTTGGGGGAGGACAATGTTTTAGCCGTTTGTGATGTTTCATCTTGTTTTCCAATTTACCTTGTAATTCAATTATTTTCTTGAAACTTTGCATTTGTTACGGTAAGGGGCCATAACTACAACAGAACAGGTAAAAAAAAATTAAAAATATTAAGACTAGATTTGATTGCTCCCCAGTACATGCTTCCTTTTTTAACTTGTGTTATCAGGTAAATCCAGATTTCCTTCCTTCCTTCCTTCCTTCCTTCCTTAAAAGAATGTACTGTTAAGTATGTGTATATTTTTAAATGACTGACAGGATTCTGCCTATTCTTCCTTCCTCCTCCTGAGTGGGTGAAAAGGCTTTTATAGGCTTCCCTGAATTGCCAATACAGAGGTTCAGACAGAGAAAAAATGCATAAAATGTACTGTACCTTTTGGCTCACCTTTACAAAAAAACTGGGAAATAACATTGCTCAGACATCAAACCTATTTAGATATGATGCCCTGGAGATTGCTCAGTATGTGTTTGTGGTGACACATTAGGAATGAAAGGACAACAAGCAGGCATACCTTGGTTAACAAATCCTCTGACAGTGAACTTTCCTTTTACAAATATTTTCACACTCACCTAGCCCTCTCCATTTCCTTTTCATCCTCTGTCTAGCTGGCATAGCAGCTTTGGTATTAGGATGATGGTGAAGTTGGGTTAGAGAAACTATGCAACCAACAAAGTTCAAGTAAGGAGATAATGCTTCTGTTCCAGCCCATCCTACTGTAGCCCTGTGAGCCTGCATTCAACAGGCATAGTAAACACCAGTTGACTCCAGAATCCCTTATGGGGCATGCGGGAATAGCAAAACAGAGATAAAAGGGAGTGCAGATAAGCCTGCCTCAGTTGGTGCTTTCAATATGTTAAAAATAATGGATATTTCAGTTCACCACTGAAGTAGAAATCATAAGAAAAGTGGAGGCTGGAGATAGAAAGTAATCTGTAGACACATTCTGGAAGAAGCCTTCAGGTAGTCCCTGGAAGGTTCAGAATGTTTTTGTTTTGTTTACTTATGTAATGCTTATCTAAACTTATTTTCAAAATTATTTCACTTGTGCACATTATTAGTTTTCAACAAAAATTTTGCAGAAACCGGTTGATCTTCTTTTCTGTGGTGAGGAACCTATCCCTATTCTTTCAATGTTATTTCTGTCTCTGCTAAAGGACAAACAGTGAGGAATACATCAACTTCATTCACTGAGGCATATATGTACTTACATGCTTTAGGATTCAGTCTGGGGATTCAAAACAGGCCTGGCTAACTCTGGCTCCAACAGATCCCCATAATTAGAATAAGAGAGTCATTTTGCAAGTGATAGTACATTGCATTTCCTATTTAAAGCTGTTGGTATTTGTGTAATGGTGAAATTACTCTAATTATTATCTCTTCTGAATAAGGACAACAGCAGAATCATACTTCTGTGTATGGGAGGGTTAGAATTGTTTTTAATTTATTTTGATCACCATTTGTAAAAATCTGCACATTTCTTGATATTTACGTTAGAAATAACTTGACTTTTTTAAAAAATGTGTGTATGCTGTGTGAAATATAAAAATGGTTAAAGGGACTTGTGGGAAATCTTAAAGATGAATCTTAAGACAGAATACCCTGCTTCAGCAGCAGATGCTGTGAGGTGCAGAATGCCAAAAAAGTATAGGAGAATGGCGTGCTGTACAATTTGCCTTGTACTGCCCATTGCTAGTCTAACCTTCTGCCCAAAGGTGAAGTGGAAGAAGCTCCCATACCACCACATTGAAGATTCAACTGGTTACTCTGTTGGATGGTGATGATCACGGTAGTGGTGCTGGTAGTGGTGCTGGTGATTGTTATTGATATAAATAGCAAGAAACACGGGTGAACAGCTGTCATCTTGTCCTTTGCCTTAGCAGCAAAATGTCTTGAGTTGGCTCGGAATATATAATCTGGTTGTAAGACATGCTATACAAACTATACCATATGGAACAAGAGTGAGAATTCAGTGACCCTTCCAATTTTTTTGGACTGAAACTTACTACATTCTTAGCATAGCCAATGGTGAGGAATGCTATGATTTGCAGTCCAACAAGGTTTGGAGTCACTGAATTCTCACCCTGTTTCTAGAAAAAGGTCATAAATCTTTTTGCTTCAAAATTTTAGGGCCTACTGAGTTGTTATATATAGACTTCATGAGAGAGTTTACATAGAAATCTTTGTTCTTGCTTTTCACGCCACGTGAATGCCACTTGTAAGTATGGAATAATACCTTTCCTCAGCTCACATATGTATATAAGTTAACAGACAAGCACCAGTGCTAAGAATGAATTTTTCAAGAAGTAATCCGAAACTTTCTTTTTTCATATGTCTTCAGGTACAATACCAAATATCTGAAATAGCATTTCATTTCAATCTCTACTGCTCAATAGGATGAGACACACAACATTTCCTAAATAACACATTATGCATAAGTTCTTTTGTCCTGATTATTTCCCTGTCTGCAGTGGAACACCTTTTCACTGGCTAATACCAGCACCCACTGTACACTAATAAAACATCTAAATCTTTATTTTAAATTGCAGTACCACTTTAAAAAGAGCAATTTCACATTTCTTTGAGAAAGCAATCTGTTTGTGAATGACAATGGTTCTCATCAGTAATTTTGAGAGGAAAAACAGTCATTACTCTTTAACACATCTTCAGAGACTGAAAAAAAAAAAGAATCACATTCAACTGTTATTTAAATAGACTGAATTCTTTATGCCACAATGTCTAAAGGCCAAACATGTCATTATTATAATAAGAGCATTTGTAACAGGCTCAACTGTAACTGAGGCCCAAGATGAAGTGGCATTATCTCAAGCAATAGCCTTTCAACATATCATTTCACCACGAAATAGAATTGACATCAGTATATCTACCTTCCAAAAAATAGTGTAATCATCTGTTTGTAGCAACAAAGTTAAAGCAGACACCAGAAATAAGTTTTATCCTTGTGTCCTTTCAAAATGTTGTAACAATAGCTATCTAATATGGTAATATAATCAGGCACAGAGAATATTTGCTAGAATGGAATATTCAACTGCGGATTTGAATTATGCACCAGGCATATTAGGTTCAGAGAGACAACATGGTACAACAAGTTGAGAATTGCACTAGGACTCTGGGAGCCATTCAGCCATGGAAACCCACTGGGTGACTTTGGGCAAGTCATGCTTCACAGCCGCAGAGAAAGGCAATGGCAAACTCACTGTGAACAAACTGTGCCAAGAAAATCTCATAATAGGTTCATCATAGAGTTGTTGTAAGCCAAAAACAACTTTAAGGCACACAGCAGCAACATATTAGTTTAAATCTAAATGAGTCTGATGAGCCAATCAGATAGGGTCTGACCCCGAACAAATAGCTTGAAGGAAAACAAAACTGTTTGCACCACTTTTATGCAAAATGATTTTTTCCCCCACAAAGTGCAACAAAAATGGGGGAAAGCAGTCTCATGCGGGGGGAGGGAACCTTGGAGCAAATGACATTCTTTCAATCACATGTCTCAGTGTGTCAAGAGATCTGTTCTCACTGATATTTTTTACATTCCTATTATATCCCTATATTTTTAGTTGCTGGGTATGCAAATATTCAAGTACAACGTTTCAGCTGTCAAGGCACTGAAAGTATTTTTTGTTTTGGACATTTCCACTCACTTCTTCCCATTAGAATCCTATGTTTTGTTTTGTCCCATATTAAATTCTAGTTCAACTATTAGAATGTCTAGAATTAATCCTGGGTAATAGCCTTGTTTCAACTGAGTAAACAGTCTTCATGGAAAGGTTCAGAAAGCATCAATTAAAAGTTAAGTTTAGAAAACAGACAATCTCCTTGCCAGAACTGGAGATGAACCAACAATTTGACTTTTTCGAACACTTCTTGCTGCTCCCAGCTTTCTTCACACATAATCCATTCTCATACTCTGTCTTGTACCAGCCTCTTGAATGACGTTGGTACTCAGGCTTCAACCAACTCCCCGCTCCCATCACCCAAATATTGAAGGGAACACAGATGTGAAGGAAATACAGTAAAATGGCTACACTCAAGCTAGCGGAGAAAGTGGTGCCCTCTGACATCCTGGGATATGAGCACGTAACATTTTTCTGAAGCTTTTTGCTTAATTCAGCTTTTTGACATAATATGACAGCTTGAAATTTGACCCAATCAAGGCCTTATCAACCAGACCTGGGGACAGTAGAGAACAGAACAAACCAGTTGCAAGGAAGACAGATATTCTTGAGAACAATGGTGGTTAACAGATGCAAAAGACAAATTAAACTGGAAGAAACATTCACTACATTTCTTCTGTAACAATGTCACAGGTGTGACAAACTTAAATCCCAGAGTGCTGTCAGGAGGCTGATATTTCTTTGGCATCTGTGCTATCCTTGCCCACAGATGTAATGCAGGGTGGAGCTCCAAGACTGGGGATTTTCTCCAAACTTTTTAGAATTGGCCATGCTAAAGAAACAAAAACAGCTAGCAAGGAGTTACTCCTTTTCCCCACCAGTAGCAGAAGGGGAATGAAAAACACAATTAAATTTCTACCCAGAAGGACCATATCTCTTGAATGCTGTATGCAGAGTGAAAGTATCCAGTGAACCAGTTGCTGCACTCTGTCTGATATCCTTGGCTATGGTGTATGCAACAATGTAACCCTTTCATGTCACCATCACACCTGACAGTAAGTGTAGCCTAGCAACATTTGGATGACCATAAGTTCCCACCTGTAGTGCTCTCACATAGTGAAGAAATTGTCATGGGGAAAGAAGTATATAAAGTTTTTGTAGAGGACATGCCACTGACATGAAAGGATTACAAACTCCAAAATTTGGCAAGAACTTCAGATGAGGAATTAAGGAATCATTCCTATTCCAGAAGAAAGCAGGTGAGATGACTTTGACATTGGGGAAGATCTTGTGCTTTGGAGATGTGGCATTAAAATATGGCTTGATCTAGCTTTCCTGCTGCCAGTGGTAAATGCTGTAAAAGAAGAATGCAAAGTGGACTTAAAATAATTTGAGAACCTCATGTTTTAGAAATTATGTTTTAGGCATCATGGGAAATGTTACTGGAGAACAAGAATATACATCAGATGAAAGAGAAGGAGAAAAACATAAAGAGGCAGGAAGGGGAGGAATGTCCTTTCTGTAGTTTTTTTTAGGTATCACACAGAGACAGGCAAGTGAAGTGGAGTACGTCCCCCCTTTATTCTCTATTGGTGGTCTAGCGTGAGTGAGAAGACTGATACTCCCTGTATAGCAGCTTAAGCAGAACAGCAAGAGGGATAGGAACACTCACTGCCAGGGTAAAGGACCTTGACTATAAACAAAGAAAGTTCTAAACTTACAGACAGCTAAATGTTCTATGATGTTTTGCTGGCTCATAAAATTACAGCAAATGTTTTCTTGCAGTCTTTCCCCCGCCCCCAGTACTGACATTAGTATGGTGGGGAGAGGTGAGGGAAGAAGCTAAAGCAGAATGCTACAAAGATTATTATTTAGACACGTTTAGGTGACTTCTCTTTAAATCACTTTTGAAGGAAAAATGAAACAGAAAACAAGAGCCAGAAAACCGCACTTAGATTAATTGGAATAAAATGTATTGTGGGGGAAGAATTGATTGTTCAGTCATGAAAAGAGACTATAAAAGCGGCAAACAGAATCAGGTTGGCATCTAATGAGTTTCCAATCCAAGTCCAGAAACCACAAGAAGAAAACTTAATTACACTATGTATAGATTTAAATATCATCTGAGCTACATTTAAGCAAGCCTTCTTTCTGACAAACACAGATAAGTTGGACATTGTCTTCTGCAGAAGACTCACAGCTGCAGGCTGTGGAGAACAAAGGTGGCATCCCTATCATCTTTTGTCAACAGAGGAAATGCTTTGCAATTTTAAGGTCGCTACCCCACAAAAGAACACTCCAATATCACATCTGACAACATTAATGTGAACATTAACACTTCACACTCTGAATGGACATCACAAAGTCACCTTCTGAAGGTGTCATAATGTGGTACGTTATTCTGCCACCTCTGAAATGCTTCCTCTCCCCACTTTTATGGATTTTTTGGGGGGGAAATGAGTACTTTTTCCTGCTTGATGACACTACTGAGGGATGGCTGCCTACCTGCAGTGATAGCTACAGCATATGAAAATGTCAGAAGATACCGGTAGTATTGTCAGAGATGAGAAGACTTTTTAAAAGACACACAGAGAGAGAGAGAATATAATCAAAGGAACCATAAGCTACAGTACCAAAATGTGAGCATATGGCCTTCAATGACAAGGAAGGAAAAGAAAAAGAAATCAGGTGAAATTAAAACAGCATAAAATGTGATCTTTATATCTTACATTAGAGCATTACCCAACAAATAATGGTCTAACACAGCAAGGGTCATATTAGAAATGATAATAAATATTACTTCTCTCATTATTATTATTATTTTTTAAGTAGCAGCTGCAGTCTGCCTCCTGCTGAAGTAGATTAGGGATCATGGTGTGGAAAGAGAGGGGGTTTAATTTTTTTCCTCCATATTATTTTTCTGTTGAAAATCTTCCCAGGGCTTCTAATTCTACCTAAGGGTGCAACTGCAGCCAGTGACACTTTCAGGGACATATGGCAACTGCAGAGAGATTTATAGCAGGAAAATTAGAGAGTTGGGGAAAACTTCACAGTAGGAACTTTTGCAAAAGTTTATTTCTCCTGCCTTACCATGCCTTTGTTCTGATCCTGCATTGCCACTTATAATCCATTGTTCTTTTTTTTTTAAAAAAAAAAAGAAGAACACAGAGACCCACATGAACAAATCTGGGATGGGGGTGAGATTTCACATCCTGTCCAAATATGGCTTTAACCCTGCCACTTTCTATTCATTGGAATGTTTTGAGATTGCTTTACCATTACAGTGAAAGGGACCAGTGCTACCATTGTGCCCTTAGGCAAAATGGGTTAATGATTCTTGATGGAAGCTAAGTGTTAGGATAGTTTGGAGGATGCAGAGATATTCTGTAATCAGAAAATCCTAATGTCTGAGGAGCTTGTTAACTGAGCAAGCCAGTAAGGAAGGCCTATGTCAGTATGGAAGAACTATTTTCAACACAAGAAAAGGAAGCTACAGGGGGAAATGTTGCACTGTGTTGATGCCTCTCTGGGGATCCATTGGGGAGCACTGCATTCACTGTTCATTGAAATGCTTAAGGATTTCCTATCTATGTTCTCCCTGCATATTTTCAAGTAAATCCATAATACTGCAGTGCTGTCCCTGAAATATATCATTGGTTGTGGAAGCAGGGAGTGTATGCAGTGATGCCACAGGTTGATGCTAGGAATCAGTTTTTCTGGTGAAAGTTTTATTACTGGCTACCATTCATTTTCCAGCAGCAGAAGCATTTGCTGAGCTACTGTCAGTTGTTTGCTTCTGCCATTGTAAGTTCGTCTTTATCCTACATCTGTAATAGCTATTGAGGTAGAAACTTCTGATACTCGAGTAACCCAAACTGACATGGAGATGGTCAAGAATGACTGTGATTGTAGCAATATCTGAATTGCCACAGGTTCCCACCCTGCACTGCTTAGTGGGATGCCTTAGTTTTGCTTCCCACCATGCCTCCCAATTCCATCTAAAGGCACTTGTCAGTGAAAAGGTGGTGTCATTGTACTAAGGGAAACAAGCAAAAGAATAAACTTTAATGGAAGCAGAGAAGAAAGAAGTCAAATGGACAAAAGTTCCAAGAACTCGTCTACTTAAATATTCACTTGTGCCCTGGAGAAAAGCAAGAAAGACATTAATAGTTTCCTCTAGGGAGGTGAAAAGTCATGCAGAATACAGCTTCCCTACAGTACTGTTAAGGTGTTTTAGGTTGAACCAATATTCCCAGCATAACTATTGGTACTGCTGGGAATGTATAGCTGAGTCATAAAAAAATAACATTGCCCTGGGCTAAGCTTAAAAAAACCCCAGGTATGAGTTACTTCTACATCTTTCCTTAAAAAGAATTATTTGCCCCCCCTTTTTTTAAAGTTACAGGAGCTCAATTTGCTGCTCTGAATAGGCACACTTAAAAAAAAAAGCTAGCACAGAGAAAGTGCAATTTAGCTAGCAATTAATCCTTAATGTGATCTAATTATTCTTGACATTTGGGCATCAGGCACTATACTTCAGGGGCCATATTCTTCTCTTGCACTGTAGGTAGAAGTTTGCATTGAATTCGAGTAAACGAACCGCTGCCATCAGCTTTCAGTTAAATTAACTTCCTCCCTACAAACCTGATCTGGAAACAAAAGAGGCATAAGATAATTAACCATGGCTAAAGTGGAAGAAAAGCTGACGTTCCCCAGTGGCCATACTTTGCTGTTGATGCAAAATAAGGTACAGTCTAAATCCTTCCTTTCCAAATGTGCAGCTGTACATTTTATTCCCAAAGATAGATAAATTGTAGGGGATAAGCATACCTGACAAGTCACGGAGACCTGTATCGGCACAATTCTAGACTTCATTTAGGGATTTGAGTAGTTCTCATTTCTTCTTGCAGTGGTTGCATTTTAGTGGTGGGGGAGGTGACCTCCATAGGTCTGCTCTCAACCAGGTTGGGGAGAAGATGGTTTAAAAAATAGACTTATTTTTAGTTTCACTCAAGGGTGAAATTCACCTTCTTGAAAAAGGCCAGCAGAAAGTTTGTGCTTAAGTGTACCTCAGTGCATCATAACCCTTTTGCTGAAGAACTGCAACAAATACTTTTAGCTGTTAATACAAGGCTCTGTGCTCTGCACACATAGATGCATTGAAAAATTAGATACAAAAGGCAGATGAAAGTACAGAAATTTGTGTTGATGAGAGCCATAAATATTCTCAAACATAAAACAAAAATAAATGCACACTTAGGGTTTAAGTAGCTAGGTCTCACTCTAAAGCAAGAATTTTCGCTTGGTGTTCAGTAGCTCACCAACGCTACATATCATTTTATTTTATTTATTTATTTTTAACCCAGGACTAATTACACTTAGTGATCTCTTCCCAATATCCTACTGAAAATCTTGTTAAACCTTCCTTCCAGATTTTACAGAAACAAATCACGGCACTTGTATTGTCACAAAATAGTTTTTAAGCTTTCCTAATAATGTCTTGTTTGAAGAGTATCTACAAATCTGCATTATTTTTATATCAGCATATTTGTTAGTCCCCTCTCCATTCTTTAGAACTATGTAGCTTGGTGAGGATGCTGGAGTTCTGCACACCCCTGTGCCTTCATAGGCCTTGCATCAGCACCACCTGGAGTTCAGCAAAACGACTTTCTAGCTCTGCATCATATGCCATAGAAACCAGGGTAGAATGCTTTGATTTCAGTTCCAGAATATTCACTGAAGCTAGGAAACTACATGCAGCAAGCACTACTTCAGTTCATGGTTCTTTCCCTATATGAATGCATTTAGCTCTTACACAGTGTAAATCTTCTATAGTGATCTCCAACAAGTCTTATAGCCAAATGTTATTTCTATAAAAGAAAAGAAAAAAGATTTCCTTGGTTCTCACTGCGCAAATAGAGATCAGTTTTCATTCCTTAGGAGATCAGTTTGGCAAAATGTGCAGTGGTAAAGAGCCAAGAATAGAGAGCCAACAGTGGTGTAATGGTCTAGTGTTAGATTAGGACTTGGACTTTGGAAGACCAGAGTTCAAAACTCCATTTGGAGGTTAGTACAGGCTTTGGTGGGTAGGAATTTTGTTTCTTCCTTGCTCTTCATAGGGTGGAAGCTATTTTGTCTACCTGCACTGATTCACCACAGTGCTATTGGAAAATTGCCCTTGGATGGTATTTTAAAATGAGATATTGTCATGAGTACAATTTCATAGAAACATAGAATAATAGAGTTGGAAGAAACCACAAGGGCCATCCAGTCCAACCCCCTTCCATGTAGGAACACTCATCAAAGCACTCCTAACAGATGGCCATCCAGCCTCTGCTTAAAAACCTCCAAAGAAGGAGATTCCACCACATTCTGAGGCAGCATATTTCACTGCCGGACAGCTTGTCAGGAATGTCTTCCTGAGGTTCAGGTGGAATCTCCTTTCCTGCCGCTTGAATCCATTGCTCCTTGTCCTAGTCTCTGGAGCAGCAGAAAACAAGCCCATTCCTTCTTAAGTAAATTATATTAAAAGTTATTCATTTATATAAATTATTATTTAAATTAACATTTAATTGTGATGAATAGTATTTGGTCTCTTTCTGCAGGTTAGTAAGAGAAAGTGAAATTGTGGTCAATAATCAGTGAGCACCCATGACCACCTTTATATGAAAATAAGTTCTCTGGACTTTTTCATAGGACTTGAGGACAGGAAAGGGAACAATGTTTGGGAATGGATTTGGTCATTTTAAAAGTCTGTTTGAATAAAAAGGGTTTTGCCTATTGATGGAAGGACAGCAAGGAAGGGCCCATTCTGATCTCCCTCAGAAGGGAGTTCCAAAATCTAGGGGCAGCCATCAAGAAGGCCCTATCTTGTATCCCCACTAATTGTACCTTTTATGGGGGTGGCACTGAGAGAAGCATCTCCCCTGAAAATCTCAGGGCCCATGTAGGCTCATATGAGGAGTAGATTAGACCTGATCCATATAGTACTTTCTAAGTCATAACCAGCACCTTGAATTGTGCCTAAAAACAGTGGAGCTATTTATCAGGGGAGGTATGTGGTCCCTAATTAACATTCTGGCTGCAAATCTCTTCCAAACAGTCTTCAGTGCCAGCTCCATATAGAGTGCATTATAGCATTCCAAATTAGATGTAACTAAGGCATGTACCACTGTGGCAAGATTTGGTGCCTCAATGAATGGGTGCAGTTGGCACACAAGCTTTAGAGCCAGGTTCATTAAGCTGTGATGAAAAATACACCCAAACTGCAGACTTCAAAGAGAATGTAACTCCATCTAACACAGGCTACATTTCTATTCCCTGGCCTTCTTTCCAACTGAGCAGGAGCACCTATGTCTTGTCTGGATCCAATTTCAGTTTATTTGCCCTCATCCAGTCTATAAATGATGACACATACCAGTTTAGAGCTGAGATAGCCTCCATAGATTTAGGTGGAAAGGAGTAGTAGAGTTTGATGTCATCTCCATACTGGTGGCACAGCACCCGCAAACTCTGGATGACATCTACCAGCGGTGTTAAGTATATAACATGGGGAATAAAATTAAATAACATCAGGAATAAAATGGAACCCCATAAACCAATACTGGTCAGACAGGAGTCCCAGAGCACCACTTTCAGTGTTTACCTTTCCAGGAAAGAATGAAGCCTGTGTAAAAGAGTGTCTCCAAGTCCCAGCCCAGCAAGATGCCCAGAAAGATACAATAGTTGATGGAACTGAAAGGAGCTGAGAGGTTGAACCAACAAAAGCACACTGTCCCTGTCCAAATCCTGGCATAGACCAGCCACCAAGGTGACCAAAGCTGTCTAAGTCCCATAACAAGGCTTGAAGCCAGACTGAAATGGATCAAGACCATCCATGTCATCCAGGAGCACATGGTGTTGGGATGCCATTACACACTCTGGTACCACACACTACAATAAGCAACTGAATGGACTTTGTGTAAAGAGAATTTTGAACTAGATTGGCCTTTCCACCACTTTGGTCAAAATGTCTCTTTTTGTGTTCTCATAGATGTTTCAGCATAGTCCCTGACACATCCAATCTATACCCAGTCTAGAATTTAAGCCACAACCATCTGAATCAGATTTGGAATGCTATTGGTCTTCACTTTCCCTCTCTCCCCTTTCCCACTAAGGGAAGAGGTGTGCCTAATGGAGTGTTTTTTTATTAAAAGTACTACTCAGGAAGAAAAAAAAAGCTGCCATGTATATTTATGAATTGGAAATAATAATGCTATTGAGGCAGTTGGCATTTCAAGAGATTACTGGTGAGTCTTCCAACTCAAAATCCAACAGCATCTGCCCACAAAGGCAAATATTTACTGTGCAGCAAAAGCTTATATGAGTGGTAAGAAAGCTAGCAAAGCAAGCATGAATGCTGAATGTTAGTGGTGGATGTAAAGGAAACGTATGTCTTCTTACATTTCTTTGGGAAATCATAAAGTACCAGAAATGGCTACATTTAAAGTTATTTCTTTTTCTAGACTTTGATTTTTTAAAAAGAAGAAGGCGAAAGAGAGGGAGGGTGAGAAAGCTCACAGCAATGTTTACTCAAATAAAACAACAAACAAACAAAGTTCATTAGAGTAATTATTTACAGGCACGAATGCTTGTTGGAACAATTAGTTTTATGTAAATATTGCAGCATTCCTGTGAACAGACACATGCCATGCTCAGTGCAAAGATTTAGATTATTCTATCAGTGAAACTGAAAAATGCTAGGAGCCAAATCCTCTGTTAGTTCCATTAACTTCACAGCATCTATGCCAGTGTGCACCAGATGAGACTCTGCCCCCTCCATTGATTGAGATGCCCAGTCAAGCTGGCTGGATTTGAATACTGAATTATTTGAAGGTATTGTAATTCCCAAACAAGGTACAGACCTAGATGAAAATTATGTATGGTTGTTCACCTTAAACCCTACCTGTATTAGAGAAAAAATGCACTTCCTCCTTAAATTGACTAATTAAATAGCAGAAAAATCCTCTAAATTCACAGTGAAAATAGGGAATTGCCTCCATACAGGAACAGCCAGCAACCTCACCAATATAACAATAATCAGGGTGTTGTTGTTATTGTTATGTGCGTGTTCATATCATTTTTGATTTATGGTGATCCTAAAGTAAACCTATCAGAGGAGGGTTACCATTGCTTTCCTCTGAGGCTGAGAGAGTATGACTTCAATCTCCATGGCCAAGGATGACTTTGAACCTTGGTCTCATAGCCCAACGCCCAAACCACTACCCCACAATGGCTACCCAAAGGAAAGCAATAAATGCTTTCAGACAAGACTCACAGTAACAAAGGCTAATCAATTGAGATAGAAAATCTCAGAATTATCTCTCCTTGGGAGTGAAAACCCAGTAATTATAAAGTAAATAACTGACACCTAAAATCAGCTCCATAAAGTGATCACCTTACTCTTTCTAACAATATGACTAGTGCTAAGAATAATTGTTTCTCCAGTAGCACACTTAAAATGTTTAACAGTCTCAACTTATTGCTGCATTTTTTTAAAAAAAACTTTTCAGTTCAAGTAACTGATCTGGCAGATCAGCAGTTCTGTAGATAAAAGGCAATCTAGCAGATTATGTAATTGTTTTGAACTTTGGAAATACTGGTTCAGAGTCACAGCCCATTGAACAGAATTACTGTGGACTGTAAAGCATTTCATAGGACACTATATTTATACCTACATTTTTGTTTTTACCTGCCATCTATAAGCACAGTCTTATTGGCTGAACTTCTGTAGGGTGATAACAAGGAAGATGCAAAAGCAAAGGGGAATGTGTCAACAACAGAATGCAGATAGTTTTGTTTCTATGGCAGTTGTGAAAGGTCAGCTTGGCTAAGGGGGAAAAAAAAACACATTTAGGAACAGGGAGGCTGTAGAAAGAGTGGCTACACTGTGATGGAACCAAAAAAGGGGGAAAAAAGAATGAGAATAATAACCAGGATGAAATATGGAAATAAAAAGCTAGTGAGGATACAGGGAGATATTGGGTTCAGTGAAAAATCACACATAATCTAGAACTATACACTCATATGAAAGCAGGAAGTCAATGATTGGGAACCTGAAGATGTCTCAAGGACAAGAGGCATGAGAAGAGAGGAGAAAAACATCACATAGCAGGCACCTCAGGGAAAGCATGGAGGAAAAGCACGGAGTTAGAGAAAAGAGAAACCTTGTGCTAATGGAAAGATGCTTAGAATACACACACTAATTGTTAGTCTCAAACAGAGAAGGCACTAAATACTTGCTATTTCCTTAAGTGTTAAACTTTCCAATTTTCTATTGATTCAATGGGTCTACTTTAGTTGTATCTAAGAATTGGTTTTAGGCATTTGTGTGTATAATATTTTATTGTAACTAAAAGACATTACAAATACTAACCATATAAGAGAATAGGTGCAATATCTCAGCTTTGGTTTATAACATCTCATTTGAATATATTTCCCAAATCCATTAAAAGACTGTGCTGTCACTTTTCGTTCATTTTTGTAAAGAATATAATTTTCTCCTAATTATACTGGCCAAGGGATTGGGATGCTGACATTTTGCAATAGCTTCCTTGTATCAAGCCACCTTAAAAAAGGGAAAAGATTATATATAATGCATGATGTTTTGTGGTATTAGTTTTTCAATGGTTTTCATTTTCTTATCCAGTAGAGTCTGTCCAGCTTATATCAGGTGCTTACTTTCACTCAAGAGGCTATGATAAGAAGGGTTTGATGCTGATGCCAAACTCATTTGAATGAGAGATGAGTGTGAAGCAGGTATTCTTCTTAGGTAAAAAATAGGCACTTCATTTAGGATGGACAAACTCTAGTGGATAGGAAAATGAGAAAGCATTGTTATAGATGATGGTACTGCATGCACCAGTCAAGAGGTAAGATGAGGAAGAGGGACACAAAACCCAGCACAGAAAAAAATATATATACTTTTTGACACACACCACTTGGGCTGGGACAGGCTTGCAAATGAATGGCTAAATTGGAAGGGCTACTTTTCTTCAGCCCTTCTTCAGCCAAATCAATCCAGGTTAGTTTTGTAATGCCATTTTTTTTATCCAAATTGTCACTAGTTGATTATAAGATAATAATTGTTAATAAATTATCCTGATCACAGATGAAGATCATGTTTAGCTTTGGATGGTGCTTCCAAGATATGTGGGTGGGGGGTACTACATGTCCCACCCTGTGTGTTCCCTTGATACATTCTCTTCTCTCCTTCTATAGAAAACTAAGCCTAATTGATTGCTTCCTTTGTCTGATCAAGCTAATCCCACTCTCAGCCATGACAACTACTTGGAATGTGAATGGTGAGATGGCTTCATCAAGAGAATCTGAACATGATCAGTACTAGGACTGAACAATATAATAGCTGTGAAAAACTATAAAAAAGGGGGGGTCGGGGGGGAGGAGCCAGCTGCGATGGCACAAGGAGGCTAAATTTCCCTTCTCTGGAATACAGGAAAATAAAACAACCCCAGAAGCCTTTTAAAATAAAGAAAGACTGTGAGTAATTAACTAAATAATGTGGGAAAGAATGTAAGATAAGATAGTGGATTGGTTTTGATTCTTCTCCAATTGGAGGAAAAATAAAAGACTCTGCTTAAACCTGAAAGAATTGCTGAAACGGAGTCAAAGCAAAACAGTTTTTCTTTTTCGGCTCTTGGATATATGTCGTCCAAACAAAACAAAAAAAAGGTGTATAAACAGCCTATTTGGAGACGACTTACAGCAACAGATAAAACATATAATCGTCTAGTTAGAGATTTTGAAAATACAAACTTAAACTCTAACGGAGACGAAAAAGAAATTAAAATGGCGACCAAGCCAAAAGCGATGAATGGGGCTAATGAAGAGATGAAAACTTTTATACATAAGCTGATAACAGAGTCAAATCAAACTCTTGTAACTACAATAACATCCAATATAAGGGGAGAAAGGGTTTGAGATGCAGGAAAAAATCTCGCAAGAGTTAAAAGCATTGGATTTTAAAGTGGATGATATAAAAAAAACTCAAGGGGATCAGCAGACCAAACTAGCAGAACATGATAACAAGATTTCTGTGTTGGAGAAACAGATTATTCAGCTCCAGGATCAAAACAGAAGGAACAATGTAAGGATTCGTGGATTTGCAGAGCTGCCACAACAAAATCAAAAATCCTTGAAAGAGGAAGTTTTAAAATGGTTAAAAAGCATTGTTCCTGAGATTTTATGGGAGGAAAATGACATAGAAAGAATTCATCGTGTGTCAGCTAGAAGAGAGGAATAACACCCAGAGACATTATTATGAGAGTTGCAAATTTCAACAAAAAAGATGATTTGATGAGAGCTATCAGAAAAAATCCAGGATTATTGAAGTATCGAGATAATACAGTGGAAATTTATAATGATTTATGTCGGGAAACAATAAATTGGAGAAGAGAAATGAAACCATGCATCATTGTTCTACAGAGGGCTGGAATAAGATATACCTGGGGATATCCAGTTTCCTGAAATTCCAATGCAGGTAATACCACAGAATAAACTCTCTTGAACAAGGATTGCAACTTTTGAGAGAACTGAAGCTGATCCAACAAGATGAAAAGGAAGAGCAAGGTGCGGCTCGAGAGAGAAGAAGGAGCAGTGGGAGGAGCAACTGGAGGAGAAGAGAAGAAGACTTCGGGAGATAAATGAAAGGATAGAGGATGAGGAGGACTGGAAGAAATAATATGATATAATAGAAGAAGAAGAAAGAGAGCTTTATAGAGTAGGGGAAGAGTTGATGATTAGTGATTAGAATATATTCTTATAGATTGTTTATGCATAGAGATTGAAGTATATGTATATAAAGTAAAAGGGTAGAGAGGGAAGTGAGGGGGAAGAGGGGGAAAAAATCTGGGAAAGAAAATTAATCGGGAGAGGGTATTGGTCTCTGTGCCGATTGGATACCTTCACCCCCCCCAGACCATAGGTGGTCGTTGGCAAGGCAGAATTGCTTTGGAGGGAAAGGGGGGGATAAATGTTTGTGTGGGTAGGGGAGGGGAGGGAGGGGGTGGGAAGGGGGAAGGGAAGGGGAAGGGGAGCACTACACTAAAGAGCCAATGGGGAGTGCGATTAAGAGAATGGAAATAAAAATGGAGAATAGATTGAGAATATCAACATTGAATGTGAAAGGTTTAGGGTCAATGATAAAGAGAAAAAGGATAGAATCTATATTAAAAAAAGATAAGGCTGATATAATTTTTTTACAAGAAACACATGGAAAAAGAGATAAAAAAAATGAGCTTAGACTGAACTGGTCGCTACTTATGAGGAAGTATTTGGTACATCCAAATCAAGAGGAGTAGCAATAATAATTTCCAAAAGATGTAATTTTATTGTATTAAGTGTGGAGTTAGATGAAAAAGGTAGATATGTAATTATACTAGGTGAAATAGATGGAGAAATATATGTTATAGTGAATATTTATGCACCTAATGAGAAGCAAAAAGAATTTTATGAAGAAATATTTAACAAGATTAAAAATATGAAAGGAGATTATATAATAATGGCAGGTGATTTTAATATGGTGATGGATAGATGGAAAGATAAATCGGATCCATTAATTAGAGATAGATATAATAATATAACAATTTTAAATAAACTGGTGAGTAGAAATGAATTGATAGATGTTTGGAGGTTAATAAAGGGTAGGAAAAGAAATATACGTATTATTCATCAGTTCATAAAAATTATTCAAGAATAGACTATATTTTTGTCTCAAAGAATATGATACCTAGATTAATAAATACAGAAATTGAAACAATAAAAGTGACAGATCATGCTTTGATGAATTTGGATATAACTATGAAAAGGAACTATAGAGAAGCAAAAAGATGGAGATTGGATACCAAAATATTTAATTATAAGGAGATAGTAAATAAAATAGAGAAGGAGTGGCAAGAAATTTGGGATATAAATAATAAGGAAGTAACACAAGATGTATTATGGGATACAATGAAGGCAGTGGCAAGAGGATTATGTATTAAAGAATCAAGTAAATTAAAGAGACAATTAGGAGAAAAAAAATTGAAATTAGAAGAAGAAATAAAACAATTAGAGAATGATTATATAACAGATAGAACAAAACAGAAATTTATAGTATTACAAGCAAAAAGAGATGAATTAGAAAAGATAGAAATGGATGAAGTCCAGAAAAATTTAATATACTTGAAAAGGGAATTTTTTGAATATAGTAATAAAAATTCTAAAATGCTGGCTAAATCAGTACAATCAAAAAAAACTAGAAATATGATTGGCGTAGTAAAAGATAAATTTGGTAAAGAAAAAAGGCTGATGAAAGAGAAATTAAAAATATTTGAGGAATTTTATGAGAATTGTATTCAGTAGAGGAAAAATCTGTAGGGAATATAGAGGAGTATATTGATAAAAATTGGAAAGAAAGGCTAACAGAACAAGATAAAGGGTTGATGGAAGAAATGATATCTGAAGAGGAAATTGAAGAAGTAATAAATAATTTAAAAGGAGGAAAATCACCAGGATTGGATGGACTAGGTCCAGAATATTATAAAACATTTAAAAAAAGTTTAATTCCTAAATTAAAAGTGTTATACAATAGTATATTAAAGGGTGAAAAAATTCCAATATCATGGAAGCAATCATTAATAATATTAATTTTAAAACCAAATAAGGATTCTACTGAACCAGGTTCTTATAGACCAATATCTTTAATAAACCAAGATGCAAAAATTTTGACAGCAATAATGGCAAAGAGGTTAAATAAATTTATTTATAAGTATATACATAAAGATCAATGTGGTTTTATTCAAGGAAGACAGATGGCAAACTTAATAGGGAAAACGATAAATAAAATAAATATAACGGATAGAGATAAACAAAAAGCTGGAATTTTCACGTTAGATATATTTAAAGCCTTTGATTGCGTGGAATGGCCGGCGTTAAAAACAATATTAAATAAATTAGGAATAGGAGAGAGATTTAAAGGGTTAATAAATCAATTATATTCACATAATACATCTGTAGTGATGGTAAATGATGGATTTACAGAACAGATTCAAATAACAGAGGAACGAGACAAGGATGTCCATTATCTCCAGTTTTATTTGCAATAGTTATAGAAATATTAGCGAATGTGATAAGAAATGATGAGAATTTGGATGGAATTGGAGTTTAGGAGAAAAATAAAATAAGCTTATTTGCAGATGATACATTGCTAACAATTAAAGATCCGGTTGAAAAGATAGATAGAATAGATAAACATTTAAAAGAGTTTGGGGAGAAGACAGGATTAGAAATAAATTGGGCCAAATCAGAAATAATGTTGTTTAATTATACTAAAGAAGAAATACAAAAATTTATAAGCAATAAAAAAAGGTTACTTAAAGTAAAAGAATCAATTAAATATTTAGGAATAGATATTACAAAAAATTTACAAGGACTTCAGGAAAAATTTTTTAAGAAATTAAGATTAGAAATTAAACGGAAATTAGAGGATTACAAAAATATAAAGCTATCGTGGTTTGGTAGAATAGCAGTGGTAAAAATGAAAATATTACCTAAAATCAATTTTTTGTTTAGAATGTTACCAATAAAAATATCAGAGGAAGAATTAAAGGAGTGCCAAAAGATATTAAATAATTTTTGTAATGGTAATAAGAAACCGAAAGGGTTAACAAGAAATATTGGTATAAAAGTCAAAAAGAAGGTGGCCTGGGACTTCCAAATTTAAAATGGTATTATTATGCAAATCAATTGAGATATATTATAGATGGAGTTTCAGGAAAGGGTGATTTAGATTGGTTAGTGACAGAAGATAAGAATATTGAGATGAAATTAGAAAATATATTTTTTAGGAATTTTTCAAAGAAAGAAATGGAAAAGATAGAAAATCCTTTTATAAAAAATATAATAGAAATATGGAAGAAAAATAAAAGAAAATTGATACCGAATATATCAACATTAACTCCAATAGTAATGATGGAAAAATTTCCAATGAATTTGAGAGAAATAATAGAGAAAGAAATAAAAAAACAAAAAATATATAGATTAAAAGATTGGATGAAAATAATGATAAATAAAGATAGAATGAAAGAGAGATTGCAGGAAACTAAAATATCCTGGTTAAATTACATACAATTAGAGCAATGGACAAAGAGTATGAAAAGATATGTTAAGGATTTTAAAGAACATACTAAATTTGAACAAATTATTATTCAAAGAGAAAATATGCAAGAAAATGAAATACTAAAAGGTACAACAAGTGAAATATATAAAATATTAGCAAAAGAACAAGAAGAGGATTTCAGAAAATCTGGGAGGAAGAGACAGCACAAAATATAGATATACAAGAATGGAGAAAAATCTGGAAACAACGTCATTTAAAAAAATTATCAATAAGAATAAAAGAGAATTATTATAAAATAGTTTGGAAATGGTATTTGACTCCAGTGAAATTAAATCAAATAGATGAGAAATATACAAGATTATGCTGGAGAGGATGTCAAGAAATTGCTACATATATGCATATGTGGTGGAATTATAAAAAGATAATGGAATTTTGGCAAAAGGTTTTTAAAGAGATAAAAGAGATTACAGGAGTAGTAATACCAGTATGTCCAAATATAGCGTTGTTGTCTATATATAATAAGGTTGAGGTACTCAGGTAAGAAAAGATTTAATAACAAATTTGTTAATTGCAGCGAGATTAATAATAGCAAAAAAATGGAAAACAAATGAAAAATTTTAAATAGAGGAATGGTATAAAGAATGTGGAAAATTGCAATTAATGATAAATTAACATGTAGAATTAGATTTATGAAAGGTTTAACAAAAGGGAATGATTTTGAGGAAATTTGGAAAATATTTTTGGAAAAAGCTTTGATAAGAGATGGTAAAGCTACCCTATTACAGAAGAATGGCAATTTTGGAAAGTGGATTAAATAAAAAGTTGGCTCTGGGGGGTGGGTATGTATATATATATATTTCTTTTGTTTGGTTTGGTTTTGTATTCTTCATTTTTTTTTTTATATTACGCGTGTGTGTTAAACTTGTGATCTATTGATGAAATTGGATATTTTAAAAGGAAAAAAAAAGTTAAAAGTTAACTGGCTTTGAAGTAATAAGATTATAATTAATAATAGAACAAAAATGTATAAGCTGTATGATATGGAATAACCTGAATAAGGTTATGATTTCAAGTGTAAAAGAGAAAAAAATAATAATGCAAGTTTATGTTGTTTAAAGGAAAAAAAATTTTTTCCTTTTTTTTCACTATTATGTATAACACATGGTGTTTAATTTTTTGTTTTTGTTTTCTAGTTATATAATTAATAAAAAAATTATTATAAAAAAAAGGGGGGGTCTAGGGAAGGGTTTCTGTACAGCGATTTAATCTTTAACACAGGTGTGGGGAAAGAGTGGAAAATGGGCCACCTGTGAAACCCTTTTGTGTACATCAGACACCCCAAATTCCTGCGCTCCTTTTTCCCCTTCTTTTTTATGGGCAAACAATTTAGCTATACCATTGCCCAAAATGTTATCCAGTACAACACTTTACAGTAAAATACCTCCAACCCATCTTTCCCCTAGTTATTTGAAGTACAGAAAATCAGCTTTCCTCAGAAAACCAAGAAATACAAACCAAAATATCTTAGCATGGCCTTTGGGGTGGATGGGTGTTAAAATGATCCCCATTCCTGCTGTGATTGTACCCCTGCCTTTTTAAAAAATTACATTTCTCTGGTTCTACTACAATTAAAAGTTACGATGGGAGTAATGAGGCGAAAACACTAAGTTATCTTTCTAAAAAAAAAAATGACATGTCAACACAGACGTTTCTCTTCAGGCTAAAATGATAAAAATAATGCGTGCTTGGGCACAATTGGGTGGAGAGTAGGATGGGTAACTATGCTTATGGGGAGTGAGAGACAAGAAGAGGTAAATATGGGTCATGGGGCATCCTTTCTCTAATCCTTGAGCCTTGGAACATTGTCCTGCTGGTGTTGGACTCAATTGACCTGCAACGTCCTTAAAATGGTCTATTGTTAGTTAATTACCACTATTATTTTATTCATACACCATTGATCTATGAGCACAGTAAGGGCCTTGCAAACAATTAAAAAGCAGTTAACACAAAAGTTAACGTATTTGCTTGAGGCAACAAAAAAGGTTATTATATAATCATCTTTTAGAGGTTTTCATTTTCTTCTCTCACTGCCTGGTAGGTGTAGAATTCTATATCAATTTTATCTGATACATGAAATGTAGTGCAATATATCCTCTAGTTTTTGACATCTCCTCTTTCCTCCCTACCATACAACTCACTGCCAAACTTTTGCAATTTTATTACCACCTACTCTTACATTAAAGGATTATCTTGGGGACATGAAACAGAATTCACCATTTTGTTCCTCATTCAAAAAACAAGGGAATATGAAGATTTAATATTAGCTCATCAGTAGTCCAGAACACTAGAGAGAAGCCTGGAGGGTTCTGTTCTGTTCTCCAATAGCTCTAGCCGCAGAGAAAACAAGATTTTTTTTATTATGATGATGATGATGATTAAACATGTTTTATTAAAGCTTTCTCTGACATTTTTCATACTTTGCTTCTTTCACCTCCCCCCCATTTTCTCCCTTTCCCTTTTCCTTTGAGGTCTCTGTGTTCCTCTTACTTTTGTTGCAAATGACATTTGCTACACTATTATTATTTTTTCTTCCTTTGCTTCTACCATCTGGAGCTGATCTTCTAGGTCAGAAAGGAAATATGGAACATATGCTTGGATAGCATTGTTCATTATAAAGCAAGACATGGACAAAACACCATTCATTGTGCATTTCTACAATGACTTTAACCAGGTACATCAAGAAGTCTCATTTAAGAACATTAAAAAACACACAGAGAGAAGAATCTACCTTTTATAACTGTAATTCACCACCAGAAACATTATGTCTCAAAGTGAAACCACAAGAACCTTTTACTTACACACATCTAAAGATTCATCTGAATCATCTGGACAATCAGGTTCTCCATCACAGAGCCAATTTTGAGACACACAGGTCACAAGATCATGGCAGAGAAACTCCCTACATCACATAAGTGTTCTGTAAACAAAACAAAAATGTGAATAATGAAATGGTTAATGGAAAATGAAAATGAAAATGTGTCAGCCTAATGAAATGAGACCTTTAATTCAGGTTAGTAAAACCTGAAAATAACCGTTTCATACGCATGAAATCTAAAACACAATAAGTACATGGAAAGGTTATGTATTAGATCCAGAAGAAAAACCCTTACACATATAATATTTATATATATTAAAATTATGTTTACAATGCGAATTTCAACATTATTCTGGGTTCATCACCATATATATCAAAAGCCATGCATGTATAATGAAAATGGGCTTTACATACCATAGCTTATGGAACCATCCTAAAAACACATAAAGCTGTCTTTCACTGAGCTCATTTCTGTCTAAATTCACTTGCAACACATCTCCAGGGTTTCAGGCAATTCTGCCTGGCAATTGCCAGAACTCAATAGGGGATCTTCTACTTGCCAAACAAGTACTCCACCACAGAGCTATAGCCCCTGTCCACCTCCATCTCCCCACTGCCCCCGCTTCTCTTCGAGTACCATCTTTTGCTCTTCTTGTCTGTCTTAACCCAAAGAGACCTAGTGATAGCTGCAAAGAAAGCACTGCAATTATTTAGTGAATATAAGGCACAACTCTTCCAATGGCAAATAGTGGGGCATTTCAGTAGGAGTCCAGCTGAGTTGACTGATGCAGGAAAATTATCCCAGCCTTACCTTTAATTACTAGGAGAATGTGCATGAGAGTTGCCTTAGACAGTCTAATACAAATGTGCTGTGGTGACTTAATTGTAGGGATGTAAATCCTTAACTATTTCATTCTCACATATGTGGATGACTAATTAAAATAGTAGTTTTTTTTTCCCTGGTTGCAGAAGAAAAGGAAAATTCCTCCACGATATTCTCCCCATATTCCAACCATCTCAAAGTGCTGTTCTGGAACATTCTGCAGAGAAAAATGTGTTTTTTGTACACTTCCCCCCTCAAATTTTCCACACAGAAAACACAATTCCTGCACCAGGAAAAGTGCATTCCATATCCATTTTCTGTGTACAAAGCAGTTGCTTTGTGCAAAAAAAGTTTTTTTCTCAAGAGAATAATTCCTGCAGAAGAATTCAAGATGTCAAATACCAGGATTAACTTGCATTACAATAGCTGGTGGAAATTGCATAAAACTCTCATTGCTCTATTATTTTATCCAGCAAGATTTCCCAATCTGGGAATGAATAATTAAGAATATTCTTTCCATGCCAAGTTGGTAGCCACCCTTGCTGATTTAAGAGCACCTATGTATTCATGGGAACATAATAAAAACTCTGCTGAGCAAGAGACCAAACGCATATCTCTTTGTTGTATGACAAGAAATACTGTTCCCTGCTCGAACCAGTCAGATTCACTAGTGAAGCCTATAGTTATGATTTGTTGGTGAAGCCTATAAGCATCGTATATTTTATGTAGTCTATTAGGAAAATAACCCACCCAATTCACTTTATTGTCTCTATTGACAGAGACAGTACATAGCCACCATATTCCATTCCCAGAGATCTAGGTAGCCTATTTGCATAATTATTTTCTCATTATTGAATTCACATGTGGGTCGTGAAAAGGTTAAAAAAATCTACTCCTCCCTCATGCACACACACTTGATTTCTCTCTCCAACTCACTGCTTTCAAAGTAGTTTAACAGGAAGGAAAATGATAAGAGAATTACTGAGTTGAAATGTCTCCAGAGGTCAACTGGTAGAATGCTGCTATGACATCCCCAGGAGGAGACTATTCAGCTCTACTTCATTTTTGTTTCTATGCCATGCTTAAGGGTTAATTACTCTAAGAGGTCCAAGGCACCACTCCTATGAATCCTTTCTTGAAAGTAAGCCAGAACCAGCACATCTTTTTTATGAAATAAATATGTGTAGAATTGCCTGTCAGTATAATAAATTAATCTTCAACTCACATGCAAAAGTGTACCCTCCTCCTCCTCCTCTTTCTCCTTCTCCTTCTTCTTCTATTTATGGAAACTCCTCACTACATTGACCCTTTCCGTACAAGGTGAGTTAATCACTCCATGCCGTTACTCACCGGGTCTTCTGGGTCTGAAGTAACACAGACTTTCCCTTAAGCCCTTCTACAGGGCTCCTCCATTAGTCCAGGGCTAATTGGAGCAGATACACACTGATCCAGCTGAAAATGGCAGCTTCCTGTTTCTTTGTGGGTCTGGACCAATCTCTGATGCTGGCCATGCCCACAGCCCACCCTCTGCTGATCGCAGGCTCACATTGGTGCGAGCCTGCACATCTGCACAAGTGAGGAGGAAGGAATGGCGCGCTCCAGAAGATTAAAAGACCAGGTTTTCCAGTCTTCACTTAGCGCACTGGAGGACCACTTTGGGGCGTTTTGGATCAGACTAAGGTGCAGAACTAAGGTAAGTAGTCCGGACCTAGTCTGATCCAAGGTGCGGATGACCTCCGTGCCAGGACGCCTTGGCCCATTTTAACTTCCTCATGTGGAAAGGACCATTGGTTCTTTCTGTATATACTTAAGCCTCCTCCTTTCTTCCTTCCTTCCCATTTTTATCTCTAATTCTGAGTCCAATACCAAGGAAAAAAGGTATAATGAGTTCATTCAAACATTTCCTCAGGCCTTTTAGAACATAAAACTATTATTCTTCCTGTTGTGCTGCACTTAATGGGTTGCAGCCACTCTGAGGACAACACTGATTGAAACTGGGAATTAGGACATTGCTGGGAGTAGTGGGGTATGGGATAGCATTTGGGATTAGGAGAACAGCATGACAAGTGTGGAATTAGCAAGGTTTATTCCAGACAACTGAATAAGTGGGCTCATTTGGAAGTTCACAAGTGGGATTTTGGGCCTGCTCTTCTTGCACCTCATCTTGTGATAGAAAATTCAACAGTTTAACTTGTCAAAGGTGCAGCCTAGGTAATACTAAATAGCGTCCTCTTCATGCTTACAGAGAAGGACAACTGGTCCAAGCTATTTTGCTGCCTTAGATTATGACAAGAAAATGGTTTATCCCACAGTCCATTTATAGAAGTTGACAGGATTTCCAGTGGAATCTAACTTTAGGTGTAGTGATAACACACCATCTTCCATCACATGAGTGAATCAGGTGGAACATGCACCCTTGCTCTCTAACGAAGGGGAATGGCTGGCAGATTCAGAACAACAAAAGCGACTATTGTTGTCATCTGCCTCGGCCTGCAGATGAACGTGGGAATTCCTCTCATTCCTTGACTGCTCAGTGGTCACACCTGATGGTTTCGGCTACTGAACTGCCTCTTTCTATCCTTCCCACTTACTATATACAGATCAACTGTGCAATGAGTGAGGCAGTTGCAGAGTCTGGAAAAGTTACTTTTTAGACTACAACTCTCAGAATCCCCTAGCCATCATGGTCACTGGCTGTTACACTCTGGGAACTATGTTCCAAAAAATAAATTAAAAAAAATCCTCTAGGTCTGAAACTTCCTCAAGAAAAACAGCAGCAATCACTCATACAAAACTGCCAATGGAGTTCCACAAGTGAAGCTTTTATAAGAGGTTTTATAAGCTGACAAATGTACCTATGTACATGTATGTGCCACAAAATCCACATGTGTAGCAAACCTGATTCCAGCAGATGTTCAGTCTTTTTTCCAAACATCCATGAGCAATTCCTGGCCTCTGTTCTATTTTTGCTGAAATCTGGACTCCCTAATTCATAAATCCTCCTAGTAGGTAGCCCAGGATAAAGAGAAACACTGTCTGTCAGCATCCAATTTATGGCCCCAGTTTTAACTTCCAAGATTCCTGGAGAGGGATCCTGTACCTATAATGGCCACGCAGAAGACAGAATCTCAGCAGGCCATGCTTATGTCTTGGTTGAATGACAAGAAACACTTGATAAAATTTCCTCTTTTAAAGGTACATGAGCTCTGTCCAGTTTTCACTCTGGCAACCTTAGAAATCCTGAAAGAGCTTAGGTTTCTCTCAGTCTGGTACAGCAGAACTCCCACCAAATGAAATTTGATGAGTGGCAATGTGTGGGTCAGCATGATGTATTGGTTTAAATACTAGACTAGAAATCGAATATGCAGGACACAAAATGAGAGTCAATGTGATGCAGTGGTCTGAGTGCTGAAATAGGACTCTGGGATACCAAGAGTCTGAACCACCACTTAGCCATGAAAACACAATGGCTGACCACAAAGTCACACTCCTTCAGCCTTACGGGAAGGCAATAGTAAACCTCCTCCGAATAAAACTTGCCAAGAAAACCCTGGATTGGCATTTCCATAAGTCATAGTTGACTTAAAGGAAAACAAACTGGACAAGAGTTTCCTTGAAGATTGCCTTGAAGACTTTTATACTGGAGCAGAGGGATAAATAAGAGAACATTGAATGGGAATGTTAAAAAAAATGCAAAATACTTGATAAACTGTTACGAAACATATCAGGTTCAGTGTTTCTCAATAAGAAAGAATACAAGGATCCTGTACCTTTAACAGTCATGCAGAAGTAGGCATTTCAGCAGGTATAGCTTGCCATTTAAACTGCAATTGCTCAATTCTCTCTTCTACACAAGTGTGTGTGTGTGTTTTTTCCATGTGGCATCCTAATCAGGATTGGACTGGCAACAGTTATATACAGGATTGGTGTAATCAGGGCAAGATATGCCTCTAGTGTGCTTGTTAAAGCAGTATCAAAGCCTTAAAGAAAATCCACTAGGCTAGGGATAGTCATGTATTATTCCTGCAGGAACAGCTTGTTATAAGCACCCTATTTATTTTATTTTGTACGCAGATATGCTGTTTTCAAGGTCAGGTTCTGAAAGCACTGATGGTGGCATATTCAAATGAGTGCACTTCTACCTCCAAAGCAGATCAACGGTTTGTATGCTTAAGAATACCTAGTGTGCTATTTTCTTGGCTCAACAGAAGAGCAAAGTAATGTTTTGCAAGCAGGCACATATAATAAAATAACATAGACTGCTGAGTAGTAGAAGCAAATGTTGTTTTAAGCCATCTTGCCTTTGTAACAAAACCAAACTACTTGTTAATTAAAATTGAGTATTATAGATCCCATGGAGGAGGTTTGGTTTAAAGTAGTCCAAAGCTTCTGTTTTATTGTAACGTTGCTAAAGTGTACACCTGAAATCAAACAGCGGGTAAATGTGTAACCCCAGATGTAATATTTACTGAATAAATATTGCTTTGTGTATCTGGAGTCTCCATAAAAGCTACATCTAACCTGCAGTGGTACGCTACATTGCATCTGCAGAAGCCTTAACAGTAACAGAGTATTCACAAGATCCTAGAGAGGAACATAGGATAACAATCAGAGCTTGGGAATAACATGTTATGAGTCATTACAAGTCAGGCTACCACTAGATATTTGGGGGAGCACCAACAATGTAACCAAATTACATTTTAAAAAATAATGCAATAACTAGAGGTAAAGTCCCTTCATTAATATAATGAATAAAGTCTATTTGTTCTCAAAGGTAATTTTTAAGGTCAGTCTTAGAAATATTTGATGGGAATTTTTTCAAGTTTCATTTTATTGATCCTAGCAAAAGAAATATTTGAAGATTGTTTGGGGACAAAAAGGGAAGTCCTTGAGTGTTGGAAAACCACAATGAGAAGAATTCTATTCAAGTCTTTTATTTTGCTGCCACCTGCCCCTCCAAGCTTTGGGCAGACTCAGAGGTTGCTTGCCTGGACCAGACTCACTGTATTTCTTCTTCCCCCCAAATAACCATGTGACCAGGGGAAAGTGCGAGCAGCTGAGGATCACTGCTGGTTATGTTCTGAAAATTGGTACACAATGACAATGTCATTCTCTGGGACCTCCAGAAGACCCTGGGAGGTCCCAGAGATGCCAGCATCATTGTGTGCAAGCTATGGAATGCATCTGATGACAATTTTCAGCTGTCCCTTCCCCCAACTAGAATAAGATACCCACCCATGGAAATCAGGGTTGGGGGAAAAAGGTTCCATTGGGTTTAGGAAAAGAAGGAAGCTGATGGAGGGAGCTATAGGTTGACATTGACACAGTTAGCACGACAGTTCCACTTTGACTGCCATGGCAACATGCTGTGGAATCCTAGGATCTGTAGTTTGGTAAAATCACTAGACCTGTTTGGCAGAGAGTTCTAAGTGCATTTCCCAAAAATGCACATCCCAGAATTCCATAGGATAGAATCATGGCAGTTAAGCTATAACCATGGTGACATAATTATGTAGTGTAAAGGGACTCGGGTTTCCTGCCCCTAGTGTACATTTACTGGCAATGGCTTCCCAAGGTCTCAGATAGAAAACTTTCTCTGCCAAAACTGGAGATGCAGGGGTACTACCTGGCTATGTTTCAGCCCTGAGTTATGGCTGTTTGCAATTCCTGAATTCCTTTTGGAAGAACTCACACTAAAGTAATATCAGCAGCTGCATCTTCCATTCATATAAATTCAGTGGCAAAGGAGAGTTCAGTTCATTCAGCTGTCTGATCAATTCAATTCAACAAACTTACAGCTCTGGCTTGTTTGTTGTGACCTGTGACTGAAACAAAGAAGCCATGCTGCTGTTGTTTCTTGTACTTTCTCAGTACACACAATGTAATAATTTGTCTATGAAATAATACAATTCCTTATATAGCCAGCACATCTGGACTGGAGATGCTGTGTGGAATTTATTGACACTGTCATGACCATTTATGTAATATTGTTACTGGCTAGGATCACAATTCCTTCCAGTTTCCAAACTTTTTGGGGGGAAAGGGAAAGAGGATTCTTTTAACAGCAGAGCAAAAACTGGATATAAAGCACACAACTACTATCATCTCTTGTATGGCCTAACGCAAACATATACATACAAAATCTAAGCTGCCAGCTAGTGAGTTCCTCCTAGTAGCTAAGCCTGTACTTCTATAGCATGACTCTGTGCAATGGTATTTCCACTTCTCATTAAATGTATCAGATTGGTAGAAAACAGATCAAGATTATTGTTGAGAAACTATGATTACTCTTGAAAAACTATGAGTAAATTTAGTTACCTGACCATGATTTAACTGAAATTTTGTTCTGTGTTTATTGATTAATTAGCACACACACACACATCAGCCTAGCAGTCTGATCCTATGTACACAGTTACCCAGAATTCAATGAGTATCCCCACAATAATAAGTAGCATACAGGACTGGAGTCTCAGTTTCCATTTAGGATGGGGATTAGATGCTCTGTGTTTTAAATATGAGGAAAAAGGGACGTGGTTAGAAACTCTGTGTACCTTGCCACTTATTCTTCTGAGAAAGCTAAAAATAAGGATAGCTGAAGGACACACATGCCTATGAACTATTAAGGCAGAGACCTTTCTTCTCCGCTACATTTCATTATGGTTTATACTTTTATCTTTTTTTTTTTAATAAAATACATTCTTTCCTCCTTGATTTCAACTGCCAGTCAAAATACATCATAACCAGACTAATGCCTGTAATAATGAACAGAAATGCATGACAGCAACCTATGAATAGCAACATAAATGTCTAAGTAAATGGAGGAACCAGCTAAGAAATATATGAAACTAGAGAACTGTCTTATCACCTATTTCAAGGATAATGACAGTAGGGCAGAGAAAAAGGAAACACACACACATATATGCTTTTCTTGTATGAAGAAAAAGTAGAGGTGGAGACAGAATAGGTTTCTGTCATTCCCCCAAAAAACAATATTATGTTTTTATAAATGAGTTTATTGAATATAGCTTTTGTGGTATTAAAAACAAAGGATATAGATGAATCCAGCTACAAACTAGTATTTTAGTTTTTATTTTGCCTTAATTGTGGTATGCTTTCCAGTCAACTCCAGCTTATGGAAATTGCATTATAGGGTTGCATGGCCAAGATTGATTCAGAGGATGTTTGCCATCCAAGAATTCTGAAAGGTTTGACTTGTTCAAGATCATCTCCATGCCTGAGTGGGGATACAAACCCTGGTCTCCCCGAGTCCTAGTCCAGCTCTGAAACTGCTACTTTACCCTGGCTCTCATTTTGTGTCCTCCTTTTCAAAAAAGATTGCAAGCATTTGAGTACACTGGGTAAGGAGGAAACACATGTCTTTCCTTGTATTGATGGCCCTTGTTCATCTCACCTTTCACATTTATCTTTGTTCCTTCTTTTTTACTCTCTCAAAGCATGCTGGTTTATGTAGTCTGTTTCAAATACAGTGGTACTGTAGTCTTTCTGGCCAAGTTTGGACAGACCCCTTGTTTGCCTAGTGACTGAAAACCATGCCAAAGCAAAAATGTTGATTACCTGTGGAAATTATATCATACAGTGACACTAGCAGTTCTTTAGCTGGCAAGCTCAAGGCTTACCTACCTGGCTTATTGATGTGTGTTGCATTGGCTGGATCCGCTCTTCCAAAATGTTGGGAATGCATTTGCAAGGTGGCACTCATATGGAAAGATCTGACCCAGACTTCCTTCTGGCCATATGGCTATTATATGCTCAAAAGATGATGTTCATATATATGACTACATTACAAACTATCAAATTTACAGCTTTTTTTAAAAAAGTAGAAATAGAATTCTCAAAAATTACAGACATGTTGATAGAAGACACATTCATACACATATATGTGTAAGAACAAGCACTACACTTCCATGCTATAGGAGCAGATACATGTATATTCTGAGTGTGGAGATCCAGGCCATTTCTGCACTTCTGCACTATCGATGCAATCAAGAATCGCGTTGGCTTCACACTGCTGACTCATTCCTTTAGATGCTTGTTATAAAGAGTACTTTCCTTCTTTCAATAAGGTCCATAACTCTTATGCACATAATTAGTGTGCAATACTAGCCAAAAACATCACCCAGGGTGATGACTTTGAATTTGTAGAATTTATATTTAAAATTAGCAAGCTGTGGAGTTTACAGTCTATTCAAGGATAAGTTTCTTCCATATTGACTGTATTCATAAGTGGTGCATTCTTAGAATCACATCATATGTTGTAAGCTTTGTTTTCCTTCATATGCCGAAAGTGAATGCTGGCTCCATTCCTATAAATACATAAGCTGCTTAAATTCTATTGATTTCAGTGGAATTTAAGTAGCCTTAACCATGCAGCATTTCATCTGCTATCATTTATCGGCACCTGTTGCTTTTTGATCCTTCAACACTATTGGCACGATTCCTCATAGATGTGAAAATGAATTCATGGCTTCGGGTACAGGGAACAGAAGGAGATTCAAAAATAGTAGAATTCTGGAGGCCTACCTTTTGTGGAAGGAAGTTCCTTCATCTAGCCATATCTGGATGAAACCAACATGTGAAAATTAAAAGCACGCTGGTAACTAAGGTTACCAGGTTAGGACATTTCAGGGCTAAAGCCTGACATAGGGTGATGACACCTTGTGATGTCACAGGAAGCAGGTTGTGGTGATGTTACAAGGGAGATCCCTTGGTGATGTAATAAAAATATGATGCACTAAGCATCAAACACAGTTGTGCAGAATATGTCGGGGCGGCGGGGACAGCATCAAGTCTAACAAATGAGGAAACACACAATTTTCAAGTCAGTGCTGTCTGACATTCCTGTCTCTTCTCCTGAAGACTGGACAAGAGATGCAGAACCAGGCCCTGAGACACAGGAATCCTGGCTGGTGCACACAAACACACAACCATATCCTTAACCTTTGTGTACACAGAAATGAAAATTGTTTTAATGTAGGCCAAAATGTTTGTTTTCATAAAGAAAATCCCAATGTGAAACAAATTCTACAGCAGGATTAGCAAAAGTATATTCTTGTGGGGCTGGATGTAGCCCCAAGTCCATCTTTCTTCTACCCATCAAGGGATTATGGCTTCATGTTTAAATAGGGTGCAGGGCCATCCCTGACTTATGGCAACCTAAAGCAAACCAATTGCAGGCTTTTCCTGGTAAGATGTGTTTAGAGAGGGTTTGCCTTTGCCTTCCTCCAAAGCTGAGAGAATGACTTGCCCACAATCACCCAGAAAGACATTGGAAGTGGACTTCCAGCCACTTCTAGTTTCATTTTTTTCAACATTTGTGCATTATTAGTTGTTACTGTGTATTGCAGGATGGGTCTTGCAATAGTTCTGGTGTTGAGAAACTGTTTCTCAGACCATCCTCATAAAGTAGTCTGTCCCTCTACTGTAGCCTGATGGATGATAAAATATTTTCAGGAATCTACTCAGGAAAGTAACTAAGTTATTGGCACACTGTAAAATTATTTAGGGCTGCTTTAAATTCCACAAGGGTCTGCAAAATTTATCTTCCTTTTATATTTTAAAAGTTCACGAATCTATTCAGAAAGTGGCTGTATTAACTAGAGAGTAAGAGCACACTTAGAATGCACGTGACAACCAGTGTCATCTTCTGAAGAATCTATGAGGATTGCCCTTTGAAGACATGCATTTAAATCAAGATGAGGCAAAAGGGTAAAGGTTGTTTGTCTTTGATCATATCCTGCATCTGAGGTCAAAATCATCCTCTGGTATTGTTAGTTGGGTGAATATAAAATAAGAAGAGGAGGTCAGTAGTGCTTTTCAAATGGATGAAATAAAGAAGAAATATATATAATTATGTTCTTCCTTGGAAGATATCAGTTCACAAGAAGACAAATGAGCCCACCTGGATCCACGGTAAATTTGAATATAAAGATTGAAAATGTTAATGTTAACTGAAGTTTTCTTTTGGTAGTTTATAAATGGTCAGCAAGAATTAGTTTCTAGAATTCTGCAATCCCTCTCTTATTATTTACTTTGTCTTTTGTGTCTTGGCCCAGAGTTACATCTACCTCAATATTTATATCCAACTCAAAATTGTAGCCTTTTTGGATGCTTCAGTCATCCTTCCTTCAGACCCTCTAGGTAATTGGTGTGCTGTCTTCAAAGTGCTTCCAAACTCCATCTGCTCAGAGAGCCTGAGACCCCCCAAATCAAATTTCCCATATGCTAGCACTTTGTAAAGTAAACAAAACATAAATAGCATGGTAGGTTGTCTGTTCATCACAGTCTGGAATGTGCTTATTAAGCTCTCTTTCGGGACCTTAAAGAACATTATTATCATTCCACTCAGCCAGAGGTAGGGAGACAGGTTGCCTGGCTGATTAAGGCAACTGGCAATGTCTCCCACATGTTGGGCTTCCATTCCATCCACTAAAAAGCTGCTCGTAGTCCACCTGTCTGCAAATGCAGAAGGGGGAGGCAAAGGCATTATGTGCTCTGTTGTAATGGTAGTATGATGTTCCAACATAGATTTTTTGCAAACTAAAAGAAGCCACAAATGCCAGAACAGGAAGGTTTACGTCTAACTGTTGTAATGCACATTTTGCTGAGCACTCTTAATTTTGTGAATTATTCTGCTACTTCAAATATACTACAGGTCGATTATTTATAATGGCACTGAGCAAAGGAAAGCAACATATGGTGGACACTCAAAGACAAAGTGTTTGCAAAGTGAGCCTTCCTTGAAAATCAGCAAGGAAGAAACCAGGGGATTATGGCTAAAAAGTATGGCTTTTCACTTTGCAAAAGCGTAAAGAGAAAGGTAGGTCATATATAAATACCAAAAGTAGGTGATATAAATACCAAATGTGCAGTTTAAGTGGATATTGATTTTTTAAAACTCTCTTTTGCCATGCTCTCTTTCCTATAGCTCCTAGATTTGGCTATGAGCCCATTACACAAAAGAACATGACACTGTTTAATATTTTCATTTTGAATTGTGGTTTAGTTTGTCCCAGATTTACTGTCTTCAGAGTAGCTTAATGAGGCAAAAGGTTTGCTTCTCCTACTAGTTTTTTTTTAAGCTAATCCATGAAACATAGGATTAATAGCACAAGAAGACAGAGGAAAACTACTGTACGTGCCCACAGCTTTTCAGTGGTATTTGATTTTCCAGATATGCAGAACCTGCAAGGAAGCAAGTTCTGCTGAAATCATCCCTAGGCTTGTTGAGCCACTGCCTCTTCACTCCTCTCTCTCATACTCAAAGTAATTAAAGATGATGAAGGAAATTCTTTCCAAGTTCCACACTAGAAGGCTGTGTGGCAATGAAGGAACTGAAGTGCTGGATGATATGGGTATATATACAAGATCTCTCTCATCTTCTGAATGCATTTGATTGCCCTAGAGGTACAGAGCTAAACCTAGCCATACACAAACAAGACACATCCGGTCATCCCAAGCATGGCCACACAAAAAGTAAAGAGGGCTCTAGTTGCACAGAAAAGGAAATTAGAAGCATACAATCACATCTGCTGAAATTCTGTCTCTTACTCCAGGGCTTCTCAAACTTTGGTCCTCCAGATTGTTTTGGACTTCAGCTCACAGCCATCAGGACCAATACTCAGGAACGATAGAAACTGCTGGAGGACCAAAGCTTGAGAACTACAGTTCTACACAGTGAGTAAAGGTACAGGTGCTTTGTCTTAATTTTAATGTGACCAACAGAGAGAGGAAGGAAATTCAAAAATGTTTTAAAAATTAATCAAAGAACAAGTTTTTTCAAATATTGAGAAACTTTGATGATAATAATCCTGGACTGACAAGAATCTTCACAGTCCAGTATTTATTCTGTGCAAAATTCACACATACTTGTTTCACACAGAAAATAGCATTTTATGCATAGGAAAACAGAATTTTCACGCAAAAAATATTTGTATACATAAGTACTATTTTCTGAACAGGAAAAGCTATTTTCAATGCAAATCAACCAAGTGCAAATTTTGTGTGGAATAAGTCCCAGTTACAGCAGTCTCTGTGCAGGAAACAGCATTTTCTTAACAGAAAATCCTCTTTCCTGCATAGAAAATGCTGTTTTCTTTGCAAAACATATGAATTGTACACTGAATACATTCCAAATTTCATTCAAAGATGTTCTTGTAGAAGGAGGAAAATGGTTAAAATTACTAACTGTTTCCTTCAAGGAGAAAATTAATGAAGAATTATATCTCTGGGGCCAGTATAATTGTACAACAAGAATTTCCCTCTGCCTCTTCTCCTCAGAAGCCCTCTCCTTAACTCCACCAATCCTCATCAGTCATTTGCAATTTGGGTATATGTAAGGAGTAGAAGGAGAGAAGAAATTTGATTTTTTCAGTGGTGTCTCATTTGGAGGTAGAAGGACAATGTTGGTTACAGCACATACCAATCTATACCCCACCCAGTAAAAAACACTCTTGCTACTTCTATGGTATCCCAAATTAATTTCCACCTTCTCTACCCATCCACTGAAAATAGTTGGCATAAAATCCTTGTAGGAGATGCTCATTAAATGTTATTCCTGCAATTCTACTTGCAATTTTCGTGCTAAAAAATTCAGAGTTTTATCTTACATACCTCTGGCATCATTTTAAGATTCTGATAAATGGCTCAGGAACTTTTTTCAGCGTACACATTTAATCAAAGGACACAAGAATTACTGCATACCTTGGAATTATTGCTAGTGATGGCCTTTAATGAACTGTAAACCCACAGAGGTTTATTCCCTTTTGACATAACAGAAACAGGAATCTAAAGGTCATTACTTGTAATCTTATTATTTACCAGCTTTGTCTCCAAAAACATCTTGTTTATAATGGAGTTTATTAGAATACAAATAGAGAAATATGCTGATTGAAAGTCGTAAATCTAGCACTCTGTGACTCTTTGAAAACCTGATAGAGTCATCTTCTCCAGTTCAGATGCAGGGCAAAACTATATCAGGCAAAAGGAGATGCATCACCAATCTTTCAATAAGTTTCTTAAAAATAAACAAAACATGCTGTACTTGGGGAAGGAAAGCACATGTGAATATAAATATAATAATATCAAGAAAATACTTAACTCTTTTAGGTCAGACTAATTTTTTGGTCACTAGTTCCTAGTTCCAGCTGTTACCCCTATTACTTTTCTCTTGAGGTTGGGAAATCACCTGGGAATGGGATATTGATGAGAGAAATAGTGCAAGGTCTTGATTAGGGAAAGCAGTCTTTACCTGCATCATTGCTGTGATAAGGACCCTTTTCACAAGGCACTTCTGAAGCGAAAGGGCCCCTTGAGCATCGCGTAAATGTGAGGAGCGGTCCACACGACGCACTCACATTTGTGCGACACTCAAGGGCCTGACATGGACCACGCACACATTTTTTTCATTTTCGGCTCAAAGCTGAAAATGCTGCATGGTCACGCATCAGTCTGGGGCCTCGCATGCACTTACCTGGCGTGTGGAGCCTCAGGAGCTGGGCCGGTCATGCTTCCTCTCTCAGTGCAGCCTGGAACATCCCAGGCTGCACTGCGAAAGGAAGAGGCAGGGCACTCACACGACCAGGAAGCAGCTGCGGAGCCGAAGCAGCAGGGATGCAAGAGCCTTCCTCCAAAGGCTTCTCACACGAGGCCCGCACCCCAGCACCGCGAAAGGGTAAGGTGCAAAAAGGGCCAAGGTCTCAGGCCACATTTCACTTCAGCCACTGATTGTGCATCTTTCTCCACCTCCCCTAGATTGACTTTCATCTATAGGAGTTCAGTTTGACCAAGAATAAATTTTGGAGAAAACTAGAATATGAATAAAACATTTTTTCCTGTTCTGTTCTTTCAGTGGTATAGCTTGAATTAATTATTCCAAGCAGCCCGCTTCCACATAAAGCCAACAATTTAACAACCAGCCCAAAGGTAGAGATGCTATCTTTTTTTCTGCACTTCTAGCCATGGTTTTGTAAAGCAAAGACCCCATGTTTGAATTGGCCTTACACTATACAAACAGCTGAGCTATAAAATGTACATTTCATATTGAAAAATTCTACACATGAAAGGAAATATGTGGTAATAAAATGCACATGAAGAAAGAGTATCCTCCTTAGCAGCTGTATCTCTTTTGGGCTTTTTTGCTCATTCAGAGCTGTGAGGCAGAGAAAAATTCATTCAAATAAAATTTGTTCTCTTTTTCTTACAGCTCTCTCAATCGATGTGTTTAATTCAGCAGGTTTTGTATCAATGAAGAATATGAGTTTTTCCTTAGTTTCTCTTCACTTGATTTATTTAATTCAGTAGCTTATTTATTCATTCATTTATGTTTACCTATTCAAGCTATCACTTTTCTCATACTTATATCAGAACTGTCTGGGGAAAACATACTTCATATACAAAGCTTCACAATGACAGCAATGTCCTGCTGCATTTGATCTGCTTAGTGACACATTATGCTGACAAGATTTCAGAGGCAAAAAAAAAAAAATGTAGTCAACCGTTCTGCAAGAATTTTTAACAAAATGAGATTAGATCTATAAAAGCTTCTGAAATGATAGCTGTTCCTCAAATAGGCATGTTCTACCCATTCACAGTGTCTGAACATTGTTTACATTTCATCATCTGGTTTCAAATTTGGTTATTATGCCACCATGGCTGGGTTTACCCTAGAAACATGCCTGTCTCTAAAACAAAGAAAGAATACAAGTGAAGAGCAAAAAGAAAACAGATGTTGATTTAGGCAAGATACTTCTCACATTGCCCCTTACCTCTCTGACATTATTTTCTAGAAAATGTAGTTATCAAAAGAAAGAGTAGGCCAGGCAGCACCAAAGAGTTTGCAGTAGCTTTAACGAAGTCCCTTTGAAAAAGGCAAAACAAAACAAAACTCCATAAAGCATTCTTAGAATATTCTTCACTGTCCATATATTCTCTGCCAAAACGCTGGAAAGATACTTCAAATGGAATTAGACGAGACGGATTTAATTAACAATTTTATTTTTTGTAACAAAACCCATAGTAATAAATTAAATGAGACATGACATCAGTGCTGATGAAAGGAGGTAGGAACAGGTCAAATATAACAAGTGACAGGAGCTTGACAGAGCTTGAAAACAGTTTACCTATGGCTATTTCCACCCTCCACTGTTATAATACTATTCTTCCACTTTCAACCTCCTATGGAATCCTGGGGTTCGCAGTTTAGGGAGGGGCCTTTAGACTTTTCAGCCAGACAGCTCTTTGGCCTCAATAAACTACAAACCCCAGAATTCCACAGGATGTTGAAAGTGGAACAATAGCACTATAAGAGTCTTGAGGCAGGAATGGTCTAAACATAGTCCAAATAATCCAATACTGAACAAAAACAGTCAATAGTGCTCATTATTTTCTCAACATATTTTAACATTAATGGCCAGTATCTGGTGGTGTTAACGCACCCTTAGGAGTGGCGTTTGCCAGTCTTGTTGGGAGTGGCAACCTTTGCATGCCTAATTAACTGGCTAGTTTGTTTGCATGTCTATTGTAAGCATAGAGAGATAGCCTAGAGAGAAAACTTCCTGTTTGCTGGTTAACGCCTCTTCCTCCAGCACATACACACTCTTTGTTTTTAAAAGGTTCTCTTGCCATTTGCTCTCCCCTTTTGTCTTCGTCTTTTGACCTGAAAGCATGCTCTGAGATCTCCTAACAGAGATCATTAGCAGCAAGCATGTGAGTGCCTATTTTTCTTCCTACCTTCCTCAAGAATTGAACCAGTGTAAACCATGCACAAGATTTTGTGAGTAAACTCTTTTATATTTTTAACCAAACTGTTTTTGTGTTTATTTTGAGCTAGATTAAGTGTGTGTTTTGGGTGGAGTTAAAGAAGTGGGACTGGTGATCTGTTCAACTTCCGTTTTTGTGCAATTACTCTGCTGATTGAGAGTTCTCATTACCAAAGTCTCTCAATATCCCCAATAAGTCTAAGTTGGCAAGGGGCAATCACCCATCCCTTCATAGTTGCCCACATGCCCTATAACTTGCTACATCACCAACTGCTCTAGAAAGGTGATAAACTTCCAGGAACGGTTTTCAGCACCAAAGCATGGGCTTATGGAAACAGAGAGGCACACGCTTGCATAATCATGCCATTGAGTTTATGCTAATGATTGTTCAGAATTCTTTAACCTTTCCTGCTCTCTTAATGAACAAAATCTTATCAAATAGTATGTGCAGCACTGCTTCAGTTATATTTTTCAATTCTGTCTCCAAAATTGGGTATTTTGTGCATGTGTGATCTCACCTTGGCTTCCTGTACTTTGGTTACTGAGGAAACTCCAGTGCATGCAATGATTTAAGTGGGGTTTCACCATTGGGTTGCTACACTCAGTAGGTCTAAACACAAAGCTAATTGGCAAGCTTTAGTGTTTCATAAAGTCCTGGGACTCTCTCCCCACCCCATCACACAAACACTGAGTGACTATTTTCCTACCTTTCTTTCATTGTCAAGTTTCCTTCCTCAATATCATCTCATAATGCATCTAAGTCACTTGAGATATTAAAGCCAAAATGTTAAGAAACCCTTTAGAGTGATGGGATTAATAAGATGAGAAGCCTCTATGGATATTTTCACCATCTGTTTTTTAAGCCAAGTTTGCTGTGACTGTTTCAGTCTTGTACAAATAGCAGAGTATAGAAATGGCTTTACATGAGAAGCAAGGAAGATGTGCTGTTTTGTAGAAGAATCTTTCTATAGCAATCTGCCCCAGTCTTACAAGAAGAAGCACAAGAGGAATAGAACAGATATATGCAGAGAAACTCAAATCAGAGAGAGAGAGAGATAAAACCATACAAATCCTCCTGCTTTGTCCTGTGTATAGTAAGAATGGAAGTCAAGAGAAATTAGCACAAGAGAATAGGGTAGGTATAGGTGGATTGTAAGAAAAGTCTGTAAAGAGTGAAATGAAGGGAGGCTAATGCTGAGAGAATGAGATGGAGCTTGCAAATTAACATTTCTTTTGTGAATGTGTTTCATTTTGACCCATATTTGTTCAAAATTCACACGAAATACTTAACAAGGCTGAGATGTGTAGCAAAGTAAATGATATAGAGCTAGAAAGGCTGTAAAAAACGAGAACCAGAATGATCAAGAAATTGAAGTGGGGTTGCAATATTTGGGACTGCTTAGTTTGGAAAAATGATAAGGGGAGACTTGATAGAGGAGCACAACTTTACCTCTGGTAATAAAAGTGGATGGGAAGAAACTTATTTTTCACTCTTTCCTAAATTAAAACTTTGCCTGATCCACTGAAAGTGAATAATGGGGAGATGCAGGACAGATAGGAAGAAGTAGCATTTTTACACAGTGCTTAAACTGCAGAACTTATTGCCACAAGATATAATAACGGCTACTTACTTGGCTAGCTTTAAAGGGGCTGAGCTAATTTAATGATGGATAGGACATCAATCAGCTACTAGTCAAGATAGCTGTATTCACCTCCAGTATTAGAAGCAGCTTGTTTCTTTATATATGTTGCTGAGTAACACGGGGTGGGGGGTGGGGGTGCTGTTGCATTCATGTTCTGTTTGTGAACTTCTTATGTTGTTATAACCATATACCTTCCTTACTTTGAGTATTATATAGAAATGTTGGTAATATGACGGTCTGTCATGTTTGTATCTTCAGAATTTCTCAGGATGGTTCTCATACATGAATCAGATAGCACTAACACAGACTGCTAAGACAGATTTCTTTATGGTCCGTGTAAACAACCAGAAGAAAAACTATTCACTGTACAAATACTTCCTTTCTACTTTCTGAGCAGTGATTAAATAATACTGTATATTAATGCAAAAAAAAAAAAACTAACACAATTCAGTAATGAGTTATCCTAACAATGTATCTAGTACCAAATGTGTAATATTATTTTGAGTTCCTGAAGGAGTCTGACTGAATGGATATAATAGAGAGTAAGTCTTTGCATTAAGAAGCCAGTTTCAAATCTCTCCTCCCCAATTGCCTTCCAGGTTTAAGTACCTCATTTCCAAAGCAGAAGTAGCATTGACCTACTTGACAGAGTTGTGTGCCTCTTTGTCTTATTTGTTGGAATGAAGAAACCCAGTACAGTGAAGTAGCATAAAGCAAACATTATGAAAATGATATTTAATAATGAATAGCTGCAGTGATAGAAAAAAATGGGGCAGAAGGCATGCTACACTTGTGCTGCTGGTATGTGTGTTTGGAATAAGACACATCATAAGAATTGCTGGTAAACCATGCTGATGCAGGACCTGCCCAGAAAAAGCACCACACTGTGTATTTAATGGGGAAACCTGCATTATTAGAAGCAGCCTAAAGGACATTTACAATGTATTCAAACTGATGAAATCACCTTCTTCTTGCTGTGATCTATGCATTTAAAAATATATCTGATACACACACACACACACACACACACACACACTCTTCCCAAACCACTAGCAACACTACTGCAGCTTTGAATAGGTTTCAACCAGAAACATTCTTTTTAAGGCATATACCTAGCTAAGAATCCATGTGAACTAGATTTTGTCAAAGAATTCTTTGCAATACACCACAATAAAGGTTCATCAGCAAATTCAGCATGGAAAAGAACCATAAAGGGGTGCGAAATATTGGAGTAAATCATTCAAATATCTAGGTTGGGAATGAAGAGCCCCATCAGAAAGCTCTTCACAGGAAATAGTTTGGAAACAATTCCATGTGAAGCTTTTTGTGCCTGAGTCTTGATTCAAATAGGGTAAAAAATACCTGATGCAAAGCTCAGGAAGAAAAATAATAATGAAAAATTGGTATCTCTGAAGTTCCTTAAGATTCCCTAAATTAGAGATGGGACGAATCCACAATTTTTCAAATCCGGATCCAAATCCCTGGAAGGTTCTGGGAATCCACGAATCTCGAATCTTTTGAATCCTTTTTTTAAAACGGGTTTAAAAGGCAAGGGAAAGAAGGATAATCTTGGGCAAGACACACACTCTCAACCTTAGAAAAAGTCTAGAAATCTGGCCAGGACAATTGTCATAGTTTTGCCTCAGGGTATCCCCCAGATTGAAAATGACATGAAGGCCCTTTCTACACAGGCAGGAAAATATGTATTAATCTCACATTTTCCTGCCTGTATAAACAGGACCACTACAGTACAGAGCTAATCCAGGTCAAAACTAGATTTTCTTTGCATAGCTCCTTCTGGCATCCTGGGATTTGTAATTTGATGATGCACCAGCCTTTGGCAGAGAAGGTTGTGACACCTTGTTAAACTACAAACTGCAGAATTGTGTCTGAAAGAGCTTTGCAAGGGAGCTATGCAAAGGAATCTTTCAGCTGTCCTTGAAATCTCAAGAAGACTGTACCTTCCAGTCAAATGCTGAACTTTAATATTAAATGTTCAATTTAAATATTTTAGAATACAACCCCACATGTAATTTCTGAAATTGTTAGCAAAGGCCATTATTACTCCAAGGGAAAAACTCTCCTACTTGCCATCTCCCCTTGTGTGTCTGGGCTCCCAGGCTTCCAGGTGTCCCAGTCTCCCAGGTTTCAGGCGTCCCAGTCTCCAACAAACTATTTGGTTGGTGGATGCGTAAGATTTGGTTTGCCTATTTTGGCACAGGGATCCGGATTCACAAATCTCGAATCCTTGCCCAGGATTTGAGGATTCAGTTGACCCATCCCTACCCTATATTTTAAAAAAGGCTATTATAAGACTTAAAAGATTCATTCAGCTTCGTGGAAGTGGTATTCAAAATTATATCGGATTAGATAGCCATGACATTCAGTTTTGCTTTTTTGCTACACATAATGTGACAGTTTAGACAGCAGTGCTAATATATCTCTTTTGCTCTCCGCTCTGTCAAAATTAATGTACTGTGTTATTAATGGAACCACACCAGATGGACTTTTCCAGAACATGGTATTGCAAGCAGTGGAGGCAACTGACTTAAAGTACAGCAAGTCTTGAAATAATAAATTATGTTCTTTTTTGCTTAAAAAAAAAATTCCCAAAGCTTTTAAGAGTAAAACCCATCGCACAGGGTGACTTCCAAAGAACAATACAAAAAACAATACATTTTTAACATGCTAGGACATTAATAAAAATCATCACTAATATAATATTAAACACTTCTAGTTGATAAAAGTACTTGAAACCTAAATACAGTCCAAATCTCTAAGTAGTCTAGTAAAAACATCAGATCAGGAAACATACATAGAATTTGGAAAGTTTACTTTGGGGGGCTACAACCCTGATTTCCCCAGCTAGCACAGCCACCAACTATACTGGCTGGTGGACTCTGGAAGTTATAGTCTGAAAAAGTAGTTCTAGCATGCTCAGAAAACAGGGGTCTTTAAGGGATTAAAATTGGGTTCAGATGTGTACCAAAATGCACTTTAAAATACAAATGCAATTATGAGTGTCACATATTCAGATGTCCAACCTCCACTGTTACTCAATGTAGCCATACGCTGCATCAATAAGATACATTAATTTATTCTGAGTTTTGTGTTTGACATGGAGGTTTTGTCCACTGATGTCTTCTCAGATAGATCTGAAACCTCCAGAGAGTAGATGAAGCCATTGGTATAAAAGAAAGAAAAAACATTGAATATACTGATGATCAATGGATGAAAATGATGCATTGTAGTAATTGTACTATAGTAATATATCCATGAAGAAATGGTCAACTGCTGCTTGATGATGATGATGATGATGATGATGATGATGATGATGATGATATGCTTAAACATTTTTTTTTTTTGGCAAAACATATTTTTGTTTTGAATTATATTCTGAATTAATTTTTCCCCAAGAAGTCTTGAAATCTGAAAAATCACCATTAAATGTACAAGAACATTTGTTCATTTATGTAATAATTTTCTTTTGTGTGTGTGTGTGTATACTCTTACCCTCTTGCCCAGTGGGAAGAAAATTATTTTAATTATTTTTGAAGAATGAACAGTGTAGACACAAAGAGGGAGTGAAAAACAAAGGCAAAATTCCTACACTTGGATTAATAGTTATCTGCCTCAACTTCATAATTTTGTTTTTGACCTCCCAATCCATACTCAGCACTTGGAAAAGTAGTTTGAAATTACAGGTCCCAGATTCCCCTGCAAGCATTTTGAAGACATAGGCCTTTCCTGTCCTACACTGTTACAGTGCTATTATTCTATTTTCAACATCCTGTGGAATTCTGGGGTTTGTAGTTTAGTGAGGCCAAAGAGCTCTCAGGCTGAAAATTTTAACTGCTCCTCCCTAAACTGCAAACCTCCAGATCCCATAGGATATTGAAAATAGAGTAATAGCACTATGACAGTGTAGTGCGGAAATGACCTTAGTTTCCAAGAATTCAGTAAAGCCTATTTACTATTGGCACCCAGTTAAACAACTTATATGCTGCTTGATTACATAGCCAAAAACCTTTCCACTGCTCAGCAAAGTGAGCAAAAGGAATACTGCTGTGCATGAAAAAGTAATCTGGCCATGTGGGCAGAGCATTCAGGAATTGACTTTACCATGTAGCTATGTATAATTTGGAGTGGATTCATGAAGGGTTCAAAGTTTGTTTACATTGCTATCTTGAATTTTTTTACAGTACTGTCAATCATCTTTCAGTCAACTATCGTGTCTGCAAATCTGTGATCTGCATAACTGGGGAGTGAACAAATCTTGCCAAGAAAACCCCGTGATAGGTTTTCCATAGGGATGTCATAGGTTGGAAGTAACTTGGAAGTCCACAACAGCCACAAATGTTGCTGTTGGGAGTATCTTCTCAATCTTCACTTTCTGTAAATTATAACAGCTGTGGTCTATATACAGGTAGGTTCTTCTCATGTCTGCGGGCCTTCAGTGTGAACTGGAGAAAGGCTTATGATTGCTTTCATACTCAGACACTCATTTAATTCAAATATTGATTCAGCTTCATTCAACAAACTGCACAGACATCTAATCTAGCTTCCCACTTTGGTTTCTTTTCTCTCCCAGTCCTCGTTTTCTGTGACTGAGAGAACTTCCTTCTCTTAAAATGACAGACGTGATTTCTAGAACATCACTCAATATAGGAAACTACAGACAGATTGGGATTACATGCCATCAGCATTATCCTTCTTGTCACTTACTCACTAGGTAATAGCTATCCCTTTCATCAGAGCTGCAAAGAATAAATCTGGGGTCCCATAGGGATCAAGTAAAACCACAGCTATTTTGTGCTAAGCTTGCCTGATAAGCAATTTGTTCTTTTTGTAGCTAACAAGCAAAGCCCTGGGCAACTCTCTCATATGGATGTTACTGTTTTATTGAAGTGTTCTTATGTTACTTTTAGATTTCAATATTGGGTTCTGCTCTGTATTCTAAAGGTTTGCTGGTTTGGCTTAACATTAAAAAAAAGGTTCATTAATATATAAGCATCCCTGTTGTAAATACTACTGTTTATTGACATTACGGAACAAATCCAACATGAAGAGAATTGTATGCCAAGATTCTACTGTCAAGCCTCTGTCAGTTATAGTAGAAATTATTTTTTCATGAAAAAGTTGTAACTGGCAGGTACAAGTCACATACCATATATGATTATACTTTTCCATGGCAATATGATGATGCCACCAAATGCTGAATGAAGACTGCTAAGAATTTCAAAACATATTTTGAGCCCTGCTTGAAATCAGACTAATGCTCCTTTCAATCTGGTATTCTCTTTCCCTAACCAACCAATTAGGTGCCTTAAGGAAGCCCACAAGCAGGAAGTGAAGGCAATTGCCTACTTATTTATGATATTCCTCTTGTATTCAACATCATACTGTTTTTGAGCAGCACTCGTGTTCATTCGTCAAGCCGGGAAAAGTACAGTAGAGAGCAACAGTGAACCAATAATAACATACAATAATATCTTGACTCTCTTTTGGGATCTACAGTGTTGTTGCTGTTGTTGTTGTTGTTGTTGTTGTTTTTATGTTGTTCCATTTAAATAACAATAGGAACACTACTCTTTTGGAACAAATTCCCGTACAGATAATTCCTGTGAGCCAATCAATGCAAAGATTACTTATGTGGAAACTCAGCAAAATTAAAGATGGATTGCTACCATTCAGCATATCTTCGAAATCAAAAAGAGCAATCAAAAAAAAAAAAAAGACAACACTGCATAGCAGGGTGGCACAATTTTAATTTTATAAGTTTGAGATAATACCTAGATCAGTATATTCTTTATCAAAGATGGATTCACCAGCTGAAATAATATCTTGGAACCTCATATGTCTACATTTGGATCCATTGTGCTTAATTAAGCAAAACATGTCCCAAACTTCACGTAGGGTCCCTACCAGTGTCATGCCAGAAGTGACAGAGAAGAAGCCACTGCCATCTTCTCCACACTAGCATGTTTGCAAAGTTTGCCCAGGATCTTGTATCAATTTTTCCTGGTCAGCCAGAGGGCCAGCTGGCTGCCTCCCCATCCTCCCTCTTTTAGTGTGTAGGCTTGCATGCTGTGAACTGGTGTAATGATACTTTTGGCATGTCTTTGCCAATATAATATTGTCACATCTTCAGGTGATTTTGGCATGAATCTAGGTCCACTTTATGATGAAGACAAGCCCATGCCCTCATTATTTCCATTTTGAGGTTCCCTTTACGGGTGAAGGCTCAGATGAAGCTTCAGGAAAATGTCCAGCTCTGGACTGATTGGATCTGCTTGACTCCTAGGTGACAGGTGAATCACAGAGATTCACACCTCTGTGGCATCCCACTTTTTGTTGTTATACTGTTCTCCCCCAGCAGTGTGTCTAGGCAGTGATGGTAAGTGAATGATAGGTAGTTTGTCTGGTGCTCTACTAGGCCATACAGCTACACCTATAACCAATAAAGTTGTGGCCTGTTACCTCCAATGAAGTGTAGGTGTGCCTGACCTTCACTTCTCGAGCCACAAGAGCTGCTAGTAATTTAGTTCCATTTGAGATTCCCTTTTGCAATATGTAGGCTACTCTTTTCAAGTCATACATGGCAAACAATAATGTAAAATGAAATTGTGTAGAATATCATCTTCAAGCTATTCTTTAAAAATACTTAAATAAAAGAAAACCAGATAAATATAGACTTTCATGTCCAGAGCTACATTGTAACAGCATGGAATATCAATCTATAAGCTACTTAACTTTTGAAAAAAACATACTTGATAGTGTTTGATTGGCAGTGAAGGTGCTGGACAAAGTGATAGCCAGGGCTTAAATACTCCCCAAAGAATGTCTTTTTTCTGTACACAGTTCTAGATTGATGTTTTTTTAGATGGGCCTGGCTTTGGAAACTTTACGGGATAAACTACACTGCACTTCCCCATCTGTCCCTTGTGAAAAGGGAATGTTTTCAACTACTTTGGGGAGGACAGGATTCTGTGAAAAGATCTAACCTTTATAAGATGAGATAACATTGAGTTGGCTTCTCTCTCTTCACTATCTGAAGGCAGTGGTTGAGTTGTAAACTGTTCTTCCTTTGACGTAGGATGGCCCATTGGAATGAACTTACCCTATGTTTTAATGTCATTCCCAAGAAAAACAAAGGTCATGGTTTCATTGGTAAGTTACATTTGTTGCTTGAAAGAAGAAAAAGTAGAAACCTTTCTGCCACTTCACCTTATACATAAGTTTCCCAAACTGAAACTTAACATTCTCACTCTCTCTTCAGGCATCTTCATCTTAACCAAACCTTCTTGATCAATGAAAATCTATGGGTTAAATATTAGTTTAGGAATGGAAAGAATGTTGGAAAATATTTTAATGTTTTTTTTTAATGTTTCTCAAGAGTCAAGAGACCTTTACAAGGAGAACATCAGACTAATGAGAATCTTTGAAATTCAGGACTTATTCTGAAAAAAAAAGTGCACTTTTTGATGGGGAAAACAGAATTTGTGCAATCCATGTGCAAATTTTGCACAGAATAAGGCCATTTCCACATGGACATGGCTTCCTGGCATGGGGACACAAGAGGAGCACCACCATGATAACACTTCTGCAATACGTCGTAGTGGTCTGGTCCAGCCAACACGATCATGGGGTAAATCATTGACAGATTTTCTCCATCAATGACACTTGAGTGCACAATGCTCCCACAATTACTGTCATACAGAAGGGCCAGAAGTGTGATGGAGGGCACAGCATGGAAAGTGCCCAGTTGCACTGTGGAAGGCAGGAGCATGTCACTCATGCTCCCTTCCACAGGGATACAGTCTGGTGTGGAGGGAAACATTCTTGTTGTGCCCTTTCCACCAAAGGTGCTTCCAGGATCACAACTGCAGGGCAACAGGATAAGGTAAGGTGTGGAAAGGGCCTAAGTCGCTGCCTACAGCATTTATGTGCAGAAAACTGTGTTATCTGAGAAGAAAATGATATCTCTGTGCAAAACGTGCTGTTTACTGCTGAATTACATCCACAGTCAAAATCAGCTAAAGGTAGTTCAGTAGAAGTACAATGCATGGAGACTAAGTCAAATACAGGGAGAGCTTGGAAAAGTTTTTTTTTTTAAAAAAAAAAATCCCATAATTCATGTCCCCCAATCCTCAAATCAACTGGGCCTGTGGCTTTTGGGAATTGTCCAAAAATAACTTTTACAATGAAAAGGGAAAGGAAAACTAACTCTCACTGAGCACTATTGAAGCACAGCTCATTCAGTGCAGAATTGCATCTCATTCAAGGGTACTTTGCAGGAGGAATTGCATTCGTTAGGGTAACCATGCTGTGTTGTACTGTGTAATTTGGGGTTTCATGACATCTATGAAGCTAAATCCTTTGACTGAAGGAATGACCTCAGAGGAGCAGTTATAGCAAGTGGTTAAAATTCATACTTGGTGATAATAATATGTCACTGAGATTCAGTAAGGTGTTCTGTAGGATGACCTCAACCCACGCTGCATTATCCATTTTCTAAAATACCTCCAAAGGGCAGGTGTTTTTATCATTGCTTTGAGAAGAAACACAGCAAATGACATCCCACAGTTGGCCAAAACTGTGTATCAGCATAATGGCATTTCCACTTGTGTTTTTAAAAGGGCACTGAACAGACGCTATACTCTGGAATCTACCCAGTGCTGTTCTTTCCCCTTGTTTAGCCATTTATCATTTCTAAAGATGCCTAGCAGGCAAAAACTGACTAGGTGCTGGGTGGAGGTTGAAGAACTGCAATAAAATGGTGGGTGGTGATTAACAGCTTCTGTCTCAAAAAATGGAAAGAAAAGAAACCTCTCTCAGAAAATGGCAGCACACTTTCAGATATCTAGAACTTTGATGCAGCCCATCAGTCATCCATTGAACATGTAGTTCACTAGAGAGTTACACTCAAGAACACGTAATGAGACAGGAAAGATGTACAGTCATGTTTGAGTGGATTTTGCTAAAACTTATTTTTTTAAAGAAGTCCAGAGGTAAAGTCTTCCTTCCATATTAATTTGTAAACTAGGTTTTACTCAGCATACATTAACTGGTTGTGTAAGTGTATGTATCCTGTGCCCAGCTTATAAATCTGTGACAGGGATAGTTGAAACAATTGGATTCTGCCTTTGAATTCTGTGTATATGTTGGCAGAATTCCACCTGTGTATCTTCAAGGCTTCCTTCAGAAGTTAGAAACAAGTTACCAGTAAGATAGGTACCCATAATGAAAGTTTTTGTTTGGTTGGTTGTTGTTTTTTTGTAACCAGGATACATGACTTTTTAAAAGCAACACTATGAGTGGAAATGAAGCCTCAAGCCATGCTTTCTCAACTTTTAAAAATATTTTTAAGTTTGCTTGCAGGAATTTTGAATGAAATTTTATGCCATACCCTTATTAATCTGAGATGTTTTAAAAAATAAACAAAAAGTAATGAGCAATCCATAATTTCTCTTGCTCCTTCACTGTCAAGATTGCACATTCCCTGACAATAGAGTTGGCCTCATTAAAAAATTTTGTTTGACCTTTTTTTATTTTTACATAGTTCTCCCAATTTTTATTTTACTTAACAAGATCTCACACATCCTGTCCTCCTTGTGCTTGTTTTGTGACAGCTACTTGGATTTAAGAACAACACAAATAGGCTGCATTCTGATTTAATTGGTCTGTGTGTGTGTGTGTGTGCGCGCGCGCGCGTGTGCGTGTGTTTTCAATACAGACCTGAGTTTTGAACTTCCACCCTAACTTTAATCCCAGGTAACAAAATTATCCCAGGAAACTAAGGCCCTTTATTCTGGAGACATCTGGTGCAGGTCCCAGCATTGTCTCTGCCAACAGAGGAGCATGACAGGAGCTCTCCTCTCCACACTGGCCACCTTTGTGAATGGAGGAAACACAATGGCACCACCCCTTCCTTCCATAGTGCAGTCAGGTATTGTCCCAGGCTGCACTAGGGAAGGAAGCACAGCCATTACACTTCCAGAACCTCTGCACATCAGGTAAGTGCAGGTGGGTGGCGGGAGGATGGTGCAATCACCAGTCATTGACAGGAAAAACCCATCAATGATTTGCACCAATCACACCACAGGACCCAGATGGCATCATGCAGAACTGTTGTCCAGGTCCTATCCTTCTCCTGTCCCCAGTGCAGGATGATGACATCCTGTGGAAAGGGCCTAAATTTGGAACATTTATTCTTTACAGTATTCAAATACTATCCATCCCTGAGAGGCAGGACTGTGGCTTTAGATGATTGATCATCTCTCTATCAAACAGCCATCTAAAGCCTTAAAGCCATGCAAGATTATTTAGCAAGAAGACTCACAGATGGACTACTTCTAAGTAAAGATATTCCAACTCAGGCTGTACATGCTATGTTTAACTAACTTTAAATGTACTAGTTTTAAAAACTGAAAAGAAAAACCATCAGAACTGAAGTGAAGACAAAGGCCATTTCTGCACTAGCCTGTTATAGCGCGATGATTCCACTTTCGGCCCCTCCCAAAACTGCAAACCCCAGGATTCCAGAGGATGTTGAAAGTGGAATCATCGCACTATAACAGGCTAGTGCGGAAATGGCCAAAATGGTTGTTTGAAGTTAAGATCAGCTGACATTTTTAGCACATGTTTCACAACTGTCAAAAGGGAAAACACTTTTACAGACATAGATGTTATACTTAACCTCTTTGTTCAAAAATAAAAATAAAAATTAATAATGAAAATAATTACCTTGGCCTGGTGAATACCCACATATGCAGTTCTCGGTTAGCTGAAATTCCATTCACATAAGAAGGCTACTCAACTGAATAAGATGGCATTGCTCAGATGGAAGGAACAGACCAGTGAAGCCAGAAAAGATTAAAATGAACTGTCTTCATTCTACTTAGTATAACTGAATGCTCAAATATTGTAAATGCCAACAATAATGTTAAAATATGCATTTATGGAAATAAAACTTCATACACTTAAGAAAACTGTATTCTAGCAGGCGGAAATCTATGATTCATGATGATTTTATTATAACAACAGAAGTTATGCACTTTGGAAACCCACATAGAATGTAATTGGTTTAACTCATTTCAGATGTACATTAATTCTTGGACTTAGAAACCAAAAGACCAATTAGAGCAGTGAAGAAAGCTACTATGATTATCCTAATTAAAATTATGTTATTTATAGAATTACACAGTGAAATTATGCTCATTATCCCATAAACTATGTAACAATCCATTCAATGGGGTAATAAAATCTAACATACAAAAAACACAATTAGAACATATTCATGTAAATCCATTTGTGCAGTAAATCCAAAGCATCAGTCATTATTTCTTCACCCAAATATGGGAGAGGCATTTCTATATCCTTGAATCTATCACCATATCCAGACCTCTAGTAATCTGCTTTCATTGATTGTTCCATAGCGAATTGAATTACCATGATACATCAGTTCTGTATCTTGCTACTGTATTCTATGATGTTAGGTTTAGATCAACAAAGCCAACAGACATGAAGAAAAGCCAAGAGCTGCTTCATTAAAAAAAAAGAAAAGAAAACGCTTCAGAAAATAATAGTAAATTGTTTCATCACCTCTTCAAAATGTGTTGATTTATTCCTAATTAAGGATTGATGAAGCAGCATTTTGAAATCTTTCTATCAACATAACACACATGATTAACTCATAAGCAATCAAGGCATTACAAGAAAATTAGAAGTAGGATTGTCGCAGAGTGTTGATGATCTACACCTGCAACACACATCTGCTAGAGAATAATTTGCACTATGAAAGAGGTTCCCTGCCATTTTCCATGTTTAAGATTTTAATTATGTTTCCCATTGTTCTTTAAAACTGAGACAACTTTCCAGATCAAGAATGGAATAGAACTCTAAAATAGATTTTTTTTCCCTTTCTGTTCCAAAAACCTCTGTAAAGCTTTTTGGCAAAAAGATAAGGACATGTTCTGTGAATACAGGAGACAGCTATTGGTGTCTATCAAACTATTTAGAAAATGACACTAGTAAAACAAAAATGACTAAGATCCTTAATTGGGAAATGTAGCAAGAGAGACATAGTTACATCTCCTAATGCTGTTGCTGTTGAGAGCTTTTAAGTTATTTCCAGCTTATGGTGACTATAAAGTGAACCTATCCCAGAATTTACTTGGGAAGATTTGTGCTGAGGAGGTTCACCATTGCTTGCCTCTGAGGATGAGAGAGTATGAGGTGCCCAAGGTCACCCAGTAGGTTTCAATGGCTGTCCAGGGATTCAGACCCAGGTCTCCTGGAATCCTAGTGCAATAATCAAACCACTATATCACACTGTGTGTGTGTGTGTCTCACAATGCTACCCTCCAAAATATTTTTTCAACAGGACAGAAAAACCCATATGAGCATTTCCATGGCTCTGCAGATGAGGTGGATGAGCAGACATGTAATGTTAAGTGGCAACTATGCTGCTGTAAATATAGCTTTGAGAGGGACTTTTTGTCATTGAGTATGCAACAATTGTAGAAATGAATTGCTTAACTGTGCAAACTCACAACACTTGAAATTACTGATCAAGATGGCAGCCAATGTGTCATACTTTTTTTTGTTGTTGCTCAACTGGTAGAACTGTTCACACAGTAGTGCAAATAATAATATTATCAGGGAAATGAACTGATTTCCCAAAAAAAAACAAAACAAAACCCCACCATCAAACCGCCCCCCCCCCAGAATATATGCCAAATTAACAATGTTTTCCTTGTCCTCAGTTTTCCTTCTAATGTGATCTAACTTCTTTGGATCAAAATTGTACCAGCTGGTGAAAGAAATGCAGCAGAGAATGATTCATATTTCTCTGTTCCTAAATCCTCTAAACAATTTCCTGCTCTCTGAGTCCTTCAGTCAACTCTCTGCAGCTTCCTCTTTCTTCAATACCTCTCCTTTTGAGCTCCATAAAATCTTTCCTCCCAGTGCATGAACTTATCTTGAGTATGATATGGATTGCAAATATTGTGTTATCTGTGCCACCATCTAAATATCAGTCTTAGAAGTGACAAGATGCAGAGTTTCTTGGAAATTGGTCCAAATTGCTGAAATGCTGTACAGAAATATGTGAAGTTGCCATACTCTGGGGCAGGCCATTAGTCCATCTGGCCAAGTGTTATAGACACTGATTGGCAATAACTCCTCAGAGTTTGCGACATAATATATTTCTCACTCTACCTGGAGTCCCCTCTGATTTCCTGGTAGTCTTCCATCCATGCTCTAGTCTCACATAACCTTGCTTAGCTTCTGAAATTGGGTGAGTTTGGGTATGTTCAGGTTGATATAGTAGTTCAGTTATTTGGCCAAAAGGCTTCATAGAAGAGAATTCCATTTAGCTCTCACTGGAGTTTCCCAGGAGTCTGCCCTAATGTAGTAAACTAGTCTTCCTTAGTCACAGCTTTTTCTTCCCCTTTCCCCCCTTCTTAAACTAAATTGCCACTAAAGTTGCATTAAGATAAACATGTTTTCTTTTAACTGAAATGCACTGCTTAAGTAGCTATAAAAATCAGTGCATGAATTTAATCTTTGCTGAAGATTATGGAGCGCTCATTAACACATTCTATTATTGTATTTTGTAAAAACCAAAGTCCTTCAAGATGTCTTTGATAACATTTCCTTTCCCCTTAATATTAAGTAGACAGAACCCACATGTTCAGAGTGAAAAAGGATCCCTCTGTTAGTACTGTTAGAAGTTTATAGTGCAATTCTATATAGGGCTACTACTCATAAATAAACACAACATTCAATTGAACTTATTCCTACTTTTACTTTGGGTTTCAATATTAGCACTAGCAGTTTTAATTCACTGAAATCAAAGTGGAGTAACTAAAATGCAAATGAAGTTACACAGTACATTCCAAATCTTGTACTATATCCCTTTCTGCTTTTGCTATGATATTGTGAAGTATGATAAGAAAAATGGAGGGGGGTTAAAGCTAAAGGGAACACATTGGGTGCTGTAAGCATTAGTGCAACTGCTGACTCAAATGGGTTGAAATGAAGACTAGATAAATTCATTGAGCTTAGGACTATCATTTCAAGAAGAGTTGCTGTTGTTGTTGCTGTTATTGTGTACCTTAATTTATTTCTGAGTTATGGCAACCCTAAGGTGACCCTGTCATGGTGTTTTCTGGGGCTGAGTGAATGTGACACATGCATCATCACCCAGTGGGCTTCCATGACTGAGCAGGGAATGGTCTCCAGGGTTGTATTCCGATGTTCAAACCACTGGGTCTCTAACAATTCCTATCTTTCACCACAAGGACCAGAGGAGGTATACCTCCTCTGTCCTTCAGATGTTGAGGAACAAGACATGGGATCTTCAATGACCTCATGACTTCCAGAATGGCTTCCCATAGACAACTGGTTAACCATTGTATGAACAGACTGGATAGCACTTTGGTCTGAGGCAGTGTACCTCTTTTATCTGGCAAAAGAGGCAATAGGTTCTTTCTCCATGGGGTACCATCCACTATTATTAGTAGTGCCATTTCACACACACTCTTCTGGTCTGGTCTGATTAGGACAAGGCTGAGGGGCATCCAGTCCTCTAGTTTTTGTTGGACTGCAACTGATTATGCTGGGTAGGGCAAATGGGAGTTCTTGTGCAGCAACAACTGGAGGGTAACACATTTTTCAACCTGACTGGGAATATTATAGCTTTCTTTGATAGCAAACCTTACTATGTTTAAGACGTTAGTAGGAAATAAACCCTACTAAACAGTGTGGGACATACATTGGAATAAAAATGTTTAAGACCACTCTTTATTATTTTTATTTCTATTACTAGCAAGAACAGATACACCAATAACATAACACTGATTTCTAACATCTTTGCCTAACCAAGAAAAAATATTTACAGCCAATTTAAATCATTTATAATGCAGTCATATAGGTCAAACTTCAAGCTTTAATCTTAGGTAAGTAAGTATAGGATTGCAGCCTCAGGACAGGAATGTTCCAGTATCAAGTTCCTAGTACAGTATTTATAGGAAAACAATAATTCTATGCCATACTTTTTGACACCTTCTTCATTGCCTTTTGTCATCCATTCCTTTACATGTCAGTCAAAGGGACAAAAATAGAGACTCTAAAAATGAAGCGCTGCTAGAAATGGGATGTGCTATTTTCAACAAGCAGGGATGGTCACAAACATGTGAAAAGGAGACTGGAAGGAAGAGAAGAAGCTGAAAGGGGTAAAATACTATAGATATTTGATGTCTGAATTGTATCTAGGGCACCCAAAGCATCTTTAAGAAGGGAAGGTTTCAGAGTGTCATCCTTAACTGTGTATAAAAGTGCCTCTCGGACCTTATCTTCTCCAGACACTGTCTCCCACGGAGTCACAGGCAAGAAACATACTGCAAGCAAGTTAGGTGCTGTTAGATATTAACAGACCATTTCTTCAGACTACTGCTCATCTTGTCCCAGAAGGTGCATCAGCCTAGGCTACAATGAATTCTCTGCCTAGGCTTCTCTGAATTCACACTATATGTTCAAAAATCAACTCTTTCATTTGGAAGATAACCCAATAATGGCCCTGAGGTTATGGATCTTCTCCCCCATTAACATTCACTTGACCTCTTCATTCCAGGCCCTTCTAAGAGCCTTGAAAACTTTTCCCATTATAGGCCCTTTTCGCACTGAGGCTTCTAGCGCAAGCGGGGGAGGCCGGCAAGCGCAAGAAGGCTCCTCCGGGAGGCTGCCGCTTCCCCCCTTCCTTCCGCAGGCGAAGGAACGAGCGGGGAAGCAGCACCGAAGGAGGCTTGCCGCGCAAGCCGCCCTCCCCCCATGCGAAGCGGGAGACCTTGCGCCAGATCCCCCCCCGCGCGCGAAGCGGGCGTCGCGTCCGTCGCGCTAGCTCCCCACCCCGCTCCTTCCTTCCGCAGGGGCGGAGGGAAGGAAGCGCGACCTGGCTGGCTCCCGGAGGCTCCGCACGAAAGGTAAGTGCGGGTGGGCGCCGGGAGCGTTGCACGAGCGTGGGGTGATTTTCGCTTGGATGCGAAAATCAAAAAACCCGCGCTCGCGCCGCTTCAGCCCCATGAGCCCGGCGGAAGTGGGAGTGTGTCGTGTGGAGCGACGCTCCCACTCCCGCGAGGCCCACGGGGCTGTCGCGCGAGCAAAGGCCCGTGCGAAAAGGGCCATAGTTGCAATTCCTTAAGGGATTGGATGGCTATGCTCTTAAGCATTTTTTTCTGACCCTATATCTATCTGGGATCTGTGAATTCATTCATTCAGTGCATTTCATTTTTGAGAGTTTAACATAAAAAAAAAAAAGAGCTCTTAAATACCAGGACACAAAAGAAAGAAAGGATGGATGGATGGATGGATGGATGGATGGATGGATGGATGGACAACATGTTTCAGCAATTTCAGATATGAAATTATTGCTCTCAGAAATGAAAATTGCAGACATACACACAATTAACAATATGCATAGAAATGCAAACATGAGATGAGGTGGTAGGGAAAACAACAACAACCACAAGGCAGCATAAGATCCCACAAGTCTAAACTGAATAAATTTCCAGTATGTATTTGAATGTGATAATTGACCACGAAGTAATTCAGCCAAGAAAGAGAATTCAGATTTGGAAGGTGCTACCATCTAGTAAGAGATTGGAAAATATACTTTTTTGAAGCCTACTATTCCTAGAATCCCATGGCCAGTATGCTTATTCTACAGCAACTTTGAGGTTTAATTAAGGGGATATGGTAACTACTGGGTCATCTCCGTATGTCACTATATTCCAACACCTGCAGAAACAGTATGTAGGCATTTGCCTGCACATGGATGGACCTAAAATGAGAGGGAAACATGGAGCTCCACCCAATCCAGCAGCCTTGCATGCTACACTGCCTTCTAGATTTATCCAGAGATGGTGAATCTGCTTACAGGGTTTCAATCATAGGTATTCTGTAAGTACATTCAGCCAAATGCACTTACAGAAACCTTTCAGACCTTCCTGTTGAGGAAAGTCCAGATTAAGGAATTGTCCTGGTTTCAACTAGGTAGCAAATGTGTCTTCCCCCTCCAGGACAACCCATCATCTAATGATAAACCAAATATTCTACAACATATGTCTCTTTCATACTGCAGAATTATAGTAAATAGGATTCCACTTGAATTATCATGATCTCATCCTATGAAATCCTAGGATTGACATTGAGAGAGGGAATTCGCTGGTGGAGAATGCTACAAACGCCACCCAACTACAAACGTGAGGAGTCCATAGGATGCAGCCATGGCAGTTAAAAATGTAACCCTTGCTCTATAATTGTGTACCATGAAAAGATTCATAATGTTGCACAGGGGAAAGAAAAAGACTCATTCAGGTTATATGTTCCTCCTACAATGAGACAGAAGAATCATGCAAATGGATGCCAAATTTGAACTTATATGTTATGTATGCCATCAAGTCATCTGAGACTAAGCATGAAAGGCTCCTTTCACATCCCGATTTCAGTTTTGTCTCTATCACATTCTGTACCATGCATTCTTCTGCAGTTCTGATGTAATTAGAGATTTTCTAACACCACTCTCAGAACTGGTGAAAGTGCAGGGTACCATAGTTCTTAAATTCTAAAACCTAAATCAAATTGTTAATCCCAGGTAAAGCAGATCAATGAACCCAATGGGAATGTTATAAATTAACACATATATGATAAATAAACATTTATGAACCATTGGGTCTACTTTAATTGGGACTCACACTTGAATTTCAACCTGAGAGTTCATTTATATAACTTATCTCTCAACATCACCAAAGAGGAAAATGTTTAACAACCATTAATAAAAGTGTGTAAATAAAACAAGTCTTAATAAATTCCACATATGATTGCATGAAGGTGTTTGGGTTTCCTTTCATGGGTAGTATGTGTAATTCTGGGAGACAGAATGGTATAATGGTTTGAGCATTGGACTACAACCCTGGAGACCAAAGTTCAGTTGTCCACTTGGCCATGGAAAATGACTGAGTGACCTTGGGTGTGTCACATACACTCAGCCCCCGAAAATCCTCTGATAAGTTTATCGTAGGGTTGCCGTAATTTGGAAATGACTAAAGGGCACAAAACAAGAGAAACATATACTTCTGCACATTGGTAAAATGTCACACAAAAGTCACCTTGATACAAGAAAAGTCTGGGGGGGGTGCTGCTTGTTTTTTTTGTGGAGAGGGTAATATTCTATCAATACATATAAGTGATCTTCATCTAGAAAGTACAGAATTCTGTGGAATAGTCCTCTAAGAGTTTTGCAGCCTAGTAAGAGGGTTTGGCTTCTTTGGTACATGTATATTTTCTTTTCTTTTCTTTCTTTCTTTTTCTTCTTCTTCTTTTTTTTAATCCTCTGCACCTTGTTGAAGCACTTGGCAAGAATGGTAGGTTTGAATTTAATCCTATTAGACATTTAAAACTGCCAGTTCTCAAGTGAGGAAAAACACCAGGATTGGACCCTAAAATTACAAATTAATGCTGTCATAATATTTCCTGCAACTTATTATTGCACAATGTGTTCATCTGTTTCTTATCATCCAGCCACACTGACAGAGCTATTAATCTTGGCTACAGAGGAAACAAGCCAATTAAAATATTAGCTTCTTTCTTAAGCCCTTTGGAAGTTTTGAGCTCTGTCGTTTCAAGCAGAAAAGGGACACAATTTAACCTTACTAGCTCTCACTCCCACTACTACTGAACTGTCTGCATTTAAATCTGCTCCACAGATGAAGTCAATGTGGAGAGAGAAGAAGAAAGAAAGAGAGTCAAGTTATTTTATGTGTTTTTGAGATGAAAACAAGAATGAAGAAATAAAAACCAAACTCTAGCGTTGTGTGCATATACATATACATGTATCACTAGTCACAAGATGGATAAAGAATCTTTCTGAGCATCAGCTATAATTTATTATGGTATAATGCCAATGTCTGGGATATTTGTATTTTATTTACCCCAGAGCTGTGACAAAATGTCACTATTGTACTACTTACCGTTTTTATTATCCCACCAATCCAACATAAAATTTGGTATCATTATTGTACCAAATGTAAGCTGATTGGATTTCCCAATATCATCATATATGAAGGGCTGTGGTTACCAACCCCACTTTTCTGCAACCTACATTTCAGTATATGCATAAAAATAGATTTTAGTTCCTCGTCTCTTATTTTCTGCTACCATAATTAAATAAGTCCCAACAGCACATTTTATTGTGGTATTCTGCAGCAGGTAACAAGCATGAAATAAGCAAATCAAGAAGTACAGGTACAAGTTAAGCATGACACTTCTTAAAAAAATTTTTTTATATATATTAGAATATCCAATCCTATAGGCTATTCTGACATTATGAATATGCTTTACTGGCTACTTGCTTTTAAAGATATTCTTTCTTTGAGAAAGCAGCTTTTTCCTTATCCTAGTTCACTTTCCTGTTAAAACCCACTTGCCTATCATCTATCTCCGTTCCATTGAGTCAATTCAGAATGAGTCAGAAAGCTGGGTCTAAAGTTCTTCTACTGGTTAGGAACTCATTTGAAGAATATAGACAGAACTGTCTCTCATGGTAAAGTCACTGCTTGATAAAAGCCTGTGCCATGCTTGGTACAAGCTTGTTTAGCTTTACTTTAAGACTTGCTTCTGGTCAGGGACTTGCTGACAAATAAAAAACAAAGAAATTGTCATTTTCCTGAAGTCTGACTGCTTTTTGAGGCCTGCAGGTTTCAACAAAAGTCCCTCTTGAAAAATGTTTCTACATTCTTCCTTTTTGTTCTCATAGGCCCTTTCCGCATGTGCAGGGGGAAACGGGGGAAAACACGCCAAAACAGAGCTTACCGGAAGCTGGGTAAATCTGTCACCATGCGGAGCAGTGTGACCTCGCTGCTCCGCAGTCCTCCAGTGTCCAAAATGGCAGCTTCGGCGTCCAAAATGGAGGCTTCCAGCTTGTGGAGGCTCTCCACCAACTGGAGAAGCTCGCCAGCTGGAAGCCCATCCCTGGCAGATCTGCAGGCATGCACTAGTGCGCGCCTGCAAATCTGCACCAAAGTGCAGTGATGGAGCTGCATGGGGCTGCGCGCTACATGCTTTTAAGAAACCTCTGAAAAGAGGTTTTTAAAAAAACACGCTGTGTCCGTTGGAGGTTGCTCTGCACCGTTTTAATACCCCACTGCGGAAAGGCCCATAGTTTCTGTGACATCATAAACACGGTTCCTTCAGCATGTTCCCCTTAGGTTATGCTACTCCCGCCTTCCTTAGGCTCTTGTCTGATAACTCCCCAACCTGCCTCACATGTTCCAGCTCATTCTATATGGTGGGTTTGGGGAACATGTGATACAGAACCCACTTTTACAGGGCCCAACGATACCTCTGTTATGGATACTAGGTTTGCCTCATGTGCCAAATTTCCATAGCATGGTAGGTGCTTCCAAATTTTCCCACATTTTTCCATTAAAAGAAGGTGAAAATGGAGGACCCATCACATACTCAGAATCCTCCTAGATGTATGTGATTGTAAAATGTGTTGATCAATGTCTGGAATGGGAATGCACATTTGTACATGATGTGGATTATTAAAAGCCCATGTGATAAAAATCACATATGTTTAAGTGATCATGGGAGGATGTGTTTTACAAAGCCCCAATTAGCAAAGAACTTATTTGTGTCCATCTCTGTGTTCATAATTAATCCTCTTCTCATAGACAATGCTTATATGTAAACCATCCTGGAGCAGAATAATGTTTAAAATGATCCAAGGTAAACCAATCAAATGACACAGTCCAAAGAACTGATGGAAGAACTTAGACAATGGTTAGGAAAAGAATGATTTACTAAATAACACACTGAAGCCTCCAAATTGTCTTAGTGGATTGTAAATAGAAATGCTCTCGGCAGAGCTTGGTAATTTGCTTGTGATATGTCCCCAATTAATGATCCAATCAGTTTTCGGGCACAGTGATCTTTAGATTGCACCAGGTCTATCATACTATAACGCACCAACGCTATCATTGTGTAAAGCCAAAAAAGAAAAAAGGGGGGGAAAAGACCTTTGCCATATTCAAGAATACCTCATACTTTAAAACATGCCTTATATATCCAGACCTCTCTTGTACCAGAGATGAGGACATGAAAACAGCGGAATTATATATGTATGTGTGTGAGGGAGATAGAATGTGCATTCACAAGCATTTCTGTAGATGAATTTACAGATGGCTTTGTACCCTTTTGCAATTAAGATTTTGCTCTGGCATAGGGAGGGTTGTTCAAAGCATGATTAAAAGGTCAACACACTGATGCTTTGATTTTATGCTATGTTGCAGACTTTTTGACAGTATTTGGAAAGCTGTGTAAATGCTTTGCTTGTGTATGTTGTTGAAGAGCATATGCTACTGCGTACAATATTATGCTGTCATCTGCCTCACAGAAATTAATGATATATAGCCATATACCTAGGAAATTGGGCTTGTTAGTTGTAGGAATTAAATAACTATTTTTTGTTTATTAATTATAGCAAAAATGAAAATAGGATATGAGTTGGCAATATCCTATGAATGGCACTGAAGGGTATGAAACATCTAAAGAACAGTTCCCTAAAATTATGATTCCCACCTTTGGTTAAATGGATGATTTCATTCTTCAATCAATGTCTCAGTGGTGTTGAGAGGGAGTTGTAATACTACAGTGGACCTGCTGTATCTGTGTGCTCATGATCCATGGATTCAACCCATTGCAGATTCAAATGTACACAGTATTGTACATTTTAATCCATACTGGGAAGCATATCAGCTTCAAGGTGGTGGGGTTCCTTCATAAGACAGAATCAGGTAGCTGCAGGTCTTGCCACTGCCTTCACTGATGCTCTATGCTATTTTTAATAGGGACTTAAAAACCTCACCTCACACTTGCAGTGTCTCTGCAAGCCACATGGCCTCTTTGGGTTCAACTACCTCAAGGAGCCTACCAGTCACTCACTTCTGCCCTGCAGCTTGAGGGCAGATGGCTGACATGCTCCCCAGAGGTGGGGAAGTTGAAATAATGTGGTGTGCTTGATGGCCGGGGTTTGCCAATGTTGGCCTGTGCCATTTTTAATAGGGACTTGAGCATGCACCTTTTTCCCCCCCATGGGTGTGTTGTGTGTGTTCTGGAACCAATCTCCTGTACATACCAAGGGCCCACTGTATAAACACTATTAATATGTACAACTATGTGACTAGTATTTTTCTATGGAGTTTTCAGAATTAATGACAAACAAGTGTTCAGTTTTCTCTATGGGTGGCATTTTGGGTCCACCCATCAGAGTTTTGTATGTAAGAACTTATTGCCCATAATGATTTGATAGAGTTAAATGATGACATTTATTTATTACATCACATTTGAGTCTAGTTTCATTGTTATACTAGAAGTGAAAAGATAAAATGTAAAAGAGAATGCTGTGACAATGCTTTCAAAAATATTCCTTCTGTTTTTATTTTCCAAATCCATCACACAATAAGGGTGGGTAAATATTTATCAAATGTTATTTTCTAAGTTGAATAAGATTATTTAAAAAACAAAACAAATTTATGAATTGCTCACTGCTTATTTTTTGCAGACCAGTCCTTCTCCAGCCCAGCAGGCCAGAGGGAAGGTTTACCAAATGCATTCCCAAGGGAATCATCTATCCCTAGGAGTCTGTAAAGTTGGGTTTTAGATGCAGACACGTCAATCAACTGCCTGATATGATTGCTTCATCCATATAAATGTGCTGATTACCTATGGGAACATAAGGGTATTGGGAATCGGTTTGCACATCTTGTTATCAAATCTGCCAGGTCTTGAGTGAAAAAGTGTTTTAGTAGTGCAATGACTTTCCCTTAATGCCCACAAACCCATTTCACAAATAAAATTCACAACCTTATGCAGACGATCCTTGTCAAGAGTCGGGTGAATGACTTGGTTAACTTCAGTGTGACTTAACAGTTTAACTCTCAGCCAAGCAAAAGAGCACCTCGTTCTATTTTTGGAGCAAGGAAAGAAAGGGATAAAACACTGATTTGGTGAATGATCACGACTGCAACCAATCAGGACTCTTAACACCTGCAGATCTGAGCAATTTCCTGATCAGCTCATTTTTTGGTTTTTTAAAAAATCCCTTCTTGCTGCTTTTGATTAGTGTTTAGCTACGGTTGATCTCCTGATGTGACAGACTGCAATTGGAGCTTAAGACAGTTATAGAAATACATATATTCTGAAAAAAGAAAAAAACCCTCAGTCAGTCAGGCTAGGGGAGAAAAACATCCATCCATCCTCTACACATTTTACTGCTTATATACACAGCATTATCCTCACCTGGAGAAACTAGGAGGGGAAATTATGTGTATGTCTAAAAACTTTTTTTTCTCCATGGCAAAACTTTGTACTTAATTGACATTGGCACTCAACCTGTCTAGATGGATATGAACTCCTACTTTCCACATTTTTGCTTATTTAAGAACTCAAGTTGCCAAAATAACAAGAAAAAAAAGAAACTGAATATGTATTTTTGCAAAGTTTAAAAAAACCTTTTTGAAGTCAAGATAATTTACTTTATGGTGTTGCTGAGCACACAGTTCTTGGTAGATGGGATTCATGGAGGGGAAAAATATTGGAGCACCAGAGTTACACAGCAGCAGGATGGCATATTTAGCTTAGGGGGAAAAAATTGAAAGCAGCAGTTTGCTTGAAACCTGTGGTTGAACAAGTGCTTTCCCAGACACGTTATAAAAAATGTGTTTTTCCTACTTCCTACTGAATATTCTACAGGAAGCAAATGACTTTTATATATATGTATATGTATGTATGTATGTATGTATGTATGTGTGTATATGTGTGTGTGTGTGTGTGTATATACACCAAGGCAGAAAGAAAATGCAATGAGTACTTTGAATTAACAGCTGGGAACATTAGTTTTCTGCGTTGAGTTTTATATAAATCAAGAAGAGGATTCTGTGGCCTTCCAGAATTTGTGGAACTACAACTCCTAGAAGGGATGAGTAGGTCTGTTGGGAATTACAGTCAAACAACATCTGGAGGACTGTACAATTCCCACCTCTGATGTCACTGAATGCAGTTCCTGATGTTTATTTTTAGTTTGTGATATTTAGCTCCTCTACATATTCATAAGCTTTCTTTCAACATGTGTAAACAACCTTAAGAAGAAGACAAAAGTTGGAATCCAAATCATATTCAAGAATCATCATGAAATTGATTCAATGAGTTCACTGTAAAAGCAATAACAAAGATTTTAGAGAATACACTAGATTTGAACAAAGGATTAAGCAAGGAGATGATATGGAAGAAAATGAAATATTGAAGGGTACCATAAAAGAAATATATAAAATATTGTCAAAATATGAAGATAAATATCTTAGAAAAATATGGGAGGAAGAATTAGTACAAAAAATAGATATTGAAGACTGGGGGAAAATTTGGAATCAGCCTCATCTAAAGAATTTATCCATAAGGATAAAAGAGAATTATTTTTAATTCGTTTGGAGATGGTACCTAACACCAGTAAGGTTAAACCACATAGACAAGAATCATTCAAGGTTATGTTGGAGTGGTTGCCAAGAGATTGGCACATATATCCATATGTGGTGGAATTGTGAAGGTTTACAGAAATTTTGGCAAATGGTGTTTAAAGAGATAAAAGAGATAACAGAAATTGATTTACAAATATGTCCGAGTATAGCTTTATTACCTATATTTGATAAGGTTAATTGTACACAGACAATGAAGGAGTTAATTACAAATTTATTAACTGCAGCAAGGCTAATTATATTGAGAAAATGCAAAACTCAAGAAGACTTTCAAATAAAGGATTGGTATAAAGAAGTGTGGAAAATAGTGATCAATGATAAGTTAACATGTCGAATCCAGGTTAAAAAAGGGATAATGAAAACGAACGATTTTGAAGCAATATGGAAAATATTTGTGGAAAAGGCTTTAACAAAAGAGGGAAGTGTCACACCTCCACGAGAAGAATTACAATTTTGGAAAGCAGAGTAAGCTGAAATATAATTGGCTCTGGGAATGGGCTCACATTTAGAGTTAGAGTTTATGGTTAATAACAGAATCATATATAGTATTAGCAATAGGTTAAATATAGTTGAAAAGAATAGATTTAAGAATGAAATTATTATAGGATTAATGAGTACAAGGAGAATGAGATTTAGATACATGAAATAAAAATATATAATCAATATGATATATAATATCTTGAATAAGTATATGATGATAAAGGATAGGGAGAGAAATAGTAATGTAAGTTATTTGTGTTGGAATCTTTCCTTTTTTCACATTTATGTTATTCATGTGGTGTTTTTGTTTTATTCTGTTATGTATTGTTCTTTTTTCTTTATAATAATAAAATATATATATACAAAAAAACAATGAGTTCACCGTGAATTTAAGAATTTTTTTTTAGGGGGGGCAGCCAAATAATGAAGACATTTTCAAAAGATGTTGGGGTTATGGGATGGAAAGAACCAACTGTTCAGCCGGAAGGAAAGGAAACAAAACCCTGCTGAGCTAACTTAATTTCTTTGAATGAATCCAAGCAGTCCTTTGGCTCTCAGACAACTTAAAAATTATGCAAATTTCAAGACATTTCGATTAAACTTTGTATGACACTTCTATTACTAAAATGGTATATTATTTGGGTCACTTTATTATCTTACCTCAATAATCAGGGACAAAGAAAATTACAAATATATACTCCAATGAATCAAAATGTTTTTTGATCTCTGTGACATATTAAGAAAAATAATGCATCATAGCCATTGTATTTCATTAAGTGTTATTTGTAGAATGCCTGATTGCCTAAAACAGATGTTTTCCTTTTGGTTATGTTATCTGAGGTAAATGACTGTTTCTAGTAGAATACATCTTTTGGTTTATAAATATGTTACTGGATAATTTGTATCTCGGTGTTTCTCTGGGAGCAAGAATGCAAAATGTTCCACTGGATATTTACAACACTGTGAGATAGGTTAGACTGAAGAAAGCTAGAATTCTAGTTATAATGTCTTGTTGGTCATTTGAGATCTCAACCTGAGTAAGAGCTTGGAAAAGTGATGGGAGGATACAATTCCCAGATCCCTCAACCAACATGTAGTTCAAAAAAAGTAACTTTTCCAGGCTCTGACCTGAGTCTCCTGAGGTCTAGTCTAGCATTTTATACAGTAAAACACACCAACTCCCTGATTAAAATTGGTTAAGCTATATCAGGACTTCACTTGATTTTTATGTCTTCCCACTCAAAGATTCACCCCTAGGAAGCATAGCAAGCTGGGCTCCTTAAATTAAATAGATGGAGAATCCATCGCAGACAGCTGGATTTTGTAAATATATCAGAGCAGTACCCATTAGCAATTTCTGGAAAAGAAGTACCAATTTATTTGAACAATCACTAATACTGATCAGACGCAGAATGGCTGGTCAATCCAGTTGCAAGTGGTAAGAAATAACTTTATAATCTTGACAGAATGGGTAATTTTTCATACAGCTGGAAGGAGTCCCATTGGCCATTGAGTCAAATCCTCTGCTCAGTGCAGGACTCCAGCTAGAGGATCCCCAGTAGGTAGCTGTCCAGCCTCTTTTTGGAGGTAGCCAATTGTAGATGATTGGTTCCATTGCCCAAATGCTCTCACTGTCAAGAAGTTCATTCTAATGTTCAATCAAAATCTACTCTCCTGTAACTTAAAACCATTAGACTTGGTCCTACCTTCTGGGTCAGCAGAGAACAGACCTCCATTTCTTTTCCTTTAAGGGCACAGAAATGATATGGACAGCTGGATAGTAACACCAACTGTGAGTATTAACTTTGATAGATTTGTTTGCAACTATCATGTTCTGGGAAACAACAGGGGTGGATCTCCTTCAATGGAATAGAGGAGCACTGGAGTTTTGTTTAATTAGCCATATTCTTAATATGCCATTGTAGAATAACATTTTAAAAAACACGCGCACACCTTTGCTTCATGTACTCCCTCCCCACAAAAGCTGGCAAATTGCAGACTTTGAACTAAGGAAATAATAACTCTAAAATTTACGAAAAACAGTAAAATTAATTAAAAACAGTAATTACTTTATTAGTCTTCTAGGCACATTGCAGCACATATACTGAATCACAACAAAATAACAGTGACATAAAACTGGTCTTTATAGGACAGCCTAGTCTTTCCACCTGAAGTGTCCATTTAAAATATAGGTTGAACTGTATTTCCAGTAATCAAAGAGCCAAGTAAAGTGATAGCCCCCTTCAGAACACTTATGCCATTTCCACTTTATCTCAGAAATAAAGTGATGACAATCAGTAATTTATTTGATAATGCATTTCCTTTAAGTCTCAGTGGTGTTAGTCAGCACTATATATGGTGTCAAAACAATTCATCACAAGGTTCAAACAGTGCCATCTTTTTTTGGAGAAGTCCTTCAAATAAACAGCAGAGGTATAAATATCTTTTATTGGACGAGCAAGTTGGTGGAAATGTATTTTTGCCTCCCTTCTCGACAGTTGAATTGCATTATTTTTTTCCCCCTCACGTTAGCGGTCAGCTTTTGCAGTGAAGTATGATAGCTATGAGAGCCGGTGTTGTGTAGTGGTTTGAGTGTTGGACTGGGATTCTGGGGAAGCAGGTTTCAAATCCCTGCTTCACCATGGAAACCCCCTAGTTGACCTTGCACAAGTTTTGCTTTCTCAGATCAGGGTTTCTGTAAGATCATTGTAAGTTAGAAAGGAATTGAAGGCACTGACTGGCAATACTGATAGCAATGAATTCACAGGCAGCCTCAGCTACACTTCTGAGAACGGTTAATAGGAAGCAGATTTCTCGTCCAGGGATGGGTAAAAGTGCAGCTGTGTGTGAGTTGATCATATCATTGCACTGTTCCTCATGAGAATACACTGAAATAAAAATAAAATATGCTTTTATTCATTTATGCTACTGAATATGCCTTTTTTCAGCATATTTTATTCTTTCTTATTTTCCCAAACTGGGTGGTTAAAGCAGCCCAACTTGTGTGTTTTCCCAACGTGTCAATTCATTGGGATGAATTGAGATTCATTGGGATTCTTAGGGCCTTTCCGCACTACACTGCTATAGTGCTTTTATTCCACTTTCAACATACTATGGTATACTGAGGTTTGCAGTTTAGGGAGGGGCATTTAGACTTCTCAGCCAGAGAGCTCTTTGGCCTCAGTAAACTACAAACTCCAGAATTCCATTAGAGGCTGAAAGTGGTATAATAGTACTATTACAGTGTAGTGTGAAAAGGTCTAACTGTACTAGAACAAAAGGAGAACTGCTGGTAATTAGTAGCCATTCCATGTTTTAAAAACCCTGCTGTACAAAAGACGAAGTCTTTGAGTCTGTAGTGCCAGTGACAGAATGTATAAGGCTATTCATTCCCAAGGCAGTCTTCCATTAAATTTTGTGTAGCCATGGATTTCTTACATCTGCAGAGGGTTGGATTAGATGTCCTTTGAGGTTCCTTGGAATTCTATGATTCTACGGTTCTGTCTTCTCTGCTGTATATATTGTCATTGAGCTGTAGAGATGGCCGATTAGGAGTAGTGATTACATTTTTTGTGTGATGTGGGCATTTGCAGGGAGAAGTGAACTGAAACAATTGACTCATATCACACAAACCACTGAGCAACCATTAGAAAATGATGATGCTCCATCTCTAGGACAAAACTTGTATCAGGATAGAACCAGCGACCTTTAAATGAACCACCCCATACCCCATTTCCAATCCCCTGAACCATTCAATCCTTCAAAAAGATGTTCCTTCCCCCCCCCCTTTTTTCTTTTTCAAGTAAAAGTGTTATGGAATACAACTCATGTTGAATAACTATGGACCATGAAGTTTATATGCTATTAGCTTAATCAAAGAGATTGGGGGAAAATGCTTTGCATCACAATCAGAGAAATGTTCACAGTTTAATAAAGTTGAAAGACCCAGCACCATACAAATAGACAAATTGTTAGCTAACACACACACACGCACACACACACATACACTCAAGATGGGTTTTTTTGGGGGGGGGTTGCACAACTATACAAATAAGGATTAGTAACACAATCTTTTCTGTTCCTTTTCTGTAGGAAGGGATGAGAAATAATGGCAAGGAAAATGATTTTTTATGGAAATTACCGGCTGGTGTTTTTTTTTCTTTTCCTCCTTTCAATTAATGCTGTATAACACTCTGAAATCCTCACATAAATTGTCTCCTGTCTGCTTTCCTGCTAGGGAGTAATGTCTGTGCCTTGGTATGGAGAAATCAACAATCCTGAGTTGCTGTTTGATAGAAAAAAAAGCAAAAACACCCAATTCATCATCAAGTACTAACTTAAAGATAGAAAGAATCTATCTATTTGAGTGTCAAGAAATCCTGATGAGAAAAATCCTGGACTAATGATAATCTATGTGAAATAGATGGACAATACTTTTTTTCTTTCTTTTTCTTTTGTAATTTTAATTGGAAAAATTGATAAATGGGTTCCATAATACATAGAATAAATAGTGTGGCTGATTTTTTTTTCCATGTATGCATAATGATCAATTTTTTCCCATGAAGTCCAGAGACCAGAATCCTTTTCATTCCATCTTTCCAGTGGCATGCTATAGTCCAGATAACTGGACACAATATAGAGGATTGAGATCAGGTAAATTGTACAGATTGTGTGATTTATATCTAGGGTTATGACCTAAATCTGAGCTACAAATTTGTAACCAATAAGAAGATGAATCAATTCAAATGGCTTCAAATCATTTTACTTCTGCATTCCGCTAGCCCATGTGGTATGAAAGCACTAACCCCTTTGAGGAGCTTACTATTAAATCAGCAAATACTGTTTAAAGTTTAACATCTAAAATGTATGACTTGTTGACCAAATCCGCCTACAGTTGTCATAGGGATATTAAAATAGACTAGGAAATGCATTTAAACATCAATATAAATGGACAAACATGGACACAAATATGGAAAGAAAGCCTCATGCATTCCATTTCAGCTCATACTAAGAACCGTATGATTAAATATATGATTATGGTATTATCCCCTAGTGCAGTTAAATTGGATTTCAAAAGAATTAACCTCAAAACAATGAAGAAGTCAGGAAAACACAGGACCTTATGTGCATTTGTAGTGGGCTTGTCCCTTGCTTTAACAATGTTGGTAAGTCTGTTTTTTAAAACAAAAACAAAACAAAACAAAACTATGCATTATTACTTTTCAGAAGGTTGCATTTGATCAAACAACAGGGCTATTAGCATTATTTTTGGAATTTATCTTCCATAGAGAGCTAACTGGTTTTATCCGCTCCGTGGCAAGTTTAGAAAAAGGATCAAATGAAAATGTCAATCTATGCTTGGCTTTGAGGTTATTGTGAGGCACCTGAGAACTGAAATCCAGATGCCTAGTTGTCTGTGCTCTGATACCGGAGCTAGTGGCTTGTTCTCTGCATTGCTTAAGCAACACAACTCAGCTGTATAACCAAAAGATGGTGTTGTAGTTGACAAGGTCAGATGACACAAGTGACTTATAGGATTCTACCTCTTTTCAGTAGATAACTTTACTATGGTTCTTCAATATGATTATATAACTCTAATATGTTCTTCAATATGATTAACTTGCCATTAGGCATAGACTGAATTCTTGTGTTCCATGCTTGAAATGCCCTGTTGATCTCAAAATAGAACAAGGCTTTTCAATCTGATGTTGTCTAGCTGACCAAGTTGCTGGAATGATGGGAACTGTTACACCACACATCCAAAGGGTATGTTGTGCTGATGTTGCCTGAGAACAACAAACACATAATCCGATTCAAAGCAATAGCTTTGGAGATTTGTGTACACTGTGCACATGGAGCTCCAGTAATGATAGCCACTGGAATTCTGGGTTAGGGCTTCACTGGTTAACTCACTTCAACCATGTAGAGATGAATTCTCAAACAACACTGTAATATATATTCCTCAGATTCTTTTACTGACTATCAACGCTTTCCTGTGACACAGCTACAGCCAAGCTTGGACTCTCAGGTCTGACTGAGTCCATGCAGACTGCTTTAAACTGTCTTGAAATGAAGCCTCAGAGTCCCTCATGTTTTTACCCAACTAATGAGGTCAGAACCTCAGTAAATGTCAAGCTTGTGCATAACATGGCACGGGGTCATGGGGATACATATCTCAGAGTCAAGAGAGTTGCAATTATAGCACTTACTAATACTAGTGGGAAAGGCTAAAGCCGTATGTTAAACAAAAATGGAACACCAAGGAAAAGCCTTTGTTAAAAATGCTTTTTCTTTTCTTTTTTTCTTCTTTTAAAAACAGACTACTAATAAAATTACAGTGTAACCTTATGCATGTCTACTCAGTAGTAAGCTTTAATGAGATCATTTGGGGAGTCCTCCCAGGTAAGTGGGTGTAGGCTTGCAGCCTCTCTGTCACAAAAAGTATAAAAAAGAAAATACAATTTTCTATCTTCATTCTATAGACATTTCAGTGTCAATTCTATTGTGTCTGATATCTTCCAGAAACAGTACATGCAACTGATTAGTGTTTTATTAGCATATGTACTCTTCTAGACATTTTATAGACTGAAATAAAGCTCACTTGCTGTTCCTAGACCAAAAACGGTTTGATTTTATTCTTAGGAAGGCTGCAGAGAAAGGGACCGAGAGATTGAGAAACTGAAGCCATTTCCGCACTAGCCTGTTCTAGCGCTATGATTCCACTTTCGACCTCCTATGGAATCCTGGGGTTTGCAGTTTTGGGAGGGGCCAGCTGGATTATATATAGGAGGTTAAAAGTGGAATCATAGCACTAGAACAGGCTAGTGCGGAAATGGCCTAAGTTGGGGGCGGGTGATTCATACCTTTCTGCTATTTTCGCACATGTGAACCAGAGATAGAAAGAAAGCAGTCTTGGGTAGTTGAGAAAACAGTCTTGCTCACAAATGTAATTCAAGATGTTGTGAAACATGGACCAAAGACTCCACGCCCCTCCCATGTTTCTCTCCTGACCCAGTGCACATTCAGCTGCCTTTCTACACAATTGATGTCTCTTTTTAAAAAGCAGCAGGTTTTGCTTTGCATACCTTATTATACTGCTGTAGTGCCAATTTGCATAGCTTGGTAACTTAATATAAATTGTCTGCAGCTGTAGGGACTGTTTTGATTGTCCATAAGCATTAAAATCAATGCAACATATCAAGCATTCATATGATGTCTTTGAAAGGTGAACAACAGAGCTATCTATGTCACAAGGAGACACTTTTGCCTCTCACACCTGCTCATCATAAGCAGGTTGCCCAGTAAGAACTGTGAGAAACAGGATATGCCATAAAAGCCCTTGTTATCTCACAACATCTTAATATGTCAGAAAATACCTTTCAGTGCACCATGCTTGACAACTCACAGAGGTTTTAAAAATAAGTTTTCCACCCTCCCAGATCCCGCTGTCAATGCTGCTGAAGAAGAAACAAAAAACAATGCTTCCCCATTCATCTACCCAGTCCTTTCCAGTCCATTTTATGTTCTGAAAATGGCTTATGGGGAAAAGAATTGGAAATCCATTGCCTTTTCATGCCTACGTTATAACAATGTGCTGGATTTATAAGGAATAGAAACCTATTTAATGTCCTCAACTTTAATAGTCCTGGAGGAGTTCCTTTTAGTTTTAACATATGAGAAGGTATTATTTTTCCCCCTCAGATTTCTTAAGATGAACTCAACTGACCTTTCTCTCCGGTAATGAGTTCTCTTACTACTTCTTGAAAAGAACCAGGGCCCTGCAATCCCACAGCTGAGCCCCCAGAATCCTGTTGGCAACACCAGAGGGAGAGGAAATTATTTTCTTTGCTGTTTGGGACCCTCCGCATAGAACTAGAAGGGGTTAAATTTGAGCTATAAGGGAATTTAAGAAGCAGGTTATTTCTACAGGAAGTGAACTGGAAAGCCATTTTGTTTCTGTAACAGTTGGTAGAATCTAGCAGAGTTGGCAGAGAAACCTAAAAGCAATAGATGAGATTCCTGATAAAGGTAGAGCTAATATAGAATTCAGTTTTCCACCAAAAAGGATTTTTAAAATAATAATAATAATAATATTTCTCAGTTTAAGGAGGTCATCCTGCAAAAATTGCACAGACTTGCACTTAGAGGTTCATTGCATGTTTGAAAACTTTTAAAAGACCTATCCAATTTTTCTACTTTCATTTTTTCTAAAACAGATTGAAAATGAATACAGGGAACAGGTGTCTTTCTGTTGGAAACCTATTAAAGGAAAGGGAATGTGTGATACCTGGCAGATTTGGTTAGATCACAGACATAATATTTCTTATTATGTGCCCAAGAGTGATTAATATTTGCTCACCCTCTAGGATTTCAAAAAAAACAACAACCCAAAACAGATTCACACACACACACACACACACACACACACACTCTTTTAGTGGGGCGGGCAGGTTTTTTTTCTTTTCCCCATAAGACAAAATCTTCAACTGTGAGGTTTGGAAGTGGCATTCCTTTATGTTGGTCAATATACTTTTCAAGACGTGTGTATGTAGCCACACATGTACATTGTCACAGTAATTATGGGATGGAGTTGGACTACAGTAGTATCATTAGGGATGTGCTAGTTCAAAACGTGCCCTTGATGAAATTGCTTAAAGATGTTTTCTCTTTGTTACCTCTGGTCCTCCATTACTCACATAAAAGCCCAAAGTAATGAAGATCTGTTGGATCTCACAGTACTTATGGCCCCCTTCATGACAAAAATAAACAAGGATTTTTCAAAGTCAGCTATTACTAAATTGTTTTCAATTGGCTTGTTAGGAGTGCGCCAGCTTTCACTGAACTGCATCTCTTTGATTCTGATGTATTATTATAGGAGAAGAGAAAGCTGGAAAACATTACCTTCTCTTTTGGAACCTCCATAATGCAAGCTGTGTACACAGGCTTTATTAACTGCTAAAAGCCAGTCTTATTGCCAGGGTCTCTGCTCATGAAAGGCCACACTTTGCTCTGCAACCAAGTGGAGCTCTCCTGAGACAGGATGTCAAGCACTAAGAATTGCTGGATTAGGCACAGTTAACCATTTACACAAGAAAGAAAGAAAGAAAGAAAGAAAGAAAGAAAGAAAGAAAGAAAGAAAGAAAGAAAGAAAGAAAGAGAGATAGTTCAGGGACAGATGATAAAATGGATCGATTCAGTACTAGAAACATGTCCAAGTCCATCTTCAGACTAGGCTGTGAATGTCCTGGATTGTTACTGTTTAGTTTCAGTTCACTGTCTGGACAATAGCTGAATACAGTGACTTACAAATTATAATAATATTTTGACCACAATATAGGGGACTTTGGTACTCCAGCCACAATTGAGTAATGTGTGTGTAAGTCCAGCACTGAAAGACAAATATTCACTCTCCATTGTTCAAAGGTCAGAGATTCTTACTGCATTAGGACCAAATGAGCATGTGTTTTACAGATGTCACCTCCTTGTTAAATGTATTTTTGCACATATGATCGGCTTATACTAACATAATGGTTAGTTCACATTTGTATACTCCTTTCCCAGGAGAAAAGTGGGAAATAAATAAATAAATACACCTTTCTCCCCTTTATTTTCATTTATATTTTTGAAATCCAATAATTTTGAATACAATATTTTTATCTGGGATTGATGGTATATCACTCTGTAGCGTGGCCAGTCTTTTAGAAGGTCATATGTATGGCTTGAAGGATGTAGAGATTTCAGCACTCTTAATTCTGGTAGTTTGTTTTTGTTGGGTGTCTTCAAGTCATTTCTAACCCTAAGGCAACTCTATCACAGGGTTTTCTGAGCTGAGACTGTGTGACACACCCAAGGTCACGCAGTAGGTTTCTATGGCCAACCAGGCAACTGAACCCTGGTCTCCAGGATGGTAGTTTAATGCTCAAACCACTATGGCATGCTGGCTCTCAATTCTGGTAGCAGAGACATTAAAATAGTCTGAGTATAGTTATTATATCATTAGCCTTTATTTACTTAGGAAAACTAAGAACCTATATATATATATATATATATATATAATGGCAGACATTTGATTAGGCTCCCCCTTGTTTGGTTCTTATGTTATGTTAACTTATGTTTTTAAGTAATTACTAGCTATGGGTCTAGATTAGGACCATGACGCTGAATGGGGAGATTAGTCCTTACAGTATAGTCAATTTTAGCATTTCAATAATTTAAATCATGCTCACAGCCTGTGCAGGAAAACATACAGGCAATGTTTGGGCACCTGAAAGTTTTCTACAAGAGGGTAAGTAGTAGCTGTGGAAGTTAGGATAAATTAATTAATAAAAGTGGACTAAAAAAAAAGTTCAACTAAGTGAGGTATAACTGGGGATTTACTTCTAATTCTATACTGTAATCCCTCGGAATCACAGCATTACAGCTATCTCATAGAGAATGTTAAGTTATATCATGAAACTACAAATGCCAGGATGTCATAAGACATACCCTTGGTTGTTAATTAAAGTGGTATCAAAGTGTTATTTAATGTAGTTACACACCAGTTCTCACCCATTAGATTCTTCTTACTGATTTCAATAGTTCTGCTCAGGCAAGGACCTTGGCTCTTCTTTCCTAACAAGTCTATTCAAAGGTTCTAATGAAAAGCTATCATATATTGAAACAGAAAGTTAGACTATTAATAATTAAAATTTTAAAAAAAACTTTTCAGATTTGGGGTATACTTCCCTATGATTCTCCTCTTTCTCCCAAAATGAAGAAAATAAAATCTTTAGTTTGGGAATGGGGAAGGATTAAAAAAGAAAAAGCTTGTGTCTTCCAAAAAGAGGGTTCACAAAGCCCACATATCTTGGGGGCAGAGGAATTCAGCTTTCAGTTGTTGAAGAAGGCCTCTCTTAACAGGATGTGAGCCTACCTTTGCCTGTCCCACCTTCCCCAAGATAAAAACATGTTGGCTTGCTAAACAGTGGATGGGCAAAGGGGCCTAGAAGAGGAAGGATATGGGGTTGAAAGTCGTTTTGCCCAGTTGAATGCCCAACTTGATTTCAGTGGGAACAGTCGACATGTTGAGCTTCTCTGATACACAAATCTAAGTCCTGCCTTCATTGCTATCTAACGAAGAATGAATCCAGAACATGTTTTTCCTTTTGAAGGAGCTCCAAATGAAAAAAGGTGTCTGATTTCCCACTGTACATTCCCAGATGAGTTCTGTTATGATTGTGAAGAATTAATATCCGAAGAACCTTTACTCTTCACATGGAAAATCATACCTGTTTTTGTAATGCGCTTCATGTTGTGAAGCAAATTATAAAAACAGTTACTAGAATGCTACTATTCTGAACTTGTCAAATCAGACATATATCGTGGGTATAAATAATTATAATATCCCAAGTGGTTAAAATATCCTATGAACAGTGAGTATCAGTCAACCTAGACAGTATAACACTGGGTGGATTCTGACTCAGTATAATGCAAATTTCTATTACGTTGAGACTTCTCCATAAAACTATTTTTCCAAGGTACTTTCATTTCAGAATGTACTCTTCCAGTTGCCTTATTGTATAAACTCTGAGTAGGACTCAAACGACATGCAGTTAACTTTTTTTTTTCCTGAATCCTTAGTTTGGCAGAAAGACAATCTTAATCACATTTGCATAATGTGAAAGGGGAAGAGGTATATTGATCTTCCAGCATGCACATTTTGTTTATATAGAAAACCAATCATGGTCAATAAGCAACTAATGGTAACAGATGGTGGCATTCAAACTATAACCAATGAGTTTGAAAGTCCAATAAAATCAATGGAAAACTTTGGATTTTACTGACCAAGTATATATATCTGCACACACTCACACTCACCCATACAAGGTACATAATCTTTAATTCCCCAACAGTAACACTGCCCATGTGATAATTCATTTATTGATATTAATGATAATACATTAGAGCCAGTGAAGGGGATGCACTGTGACAAGTTAGGGAAAGTGGCAATGTAATCTTAAATCTTATCACCCTCGAAAAGATCTCCAAATAGTTATTGTCCTCCCATTGTAGTTTACCATTTCTATACTGGGAATAGCAACAAACTTCTACAGTGGTTGAATGTAGATGCAGTAAAAACAGGACTGCATAAAATAATCATAACCATGACATTACAATCTGGTCTTATCAGTGTCTCTATGCAAAGCAGACAGATAGATAGAGAGAAAGAGAGAGGGGCCCTTTCCGCATGAGGTTGGTGAATCGGTTTGTGCCGTTTCTTATCAGATTTTCTGGGCTCGAAACAAGGCGGACTTTCCCTCATTTCCTTCCACACAGCTACTGCATGCGTTCCATTCTGATACAGAGGAGTGTGAGTTCATGAATCCGCACTGCCTCTGCCATGGCCACTCCTGCTACTCCCCCCACCCCGCCCTGTCATCTGTGATTGGCCCTATTTTTTTTTTGCATGGTTTAGTACGTCATTGCGTACGTGCATATGTGCGAAAGTCCATACGACCTCCTGCCCCCTCCCATGAGCCCTCCCCTGACCACCAATTCACATTGGCACGAATGTACGTGTCTGCACCACTCTGAAAGTACAAATCGGATTGATCTGGAAAACTGAAAAACTGATTTCTTCTGGTTTTCAAATAACACACTTTACCACCACATGGTACATTTAGTCGGAATTAAGTGTGGAATGAAGGTAAATAAACCGAACCTAGTCTGCTCCAACGTGCAGAAGACCTCTGTGGCAAGACGCATTGGCCTGCCTTAATAACCGCGTGTGGAAAGGGCCGGGGGGGGGGAGAAGGAGAGGGAGAGAGACAGAAAGAGAAAGAGAGGTGTTTTGTTTTTTTTTAAAGTATGATTAGAAAGAAAAAGAAGGGGAAAAAAGGAATACAAAGGATATGAATGTGGGTGAGGCTTATACATTAACAAAAGCCAGCCATATGTCACAAAACACATTATCTCGAAATTAGCATCTATAAAACACACCTTCATAAGTAAATAAAGCAGTAAGACCTTCTGCCATTAAACAAGAAGTGGACACTTGTTATATTTTAAGCCTTTTGGTAACAATGAGAGCATACAGGATCCAACCATGTCAATCCTTAGTTAAATTCCATGACTCATGTCTGTGTGTGTTTCATATTTACAAATAAGACACAATGTGTGTGTGTAATGGGTGGCCTTATGCATTACTATTCCAACCCTTTTGACCATTCAGATTTATTTTACATATTAAAAAAAAAAACTAGCCAACAAGAGAAATGCAAACAGGAAGTGAATTCTGATCATTTTCACATTTCATTTTTGGCTGGTAATGCAACAGTGCAGCTGGCAATTGCACAGAAGTGAAAATTAGTCCCTGTCCTGATCACAGCTGCCCATCTTTCACTCTAATACCTTCCAAAAACTTTTATCTGGTACAAAGTGAATTTATTATTAGGGACAAGAACACATGCTGGTGTCACAAGCAAAAGCATAACACAAGAGACTAATGGAAGCCCTGCATCTTCTTTGCTGCCCAACTTCTCCTTTAGTGCCATTCCACAGTGCCTTCACTGTAGGTGGCTTCATTTCATAAATCTAATGACACAGACTTAAGTTTATGGCCACTTCTTTCTCTCAGTCTCAAAAGGTGCTACAAGATCCTTTGCATTTTGGTGCCTTAATCCCTCATAGGAAAAGTTTCCCAACAGCTGACAATCCTTCCAGGACTCTAAAATGGTAGCATCTGATGGAACCAAAATGTCATCAGTGCTTATATAGATTAGTGAAAGGGTGTTCTGAAAAGCATGTCCTTTTCTTTCACCTCTCTGTTTATTTATTTGATCTATGTTCTCAAGCCGTTTGCTTCCTGCCTGCCTGCAGAGGTTACCCCCCGCCCCTGCTTCTTCCAGAAGTTAGTTAGTCCTTTGTTACCCTTTGTCTGGGAAGGGCACAACCTTGAGGCTTCTGCCTCAGTATAGCTTAAACTCACTCATGAAAGCCCCCCCACCTTTTTCTTTCTTTCTTTTTTTTTCAGTGTGATCAAATCTGGCACTACTTAGTAGGAGATAAGGTTTGCCAAATTCCAAAGAAAGAGATTTGTTCTCTGTCTTTCTCTCTTTCTCCTATCAAACTTTAAGTTTTTGATTTTATTTTTTCTTTTAAATGACCCTACAAATTTCTTTATTATTTCTTCGCTGTGTCAGGGAAAAGATCAGAATTAGTTGTCTTTTCTAAGGGAATCACAATTGTCAAGTTTCAGATGAAATATAACCTTCCATTTGGACCATAAACAAAAAGGGCTGCATTTATCCACTCAGATCACTTGTGGAACATTGTTTTAGAAGCAGTAGACAGAATCAAGGTGGACCTGACCATAGAAGCTTGCAAAATCCAATAAGGATTGATACAGCAATTGAAGTGGAAAGATAGTACTCAGAAATAAAAATGGAGTGGAGGAGCAATGAGTTTTATTTGATTCCTTTTCCTCCTCTTCTCATGATTTTTTTGGAAATAATGTGTATGAAAATGCCACATAAAGCTTTCCTAGAAAAGATAGCACTAATGTTTCAAAAGGATAAATGCAGATGTCAGGGAGTATGATATCCCATCTTTTCACTGTGCTCTGTAGTTCTATAAAGCAACTGGGAACATTTGTTAAAGTCTGTATGTTCCAGAATCCATAATCTCTCTCTAAAAAGATGCTGAAAACATGGATTTTATCAGGGTCACAGTCACTTTCTTTAAGTATATTGAGTGGAAAGTTTCTGTTAAAGTAGGCCTAAAGATTAGAAGGGTGATTCATCGGCTTTTCAGAACACTCCTCTATTTTTGCCCATCCTCCCATACCCCAATACCCCAACTATGATCTTTTTAACAGAAATGAATATAAAAGAGGCTAATTTCTGGATCCTCTATGGAGTTTCTGTCATGGTCCAGCTATGGTTCTGGCAGCTTCAAAGGAAACCTAGCTTCCCCTCAGAAAGCACCAGGGTCAGTCTGAAGTATCCTGCTTTGGCTTATGCTGCATCTGATTCTGATGTATGGCCCTACTTCAATGTATGGCCCTTTCCACACTATCATATCCCGGTAGTGACCTGTAGGGATCTTGGCACTGGTTCTGCTGGAAAACAAGTGCAACAGGAGAGCTCTCCTCCACACTGGCTGCCCCCAGGATCCATTAAATGCGATGGCCCTGATGCTTCCTTCCACAGAGCAGCCAAGTACTGTCCCAGGCTGTGCTGGGGCAGGGAAAGCAGCCACTATGCTTCTGGACCCTCTGCACACCAAGTAAGTGTGGGGTGGCGGCACAATCACAGGTTACTGGTAGGGGATGAAAACCCATCAATGATTTACTTTGTAATTGCGCTGCCTGGGGACAGAAGAAGGATGGGACCATGACGATATCATGCAGAACCATCATTGCAGTCCTGTCCTTCTACTGTCTCTAGGATAATTTGTGAGAGTATACTGGAAAAGGCCTATGTTAGCTCTCCATTTAAAAGAGAAAAGAGTAATGTTATTGCAATATGAATGTTTCCTTCATTTTATGAACTTTTCAGTGCTTTTTTGGTGATTTGATCAGGAACTGATGCAGCATTCAATTTTTTCTCTTTCTCTCATTTGTAATAACAAAGTTTCTATTATGTTACCACTAATCATGAAATATGTAACATGTCCTTGAACTATAAAGCAGATAAAAAGTTCTGTGAGATTGAATTTACTTTCAATTGAACTTTTATGTCCCACAATGATAAAGGCTCCTTTTAATCAAAGTTGTTTTTTAAAAAAAATTCTGAAGTTTCTTTGCCCACGGAAGCACTACTGTCAAAAGATATCAAAAGTAACTTGGCATATGGCAGATGTTGTTGAGTAAATATCTTTCATTATATTCCACAACAAGGCAGAAAGATAATTTTAAAGGAACCAATTAGTCCAAATGTTCACTTTCTCCTTAGTCTGTCTTTGCCTTTCTTTTTAACAACAAATTTCCAAGCTTATAAATTAAAGAAGAACATTGTCACATTCTCTGTGGTGTTGGTGCTTTTCTTCCTTACCTTTAAACATTTGCCTCTGGGATTAGTTATTTTCTTGTAGGACAGAGAAAGAGATTTCTCTCTCTTTGCTTTAAACAAACTCATGCAAATTGCATGTAAGCAAGACATATGCTTATTCTAAATTGAGTCCCAATAAGGCTATTCATTCAGGAAAGGCAGATGCATTCACCTTGGGAGATTGGTAGGATAGATAAACAGGATGTAAAAGCCGTAGCAAAGTAAGGTTTAGCATCTTAAATCTGTTAAGTCTTTCATTTAAGCAGAAATCTTATATTCACCTACTTATGAGCATGTCCCACGGTATTTTGGGGGCCTGCCTTCTGCATAGGAATATATAATATTACACCATGACAGAAACAAACTTTGTTGATTGATTTCAAAAGAACTGTCCCCAGAAACTGGATCAGAAAGCTTAAATACCACTCTAGAGTAAGCTCACTGAAGTTAATGATAATTGTTGTATTTCCTTAGGGTTGCCAAAGGTTGGAAATGACTTGAAGTCTCAACAACAACAACAACAACAACAACAACAGCAAACAGACAGCAAGTTTATGTTATACATCACGGCCTCTGTATCCATGTCCCTAGACTGAGGCCCTTTCCAGACATGGGGGTGGGTGGGAAATGCCCGAACACACTACTCACCAGATTTTTCCTGCATCTGGGCAAGTCCGTCACAACCAGGAGCAGCGCGAGTTCACCGATCCACAGTTCTTCGGTGTCCTAAATGGTGGCTTCCAGTTGGTGGAGGCTCTCCACCAACCGGAGAAGCTCACCAGCCAAAAGCCTGCCCCCAGAAGATCTGCAGGCATGCACTTGCGCACGCCTGCAAATCTGCTCCGGAGCCGGGCATGGGGTTGCGCGCTCTGTGCTTTTTAAAAACCTGTAAAAAGAGGTTTTTAAAAAACATGCCATGCAACCAGTTCCAGTCGCTCCTGCGTGGACTGAAGTACGGAATTACGAAAAGTAGTCCGACCCAGTCCGCTCCACGGTGCAGAAGACCTCCATCGGAGGTCGCTCTGCACCATTTTAATAGCCCAGTGCAGAAAGGGCCATAGTTGCCCGGTTCCGGAGCAGATTTGCAGGTGCACGCAAGTGCGTGCCTGCAGATTTTCCGAGGGCGGGCTGTTGACTGGCGAGCCTCTCCGGTTGGTGGAGAGCCTCCACCAACCAGAAGCTGCCATTTAGGAAGAACTGTAGAGCGGTGAACTCGTGCTGCTCCTGGTTGCGACGGACTCGCCCGGACGCAGGAAAAATCTAGCGTGTTCGGGCATCCCCCCCCCACGTCTGGAAAGGGCCTACGAAACTCCATGATGCAGAAGACCTCCATTGGAGGTTGCTCTGCACCATTTTAATAGCCTGGTGCAGAAAGGGCTTTAACCATGGAAAATGAAAAATGTGGATGATGAGGCACTATTCTTTTTTCAATGAAATAAATGATGTAGGTATTAAGATCAGTATGCAGCCTGGAGAGAAGGCCCTGAAACATGACAGAACTTTAGATAATACAAAAAGAAGGCTTTGTAGCCTTATTTGCAGTCCAAAGCCAGTGCACAACTGATAAAAACATAAAAAACAACAACAATATGTGGTTCAAAAAGAGAAGGGAACACAATTTTTACAGACTGCATTTCAGTGTGAATAAGTAAAACCATGGATACCAGTCTTGTGGATATGGGGGATCTATTGTAATTTGTTATGTATGTGGTGACTAGAAATAGCATAGTACTTATGGATAATATTAATAGTACTGCCCCCATCTAAGGCCATTTCTGCACTACACTCTTATAGCGCGATTATTGCACTTTCAACATCCTATGGAATTCTGGGGTTTGCAGTTTTGGGAGGGACTGCGGGGCCCCTCCTGAAACTGCAAACTCCAGGATTCCATAGGATGTTGAAAGCGGAATAATCGCGCTATAACAGCGTAGTGCAGAAATGGCCCAAGAAATCAAAGAGTAACTTGTATGAGAAATCTTGCAATTGAGTAATGCTGCAACTGGAGACTGTAGGAAGCCCTGTATTCTCTCTCCCAATAGCAAGTTGTCAAACCATGTTATACCATCCACTACATTAGGTCAGCAGTTGCATTTAAGAGCCTTTTTCCGCTAGTCAATCTACAAATAATTAGCTTTTGTGGGAGTTTTTTTCCTCCAAAGTAACATTTCTTCACTCATGGACCACAAAAGCAGCCACCATTTTGCCTGAAGTGTGGTAGATATTAAAATTTCCTCATCTTGTGTCAGCATGATACAGACACCAAGGTGCAACATGTTACTTTGGTGATCTGTATGGGATCTTAGTCACTGGAAGGCCTGTCCAAAAATCCCTGCAGACAGACATTCAGCACTTTCAGAAGAAAGATGCTCAAAACACATCTGAACATAAGGATCATCTGAACATCATTTTGGTGAACTGATTCTAGGTTATAGTAATATACATTGATCTCACGACTTTTCATCCTTTTATTCTTCCTTTGGTTTTTACTTTCATTTCAAAAATATATTTTCAGGTAAAAGACAGATCTGGTGGCTAGAAAATGTGCCTTTTGTCACGGGCCCACAATATCAGCACTCTTTTCTTGCCTATCCAGTAACCCCAGAAACAACAGGATGTGACCATGTGGCATTATTTCTAGGGATGTTCCTCCATCCCTGGATTGCAAGAGCCAATGTTCCTCATCACCTTTTACCTTTAAAAATGTGTTTAAAAACACACACAGAAAAATGAATGGCACTACCTCATAACTTTGATACCGTTGTATACTTTCAAGTCAACTCTAACTTATGACAATCCTATCACGGGTTTTCTTGGCAAGATTTTTGCAGAGAACACTTGCCACTGCCTTCCTTTTAGGCTGAGAAACTGTGATTTGTCCAAGATTACCCAGTGGGTTTCCATGACTAAGCAGGGACTTGAACCCCGATCTCCTAGAGTCTTAGACGTAGTTCAGCATTAAAACTATTACACCAGGCTTATTTGCAAAAGTAAAAGGAAGAAGCTTGCCATTGCCTTCTTATGCTGAGAAAATATAACTTCTCCAGGCTCACAAAGTGGTTTTTCATGGGTGAATAAGGATTTGAACCTTGGAGTCCTAGCAATCCAAGTCTCAAACTCAAACCACTACACCATACTGGTTGTCCATATCATAAATTAAAGTTACTAAATACTAAATATTCACACCTGATAGACAGCAGATCTCCTCCCTTCCTTTCATGGATGTTGCTAAATTGCAACTCCATACCAACTTTTGTTGTAAACAAAGGTCCCACGTGAATGGAGAAGGGAACAGATGGATGAATTTCTTACTCTGAGTGATGTACAGAATCACTTTTTAATAATAATCAGTAATTGCTCTCTGGATTCTGTGGTACACAATCTTTCTCTTTTTAAAGGGGCACACTGGAATTTGGCAATTCGGTGACAAAATTAATTCTGCTAAGATAAGCAAAAACACATCCCATTTTAAAAGTAACAAGATCTGGTAAAAAATGAAGAAATAAGTGGTAAACACTTTGTGTGTGTGTGCCATTTTATCCTAATTAAAATCCAGAATGTTGTTTACTGCATAATGTTTATTTAATTGGGACTTGTGAGGCTTAAGTAACAATTTTCTTTTATTGTTCAGTAGTTCTGCTCAGCTTCATTTTGATCACAGAAAAATAAAGAAATTCTATGTAAACAATTCAGTGTTTTCTCTGGGGGTTCCCCTTTACTGCCACCACAAGGAGTTCTTCCTAATTGATTAACTTCCTGAGTTGAAACTTTGACATGGTTGCAGTTGTTCCTCATCTGCAAAGTATCATGGCAAGTGACAAACTACTGTTCAGAGAAACAGCAGATAATTTGATTGATTCAAATTGCATTTGTTCTTAAGAAGACAGCCTATTATTTCTTAAGGAAAGCCATAATGAGAAATTTTATGAATTGATTGTTCAGATTAGAGACAGGGGCATTTGGTAAAAGTCCATCTAGAAGCTTAAGCCTCTCCATATCAACTGGGAAACAAGTTTTGTTTACCAATCCTTTAATAACAGGGGACTCAAAAGGTCAAATCTCAGAAAAAAATTGTTCCTTTAGTAGTCACAACAAAAGGAAACATATAATAAGCCTAGATTAACAAGAGACGCATTAAAAAAGGAAAAATAACATTTAGCTTATTACTAGCTTTCATATAATTCTGGAATAAGGAAATACCAATCAAATCTTTTAAAAAGGTTCCTATGATCTCTTATACCATTTAACAGAAAAACAGATTTTTCAAAACCAAGAGTGGACTTATGAGTCCACTCTTCTGGGGATTTTTATTATTATTATTATTATTATTAGTAGTAGTAGTAGTAGTAGTAGTAGTAGTAGTAGTAGTAGTAGTATTTTTCCAGACTGTGTAGCCCATGGAAGATTCCAGGGACAGGAAATGGGTCCCTAGACCACAGGTGCCAACACTTGCTCCACTGAATCATATTCATATCCAGGGCAACCTCTAAAGGTGTTCAAGAAATTTAAGAAATGGTAGAAAGTACAGCTGCCTGGCATGGAGGCTGGTGGAGGCAACCTGGTTGCATCATGTGACAGCAATACCATACAAAATATTTTGGCTCCTGGTAGGTATATTTCCACACCCATTTGAAAGCATGGAAATGCTGACCTCTAAAGACCTAAACATTTTGAAATCAAGTTACCTGAAGGACTACCTTCTTACAAACTTGTCTATGCAATTAGAGAAGCTTCAGATATATTTCTGAAGTGTCTGCCACCCAGAAAGATTGGTCAAGCCACTGGCGTGATGAGCAGGGATTTTTTGGCAGCAGAACCAGGTTGGTAGTATTTTATTTTCGATGAATCGTAAATGAAATCTTTTTTATGCAATTTATGCAGACTCTAAAGACTCATCTTTAGAATGACTGTGACATGCCCAAGATCACCCAGTGGGTTTCCATCGCTGAGCAGAGATTCAAATCCTGGCCTTCCATTGTCTCAGTCCAACAGGCAAACCACTACAAACCACTCACACTGAAATAAATAGACTTAATAGACTGGATTAAAAGGGTTCCATGAATGGAAACATCCCTTACATCCATCAAGTGTTTTTTAGTGAAAAGAACATTTCTGCTACCTGAATAGAAGAGAAGGAAATATTTGTTCATTCCTGTCTCTTACTGCAGTTCACAAAGCTCTCTGAAAAATCTGCTGTGGACAGTTGGGGGAACACTCTTGAACAGTGAGGTGAATGGACTTAAAACATTGTAAATATATCCTCTACAATTATAATTCTGGCAAGGAAACATATGGCCCTTCCAGTGTTTGCTTTAATTTATTTTATGGGAGGTGGGTGATGAAAAGCAAAGGAGTCCAAGATGTTACCAGCAAGTTGTGGCTATCTTTAAAACATTAAGACCAGACACACCTGCGAGACTGACATTCAGAAAGGCAACTCTGTCTGAAGGTGTTGATGTGGCAGGCATTTACTATGCCTCATAGCAGAATTTCCATAAGTACAGACTTACGAAATTATTATAAACATAGCAGAGCTTCTAGCATTACACACACACACACACACATGAGAGAGAGAGAGAGAGAGAGATTTTTTTTCAAAAAAGATATCCCTTGGTCACTCACTTCATAGCTGTATAGTGTTCAAAGCCAGAAAAGAAAAACAGAAAAGGAAAATATTGTCTTCTGGCTGTGCATTGACAACAGGAACTGAATGCCTCCCAGTCATCCTTTGAGAAAGCCTCAAACATTTGCCTGAGACATAGGCCATCTTTTAGAAATACTGAATTAAAGATTCCAGCTGCAGGGGAGTTCAAGCACGCTTATGCCAATAAATCATGAAACTGCCAACTTTAAAGGGAACATTTCAGCTCATCCAATCCAACTACCCACAGAGTCACCGAATGAAGCACACCTCCAAACTACCTCCATCATAGGACTTTTTTTATAGCAGAAGGTTTTGGGCTATGATAAAGAATAAATTGAACCTTTGGGCCACCAGCAGAGACAGGGAGGGATTCAGGCTTCCATAATTCTAGTGGTGTTGATAGAATAAGAAATATGTCTTTACATGAAGTATTTGCAATTCTGATGTAGTAGATTAGTCATATGAGGCTTCCTTCACCACTCAGCTACTGCAGGTAGAAACTTCTATTTGCATTCAAGCAGAATTCTCTCCATGGGGAGAAAAGCTGACACATTAGATTCTTATTACATCATAAGCGGCAAGGGCTGCAATCTTGCACACAGTAAGTGCTGCTTAAATCCAATTCACTTAAATAGAATTTAGATGACTAGAATATGTAGAGATTTGCAGTCTTGTCCCCAATAATTTTCTAGTTTTGCTATGGATTTCCAAGAGAACAGAATTACACTCTGCATAAAGGAATTACTAAAAACCACTCCAAGTTAGTAGGAAAATAATTAATTATTATCTCCTCTAGGTAGGATATCTGTACTTTTTTTTCTGCTATAAGCAGGCCAATCTGGGAATATGAATGGATGCCTTATTGTCAGTAGACTAGCCATCTTTACACATAAATATTTTTTATGTTTAATTGTACAGGTCAATAATTTCTGTACATTTCTTCTTCTGTTTATTTAGATAAAAATTTGCTTCACTTCAAAACATAAATTCGATAGTCCATTTTTTTCTTTCACATTTCTAGATTATAACTTTCTGCCAATAGTAGCTTTTAGTTGACTAAATTCTAAGAAGGGATGGCAGAAAAATCAACAGAGGTTTTAAGCAAAAGAGTGGACTACAATCAAAATGAAACACATGAAAGAAAGAAGAAAACAGAGATTCCAAAGCCACTGTGAGTACCTGGATCATGCACAAAAGCAAAAATTTGGGTAGAAAAAATTAATAAACACACATATAAATTAGGACTGTATGAAATGAGTATAAACCAGAGAGTACACACTCTTTTCACTGGGGCAGATTGAATCTTTTTTTGAGTTCTGGGATCCAAATATAGCAATTGAGCAACAAAGTCCATGCTTGAGTGGTTTATAGTTTTCTAATACAAATATGTTCCACTTAGACCACTTTGGTTGGAATTGTTTGTTGTCCTTCTTTCCCTCCTTCCTTCCTTCCTCTTCTCTGGAATAATGAAGATTGCTATTTCCTGTGCAAATTTTGTTAGTCTCATTTGTAGTCTATTTTTATTCCGTGAGTGGTCGTCTTTCATTTCTTTCCTGCTTCGGTTCATGCTCTGAAACAGTGTGCAGTCAACCAGAGGCTGGTGCTCCCTCTTGAATTTCTGCATATTGGGAGTGAATACATTGGCACCAAAGTTCAGAAAAAGAAGAATTAGCTCTCTTTACATTTTACAGATTTAAATGGACCATCTCTCACCTTTGGCTATGGCTGCTCTGCACTGACAAAATGTCACAGCTATTAAGTTAGACTACATTTTTAAAAAGAGAAAAGTTCTCCCAGGGCTGCAGCTGTTTTATTCAGATCTTGTGCCGGCTCCATTCTATCTGTTGGCAGAGTACTGCGGAGGGATGCAACAGGGCAGAAGTGTGGTCATAGCATGCTGAGTCAGTGCAACGACTGTGTCCTCTTATTATATCAGCTTCCTAGTCTCTCCTTTTGGAGGTCAGAGTGATCTCTTTCTGTCTCTGTCTTCATACACTCACCAACACACACAGACACACACAAAGACACACACACCACACATCTCATCCTTTTATTCTGAGTCCCCAAAAAAGATACAAATGTCAATTTAAAGGCAAATCTGGTGATCCATGCTTGCCAAAGGTAGCTTGAGAATTTCTACAGAAGCCAAGAGAGTTTTTATGAGACTAGTGGAATTTCTTGAAGAACTCTCCATTTATCCATTCTGTGCACAGGCTTGTTACTACGGTTCAGGCCTACCCGGTGATAGCACTAGATATCTCTTTAGATATCAAACCATTCGGCCTTCCTCTGCCACCCCGCTCCACGTGTTTGCGAGGCCTCCGGACAAGCACATACACAGGCACAGCCGGTAAGTGTTGGACATTCCATTCTCCACCTAGGCAGGCAGAACAAAGCCACTCCGTTGCTTCAGGGACCTCCCTGCAAACACCTCTTCCTTAAGCGCGCCAATAGTCTGACAATGCCAAGCTATTTGCATACTGGTTATACTATTCTTAAATCTGCGCTAAGATCATCATGTTAAACTTGACCTTTGCCAAAGCTTTGCCCCACTCCAAACTCACATTGTTCTTACCGAGTATGGCATGGCCTGTAGGCACAATTCACCCTATAAAAACTCCTCGATTCCGAGACCACCTCGGATCGCTCTGGACTTCCATCCCGCCTTGCTGTCGTTTTGTCTGATGAGCTCCCCTCAGCAAATTGTGCTGAGCTTTCTTCCCTGCCATCTTCAGGTTCTTCAGGACTACGAGACAAGGTATCGTATCACCCATTTCCCACGAAAATCCTTATTTCTAATTCTTACATTAGTTGCTTGAGTGTGGTGTCTTTACTGTTTGTTTGTCTTTTAATAAAACCACCCTTTTTGCTATTTTAAAACTGTCTGGCTGCTTAACTGACCTGACCCCATAGACATTGGGTTACAAGATCCCTGCTAAGTTACCCTGCCTCTCACTAGCTTAAGAGAGTGCTTGTGTTAATTTCCCCAACTTTGTGTTTGTGTTTGGTTATTTGGGCGCCCCTCTCAGGACCCCCAGAGAACAGGGTAGTAGGCTACATGTAAAATGTAAAGCCAACCTAAAGATATCAGCTTGGATGTCTAAGGAATTTTAATGGAGGTCAAAAGAAGATACAGACTTCTCAGGAGCATTTCACATGCATCACATGCATCTGTTCTGATTCCACATCTTATGACATAAAAAGTACAAGGAAGAAAGATTTAACTCAGCAGATCCCATCTAACATAGGCAGATAACCCATTTATCACATTTGAATTTTTCCCTACACCACCACAAACATGTTTGGGTATGGTGTAAGCATACTAGGTGGGCATCAGTCATGGCTCTTGCTCTACATTGTCTCATACCACTATCAGTGCATTTTGTTAAATTGCACTCCTTTCTACAGAGTTTTTATCCCATGGTCAATAGCTGAAATCTGGTGTTTGACAAAAGCTCTATATTAATGAAACTCAAAGCTATGGAATCCCAAAGCCTTGTTATGAAACACAATTTTGGGAAAGAAAATGCTTCAATTTCTCTCCTGAAATAGTTTCTGATTTACTGATATCTGACCATGATATTCTAAAACATTAAAATATTTTATATTATCCACCAGATGCTTTGTAGCATCATTATTGCTTTTTCAGCTCACTCAAGGTTACTAAAACACTTAGGACAATCAACCTAATGCATTGATTGCTCAGATCCTGGAGGCTCCATTCTACTCAAATCCCTGTCACCATGGGGCTTCCTTCCCTCTTTAGCCCTTTATAGTAAAAGAAAGTAGAAAGGAATTAGTTGTGCTCTGTGGGATGTTGACATTTATCTTCATCTTATGAAAAAGGCTGAAGCCCAAAAGGGCAGAGGGTTTACATCCCCTTCCTTCCTGTTGGCTGCCATAGTATCAATATATTTCTTTCTGAGGTCAGAAGTACTGAATTCAGAAGGAAGCCACTGTAGAAAACTCTGTGATAGCTGAGTGCAATCAGGAAGCTGGAATCTTATATCAGAAGCTCTCTCTGTACTACCTTTGCTCCATCTTAGATGACCTTAGAAGTCGAATTGTCACTTATCCTTTTGACCTAGGAAAGTGATAGCAGAACCATAGAACTTTAGTCTTAAATCCGATTCCATTTGCTAATCCCAATGAGGACATAGCCTACAATCAGTGGGGCTTAAAGAAAGATGGCTTCATATTCAGGGACCTTATTGAACTGGTCTCCTCTAGTTGGAACTAGCAATTGGATATAAGCCTTCAAAGCTTCTAGCAACTTTAATCAATGGTTAACAATACATATCAAGGATTGTACACTTGATTGTCTGTTGAAAGCTTGCTTTTAAAAAACCACTGTTTTCACATGTAAATGAAATGCTGCTTAATGCATGTGAGCACCACATCTTTATAAAACTGAACAGGAGAAATATATTGAGGCCAAGAGCACAATGTATATAAATTTATCAAACAAAAATGTAATTACTCCTAAAAATGTAGAATTAGGCTGCATACATAATCATCTTACATTAGCACCGGCAATAGCATTTCATTCCATCTACATTAAAAGCAAAACTATCTTAAATGTATGATTAAAAGAGGTGTTAGAGCACAGTTTAATTAATTGACACTTTTGCAATGGAGTGCCAGTACAGAAGTCACATGACTGGGATTCTGGGAACACTTCTTTAAATTTGACAAGTCCAGGATCTTTAGCGACTAAAGCCTTAAAAAAAAAAATCAAAAAAAAAATCAAGTGCTGTAAGAATTGGCACCAAAGCAGTTAATAACGGCACTTCATTTTTGCTTGCTACTAATTTTCTTTCTTTCTTTCTTTGATGGAGAGAATACAGGTGACCTTCAAATACAAATACATGTGTGTGCATTTTTATAGAGCTTTTTTGTTAGGGGGTGGTGGAAAGGTCAACAAAAATTAGTCATGTAATCACAAAATCAGTTTCATCCTGTTGCAGTGATAGTTCTGGTTCAACAGTCAGCCTCTAATAAAAAAAGAGAAATATCATAGAAGTAAAGAAAAATAGCTGTAATAACAGTGTTTCAATACTACTTACTTATCTCTTAACCTCCTCCTTTCAAACCTTTCCATGCTCTGGTACCCACATGGATCCTACCGGAGAATTAGCTACTAGAAAGGTATTGACATAAAATGCTGTCTGAGAGCAGTATTGTGCTGCTGCTGAAAGATTTGCAGATAACTTGTCTAATGAGATTGTCAGCCTCCTGCTTGTTAAGAATCTGGCTCCTCATTCCATCCTCAAAATACTTGAAGGAATAATCCGTCACAGTCACTGCAGTAGTTTTAACTAAATTAACCTTTACAGGCAGATTACAGAGGAGTTTATTGATCTGGGCATCATCTGCCTGCAGCACAAATGTATTGACTTCTGCTGGTCGTCTTAATTCTGTCCTATATGTTAGGCTTTGCAGGCAGGAAGAGCCTGGTGGGGAAGGCCACTTAGAAGGGGTCAGGATAGAGAGCAGAGACATACACAAAACACAGAAGCATGGTCCCCTATGGCTGAGAATAATCACTGCAGTATTGTGCCACTGAATCTCACAAAGCTCAGCTAATGAGCCCTTTTGGGAAGCTGATATGCTGAAGAGCACACCATCACAGCCTCGCTTAGTTCAAATAGCTTGACGATTCAAGACTGCACAATCTTGTATGACCCAGTACCCCCAAGGTGGTACAATGAGTTGATGTTACTATCTGAACCAGAGTGGGCACGGTGGCTCAAGGAATCTCGGAGGCTCTGGTCTGGGGGTGGGGGGAAAGAACTTTTCCCAGTTCTGGTTTTCATACAGTAATACAGCCTGACCGCTGAGATTTGGTGTTGAGGTCACATTCTATTGGGCATAAAGATATTTCCACAAGGAAGTGACTTAGAGCCTCACAGCAATAGTAATGGCACCCAAGCTGAACCTCAGACCCTTTTCGCATGCAGCTTTTTTTGCACGAGGGCCACTTGAGTGTCGCGTAAATGGGACCGTCGGTCTGTACAATGCACTCCCATTCACGCGACACTCAAGAGCCTAAAGCGGGACGCACGCGCGTTTTCTTATTTTCGGCTCTAAGCTGAAAATACTGCGCAGTCGCGCAATGCTCGTGGGGCCCTCGCACACTTACCTGTGTGTGGTGCGCTGAACAAGCCAGCCCGGTTGCACTTCCTCCCCCAGCGCAGCCTACAGCTCCCAGACTGCGCTGAGGAACGAAGGGGTGGGGCACTAGCACGACAGTCGCACTACCAGGAAGCGACCTGCGGGACGAAGGAGCGGGGAAGCGACAGCATTCCAGATGAGGCTTTTCGCACGAGATGCCCCCCCCCAGCCGCACAAATGGGTAGCATGCGAAAAGGGCCTCAGTGTTAGCACAGGACAGGCACTAGAGAAATATGATGCTCTTACGATGATATTGCCATGTTAGTCAGAGATAGCTACACAGGTCCTTTGCCTCACATTAATGAAATTAATGGGATACAACTGGTGCAAATGTTTATTGGCTGCATTGTCTAGGAGTAAAGAATGTAAAAATGCAGTTCTGCACACAGCACACAACAAATTTATGGAATTGCTAGTAGTGATGCACGAGCAGAGAACTTGGTAGAGAAGTCCAGGGCCTCATGGCCCACTCCTCATCACTGTAATGATGGACAGCAAGAGGTAATCTTAGCAGCAGCAAATAATCCTAGGATCAAGACGTAAAGGTGCATAGGCATACCAGGTCCACCATGACTGAGAATGATCACTGTAGCACTCTTCATTCTTATATTGAAAAATATGTAGTCGAGTAGTATATGCATGATTGAAAAAAACATTTACTTCAGAAATATATTATCCTTTTCTGCAAAGGTAAATGGTGCTTACTCCAAATGTGTTTATCATCAGATAGCCACCTAAATACCCTAAAGACATTGATCCTGTCTGATCTTGGAAGCTAATCAGGGTCAGTCTTGGCTAATGCTTGGATAAGTGACCATCAACAAATACCAAGTGCTGTAGGTTATATTTCAGAGGAATGAACTGGCAAAACTACCTCTGAGTATTCCTTGCTTAAGAAAACCACCATAAGTTGGCAAGTGACTTGAAGCCAGTCGCACATACACACACACACACACACACACACACCAAAAGGAAACTACACTCTTCCAGTAGGCCCTATTTACTATGATTAAAAATAAAACTGTACTTTTTCTTTGATTAAAATTAAATTTAAAATAGGCCCTGCTCGCAATACTGTATTAGCAATGGCCAGTAATTCAGAAGGTTTTTAAAAGGGGAATTGATAAATTCATGGAGGAAAATAGGTTTCTTAGTGGCTTTCAGCAGTGGTGTTGGGACTGGCCTCAGGTATTGAGACATAACAGGAAATGTCTCCCATCCCTCAACTAAGTGGATATGGATGATACCCATATCCATCAAAACTGTTTGGACTGACAGGATTGTGTTTTTTCTTACACACACACACACACACACACAGGAAGACAGGAAGAACTTCCACTCCTAGAAGGCTTCAGAAATGGTAATTCACATTTTAAACAGCTTGTGGAAGTGTCCTGAACTGTTTAATATTTTTAAAAAATGGACAACTTCTAGCGTTTGGGATTGATTTTATTTTATTTGCAGACATCTGTGAAGCCCCCTTTCCCTGAGACCCCAGGGCAGTAAATTGTCACCCCTGCTTACTAAAGTTGCCAACCACTGTTCTACATGGAGTTTGGTCAGACCAGGACACTGCCCCCCCCATAAAAAAGTGGTGTCAGTGTCTCTTCCTAGCATTTCAATACATATGTGAAGCCTGAGTTTATTAGACAAATGAACACGTAAGACGAGCCTGAAGAAGGGTGGATGCTTCACACTGCATGTGTGAAAAGTGTTCTCATATATAGTTTACCATAAACCCATTCTGTCGATTCTATACTTTAAAATATACACATGCGGCAGTCAAGAAAGCATTGGGCAGTACCTCTCACAACTCACCATCTCTGGTCATGAGGTTTTTGTTTTACTGTGTTGTGTGTTTTTTGTTTGTTTGTTTTTAAGATACAGATATCAAAAATGTGTAAACAGGCTTCTTATCTGATTCACCACACATTTGTTTCCATTCAGGTGCACATATCCAAGTAGTAAAAATAAAGTTAAATTTTCCTTTGCAGTGTTGGACAGCATTGTACCAGTAGGCATCAGGATGAGGCTTGTAGAATATTGCTAGTTTTATTAAGAGATAATTGTCCAATGGTTGGCATGCCAATTAGAGTTCTTCTAGGCAAGCCATGCTAGAGGTGACATTGACAAGTTTCAGGACTGCCTGATTAAATACAGGCTCAGTACTAAAGAAACATGGAAAGATAAAGACTGATTACTCTTATTTGGATGGATTACACCCAGAACTCTCGCTGCCTCCTCTTTCTCCTCTTCCTCTTCTTCCTCCTCCTCCTCCTCTTCCTCCTTCTCTCTCTCTCTCTCGTGTGTGTGTGTGTGTATGTTTCTCTAACCTCTCCTATACAATCTATAGAATAGAACTGGCTTGAATTATTTTAGGAGAAGTAACTTTTTAGGAGGACCATGTATACTGAAGGAGCACTTGATTGAATAGAACATTTTCTCAGAGTCACAAGACTTCATTCCCATTACATAATAATCTACAAGGAAGATTTTATAGTATATACAAATTACTTTGTCACGTGGGCTATGGAAATTAAAAAGAACACTGACTTACACTTACATACTTAAAAACCAAGGTAAATTAAGATGATGATGATGATGATGATGATTTTTAAAAAGGCAGCTATATATTAGAACAGAGACTTATTAGAACTGGGAAGATTTTTTTTTCTTATTTTCAGAAACTTAAATGCTTTTATATAAATTGGTTAATTTCTACTTTGTGAAATATAAAAGTAAAAGTGAATTCACTCTAGTGCTGTGATTATTACTTACACAATAGACTACGACAGACTCAAAATGCCAAATAGATGTTAAATATTAAATGTGCCAGCTTTGTTAGTATTGAAGGTCACTATGGTACGCATACAATGTACTGTGTTTTATACATACACACGCACACACATATATATATCTGGATGAATGAGGGGTGGTATTGTCATTGAAAGTGTCTTACTGAAAAGGGACCTGGCTGCACAGAAAAAGCTAAAATGCATTTCCAGAATAACATCATCATTTAGAGCTTATGAGAGTTACAGGCCCAAAGCATCTGGATGGCCACTATTGCCTAACTCAGTTCACAAGGATCTGAGAAGACACCACTTATTCTTCAAAATATGCAACTCTTGATTCAATCAGCATCATAGTGAGGTAACTCATGACTTTCAGTGTCCTTAATTCTTGTTTATTCTGGTCTAATTGAGAGGAAAATGAGAATTACAATAGACATCCTTTCTTTTCTCTTTCTTTCTTTCCTTTCCTTTTTTGTTTTTTCTTCTAAGACAATGCATGTACTTCTAACATTTGTCTGACAGGCCATCTGCTTCAGATGAGTAGATTTGTCTCAAAATCATCTTCCCTGTGACAATTGCTTAAGAAACATAGGGGGAAATGTGACAACACAGTACTGTTAGTTAACATGCTGATTGTATCACTAATCTTCTGACAATCGAAAGCATCGTATCTTTATTTTTTTTTAATAAGCTTTACTAATAATTAATTTGAATCAGTACAAAATTAATAAAGGATTCAATTAAAGAATCTCTGACAGATGTCTTTCCATCCTCTGCTTAAAGCCTCTAGAGAACAAGAACTCATCACCTTGCAAAGCAGTAAGCTCTATTACTGACTGACATTTAGTGTTCAAGAATTCTTCCAATTTTTTTTAGCTGACACTTTACCTGAAGTTTTCACCATTGCCTCTACCATTGCACCAAGGAACAATACAAACACGTTTGTTATACCTTCTTCATGATAGTCTATCAGATGCTTAAAGGTCATTATCATGCTTTTTCCCCAATTTTCCTTCCCTGGGTTACATTACTGCAGCTCTTTCAATCAGTCTTCATGGGTCTTCAATCCTGGTATCCTGGCTGCTCTTTTCTGGAAGGGCCCAAACATATCCGTTCTTCTTAAAAGTGTCCCAAAATAGACCAAGTATTGAAATATGGTCTTGCTAATGTTAAATACAACGAAAGTATAGTATTCTGTGACCTGGACACTAGATTTCCTGTAATGCAGCTCAAACTATTAGCTTCCTTAGATGTTACATCATACTATTGATGTTCAGCATTTAGTCTACTGAAACACCTGGGTCTTTTTATATGCACATCATCCTAGGCCCTTTTCGCACAGCATTTGCCATGCGAAAGGGCCCCTGGAGTGTCGCATGATTGCGAAGAGCAGTCCACATGATGCACTCACAATTGCGCGATGCTCCAGGGCCTGGTAGGTGCCAATCACACACTATTTCATTTTTGGCTGTGAGCCGAAAATGCTGTGCAATCGCACATTGCTCTGGTGCCCTGTGTGCACTTGCTGTTTGTGCAGAGCTCTGGAGCCACGGCGCTTGCGCTTCCTGCCCCAGCGCAGCCTGGGAAAATCCCAGGCTGCACTGTGAAAGGAAGAGGAGGGGCTCTCATGTGAGCAGGCAGCAGCTGCATTGCTGAAGGAACTGGGACACGAGAGTCTCTCGCTAGATGCTGCTCGCATCATCTCGAATTCCAGCTCCACAAAAAAGTGAGTGGCGGAAAGGGCCCTAGTCGTGTTTTGATTTTACCTCCCTCCCTTCCTCCCTTTTTAGAGGGGAGTTAAAATGGAAGGATTCACAAATAGCTCTGCTGGATTTCATCTTCTTGGCCCTATGTTTCAGGCCCTTTACGCATTAGTCTTCTCGCGCGAGCAGGGGAGGGCGGCTCGCGCAACAAGCTTCTCCGGGAGGCTGCCGCTTCCCCCTCCTTCCTTCCACAGGTGAAGGAACGAGCAGGGAAGCGGCAGCCTCCCGGAGGCGGCGGCAGCTCGCACGTCCGTCCATTCCCCCCCGCGCGCATGAGAAAGGTGCTCCTCCCGTCCGCCCCCCCGTGTGCGCGCGTGAGAGAAAGGCGCTCATCTCATCCGCCCCCCGCCCGCGCGCGAGAGAGAAGGCGCTCGTCCCGTCCCCCCCACGCGCGTGCGCGTGAAGCAGGACGTGTCACGCGAGCGCCCCGCCCTGTCCCTTCCTTCCGCAGGGGCGGAGGGAAGGAAGCGCGACCCGGCCGACTCCCAGACGCTCCACATGAAAGGTAAGTGCGCGCGGGTGCCGGGAGCGTTGCGCGAGTGCGGGTGATTTTCGCTTGGAAGCGAAAATCAAAAAACCCGCGCTCGCGCCGCTTCAGCCCCGTGAGCCCAGCGGAAGTGGGAGTCCGTCGTGCGGAGCAACGCTCCCACTCCTGCGAGGCTCACGGGGCTGTCGCGCGAGAAAAGGCCCGTGCGAAAAGGGCCTCAGTCTATTTAGATCCTTTTCTAGGTCTCATCTTTCTAGTCTCTCTAGCTTTGTGTCCAAATGTTATACTCAAGCCTCCTAGCACCTCTCCAATGCCATTTCTAAAAATGCTGAACAGCACAGGGCATAGAACAGGCACACAGCTCCCTCTTAGAGATCACTTATTCATTAATTGGCAGCTATTGAGTATGTTTGCTCAACTACCTGATGGTCCACCAAACTGTAGTATTATCCAATGCACATTTTACCACCTTATCAACAAGAATATGGTCAGATATCCTATCAAAAACTGAGATTCAATCAAGCTTTAGTATGCCCACAGCAATCCCAAGATCTACTGAGCTAGTCAATCTATGGGAGAGAGAAAGAGAGAGAAAGTTGATCTGACCTGACAACCCACTGCTGAATCCTAGCAATTAGTGAATTATTTTCTACACATGGACAGATTATGCTTTTAATAAACATTACAGAGTTTTGCCCACAAATAATATCAGGCTACCTTGTCTGTAGTTTCCTGGATCTACCTTTTCTGCCTTCTGAAAAATGGAAACAGCATTTTTCTATCTTCATGCTTTCAGTACCTCAGCTGCTCTTCAGATAGTCCCAAAAATTATCAACAGCAGCTCTGAAATAATGCCCACAAGCTCTTTCAGCACCCACAGCTGTAATTTCTCTGGTTCTTGAGACTGAGTGAAGGTAACACATATAAAAAGAAATAATATTTGCTACAATCTCTGATTAGGTTAACTTTAAGACTAACATGATTTAGATGTGTGTGAGACAAGTATACGTGCATTATTCTCCGGCAAGTGGTTTCCAGAACAGCTGAGTATGGTTAACCATAGGTTTCAATTGAAATAACTCCTTCCCCCCTGTCTGGTTCTCACACACATTTTGCCTACTCCCAAACTAACAAATCCCAACCATAAGGCTGCCCTCTCTTCCCCTCCCCTCCTCTCCTCAGTTTTATTACCCCTGATGTTTATCTGGGAGGTTGAGCCTCCCTCTTGAGAGACAACTCCTCAGGCCCATCTGCCAAACCTGTCAGATCATTTTGTTACAATATCCTTTGTGTGCTACATTTTCATCTAACTGTGTTGCATTTTAAATCATTAGATCCAAAAGGTCCCTAAAGACATAACAAATGTCTAAAATTGTGCACTAAGCTATCCATCCTCTTGGATAGTGAGGTGGTGGGTGGGGAGTAAAGCTTAATCCACAGATCAAGTGCTGGCATATTGTTCAAAAAGGAAGCACACACTGACAGAATATTCCGAGCTGCCTGCTGCAGTTAATTTGCAAATGTTTACATTGTATGATTTATTACCATGCTTGAAAGCAAGATTTACTCTAGAAGTTCCTGGACTTTGATCTCAGCCACCTTGGACTTAGCAAGGAACATTAGTACAGGAAAAGGTTAGCCCCAGGTTAAAACCTTGGCATTGTTAAAGAAGTTCTGAGAATGTTCATGGCTCAGCTATGAAAGATTGCTACTTGAGACCCCAGGCAACCTTTGCAGGTTGATTTGACAGCTCAAGGCTAGATGGGCAACCTGGTTCTCTCAGTACAGGGTCACTCTTTTGTGGATATTCAGATATCAAATGTGCTGTGAGAAACACGGGCATTGAAAAATGTAATATGCATTTCGACTAAGCAATATTGTTGAACATCAGAATGCGATGTAGAAACTTACTGGGCTGGATCCAGATTTTTCTGAATACAATGTAGTGGTAACAACAACAACAACAACATGAGCAGAAACCACATTAACAATAATATATTAACACTGATCATTATTTTACTCTTAAATGGCTTATATACTTCCCAAGAAGCCTGTCTAAAATCATAACCTACAAAAAAATTTCTCTACTGCAATGGCAAGAAAAAAAAAAGTGAGTTTTTCCCCCTCAAAGGAAGCCCTCAATTTCACTTTTCCATCCAACAGACAGCATGACAGTTGGCTGTCAGATGATGGTGCTTTCGTCAGTTAATTCTCTACTCAACACATTTTTTATTAGAGCATTGATTCACGAGGCCCATATGTTTTTACTCCTACACTTCACAACTAATCCCTGCTTAAATGCAGTATCAGGGCTCTGCTTGTAAACACATGCATGTCCCATAACTTAGCAAAAGGGTCACGTGCACCATCCAGATGCTATGGGTAATGGCTGCTGTGCTAATAGGGCAATTATCACACAAGTGGCAGTGTTTTCAGTGAGTTCCTTTTTAGCACAGCTATCAATTGCATATTAATAAAGTAGATTCTTTGCTTTGACTTGGCTCATTTTGCAGATACACACATGCACACACAACTTAAGACACCTGCCATTTTCTCTTCCCACATCTACACCTAGTAGTTAATTTATTTTTCAGTTTCTTACTTTTCTCCTTTCCCAATGTATGCTGAAGCGAAACAGTGTCATGGTGGAAAAGAAACAGTGAAATATTAACGAAGCAAATGTTTAAGGATGGGATCCTTCCATTCTAAATTATGAACTACAAGGATTTGTTCACATTTGCACAAAGACTTCATTTGGACAAAGTGTGTGTCCCCTTTTGCTAATATTTTATTCACTGGTTTCCAACATTCTCTGCTGATAGCTTACTAAGTGACACACTAGTTATGTTAAAGATATGAGAAACACAGATTATGATCTCACAACTATTAGATGGGAAGTTTAGAATAGGCCAGAGAGGTTACATGGAGCAAATGGTGGGGGAAGAGGGAAACAGAGAGAGATGAGTTTTCACCAGTTTTCAAAATTAGTAGTTGGAGTAGGAAAATAATATTCAGAAATGGAAAAATACCTTCATACCAGGCCCATAATGAGAAAAGGGCAAGGAGGGCTGAGGGGTAAACATGGATTATTCTTATTGTGTTCCTTCAAATCATTTCTGATTTATGGTGACCCTATGGTTTTTGGGGGAAGCTGAGAGTTTGTGATATGCCTGAGGTCACCCAGTGAGTTTCCATGGCCAAATGCAAATAGTGAATACTGTAAGCAGAATCCAGCGATGGGCTTCTACTAATGAAATGGCAAAAATCAGTGGAACTGGAAGAAGGTGGTCCAGTTTCCCAACTGTGGCTCCCTCTGCAACGTTTGTCCCCCAAACTGGCTGTGGAGGACTGGGAAACCCTCTGGAGGCAGCTTTTAGGCTTCAGAGCATTTCCTAGCCTACCAGAGCAAGTCTGTGTCTTGGGAGTCCCAGAAGAAAGCCTTGGAGATGACTGTGGATCAGAATAATATAGGCTGCATAATTTCCAGAATTCCTTAGGGTGAGTAGGTGTCCAAGAAACAGCATTGTATGCTTGACAAAGAAACACCTTGTATCTAGTGATATAACTCAGTTTACTGTCATATGTAAGGATTTCTGGATTTTGTTTGTGACCTTTGGACATTATAGTCTGGATCCATAAAACTATCATGAGTGCATCCAAGAGTTTAATATCTAATGGGTTTTAAGATTTCTTTTTCTCTGAACAACATCCCCTCATGCCATATTGTGAATAACTACTGAATATTTTTGTAATTCTTTTAAATCTCTTGAAATCTGGTTACCATACAGAAGAGTATATCCCCGTTTGAGAAATGCATCACCCTTCAGGCCAGTCCCACTCTGCTTCATCCCATGCCTGTGATTATATGGAACTAATTACATCATACTTTGAATTTTGATTCCTAATTTTTTAAGGAAAATGCATGTGTTCCAATAGCAACTATGTTTCAGTAGCAAAATAAACTGTTCATATGCAAACTTTCTGATGGTTAAAGAATAATTGTCCCCAAATCTATTATAGCTAATCAGGCTCAGTCCTTTAGGTCTCATAACATCAACTAATGTGATGAAACAAAACCTATAGAGTTGAGAAATATAGTATATTCTCAACAATATAGCTTTCACAGATTGGTGAAATGTTTCTATCGCTCCTTAATCAAAACTTCTTATCTTAAAAATGAAACCAGACTTGGGGGGGGCAGCAGGGATTTATTTAGGCAGACAAGTGCAGCCACTTGAGTTTATTTAAGCTTGTTTTCAGGTGATGGTCACATAACAGTAAACATACAGCATACATAGGATTGCCTTTTCCTGGGGACAGCAAATACTCAAATCTAGAATTCGAAGTGTGAAAGTCTTTATTGAGGCTCCTTTTCTAAGCAGCAGTAGCTCTTGGTCAGATGAGGATGGGTCTTCCAGATCTGTAGGACAAGTGGAATTGAAGGGAAGTGTACTAGAACCTAACACAGGCTCTCTCACAATACGTGGACCTGAGCCAGAGGCCCCTTGATTGGGAGTCTACCTGCCTCAAAGCTTACCACCCCCCAGAACCAGTGGCACTGATACCCTTGTTATCTTTATCCCTTGAGGAATCTTCCACTCCCATGACAGGAACTCACATCTCCATGTTGTTTCCTCCAAATAAGAACCCTGCACTTTATGGGCTTCCACTCCTCAAAAAAGAAGCAGAGCCTGAGTGGGATGATCTGGCCCCAGAGGCATGAAAGGATTTATTCCCATTTTATATTTCAGAAACCAGTTGTTCACTTGGAGCTTTCTCCATGCTATGGTCTTGCGACTTTGTGCCCCGTGATGTTCTTGACAAGGGCTGGATATGTCATGATCTCAAGCAGCAGTTTGGACTCAGGCAAGAATGAGGATGAAACAGGTCTGTCTTGTCCAAATCCTGACAGAGAATTGAGAGCCATTCTCTGATCTCAAGCCTGAGACATGAAGCCCATTGTCTGAGAAACATTTTCCTCTGAGCCGGATGCCCTTCTCAAGGAATCACCTTCAGTGCTGCCAGCTTCCTGCTTCTGTCTAGAGCTTTTTCATCAGTGAAGAAAAAGCACTAGATAGAAAGTAAGGGAAATGCTATGCTCTCATCTAGGGGTCTGTTCCTGTAATAATTAGCATTTCTTAATGATATTACTTGGAGGCCAAGAAGAGTTACAAGAAGATATACAATGCGATAGCTAAAATGAAACTGGTGAGAGTTTCTTCTAGCCAATAATCTACCCATGTTCCTGCTAGCCTCATATATCTGAGTCTCTTGATCTCCTGAATCATCTGCCCATCTGTGTCTTGGTTGAGTTTTTACACACATGAACATGATGAGTAGTTGCAGTGGGGAAAAATATTGTTTATAAGGGCCTTTCCACACTACACTGTTATAGTGCTATTATTCCACTTTCAATATCCTATTAAGGAGGGGCATTTAGAATTCTCAGCCAGAAAGCTCTTTGGACTCAGTAAACTATAAACCCCAGAATTCCACAGGATGTTGAAAGTGGAATAATAGCACCATAACAGTGTACTGCGGAAAGGTCCTAAATTGTAATAAATTATAATAGGGGCATGAATTCATGCTGCTTTACAGGGTCACAGTTTGCAGTGCTACCCCAGATTATGATTATATATCCCTCTGATTTCTATAATTCTAAAAACACATGTTCATTCCAGACTTAACTGTAGTGATGGAAATAGGATTGGAATCTTCGTTTCTTTAGGTCAGTGAAGAAGTGAATGGCAATTAACTGTTTCCTTTGCCTTATCTAGTTTTTTGGCACCCAGCCTAAGAAAGACCACAGTTACTCCTTCACAATGTAATTACTTATCTCAGAATTCTTCTTTAGTGAACCCTTTCCCTAAGTTGTTCAGTTTTCAGAACGACTGCCAACAAAAGTGAATTGACACATGGGACAGGAGCCATGCACTGAGAACTTCCCCAAGATAAGATCAATTACAGAGATTATACTTCTCCAAAACTGTGTGTTATTACCTGAGGCTTCCACCTTTATAGAATAAATCTTGGGATGTATGTATATATGTATGTGTGTGTGTAAAATTTCCATCGAGAGAGAGATATAGAGAGTATATATAGAGTAATAGGATGTAAAAGTGGTAAAAAAGTGATTAAACATTACACTTTCCCAATATATTTCTCATTTTTTCATATTAAAATGTCTGACACTTCAGTGATCTAATGCTCATCAAATTACTTTTAAACAGTTTATTAAGCAGTTGATTTAAAAACATTTATGTATCTCCACAGTATTTTTCTTTTTAAAATCAAGTTTGTAAAACTAGCCATTCTCTTCTCATTTCTCTGTATTTATTATGACATCATCCCACCTTGGCAGTGTTTATTTTGCTTAAGTTATGGCAAATGGCAGATATTAGTAACACTTTGATCCAAAAAATGTACACACATGAAGTCATACTGTTGATTATTTTAACTGAGTACTGTCTAGCTTAGAGAAAGAGTGCTTCATTGGCCATACCTCAACCTGTTTTGCATCCCCACCACATACTCGAGGTAGATTAAAATAAAATGAAGCTGTATTGACATGATAGTTCACTGCTGAAATCTGGTACCAAAAAGCAGGAAGAGTAGTTCTAAATGGTATGTCATATCCAGGGAGTGAATGTCCAAGTATCAAGACTTTTCATACTTTGGAACAACTGTTTCAAAATCATTTGTTAGAAAAACAAATAAAAATTTAATTTCCTCGCCCAAGAAGGAGCAATGTAGTAGCAGAGAATCTCAAGTCTGGAAGTACTGCTATTGTGGGTGGTTCAGTGACAAGCATGCCAGTCAGGAATAGATATTTAAAACTGGATTTTCCTGATTCACACCTGCTTCCTATGTGAATCCTCTTTGTGAACCAATGGTAACAAACAGAAACTTGGCAATTTCATAACTTTTGCCTTTCACATCAACATTTTCAAAGTCATATGTTAGAAAAAATAAAATAAAACTTTTTGAATTATTTTGAATGTTTTTTTAATGATTTTGAAAATATTGATATGAAATGTAAAAGTTATGAAGTTGCCAGCTTCCTATTTAGTACCATTGCTTCTTGAAAATGAACTGAGTGGTTAAATCTGAAACCTCATGAATTTCAGTCACAGTTAAACAAACAAACAAACAAATAAATCACCAATAGATCCTGAAAAAAATAATGTTTTTCTGATTGATCACAAGTATTTGAATAAATAAGAAGTGGAATTTTATGATTTATCATAGAAGTGGTCAATCAATGAGGACTATATGGTCATTTAAAAACAAACTACTGATTAACTTCTCATTTTAGTTTTAGTTGGACTGCAATGCATATATAGATCTCTCTTTAATAGTAATGACAGGTGACAGTGTATATTTGCAAGACGAATATAATGAGATGCAAGAGTTGCCATGACAAAGAATGGAAATTTGGTGCTCTGCCATAATATGAAGAGCATTTAAATTGTGCAAGGACTATGACAACTACAACATATCTTTCTCACACTCTGTTTTGAAAAATTAGATATTTCTTGGAATGTTACTTTCTTTTTGCTCTTCTCTAACATTTGGTGTGCTTACATGCATAATTAATAATGCTTTAAATATAATCTTTATATGGAAGAAATGCTATTTTTCCTTCATCACTTTCTTCTTTTTGCTATTTTACCAAATATAGAAAAGACTCAAGTTTCTCTTCCTGCAACCTCATATTAAAGAAGCACTGTTGACATTTCTGTCTGGAGTAATTTATGCATAGAATGATTGCTCAATGTTTGGTACAAAAAAAATCCATAATTAACTAAGGGATATGGTGATTTAAAGAGAGGCAGTGAAGGCATTATTTCATGTAGATTTTATTAATACTTTCTCTTCATGGTTTTTAATACCTCTTCAGAAGCTTGGAAATAAAATTTCCCTACCATTTGGTCTTTTCCTATTTGGATGGCATTGTACCTAATGGAGCTTGAAATTAACATGACTTTTTGTTTACTTCCTGGTTTTGCACAAGCAATATCGGGGATGTTGATCTAGCTTGTTAGTTAAATGCTGCCACAAAGAATGCCCAAAGCAGAATGTGTTGTTTCTCACTAGCTCCACAAACTTCAGAACATACCTGCAGCATTATTGGAATGCCAAACAGGCAGTAATTGAGGACTGTTGAGCCTTGATACAGAAATTTTTTTGCAGGTACACAAGCTCCACTATTAGAGGTTTCTCAGGCAAGGACTGTATAATTTAAAGACAAGGGCATTTCAGCACTATATTGCTTTATGAACCAAGGTCCAAGTTACTCTTCCACTCAAGTGAAAAGTATACTTGGCACCCCTCTAGACAAAGATGCATATATCCATTCTGCTTAATCCCCCAACATAAAACAATTCTATGATTCTTCATGACAAATGTAATTCGTTACTAATTTTCTCCTCAAATGATGAGTCATTTCACCATTTTTCTTCTCACTGCAAAAAAGTCTTGGAAAATTTATGACATTTTTGAAAACTATCCACAGTTTGGGTCTTATTCTGTGCAAATTCACATTTGATATGTTTGCCCAGAAAAGAGCACTTTATGCACAGAAAACAGCATTTTCTGTACAGAAAGCAATATTTTACCACAGATGCATCATTTTCTGCACATAAAATTTTCAATGCAGAAAATGCTGGGCTAAACAATCACATGCAGATCTTTTGTAGAATATGTCCTTAACTGAGAAAGCTCTTGCCAGTTCAGGATTCTCCTTATCAGGGTTCTGTAACACTCAAATAAGATCGTTGGCCTTTATTCAAATATTTTTGATCATCTCTCCCATTCCTGCTCTTAATTGACACTCCTGACATAGTAGAATATTGTATTATATTAATATCCTGCATCTTATCAGATTGTACAGGAGAACATTCATACGACTTCTCCTGCAGTCTCCTGCAGTTCTTCAAAAAATCTGTTCCAAAGGCTTCCTCAGTGATACAGAGCAGATTTGGAGGGGAATCCATTCCAATAATATCATTTTGTACTGCCACAAATACATGTGGGTACAACACATTATCTAGGAATGAGGAGGGTTTTTGCTTCTGTTTTTCAACAAATATTTCTGATGAAATCAAGTGGCCTGTAATAGACCAATCTATACTTTCCTCTAATTCCTACACCCCTTCCCTAAATTGTACTACTAACATAGGTAATTCTTGTAAGATAAAATTACAAATCAATATCCTCCTTAAAATTGCCTTTGTAAATTATTTCATTTTAAAAGACATGTTTATTCTATATCCATCCTGATTTTTATTTTTATGTTATTATAATGGCATTACCGTTAACATCTCTGCTTTCAATTTATGGTTCTGTAATCAGATATTTCCATCTAGGCAAAATAAACAATAAATGTCAATCATGTCCAATCTATGGAATTATGCTCCTTGAAGGAATTATATCTTCAAGCCATTTCTGTCAACCAACTGTTGTCTCTACCAGCTTTATCTTGAACAACTTTGCTAACCTTGTATAAAAGTTCATATTAGGGTAATAATTTAATATTTACATGAAACGCCTAAGAGACATATTCAGGAACATTAGAGTGAAATGCCCTCTTTACGCTAATGACACTCAGCCCTGTGGCTCTTTCTTCCTTGACTCCAAGAAAGCAGCTGACTCCCATGACTCCTGTCTCAGTTTCACAATGGGCTGGATAATGGTGAAGAAACCATGATTAAATCTAAAGTATGAAGGTTCTAATGGCAACTAAAAAACCTGGTTTGGGAGTTGGGATTGGATCTCAGTTCTAAAGTTCTTATCCAATTATTAATATGAGCAAGACAGGTTCTTCTGAAGATACTTTTCTCCCTACTTTCAGAGGACCATTTGCCAGTCAAGCAGAATTCTGGGCATTTCTCTGCAAGGCACTCCATTTGGGTTAAGGAAGGGGCTTAATACAAGCCATAATAAATCTAGAAAAGCAAAACTGATGATTATTAACACAAATTTAATAGTCATTAATGTTTTGTAGATTTATTGTGGGTTTTTCTGATTATTCTTTTTTTTTCTTTGTTATGTGACCTTTGTGTATATCAGAGCTTGGAAGTAATGTAGTTACCTGTAACAAATTACCTTTCCTGTAACTCAGGACATAATTAATTTACATTTTTAAAGGAACAGAATGCCTGGGAGTGATGACATACCCCTAGTCTAATGAATAGCATTTTCTAATTATGTTAGAAATCCAATTAAACACATTTTTAGTGGCATTTCTGACAAGGTTGTTTCAAGTTTAATGCCATTCTTTTATGAAACCTAAGAATGTTATTTTAGAAAGATGCAATAAAAGGTAATGAAAAAGCAAGAAACAATGCAACAAGGAACATAATGAGTTACTATAAGCATCAGAATGAGTGCTGTTGGATGAGTGCAAAGAATAATGACAATTACTTACTTATCAAACATTATATTGAGTAATGGAATTAAGCACTCTTGACTTTCCAAGCTCTGGCAGAGATATAAATAAATATATAGAATTCTCTGGTGGTCTCAACAGAATCACTGAGAGAAAAAGTAAGCATTGACCTCCCCACATTTCACCAGATTGTCTGACAAAAATTTGCTTTAGATAGGCCAAACATATATATGTGAGAGGAAAAGGTTTAGTACTGGTAGTAAAAAACCTAAACATGCATAACGAGCATTCTCAATAGCTCGGATGCCAATTGCTCCAGCATCCACAGTCAATCATCATTCATTCATGTAGAACAGTCATGTTTATATTTTCCTCATCATCTCAGAGCCACTCATATTCCACATGCAACAAGGCTGTAATCTAAGCCACTCTTCCCCTACTCACTCGGTGAGGATCATGAACAGTAAGGAACAGCATACACTATACAGCTGCTTTGGCCTTCAGCTAGTTTCTTTCCAAGCATATCTGATAATTTAATATGATGGTTTTGTTTTGAAATAAATGCGATTTCAGGTTCATTTTTATTTTACACTTCACTTAAGAAAAGAATTCTTAGTTTAAATTATATCCTCTAGGCAGGAAATCTGTGAAGTAAGTTAAGTGTGTATATGACAGTACAATTTTCCTATGATCATCCTTCCTAAACAGATTTACTTCCTCCACATTACAGGCCAGTCTTGCTCTGTAATTGCTGAACAGGTCTGTTCTTTTATAAGGGTATAACAATCTAAAACTATGGTGAGTGACACACATATGCCAAATTGAAAAGAATTGTACAATTTGACCCATTATTCTGATGGACTGAATATCTGTTCATATTTTAAAAAATCTGTAGTTCCTTTGCCCTTGAGGAGCAGTTCATTTTCACATCATTTTAGGACATTCTAACAACCACTATTCCTTATGTAAAGATAATAAAACTTTTATATCAGATAATTCAGGCAGGCAGGCAGGCAGTCCATCCACACTAACCTTTCTCATTCTTAGCTTTCTGGGAAGGAACAGAAGAAAAGATTCAAAAGAACTGAACAGGAAATCACTCTTTTATACTGTTGGATTAAGATAACCATGCATAAAAGCCACTATATTTAGGCCCTTTCCACACAAAGGGGCTGCAGCACTGTGAGGTCAGGATGGTGGCAGTCGGTTGGTTGTGCTTCTGTGTGACATTGTCACCAGCCCACTGCCATCTTGCCCCCAAGCAAGTTGTGCATACACACTATTTGCAAAATGGAAAAAAAAATCCATTTTACACCTACCATTGTGCAGCACTGCTGCCCTTCTTGGCCATGCAGAAGGGTGGAAGCATGCTGGCGATGCCTCCCTCCCCAGTGCAGCAGTGGCAATGGGCCAGCTGAGCTGTGGAAGGGAAGAAGCAGGGCCAGTGCACTCCCCTCCGCAGCAACCCTAGTGAGGTGCAGAGTGCACTCCCCTCCCTGCTGGGGCTGCAGCAGAAGGACTTTGCAGAACCCTGTCATGCAGAAATGGCCTTAGTTTGCTAATAAGAGTATTGTTCAGTTGGTCACAGAGAATAAGAAATACAGAGGGTGAAATCTAATGATTTGTAATGTTCCACCACAGTTGGTAGAACAGTTCTCCCTCCTCCTTGGAACACATGTAGGGGAAATTGATGGTGGATTAAGAGTGAAAAAGAGTAAGCGGAAGTACTGTTTTGTGAGTAGATTTAGCTGGATGGAACCTAAAAGATATGTCAATGCTTCTATTTAGCAGCACTTTGCTCTTGATAATTGTACTTCCTATAAATGTATCTAAATACAATCAACAGAAGTAAAATTGGTGTACAACAAATGTGCAGTATTCCATTGGTGAATATACGCCACATTCAATACTGGCTCAAGGTTGTACATAACCTTATTGTATAGCTGTATTGTCTGCTCTATTACTTGTTTTTAAAGAGTACTCTCTCTGACCTACTGGTTCAAACAAGAAATATCACGAACTTGCTGTGTTAGTGTGGCTCCTTGGCAGAGGAAGGGCATTTTAAAACACGTACAATGCTATTGTCTGCCTGGCTCTGATCCATGCTACAAAAGGGAAACTAGACAGGAAAATTGGTATTTCTGACTAATACTTTCACAGTATGCATGTTTTGGGGAATTCTTACAATGCAGATTGCTTGAAGCTGTTCTCAGTTTTAAGAATGTATGAAAATCCGTAATAATAACGATGAATCATTATGCCATTTCCAACTTTAATTATATCATTCTGACCTTTATCTGGACCAAGGTGAAATACTGGGATAATGGACTAGAAGCATTTCTTCATTCTGTCCAAATGTGCCTTCAGGTCATGGATAAAATGAATTTTGTTGTCTTAATCTAATCCCTGGCCATTCAAGGAGCACGTATTTGAAAAGCTACCAAACAGCTGTAGCAGAGAACCTCCATTAGGAAACACTTTCTGCTGAGTAAGCAAATATCACCATAAATACCTAGTCCATTTATGAGTCTCTCATAATTACATTTTGTGTATGTGACATCTGCTTGTGAACCATCTTTCCAGTCTTGCAAACTGCTAACTAAAAGAAATAAGTTTTCATTATCTTTGGGGAAAGTGATGATTGACTGCATCCTAACCAGAAAAGTCAGCAACCAGAAGATAAAATTTAGTATTCTGTTTTTACATTTCAAGTGTAAAACAGTGTCAAACTTCAAGTGTAAAAACAGCAAGTTCATTTGGCTGTTAGCAGAGAGGCAGAGCTATGACTATAGAATACTTAAATTGCTTTAATCTAGCCACACTGTCCTTCAAATCTTCTCCTGCCACATGAACAAGAAGCACAAATATTCTATTTTTTTCCAGTCCCACCAGCCAAAAGCAAAAGGAAAAGATTCTCTGTTCATAAATGGGAAAAGTTATTTTAAAAAGTTTGAACATGTTTCAGTCACCATTAAAAATAATAACAGTTTAAGGACCTCCAATAGTTGCTGTTCCCTACTAGCTCACCTATCTGTCTGTATTACCCACACACAAGCCCTTCAGCACATTTTGCTTTTCAATCCAAGGCCAGATTGAGTTTCCAGAGTATGGTACTTTTTCAGTGTGCTTGTCAAAGATATTCCGCTTCTCTTTCTTTCGTGTAAAATACTGGGTAATATTTCACATTTGTAAATACTGCTGCAGTAGTGGTGGAGACTTCTGAATTTAAGCTTCTCCTCTCTTCGAATGAGATGATTGCCACTAATCCTACTTACTTTGAAACATAAGATGTCAAGTCACTATATCTTTAGCCAAACACACCACATCACAACTTTACTTTTGAGCTCTAGAAAACACACTGCTTTGCAAGATGAAGAGTGACACTGCTGTCTAAGTCTAAGTAACTAAGCAGCAGACAAAGAAAGATATGATAAAAAGGGGCAAAAATAAGTAGAAGTTCTACCAAAAAACCCCAAACAAATAAAAAAAAAAACCCAACCCACAGACAATTCAGGGCTAAAACTGCTTTATTATGCTGAGTGCAAAGCTTCAACTAGCAACAAAACATGCTTGGAAACAGTTCCTGTGAGATTCGTTGTGAGAGAGAAATGTCGATACTGATCAGGCAGTTGCAAAGAGAGATTTTCAAGGAAGTGTAAAGCTTTGTTAGGGCCAAAGATTTTGTTAAATATTCAATATTTGGAGCCTGGAATTTGACATGGCGCCCTTTTATTGATCTTGCCACATCTTTCCCAGAACAGGGATGGAGACAACATAATTACATCATCTACTTCCTATGCTGAGTGTATTAGCGGGTAAGACATGGATGAAAGACCCCAATATAAGAAATAGCCGGTGTTCCCTTGGGTGTGCCTACTTGTTTATGTGTGTCAGAGTGGATAAACACCACAGGCATCAGTTTTATCCTTGTTTTCTAACCAAACTCAATTGTTTTCAATAAGTCTCCCTTACAGCCTTTCTTTCACAATGTAATTCCCAATCTGATTTCACTAAAAGCTACTTCAGAGTTTCACCTTATTTTCTAAAGAATAGACGGAAAGATTATATTAATTTTATTTCTGCTTCTTACTCTAGTACATCGCTTGTTAAAGGAACATCAATACACCTACCTACCTTCACATACACATTCAGAGGCCTATTGAGGGCTTACATTTTATTTCTGTTTCCCACTTCAGTATATCAGTTTTTAAAATAACAACACCATACATACATACCCACTGAATGCTTCCTTGGAGCCCAATTGCTATATGCAGTCATGGAGAACAGAAAACAAGTGAGCTTTGAAAAGTTGGTGAAGATTTCAGTCACTACATACAGCTAACATTGTGCAATAATTGCAGAAGTTCTACCTCATCTAAAACACCAACCCTCCAAAAACATTTAATTGTGTGCGTGTGAGTGTGTGTGTGTTTTGTTTTGTTTTGTTTTGGTGACTTTTTTTTAATGCCTGAAATTTCTACCATCTCTTTGTTAGGACAGGAGCTAGTCACAGGGTAATGTGTGATGGTGGTGATGGGTATTAGTTGTGTTCACAGACAGAAAGCTGAAACAGCTTCCTTCCTATGGCCAAGGCTGAGAAAGTGTCAAGTGCACAGAGCCTCCAAAGCCCGCTTTCGCAGCCACTGAAACTATACGGCAATCCCACAAAGCCCCTAAATCTTAATCCATCTTGATCTTTTTTTCCTCGTCAAAATTAAAGAAAACAAATCAGCAATGCAGTGATTTGACTTTCCCCAGAATCCCCAAAACCACATCACCTTTTTTGAAATGAAAACTGGTCTAAAATGATGAGCAGAAGTGACTTGGCACCACTTTCAGTGCACTAGGAAGCACTGTTGTGCCCCAAAGTGATAGCTCCAGGATGAGAATTGGAATCCAACTCCTCCACAGGTATATACCCTAACAGAGGCCAACACAAAGTGCTCCTGAATGGAAAGATTTGTGTGAGAACTTCCTTGTCCCCAAGGAGCACTTAGAACAAAGAACCCTCCCTGGTGATAAATCAAGGCTTCCCCCTTCACTGACAAAATGAAGAAACACACACAACACACACACACACCCTGTGGCCCAACTCCACTTTAGCATTGTGGATTAAGCACCACCCTACTCCGACCATTGGACACCTTTTTTCCCTGGCCCATGATTTTTAAACAGGAAAGGGGAAGCCCTGTCCTTATCACACACACACACACCAATATATGGTGGACCTTCCAAGTTCTTGTTTGGTTAATAATATTTTCTACCCCAGAATAAAGCAGCTATCTTATTAGTGAGGTCAAAATTCAATTGCTAGTCTCAACCAGAGGAGACTAATTGAATCAATGGGATTTACATAAATGCTGACTTGCCATTCAGCAATTGATTAAATAGCCTACTCCAGCTGAGGTTACCAATTGGATGTAGGTCTCAGTTCTCTTGATTACCCTTTCTATACAATGGGTGAAATTGTAAAAATGTCCCTAGGATTCCACTATGAAAATAATTAGTTCATATTTGGCTTGGCTGCTCTAATCCTCTTTTTTTTGCCAAGTCAGCAAAGCCTCTTTTATTTTTACTCCTTACTCCAAGTTTTGTTATAGGCACGAAGCTTTGATAGTCACACAGAGCAAGCCACATAGAACTTCCTGTTAATTACACTGCATAAGCCCACAGATAAGCACATATGGCACTCTGCTATTTGTTCTGGATTTACATTGGAGGACAATAGGACTATCATCCTGAACCACTCTGTCTGGCTTCCACCGAAATCAGTGAAATCACTGGGCATTTGAATGATATCTACAATAATAAATGAGGCTATATGCCTATTTAATGATCAGAGATCCAACTCACTTAACCTAGACATCTGGAAGCTGCCATACAAAGGACCCTAGGAATATGTTCCTCTAAGTTATTTTGTACATGTGTATGGGGGAGGTATTTAAATGGTACATTTGAAGCCTGCAGTACCATAGTCAGCCACTGGCTGGCAGACACTTCCAACTAGCACATAGCTTTGCAGCTGATAGTTTGAAACTAGGCAGATGTAGTCTGATGAATGGAGTGAGAGGAACTCCCATTTCCTGCGGTGATTCCTCTCATTGGCAATGAACAACTTCCTTCCCTATACAGTGCAGTTATATCAGAGACAGCAGCTTCACTTAGATGTAGGTAGGCTCCATGAGTCCAGCTCTATTGACTACAAGACTTTGTTTGAAGATTTCAAGCAAAGCTAATTTGCTAGCACATAACAAATAAGTCCAGGAGTACTACAGCCCTTTTCACACTTCAACTATAAACTGTGAGATTTATCTGTTTCTAGTTCCTCATGCCATTTTCTATTTTTTTTCCAAAAACAAAATCTTCAATCAGAAAATATTTATTGGAAACAACAGATGTGAATGACAGATAAAGGAAGTAATTTGTTATGAAACATGGTCATTTCTACTTAGCAGATGTCACAGTCAAGTTGCAATTTATTTAGTTCGCAGCCTACAAGCATGTGTTCTTCTAAAGAACATTACAGATTGCAATCAACAGATGGCAGAACATGATAGTTTATTGCTTTTAATTTTCTGACCATTTTAATGTTTTAGACCATTATGTTTAAATCAATGCAGACATTCCACAAAATTGCAGTAATATTAACTGAATCCAGAATAAAAACTAATGTGCTTTAGAAAAGAGAAAATAAGTAGCTATGAAATGTGAGAAGATTCTATTAATATAATGGGTAAGATAAGAGGAGAAATATAGGAAAATTGAATCAGTTTTATCACGTGTAGGTAACATTTTTATCTGTTAATGTCTCAATAAAAATTGCTGAGAAAATATATGCAGCAAACAATACTATCAGGAAGACAGCATTAATTTCTTTCAGTTCTCCAAAATATTCTTTTACTGTAAGGTTAAGGGATATCAATATACCTAATTACACTGTAAAATGTATAGCCAAAATCTGTAACTGTCTGTAAACAAAGATCTTAACAAAGAGTGTTGAATATGAGCTTATGATCAAATCCAAAATTGAATTCCTGTACTAGTTAAGTCTACATAAATAGCTTCAGTAATGTGCTGTAACCCAATATGATGTAGTGGTTTGAATGTTGTACTAGAACTCTGGGAAACAGCAGTTTCAATCCTGCTCAGCCATGCAAACATTGAACAAGTCAAACTCTCAGCCTGAGAGGATGACAATGGCAAATCTTGTCAAGAAACCCCTGTGAGAAGTTTTCCAGAAGGTCACCATGAGTTGGAAGTGATTTGAAGGCACACAACAACAATGTGCTGCAAAAGATTCTACTGAAAGCTGCAGCACTGTCCTTGAAAAAATTAATGGTCTGTATGCAAGAAGAACCCTGGAGAATGTGCTAAGGGCATTGTAGGGATTTGAATTTATCTTTATTTGAAAATTTTGGCTGGATTTTGAAACCATTTCAAAATAAGCTACGTAAGAAATAGTCCATTGTTACTTTTCTTTATTTTATTTTATTAATTGAAAGTATTTATATACTATTCATTAAAAAGTTCTCTGGGCATTTTTATTGTCAGATAGCCCTCCATATTTTAGTAATGGGATATGTAGTAGGAGTTAAGTAGTAGCTTGCTTGTAACAAGGTACAGGAACCAGAGACCGTTAGATAAAAAAAAGCTAGTAATGTTCTCATAAACACAGGCAGACTGCACCAGAACTTCAAGGTCTCTTGCAGGCGGGAAGATGAACTCATCTTTTCTGTTTTGTATTTTGCCAACTGCCTCCAGTTCACTCACTGAAGTCCTGCACAATGTATTACACTCCTAATAAATAGTGTTTATGCACCGTTCTATTTGTGTGTGAGAGTTCAGTTCCTGACAAAGTGAGTGAATTCCCTGTAAAAATATTGCAATATGTTTAAAAAAACTGAGAAAGAGACTCAAGAAGAAGGAGAATCCAGCAGAAACATTGAAAATCCAGGTGATGGAATCGCCGAAAAAGATGAGATGGACCCCAGCCAGCCTCCTGATACCAGACCCAAGACCTGACCCTCTATTCTTCCAACTACCCTGACTGTAGGTCAAACCTGGGCCTGGGGCAAAAGATCCGAAACTGCTCTGTGCCAACATCACCACGCTACAAGATCGGACACTTCAATTGTCGAGACCAGCTTGATGGAACAACTTCTCACCAGGGAAGAAGAAGTGGACAAAATACGAGAAGAAATTTCCAAACTGAGAGCTCAGCTCCACGACTGGAGACTTCTGGTGCTTTGGGATACTATTTCATGGGACTTCATTGTTGGTCTACCCATCTCCTGCGGTATCCGTACCATTTAGGTCATCACTGACCATTTCTCCAAGCAATCTCATTTCATTCCACTGAAGAAGACACCCACTACTGAAAAACTAGCCAACCTCTTCATCACTAACATTTGAAAATTACATGGGCTCCCTTCCACAATAATCTCAGATAGAGAACCGATATTCACTTCTAAATTCTGGACTTCACTCCTTAAATCCCTCTGCATTTCTCAAAAACTCGGCAGCTCCTATCATCCCCAAACTGATGGACAAACTGAATGCACCAATCAAACCCTGGAACAATACTTACACTGCTTCATCAGTTCTAACCAAAACAACTGGACATTCCTTCTGCCTTTTGCCGAATTTGCTTACAATTCTTCTCTGCACTCCTTCACGGGCAAACTTCCATTTGGCACCAACTCGAAGCCCTTTCCAGCACTCCCCAACTCCCTCTCTACATCTCAACCTCTCTCTCTCCAGTCTTGGATTACAAAATTCTCTTGTACTTGGGCTTCACGTAAGACAGCAATAAAAGAGCAATATAAGAAAAGAAAACAGGGGAAATCTGCTGAGCCCTAGAGCACTGACATATATTAAAAAGATCATGATTTAACCTTAAAAAAGGAAAAGAAAAGTCTCTTTTTTAAAAAAAAAATATTGAAAAAGTAAACAACTCCCCTTACATGACAACATACAATCTACACATAACCACCTACAAACATACTAATACAAATATATACAAATAATACAAATACTGCATACTAATTACATAATTGATGACCAAAATGTAGAGAACATAGAGAACTTCCCTCTTGAGTGAGATACAGCCTTATTATATTCTAAAAATATCATGAAATAAACCTACCTATATAAGAAAGGTAGAAACTGGTGTTCTGATTGTCACAAATCTGAGTCAACCTCTAATTGTATAATAACAATACCATTATTACAATAAATCCTTGTTATCTCAAACATAATATTAATGGTATTCCTTCACTTCCCCATTATGTCAAAGAAAAACCAATCACATCAAAAACTTCTTCTTCTTCCACCTCCCTCCACATTATTGCCTGGGGAATGCCACCACTAATTTATGATTACAAATATTAACAATAAATTGTATCATTCCTACTTAATCTTTGAAGACACACCGTATTACTGAAATATAGCATATTAACCCATAAAACTAAAGATAAAAAATAAAATAAACTAAGTCCAAGAAGGGGTCCCATAATCGCTCCGAAATACTCAAAGCTGAAGACCATTGGTTGGAATTTCCTTGTTTTGAAGAAATACTGTAAACAACTCCCAGGCTTTACAGAATTTACTATCTGTCTTGTTCTCCAATCTGTAAGTCATTTTGTCCATCTGTGCAATTTCAATAACTATCTCTAACCATTCGTCGACCGTAGGGATGTAAGTCAATTTCCAGTATTTAGCATAGACAAGTCTGGCTGCCACAATCAAATGCTAAGCTAATTTTCTGGTACAGAAATCCATACTGTTATCTGAGCCAAAAATTCCCAATAAAAAAAAATTATGGAACTAATTCAACTTTCAGTTTCAAATTTTTTTGCATATTGGCTCATATGGCATACCAGAATCTCTTTGCTCTATCACATTCTCACCACATACGATAAAAAGAACCCACCTGATCTTCACATTTCCAACAGTGATTGTTCACATTCTTATTCATTTTTGCTAATCTGTTGGGTGTCAAATACCACCAATACACCATCTTTAACACATTTTCTTGGAGGGCATAAGATCTGGAGTATACCATATTATTTTTCCCTCTTCCAAAAGGACATTGTGCCCAAAATCTCTGGCCCAAGGTATCATACAATCTTTGACTATCTCTCCCTCTAAGTTATAGGTTAACTACCTCTTATACAACCTGGAAAGCATCTGTTTTTCTCTTTTTAGCATAAGGTCTTCTAATTTAGTTTGTCTTAATCCCACACCTTCAATTTGTAAATCTTTCTTAAATCTTTCTCTTATTTGCATGTAGGCAAACCACTGTATTTCAAGTCCTTCCTCTTTTAACTGTCGTTGATCTTTCAATAAAACAAGATCCCCTGTTACCCTGATTTCTGGGGTCTCTTGGGAGACACCTCAATGTGCTCCATGTGATGGGGAATGGAAACTAGCCAGAGCATGAACTATAGCAATGCAACAGGCAGGGTAACCTAGCAGGGTCCTTTTACCCAGCTTTTACGAGGTTAGGCCAAGCCAAAAACCAAACAAGAATGTCCAATAAATGATTTTATTGAATGCAAGTCTCATGCACCAATGCAATCACACACACATGCACCCAAGAGCTATTAAGAAACAAAAGAGAGGAAATTGGATAGGTGAGTATTGGAGGGGTACAGCTGGGGTAATACTGTACCTTTTCCTGAAGTCCTGGGTCAGGGAAGGCAGTGGAGAAGTGAGGCTCAGCATGGAGAGGCTCAGGGGATTACTCGATGGATGGAGCAACGGTCTGCTGGGGTGACCGGGAGCGATCTGAAGAAACACTCAAAAGCCAAGACTATTTGTAGGGGAAAAAGTGCCTGGAGGACTAATCCCTTCCCGGGGAGAGCAATGGGTGTTGGAGCGATAACGAAGCTCCACTATGGCAATTTCTTTTGTGTGGTGGGATTGCAAGGTGTTGCCAAAGTCTAAGGATCTTCAGCTGTATTAGTTTGTGGTGTGACTTCATATAAATGGTCCTCTCCTGATGGAATATTTGCTCAACTTGGGGCAGACACACTAATCCCCTCAAGTCAGCATCTCGAGGCTGAGGACTCTTTGTTTATTGTGGGTTTACACATCTTGAGGTCTCCTGGGGCTACTTGACTGGAGGTTTTACTGGCCTGACCAGGTTCTCGGTCCTTTGACTGTGACTGCCTACATGGTCATCCAGGAAACCTCTCAGACACACAGAATTGTATTTAATATCAAATTGTAGACCCCGGGATAGGGTTTCTCCATCAGAGTAACACCCCACTTTGTTTTAACAGATTCTTGTAAGTCAGCCAACTGCCATGTCTTCTCAATCCCTTAATAGAAAGAGCCTCCAGTGTTGAAATCCACGATGGCTTTTTGGGACATTAAAAAAAAAATATATACTTCTCCCAAACAGTGAGGAGTTCCTTGCATATTAGATGGCTTTTAAAGGTCTTTTGGGCTTTTACTTTATCATACCACAGGTACACATGCCAACCAAAATAGAGGTTGTGTTTCTCTAGTGCCAATAATTTCCTGTCATCCAACAGGATCCATGGTTTCATCCAGGCTATGCATGCGGCCTCGTAGTATGGACCTAAATCCGGTACTGCAAAGCCTCCTCGATGTCTTGTATCTGTCATCCATTTATATTTCATTCTTGGTTTCTTCCCATTCCATATGAATTTAGACAGATCTTTAAAAAAAGAAAAGTCTCTGTGTGAGTGTGTGTGTAGCCACTTGGCATGTGAGAACCACCATGGTTTTGAGCATTGGACTGTGACACTAGGGTTCAATTTCCCATTTAGTCATGGCAACCCACTAGTTGATGTTGGAGGCATCACACATTCTCAGCCACCAAAAAAAAAAAAAAAGGATTAGGTCACCATAAGTCAGAAACAACTTGAAGGCACCAAACAACAACAACAAAAACAGCCACCTTAGTAAGTGCCAAGTAAAGAGAGGAAAGCACAAGCACAGCTTTCTGAACTAAATAAGATGCATAACTTCTTTTTTTTTATTAATTATATAACTAAATCACAAATACAAAACAAGAAAAAAAAATTAAACACCATGTGATATACATAATAGTGAATTAAAAAATTTTTTTCTTTTTTTTTCTCTTCTCTTAAGCAATACTAACTTACATTGTTATTTTGCACCTTTACCCTTAAATTTATAAATCTGTTCAACTGTTATAATTTCACATTTAATTCAATATTTTTCACATCCCCTTTAATCTATTTCTATTGTTAATTCTTTTAACTTTTTTTTTAAAAAAACATTGACATCACTTATCCATTTAAATCTATAAATCACAAGTTTAACACACACACCTACTAAGAATTACAAAATATACAACATAAAAGAAAAACAAAACTAAAACTAAAAAATACCCACCCCCCAGAGCCAACTTTTTATTTAATCCACTTTCCCAAATTGCCATTCTTCTTTTGACAGGGTAGTATTACTATCTCTTTTCAGAACTTTATCCAAAAATATTTTCCAAATTTCTTCAAAATCATTCCCTTTAACCAAACCTTTCATAAACCTAATTCTACATGTTAGTTTATCATTAATTGCAATTTTCCACACTTCGTTATACCATTCCTCTATTTGAAATTTTTCATTTGCTTTCCATTTTTTTGCTATTATTAATCTCGCTGCAGTTAACAAATTTGTTATTAATTCTTTCTTTACTTGAGTAAACTCAACCTTATCATATATAGACAACAATGCAATATTTGGACATACTGGTATATCTGCTCCTATAATCTCTTTTATCTCTTTAAAAACCTTTTGCCAAAACTCCATTATCTTATTGCAATTCCACCACATATGCATATATGTACCAATTTCTTGACATCCTCTCCAACATAATCTTGAATATTTCTCATCTATTTGATTTAATTTCACTGGAGTCAAGTACCATTTCCACACTAATTTATAATAATTCTCTTTTATTCTTACTGATAATTTTTTTAAATGACGTTGTTTCCAAATTTTTCTCCATTCTTGTATATCTATATTTTGTACTATCTCTTCCTCCCACATTTTTCTAAGAAAATCCTCTTCTTGTTCTTTTGCTAATATTTTATATATTTCACTTGTAATACCTTTTAGTATTTCATTTTCTTGCATATTTTCTCTTTGAATAATAATTTGTTCAAATTTAGTATATTCTTTAAAATCCTTAACATATCTTTTCATACTCTTTGTCCATTGCTCTAATTGTATATAATTTAACCAGGATATTTTAGTTTCCTGCAATCTCTCTTTCATTCTATCTTTATTTATCATTATTTTCATCCAATCTTTTAATCTATAAATTTTTTGTTTTTTTATTTCTTTCTCTATTATTTCTCTTAAATTTATTGGAAATTTTTCCATCATCACTATCGGAGTTAATATTGATATATTCGGTAATAATTTTCTTTTATTTTTTTTCCATATTTCTATTATATTTTTTATAAAAGGATTTTCTATCTTCTCCATTTCTTTCTTTGAAAAATTCCTAAAAAATATATTTTCTAATTTTGTCTCAATATTCATATCTTCTATCTCTAACCAATCTAAATCACCCTTTCCTGAAACCCCCTCTATGATATATCTCAATTGATTTGCATAATAATACCATTTTAAATTTGGAAGTCCCAGGCCACCTTCTTTTTGACTTTTATACCAATATTTCTTGTTAATCCTCGATTTTTTATTTCCATTACAAAAATTATTTAATATCTTTTGCCACTCCTTTAATTCTTCCTCTGATATTTTTATTGGTAACATTCTAAACAAAAAGTTAATTTTAGGTAAAATTTTCATTTTTACCACTGCTATTCTACCAAACCACGATAGCTTTATATTTTTGTAGTCCTCTAATTTCCTTTTTGTTTCTAATCTTAATTTCTTGAAATTTTTTTCCTGTAATTCTTGTAAATTTTTTGTAATCTCTATTCCTAAATATTTAATTGAATCTTTTATTTTAAGTAATCCTCTTTTACTACTTATAAATTTTTGTACTTCTTCTTTAGTATAATTAAATAACATTATTTCTGATTTGGCCCAATTTATTTCTAATCCCGTCTTCTCCCCAAACTCTATTAAATGTTTATCTATCCTATCTATCTTTTCAATTGGATCCTTAATTGTCAACAATGTGTCATCTGCAAATAAGCTTATTTTATTTTTTTCCTTAACTCCAATTCCTTCCAAATTCTCATCATTTCTTATCAAGATGCATAACTTCTAAATCAACAAAAGTTAAACAATTTTTACATCAAGTCCTGCACAACCCATCCAGATTCAAGCAACCTGCCTGTGCCTGAAGGAATTTGTACAGCTGGAAGGAAGAAGTTTGCCTTACTCTAGTCTACACAGGTTGGAAAGAGATCATGATCGTCTTTTACTAAAAGAAGTCCTTCCTGTTGTTCTGATGTGTCTTCAAGTTGACTTCAACTTGTGGTGATTCCATCATGGGCATTTCTTGGCAAGATTTCTTCAGAGGGTTTTTTCCCCAGCCTTCCTGTAGAACTGAGAGTGTGTGCTACCCAAGGTCACTCAGTGGGTTTCCATGGTCAGAATTCCCCCAGGTACTTAGTCCAACACTCAAACTACTACAACATGCTGGTTCTCTCCTTGATATCACCTCCTATCTAAATCCTGTTAACTGGAGATGTTTGTAGATGCCATCAAAAATTATGATGCAGAAGAGGACGAGTCACCACTGGGTATCCATCTTCAGCTTAAATATCACAAATTGTGTTTCATCTCTTTGAAAGTCTGAAAGCCACAGTGCTGGTGCTCTAGACTCTGACCAGCCATGTTAGGAGTAGCAAACAGATATACATTCAAAGAAAGTATGAAAATTCATTGTAATGAACTGAAAATAAATAGGGGAAAAATTCAAAATCCGAGGAAACCCCATTAATAATATTATATTGTTTCAGACTATTCAGGAATAGAAATATTTGCTTTATTGCACTAATGACAGAGATGACTTTGAACACAGCTATATGATTTTGACAATTGAAAAGTGGTCATTTTAAAGATCATTCAGTGTACATAGAAGTGTTTTGCAGATCTTTTAACACTTCAGGGAGTGAGTTTGCAAAAGACTGAAATAGCTATTTCAGTGTGATAAGTGTCGCTTTGCATTTGTCTTCAGAAAAAAAAAAGCCTAAATGCATATAAGTTCATATTGACTTGCTATCTCTATTCCAAAACCATTCCTGCTGTATTACTAAAGGCAGCTGGGTGGCATGGTAAATGTGTCATTTGCTATTTAACTTCTCTGTGACCTGGATTTAAATTCACAGTAGCGCAGAATGAGACTTCAGTTCTCTCAGAAGGCTATTAAGCTCTACTACACAGAAAGGCTTTTGAGGAATGGAAAATTAACAAACACTTCCCCTCCACTGAACATTTTGTATACACAAATACCAATGTTTGTGTATATGCGTACACACACAGATAAACACACACACACATGCACGCACTCACATGCTCATACACTTGAAAGCTTTAAGGGGGAAGCAAATGATTTTCTATTAAAAGGATTCTTTCACTATAGAGGAAAGCAAGCTGCCCTGAATAAATCTTCTGTTCCTTCTGAGAATCTCTGCAAAACTGTCTAAGCGGTAAGAAAGTAGTGCAATCCAGTATTTGTTTCAATCTACAGTCTCTATTAAGCATGCTTTTCAGATCTAATGGTTTATTTCCCCTTTGAGAAAGGATAGAAAGAATGCAAAAATAAAATAAAATAAAACTAGGTGATTCACTTTTACACTATTGTAGCAGGCAGTGTTACATTAATGCTTTATGTTCCAATATTAATGTGTAGCGGCAAAACTCAGAATGCTGATGTTTATCTTTGCATTAAACCTCTGTGCCTATGGATTGCGTTTTTCACTGTGTACAGGGAAAATGAATAGAAGTGTGGGTCAGCTTTTACAGTCTCTAAATCTGTCCTAAGGTAATATAGGACAATAAGAAATCTTTTAACAAACCTTTTCATAATTTGAGATAGGTATAATTTTAATGATGATGGGGTTGGTATCGAGCCAGAGAACAGTCTGCATCTACACTGGCATCTAATATACAAAGTAAGAGGGATAAAGTATGACCTCCAACCCTCCTGATCTGGCAGAAAATGTCTTGAATGTCTCCATTATTCCAAATTTTAAGCAGATTTTAAAATGTCTCCTCCTGCTGCTTTCCCCCTTCACCTTCAGCTAACTTCGGCTGCTGCAAACAGAATTCAATGTACAAAAGCAGCCTGCACTTAATTAACTCAGCAAAAGGAGGTGTCAAAATCTTGCCCTTCCCTGTCAGCTCAGGCAGAAAGAAACTGCTACAGAGTCTCCTGGCTTCTGAGTTTTTCCTCATTAATAACTTTTGCCATCTTAATCAGACTCTGATGTTGCTTGGCTGCATATGTCCCTGTTTTCATGTGTGAAATGTTGGAGGATATGAGCGAGAAAATGGAGAATACAGGGAAGATGAGGTGGTTCCTGAGATTCATTGTCTCTTCTTGTTGGAAATAGAAGGGTTAAAGCAATTCCTTTCAAAAAAAAAAATTTTTCAAGCAAATAATATTACAGAACTGCAGTAAATCTTTTATAGCCTTTATAAAAAATCCAGCATAGAGTAAATACCTGTGCCCTACCTTTCTGAAGTGATGGGACTACATGCTGCTGTAAGGCAAGAGGTTATGCTGAGAGCAGCAGTGGTACTGTTAGTGAGTCCCATATCAGACAGGCTTTTGGTGAGAAGCCAGCCTCCTTTCTCCAAACAGTTACTAGGTAGGAACAGTAATGGGAATGGCACTGGTGGACTATCTCTCAGAGACAATGACAGTGGCACCATAGCTAAGACTTTTACTACTGCACAGAAGAAGGCATGGTAAACCCCTTTTGAATGTCTTTTACCACAAAAACCCTATGATGAAACAATCCAAAATGAAACAAGTGGTAGTACCAGAAAATTAGACTCCCGGGTCAGATGGCACCCCACAAGCTAGTGGGGTACATCAGAGGACATCTATGAGTAGCACTGCGGCTAATGAGGCAACTGAACAGAAGCTGAAAGAGATGTTCATCCGTCAACATGCGAAGTCTGAAGCTGCACAATCAGGGGAAGCTAAACAAAATAAAACAAGAAATGGAACATATAAACATTGCAATGCTTGGGGTGAGTGAGCTAAAGTGGACAGAAATGGGACACTTTGAGTCAGATACCTAAACAGGGTTTTATTCAGGAAATGAATACCTAGGAAGAAATAAGGTGGTATTAATACATGAACATGATTGCAAGAGCAATCAAAGAATATAATGTGAAACCTGGCTGAATAATATTAATAAGGCTTTGTGGAAACATATGCTGGAAAATGGAGTCCATTGAAGAATTTCAGAAGCAAATCACCCTGTGCTTTATTATTATAGCAAAGCCTTTGATTGTGTAGACCATGAAAAACTATAGACCATTCTTAAAGAAATGGTGTTCTGATGCATAACCTGTACTCAAGCCAAGACAGAATACAGAGAAACAGAATGGCTTCCAGTTGGCAAGTGGGTCAGGCAGGGCTGCATTTTATCACACTGTCTATTTAAATTGTATGCTGAACCAATCATATGTAAAGCAAGATTAGACTTGGAGAAAGGAGGCATGAAAACTGCAGGAATTTCAACAGTTTAAGATATGCAGATGACACCACACTACAAGCAGAAAATAGCAAAGACCTGGAACCATTACTGAAAAAAGTTAAGGAAGAAAGTAGAAATGAAGGTTTACAGGTGAACAGTAAGAAGACAAAAATAATAACCACCAATGATTTATAAAACTTTAAAGTAGATGGTGAAGACATTGAAATAATTCATGATTTACCATACCTTGGCCAAATCAGTAATCAGAATAGAGACTGCAGTCGAGAAATTAGACGACTAGGACTTGGAAGCACAGCTATGAAGGAACTACACAAGATCCTGAAGCGTAACAACATATCATTGAATACTAAAGACAAGATTATGCATACTATTTTATTTCCAATTTCTATGTCTGGTTGTGATATCTGGACAGTGAAGAAAGCTGATAGGAAGAAAATCAACTCATTTGAAATGGGGTGCTGGAGAAGAGTTCTACCATACCCTTTGGACTGCTAAAAAGACAAATAGATTTGTCCTAGACCAAATCAAGCCTGAACTTTCCCAAGAAGCAAAAATGATTAAACTGAAGATTGGTGTAGCTTGGACATATGAGGAGACTCACTAGAAAAGACAATAATGCTTGGTAATGTAGAAAACAGAAGTAAAAGAGGAAGTCTGCATTGTAAATGGAAAGACTCAGTCAAGGAAGCTGTGGTCTTGAGTCTTCACAACATAAGTAGGACTGCTGATAAACAGGGTGATTTTGAAGTCTCTCATTCATAGGTACAAAATCAATAACAGCAAAACCTGATTGCACCAAACAATTTTAAAAAACTGAATTGATCAAAGATCAGTGATGCCATTTATCCAAACGAGAAATAACATGAGTCACAAGGTCAAAGAAATCACAAAGCTTCATAATGACTTACACATGTAACACACCCATGCAAATGACACTTGTTGTTTTGGACCCTTTTTCATTTTCCTTTTTTTTTTTAAAGAGCAACTTCCTTCCAGTCTGGTTGGTTTCCACATAGCAGTATTGCAAATGCAAAAGTTATTACTGTGTGTGCATACATGGCAAAAACACTGAATAGAAAATGGCAGCACATCTATCAAACATGGTCAGATCTATATATTCTGAAATTATTTAGGTCAGAGTACCAATCATAGAATAGGTGGGGGAGAAAAGAGAAAGAAAAGGTAAACTTGCGGTTGGAACACAGCTTATTACCTTTTCTCTGATCATGCAAAAGTGTTAACAACTCTTGTAACTGTAAAATTTGAGGGGGAAGGGATATTGTCTCACTATAAATTCACCTAAACTTGTTCAGTCAAGTGTGTCCTCCACATTATGACTGGAAACACATAGGAAATGCTTGCCAGTGCAGACATATGGAAAATTCTCTTTGTACAGCAATTCAGGTGGGACTATGAATTGTATATCTTTCCCCGGTGGCACAAAAATCACTGCCCATGAAGGTGAGACAGTGACAGCAATCCACATACAATATGCAACAAAGTTAACATGGGACACTCTAAGCAAAGGTCAGGGTTTTTTATGTGTTTTCTCTGAAGAAAATCCTACACTTGAGAGAATTGGCAAAAACCTAGGAATGGTTTTGAAGTTGCCTTGTCTGTAGTCTTAAACTTACAAAGTTTTTTAAAATGGATTTCCACAAGCAGAGCTATATAAAAGTCAGTAGCTAATGATTCATCATAATACATGATTTAGCTGCAAGCTACAAAAACATAAAAATAGTCCCAGAAACTAATTTCTTATGCTGCTTTGGGCATTTGAATGATTTAAACTTAGATGCTGCCATATTTTTTAGATCCCTGAGTCATGGCATCTGATGAAAGACTGATCTGTTTAGACATCTTTTTTTTTCTAAAATAAATGTGCTGCATTATCCTGATCAGCCAAAGCAAGTTTACATTTTTAAAGGTTATACAAGGATGCTGTCATTTCTAAACTTGTTGAGGCTGATTCTTTCTTCCCCCTAATGCAATATACAGAAAATGGAATGTTGCAGCATCAATAATGTGTCCTAGTGTGAGTTTACACATGTATATTAACCAGCTATTGCTTGTGTCTATATGCAAATATAGTATCTCCTCTACCCCTTCACACCTAAAAGTCTGAACTTCAATGCATCATTTTATGCTAATACACATGAGGCTATCATGTGACCACAAAGCAATTCCATACAGTGCCATTATATAGTTCTCAGCATTACCACAAACAGATTAACAGTTGCATAAATGATGGAGAGCATCAGACAGACAAACAAAGAAATGGAACTCATCAAAATAAAGAAAAATAAAGATTGATGCATGCATTCTTCACTAAAGTGAGCTTATGGAGAAGACAACTGATTTAAAAAATACAACTTTTGGCTTGAACGGTTTTGTTGGAAGGGTTGTGAAAGTAAAGGCTTGGAATCAATCTTTTTGTTTTAAGCTGGGCTGGGAATTACCTAGCCCTTCAGACAATGTTGGACTATAGTTCCCAACAGCATTACCCAGTACTACCAATGAAGTGAAATGTTGATGGTTGCTGTCTAATAACATGATTCCCACACTGTTCTAACTTCTGCTTCTTCCACCCTCATGAAAAATTCAAAATTTGGAAACAGAGTTCCAAATTTCGAACCCATAGCACAGTGCAAGCTAATACCTTTTCTCTCCTGTGTCTCCTTTTTGCAGGAGCTGAAGGGAGGAGTAGCTAATCACCCAGCCCATGCAAGGAAGGGGAAATTTAAGTATCCATTTCCTTTCACTCCATTCTGCACAAGAAGAAACGAAATAGTGCAATATGACTGTTTTGTTCTCTTCTTACATATTCCCTGCTCCTGGTCACTCCCTTAGTGCACACCAATGATACTCAAAGCTGCACTCAATGGATTGATGTCAGATCTTGAGCCATCAGTTGCCTGTTAAGAGCTCCCAGGTAGGAAATAACTTCCAGGTGTAGCCAATGGACACAAATATGGCAAGGAGCCCTGGTGGCGCAGTGGTTAAATGCTAGTACTGCAACCACAAGGTTGTGAGTTCGATCCTGCCGGGGTCCAAGGTTGACTCAGCCTTCCATCCTTCCGCAGGTCGGTAAAATGAGTACCCAGCTTGTTGTGGGCAATTAGCTAAAATACATTGTAAACCGTTAGGTAACACTCAGTTGATAAGCGGTATAGAAATAAATGCTATTATATATTGCTATATTTAAAAAAAATGTCCACCATCTACATCAGAAAGCTCATGAAAGGATGGTCCCTTCTACTCTCCTCAGCAGTGGCTTATCAAAGTCTCACTCTAGAGTGATTTCCCCCCCAACCTTGCTATCTTGATAGTCTAAGAACTGAACTTTAAATGATTAAAGCACATGCATTGCCTCTGAGTTATGGACCCTCTTGAACTTCCTTTCTTTCACCTACCTCCTTGATTAGAACTATTGAAAATAATCTTAATATTTGCCATGTAGAAAAATTATTACAATTATTACAAGAAAAAATAAAATTATTACAATTATCGCTTCTCTCACACAAATCACTCTTTGGAAGACATACATGATTAATAAGTGGATTGCCCAGTATATAAATAAAACTGAAGTTACACTGAAGTTTGATTAACGCAACCAGTTGATTCATTGCAGCCTTTCAATTCATTTTAGCCATTGAGCCACTGGAAGGAGGACACAGGAGGGTAACTGGTATTCTATATGGCCTCTCTGACTGGGTCACATATAGTAATATCCACAGGCACTCACTGTGTTCTGCAGAGTCTACCATATCATATGCTGCAGCTATCAAGATCCATTTTGCACCACTGGTAACATAAGACAATTCTAACAGAAGATTGCATGCTTTCTTTGCTTGAAATTCAGTACAAAATAAGATATGTGGATCAAAGAAATAGAACATTCAGCAGACTGTGATCTTGCTGTAAAAATGAAAACTTAAGTGCAAATACGCAAGTGCCTCTCAATTTAAATCTGTGAAATATGGAGGGAGAATGTTTGTGTTCATCTTCCATAATCAGGAAATTTACAGCATCAGGTTCATTGACCCTTTTCTCAACCCCACAACCTGTGCCATTAGAATACAGTATGTGATCAATGCATATCTGTTCACAGCCTCTTTCTAAATGTTTTGTCTATCTACCACAAAGCTCAGATTTGCACTGGACAAGCTATCATGACAAAAGTATGTGACATTTGTGTGTGTGTGCGTGCGCGCACGCGCAATTCAGCTTCAAAACCATGAAAACCTTGACATCCAAAAACCACGATTGTACACCTCAAGGCTATTTGTTTTTTAAAAAGTGTGTGTGCATGTGTGTGTGTGCGTATATGCATGCATATGCATGTGTATGCCTTTAAGCCACTTATCAACTTGTGGTGCTGCATGAATTTCATAGGGTGTTCTTTTGCAAGGAATATTTAGAGGTGGTTTTGCCAATTTCTTCTTCTGAAATGTAGCCTATAGCACCTGATATTTAATGGTGGTCTTCCAAACAAGTACTAACCAGGGCTGACCCTACTTAGCTTCCATGATCAGATGGGATCTGCTGCCTCGAGGGTATTTATGCCCAACTTATTTTAATAAACTTTAATCTGTCTGTGTATTTGAAGCCTGCAGCCCATTCTCAGGCACTAGGTGGCAGATGTCCCTAACTAGCATGTAGCTTTGCAATCTTTACAATCCAAAGGACTGAAAAAGATGTCCCTTTTCTTGCTGTGTAACAGTCCAGCGCAGGAGGTCATCAGGCATGGCTGGTCCCAGCAACTGTGTTTTTACTCACATACAATGTGCCCAGCACTAACAGCTGTATGACTCTGCTTTATCAATGGGTATTCCAGCCCCTGAAACAAGCTCTTATGGCCCAGGCAAGGCAATGTAACTTCTCTAGTCATTCACAAAAGCACAGAGCCAAATGGCTGATGAGTCTGTAGACTTGTGTTACGTGCTAAAATGAATAGCACAGTAGTCCTGTAATATGTCAAAGTTAAAACAAATTTTTATACTACTTGAAAGACTTCCCATCCCTTTCAGTGGAAAAGTTGCAAATATATCCAAGCTGTGAACATATGAAAGGCTGTGGGGTAAATAATACTATTTGGAACACAATGTGAATCCAGACTGTATCCCTGTTTTATGTGGATACAATTTCTTTTGATGTAAAGAATTGTTTGCTTTATATGGGAATCACAGTTTCATACCAGGCACCTTCCCTGAGATGTTTGAGACAGAGCTGGACTTTAAACAAAATAACCCAGAAATTATCTACTGCCTGCTAGAGCTAACAAAAAAGGGGGAAGAATATTCAGAACAATAATGCTGAAGGAATCTCTCACATCTTCCATGACACAGAAATATGCAAATAGTATTCAGTTGATGGGAAATGGAAAGCCATTTGAACCTGTGAAAATGTTGCAATCTGTGCTGCTTTTGAAATTGACAAGATTTGTATGTTTCATGCTAATCAGATTATTCTTATTGCTCATGCACTGAGCAAAAGGATGCCAGATAAACTAAGTTCCTTTCCATACCTACACTGACTCAGATGTATAGCTCAAGATAGACATCCATTAAAAAAAAAAAAAAAAGCAGACTTGTAAAGCCAGGTACCTCATCAAACAATCAATCTCCTACCCATACAATTAATAAACTTGTCACCAGAACAAATAATAAACTTCCTACTATTATTATACTGTAATGAAAAGGTAGCAGTGATGCAGCCTTTCAGATGTTGCGCTGTACTACAACAAGAAGCACCTCGTGCCAGAATAGCCAATAATGAGGAATTGTGGGAGTTGTAGTCCAACAACATCTGATGGGCTGTATAATTCCTACTACTTCTGTGACTCTATAGACTAAGAGTTTAAGACAAGTTGCTCTTTTGGACCATAACCGCCAGATTCTCTGAGCTATTGCGTGTGAATCATTCTATTAGCTGCAGTCTAGAAAAGATATGTTGATTCTATGTTACCGATCTGCCACTATTGGACAGAATGGGACTAAACTTCTGAGGAAACAAAGATAAGACTGCATGGTGTGTTCTTTGCATCATACATTTGTCTGCAATTTTTTTAAAAAAATGATTGGAAAGACTATTTCCTCCTCTATGAAGCATGCCCACAATTTACCATTTGTCTCAGAGCCCTGTCATATGCCACCACTGTTTGTTAAGGCAATTCCAGAACCTCAGCAATCCTCCACAAACATTGCCTCAACTGATAAAATCTCTATCCTGCTAAGAAGAGCAGCAAGTATGTAGCACAGAAGCTTTTATAAAGCATCCACACAAGCTTTTCAATAGCTAGTCATTGATGTTGCCGCCCCTAACAACCCCAGAGATTTCAAAGGAATACTCTATACTACCTATAGTTGATGCGAACATTCTTCCTGGAACTACATTTGGTAGTTCTGTGGTGTGAGTTGAAAGTCTCAAAACATTCCCAAAAGGTAGAGAGTTATAGTGGAAGAACTGTTGGATTGGCAGTGTTCTTTCCCTTTTTAATTTTTTTTTTAATTGAAGATATCAGCATGGGAAATAACCATCTTATTTCATGTATAATGTCATTGGAATCTGCACTGCAACATCATGTATAACATTCTTAGCATTGTTCTGAACCAGTTTTTAAGTAGCTAGATGATGAGTACAGTAGTTTGCCTTTAAAGGATTAAAAAATAATAATAATCAGGACTTGCAAAACTATACAACCATATCAAAAAGTAAGTCTGATGTCCATTGAAAAGTGTTTTGACCTTCACAGCAATACAGGCTTAAGAATTAGCTACTAGGGTTAAACTATCAGGAGGTCTGTAATTTGTTTCTAAAATTAGCTGGTAAACTTCCACCTCCTTTGGACAAAAATCCAATGGAGGTGCTTTGTAATATTTTAACTGGCACTGACCGAGCTCTCCAACGTGTGCCAAAATGTGCTTAAGTAGCCAAAGAGTTGGAAAGCAATCTCTTTTCAGTCACTATGCTGCTGCAACTGTGCTGGTTTGTTCAAGACATTTTGTTTCCTGAAGGAAAGTTCAAAAGGCACTGTGTCCCTACAAGGGTCAACACCTTCAAAAGGCTTGGCACACTATTCAGACACTGGATACTGCTGTCCTCTGTCTTTTCTCCTCTCCTTTTCATGATAACACCTGAGGCAGGTTGTTTCATCTTCATACATGACAGGACTGGCATTTCATTCAACCAGCACAAACTGTTCTGTTATTCTTGGTGGCACAGATTCTGGAACATTATTCTGTAAAATTAATTCATTCCATTAGTTCTTGTCCCCCCCTCCTTTTCTGGTTGTTACACTATTAATGAGTGGTGGTTGAGGAAAGTTACATTTTTGTGGGGAGGGGGTTGTGAGTGTGAGAGAGAAAAAAATAAGAAAGAAAGAGATAGTAACATTTTGCATTGTCTGCTAGTAGTGTGTTACATGAGGAAGCTGGAAGACTTTTGTTTTTGTTTTTGTTTTTAAAGATGGGACCCATGTTGCAGAGCAAAGCAGGATCCTCCTCTTAGCTTCTAGTCCAAAGTAATTTAGGCTGCCCGATGTACCAGGCAGCAAAGTCTGGGACAGCTCCCTGGGCTCCCTGTTGCTTCATTGCCATATTGGGTGGTTGCAGCCTCTTCTGCCTTCCCAGCAGCCTGTTTGGTGATGTGCCATACTGGGAAGGCCTCTGTGGCTGGTAGGTAATCAGCTTAAACTGGGAGGTTTGAACTCATTGGCTATCTATGGCTAGGCCAGAGCTGACTGCAGTTTTTCCCTTAGTCTGGGCTGGGGGTATATATTTGAGCTCCCTTTGGCTGGAGCTCACTATGCTTTGGAGCGTCGTCCCACTCACCTCCCCCTGCCAAGCATGGACTGTGTCTGGAGAGGTGGAATTTTTATTAATCACTGTCACAACTTAGGGCGGTTGGCATGGATCCTGGATCCTGGAAATCTATTACTTATGCCTTAGGGCCAGGGCAAAACTATGAGCATTGCAAGGGATGCAGGGTAGAAAGCAGGTGTGCACTGTGCAGGAGGTGCATGCATCCACTGAATCCCTTGGTGAACAGATGGATTTTGCACCTGTCACCAAATGGTTCCAACATGTGTTGGAGGGTCAGGCTCATCAGTCAACAGACAGGTTGGTCAGTGCTTGGATCTGGACCCATGCACATGCCAACCCTGTTACACCTCTGGCCAATAACGTTTGTGGTCAACTTTTCTCCAACTTATAATGTGTGTGTGATTTTTCTTTGGAACAGGACTACGCACTGAGCATGCAGTCAGTAGCAGAGTGATGTGATACAGGAGATCGGGTGACCACACCATTAGCCACCCTTACTGGACAGTGTCTACAGTTCTGGCTATCCGGCATCATCACTCTTCCTGCACAGTGTCTCTCCACTACTGTTTTGAAGCAAGCACACAGACTCTTGTGCTGTTTGCGGCACAGAATCTGAAGAGAAGTCTAAAAATAAACTACCTCAACTCCATTGGGCATCATGGATATCATGAAAAGGAGAAACAAGACCTTCCTGGATCTCTAAAGAATCAGAGATAGAGCACAAATTATTACTTGTTGCTCTCCCCAACATCTCTGCAATCGTATAAAAATAGAACAAAGCAACATTGTTGGCAATCACAGAAAATGAAAGTAATTTATTTTGAGCAAATGGTATTACTGTAGTGAGTTGGTTGAAGCCTTGGTGGTAGGAATTACTTTTCTGTGAGAGAAATACCACTGGTTTACTGTCATGGAGGAAGTATGTCTTTGAATGCTTACCTTACCCCTTCTCAGTGAGGTGTCTGTGTATTTAAAACTTCACAGTTTATTGCACCAACACAAAGCTGGTATGCTCCATCTCTCTCTCAATGCTCAGTCATAAATCAGTAAGAAATGTACTTAGGCATGGCCTTTGTAATCAGTACTGCATGTATTAGCTGTTCTCTCTACATAATGCACCTCTAAATGTATGCCATTATTTTACACCAGGAATACATTAGCAGAATCTACAGCCATTCCGGCTTTTGGAAATGATTTGAGTATCAAACACACACAAGAATCTTCATCACATTTGTCTATTTTTCTTGCAACAAATGTTCCTACCATGACAAATGTGTTTAGCAGTCTTAGTGATGAACAAGCGAAAGGAATTACTGATGTGCCTTTAGTGTATTGTCATTTCTGCTTTTTATACTTCATGCTTTTTCACAATTTATGAGTCAAATACTCAAGACTGTATTCAAAAATTTTTGATCCATTTCTATTCCCACATTTTTCTTGGCAATCCTTTAGTGTAAGTCTTAAAACAGATGAACATGATGTTTCCCAGGTGTATGTGCCAGATCCATGTAACACAATGTCTTTGCTATTTATCTAGCTAAAACACTTGATTATCTTCTTGAATATTTTATTACATTTGTATTCATGTTCCTTCCAAGAAGCAGTAAGAGGCATATATAAGCATATACCACTTCATCATTACAGCAAATGTACGAAAGCCAATGGCTCTGGTTTGCTCTGTATATTATTTATTGATTTGATTTGCCACCCTTATCTGTCACCTTCAAAATGGGGCTCAGAGGCTTGTTAGGACCTGTGTCTGGCTACCATTGATGATATGACTTGGACGGGCATCATATCTAATTGGCATCACATTTAATTGGCAACACACTTTAATTAATACTGATATCAAAATCAAACCTGAAGGTGATGAGGAGGTCAAGCCAGAAAGAGAAAGGGATCTGACTGCAAACATGAGGCCACAGGCAGGTCAGCCTAAAACAACCTCCAGGTATAACCTAGCTCATTTATCAGGTAAATCACTGCTGTTTTAGAGAATAATAGTCTTAAGCAGAAGTCAGAATCTCTTCTGTGAATACAGTGGTCAGAAGGGAGATCTCTCCCAGCAGGACACCGATTGCTTCAATCCTGTTCCTGGATGCTTTCCCTGTTGTCCTGTCCTACCCACAATACAGAGCAATTACAACAGTCATTATCTCTTTGTCATCTAAGCCCTGAAACCATTAGCCCATGTGGATGCCATTGTCTGTGTTGCAACTCCCATTGTCCACTAGGCTAGGAGAGTGATTAACTCACATCCCTTTAGGGAGGGGAACAGAGTATATAAACCCTTGGTTATGAGAAGTCAGATGCAGTCAGATGAAATGCTGGACCCTATGTCACCCTGACTCCTGATCTGGTCTGCCCTTAGATACAAGTCTAAGTCACATTTCAACTTCCTCACTACTCTTCTGGATTGGTAATTATAAACCCAAAAAACCCTCAGCCTCTCTATACATAATTTTTCCTCCCTTTATCCTTCAGTTACCTCTTATGTGAATGTTTGACTGTTTGTATCTTATGTGCATGCAAGAGTGAATTCCCCCTCAATAAAACACATTTTATCTTACTTTTGAGTCTCTGGCTGGTTCTTTTCCTGTGTGAGCCTGTAAACACTGGTAGAAAAGGTCTCATTAAGTTACCCCTCCTCACAAGTTTCCTCTTGGAGCTAATTCAGTCCCCACTTTTGCACAGAGTGGCACTCATGGCATCTATGTTTTGGGGTAACAGGCTGCTCACAATTAAGGCTGATTTTTTAAATAAAATTAAAATAAAAAATCCAATAGTTTAAAGCATGTCATAGAAGAAAATAAAGCACTTATTTAGTTCAAAAACTGGTCAGTTGTGGGGGAAGGAGGAAAGAAAATAATGGTTTGCCAGATGGTGGAAGGACAAGTGACAGAGAGGCATCCAAACCTTCCTTGGAAGAGCATTTCCACAGCATCTACACCTACATGATAGTATTAGGGGGATTTAAAATCTGAATATTTGTAGCTGGTGTTCCCATCACTGTACTAATGGTATCCAGCTATTTTTCTCTTTCCTCACTGTTATCAAGGAGGTGGCTTGAAGTCCATGGTTTGGATGTAGAATGGATTCCATGTGAGCTAAGAAACTAAATTAGTTTATAGCCAGAGGACTGAACTGTCTCTGAAGGATCAGGTTTGCAGTTTGGCTGCAGTGATCTGGTTGGTCAGATGCCCACTGTGGCCAGCAGTTGGTTTTCACATTTTCAGGAAGTATACCAATTGTGATCCTACCTGGGGATGGTCAGCCTGAGGACAATAATTGCTACCTTAATCACCTCCTGGTTAGACTGCTGCAATGTGCTCTACTTGAGGCAATTCCATGCAGTTGTGCAGCTAAAAATTGTAGCTAATGTAAAATTTGAAAATCTGATTGCTTTCTTTCTCTCCCCACCCCTTTCCACTCTTTGTAACTGCTGGTCCAACCTTGGTGTACCTAGTTGGTGTATTAGCCCACCCTGATGGAAATTAAATTGGATAATTTTTTATAGAAGTAAGGGCCTGGATACTTGCCCACACTAGCATAAATACAATATCCCTAATGGGAATCAGACTTGGCTGGTTTCCTTAGTATTCCTAATTCTAAACCTTTTAGTAGTGCTTGTGCTTACTTTCTGCCCTCAGGATGCGATACAAGGGGGGCAAATGTCTATGTTTTGTGGGTGACCACTCCCCTTTCTGAAACAATACAAAGACTATTTAGGGGGACACAAAGAGTCAAATGTAAGACAAGAAGAAGTGCACTTCAGATGTCACAAGGCAAGTCTTGAGTTCAATGAAAATCAGCACTTGGCCTGCAGCCCAGACCATAATCTCTAAATAGTTCTGGCTCTTGTGTGGTTCCCAATGTGCTGTGGATAGAAAAGGGAAGGTTGCAATTTGCCACCATTGTGCAGAGTGAGAGTTCACTTTTCTTTTTAGTTCTTCCTTATAAGGATACCCAGCTACCACAATCTTACTCAGTATAGTATAAGCAAGATTGTGACAATACTTTTCCTGTAGCTCTCAGACCTTCATATTTCATTGTAATACAAGTTAATTACAGTTGTTTGTGTCTGTCTTTTTGAAAGCATGTGCACGCACGCATGCGCGCACACATACACACACACACACACACATATAAAATAAATATACTCCTCAGAATAAATGGACGAGGCACAGGTTGTAGGGTCATTAAAGAGTAACAGCTATATTTAAACTTGAAGGACAATCCAAGAACCTGACCTCAGCACACAGTCAGATTATGATACTGTTACTCCTCCTATGGCGCTGTGGGTGAGGACCCAGATATCATTTTGATATCAACCAATTCGGCCTTTGCTTGACCTTTCTCCAGTTACCTCACTTCACGTGTTTGCGAGGTTCTCCGGACAAGCACGGACAGAGTGCGGCCGTTAATGGTTTTATATTCCAGACCCTATTGAGGCCAGCAACTCAAGCCTCGCTCGTAGCTTCAGGAAACTTCCAACTGCAAACCTCACAATAACTGCACGGCTCTGAACCAAGCCAATCCTTTATGTTGGTCCATCAACATACTGGCCACGCTATTGTCATCAAGAGCAAATCCAATCATGTAAATCTGACCTTTGCCAAATCCTTTGTCCAGCACTAAAACTCCTTTTGTTCTCACCTGGCTTGCAATAGCCAGTAGGCACAAACTCCCCTATAAAAACCCCGCATTTCCAAACGGTCTTCAGATCACTCTGGACTTCCATCCAGAGTGATCTGCCGCTCTGTCCAGTAAAGTTTTCCCCTCAGTTCTCCATAACTGAGTCTGTTTCCCCTCTTTGGACTACTTTTGACTGCCATCCCGCTGAGCTTTCTTCTTCGAACCCCATCTCCTCCTCCAGGACAACAAGACCAGGTGTCGTATTACCCATCCCTTCTCTCTCCAATTCTGCTTTCCAGTTAGTTAGTGTGTATGTTGCTTTATTCTCTGTTTGTTTATCAATAAAACTGTTATTTTTGGTTACTTTAAACTTGTGTGCTTGTTCCCTGACCTGAAGCCGTATACATTCGTATTCAAGATCTTGCTAAAGTTACCCTGCCTCTCGTTTAGCCAAGAGAGTGCTCCAGCTAATTTTCCCCAACTTGTATTTTATTTGGCAATCTGGGCACCCCTCCCGGGACCCCCCAACATACAGGGTAACAATACCACAGCAAGCCCTTTACAGGCTAAATGGTATCTGGGATGTGGCCACACCACTGACATCATTTGGTTTCTGACTTCATACACTAGAGCCGTGTATTCCAACTCAGATGCCAGCTGTAGGAATGCTCCTGCAGCTGATACCTGGCTCAGTGTACCTTTACCCACCATGTACCATTGGAGAGAATAGCAAGAAAAGCTCCGTGTTATCTCTGAATGGATAACAGTTGGGAGGGCTGGAGAATGTCTGGTGAGATCTCCAATCAGAAGGATAAAAAACAATGAAAATTCTGATTTGAATCACTTGTCTTTCCAATTGCTAAGTGGCATGGGTCAGTCTTTTCCATGCCAGACAGCAGGGCTTTCTAAAGATGAATCCCCTGTATCCTCAACATTTGGATTGCCTCATAAAAGGATTTTCCTTGTTCTATAAAAATGTCAGCCTGGGATTAGATGAGATTCCCAAGCTCCTCTTTTGCATACTCATGGACATAACTCTACTCCACCTGCTCTGTGCCTCATAAACAAGGCTTTGCTTTTAGTCCTTTGTCTCTCCCTGAAACTAGGTTAAAAAATAAAACAAAACCACTATCCCTCCCACCAGCCATGTGATAGAAACTGCCAACATTTATATTTGCTGTTACAGATATAGCAGATAACATTATATTGAGCTAATGTGGATATTACACAATAAACTTGCTACAAATTATTTAGTAAAAGAGAAGAGAAGACAGAAAAAACAGCAGTGCCAGAATACATGCGTAAAAATAAGGTGCATCATCTTTATATGGAAAATAGAAATGCCAGGAAGAAGGAAAACACATGGAAGCTGTAACATTAAAATAAATGGCATTGATATGTCAAATGTCAGAAACTCTTTTTTTTTTTTTTTAATAAAGTTAGCTCACTTATTTGTTAAGCGGCTTTTCCCAAGCTGTCACAGCTAGACCTGTGGAGTAATAGTAACTGAATTAGGGAAGATCTCCGGGGATATTTGAAAGGGTGAGCAGGTTCCAGAGCAAAGGAAGAATAAATCCTAAGTCTCATCCAAAGAGAGAGAATAGGATAATCATGAGAATACTAGAAGGATAAAGCTGTTGAATAACAGCCAGAGGATCTTTACCAAAGTCATTCTAAGTAGGATTGAGAAAGCAGTGAAACTAATAATGCGGGGATTAGTATAGTTTCTTGAGGAAATGGTGTTTATCTTGTCTGATCATGAATATTTCATACCTACAGGTGTGGGTTCCACTGGACATTTTTAACAGATCAATTGACTATCAAAACATCCAAGACTGAGTTAAAACATTTAAGAAGCTGTTCCTTTGCTTTATAGGTTTCACAGAATTGCTTGGGAAGCATTTCAACATTAGCACAACAAAGACACAATCAATGATTTTTTTTCCCCACACGAGGAAAAGGACAGTGTGATTTGGAGGAAACAACCTTTTGTATCAATGAGATGATCCTAGTATCAATACCATGCAGTCAAAAATCTTCTTAAGAGAATGAAGTACTAACACTTCTGAAGGAGGGGGGAAAGAAAATAGTATAGACACCAAGAATCTGTCTAGAATATGAAGCCTTCCACCATCTACAATTTAATTTTAAGCCTTTGTCTCTCTGGCTTGTTATATAAATGTCATGCTATATAAATCTGCATACTTGAAAACAGAGCCACTCAAATTCTTCTGTTACCTAATAGGATCAAAGTGGAAAATCTGGTAAGGATTTGGACCCAATCTGTTAACAACTTTGCCCCCCCACCGAAGAAATAGATCTCATTCTAATTCACACGCACACTCACAACTCCCGAATGGCCATTTATGAACCAATTTTAAATAAACTTGATACTCACTTTACATTTTGGCTAATATCCAGAACATTTTCATGAAACTTAGGGCCATACAGCAAACTTGACTTTGTTTGTTTGTTTGTTTTTTCAGCCTGTTTGATACAGAAGGTGGCATGAATAACTTTTTAAGGACTGTTAGGTGCTATCACTCAAGATTTGGTTTCATTTAAATAATAAGCAATATTGTCATCATGAATCTGAGCAATGTCCTGTAAATTTCCTATATTATAAAAAGTATAAATTCAGGAAATAATAGGTGTAGGACAATTTTTTTAAAAAATGATGGAAAGCCTTACCATCTGGGGGGGGGGAAAATAGAAGAAACATTAGAGGAAATTTCAGAAATTTAGTAAAGGCTCAGAGACACTATAATGCTTTGATACACTGGACAATCATAAGTAAGAGTGAGGTAGTTTCCTCAAGTGACAGATATTGGGTTGTATGAGAGCAGAAGGAATGACACCCTCACATTTTCTTCTGTTGGTAGACAGATCTGTATCTGTGTTGCATCCCCAAGCTAGCCTTCTGCCTTCTGATATGGTAGAAAATGCTGTCTCATCACCTGCATTGGAGAAGTATATGACTGCTTGTGAGGCCATGTTCTGCAGTAAGAATTGGAGCCTTTCCCTCAGGCAACAGAGTTATGTGGGCCAGGACATGGTGTATTTATCTTGATAACTTGGTAAGGCATGCGGATGGATGTGTCTGCTTTTTGCAAGCCCTCCAGGATCCACATACAATATTGGTTCTCTGATAGTCACACAAAAGAAAAGTGTGCGTTCACTGACAACAATATTCCTTGGAAATACAAACACACTATGTCCCATTAATATGGTATACTTCAAAAATTTGGATGCTGCTTTTAGCTCATACTTCTGTTTCACTCTTAAATGCCAGATAATATCATACCCATACAATGTATGCTAAGAGTCCCTTATCATTTTAGTCTTATCTGGCCATTTTCATTATGATATTCCTCTTTTTACTTAAAACTTGATTTCTTCACTATCTTGTACATACTTATAAACCTAGTAACTCACAATGTTTATGCACTGGGTGAAAGAAAACACTGTAATGTGCCTTTGAATCCATGAAAATAAATGCTCGTAACTCAAGAGAATGCAAGTGTTTCATAGAACAATGTACTAGTAGAGAATAAACAACTTCTTTCAATTACATAAAATATTTGATGTGTTTTATTTATGAATGTAACACAGTTATTTTTATAAAGATAAAAGTTTAATGCTACATATGTCATATGCTAGAATTTAAAATTTGTCAGTGAGTAAGTTAGATTTCACACACAGACCCCAAGCTTTTACTAGCATTGTTGGTATGTCTTTATAATTGCTCAGTCCTTTAGCAAACACTTTGCCCAGCCAATGTGCATGGCTTGATTTTTTTCTCTTCTAAAATTAAGAAGAAAAGCACAAACATTAGATCACCACATATAAAATATAGGGAGTATTAAAGACAGAAACTGGGAACATTTTAATCTATCTGGTAGCTCTATAAACAGGTTACCAGGTTACACACACCCATTCCATGATATGCTTTAATTGTCAAATATTAATTGGTATAAATATCCTGCTATGACTGGGAAGTCTGCTTGCAAAGAGGAATTGGTTGCACACATGCATTGAAAAACTAGGTCAGATCAAGACCTCAGGGCATGGCTTGGTCATAGTTAGAGAAACTCCAGAGATAATGGACTTGTAGATGTATGTCAATGACCTGAGCTTTAGAAACAATAGCATCCAAGACTGCTTCCATGGAACAACCAATTGTCTTCGACCCTTTCCTTTTATCTACAGAAACACTTCTTTTGTCTTTATACCTGTCCCACCATTAAGGAGCTATCATGATTCCCATCAGTCCTTTGTCATCTAATACTAAGGCCATTAGCTCATTTCAGACCCCATTGTCCACTCTGCCAACATCGTTGTCTACTCTGCCAGAGATCCATTAACACCTTCCCTCCCAAGGTGGAAAAAGAGTTTAAACCCTGGCTCTGAGCCAGATAGCTTGTAGTACTTTGGAATACTGGCTGTCACTCTGTCACTCCTATTCCTGTTTTGTTCTGCCCTTGGACCTGTGGTCTGAGCTACATCACTTTGTCTCTTCACTTCTGGACAGGTAAATATCACCCATGTTGTCCTAAACTCTCGCTATCCAAACTTTTCTTCTTTTTTCCTTCAACTAGCCTTGTGTGATTGTGAGACTGCTTGGATCTTGTGTGCATGTGATTGTTAATTCCCTCAATAAAACAAATATCCTTTGAACCTCTGGCTGGTATTCCTGCATTAGTTGCGGTATACACAGGTGTAAAACATCCTGTAAGGTTACCCCCACCTCGCAGGCCTCCTATTTGAGCTAATATTCCTCACGGTTTCACCAACATTTTGGGGTAACAGCCTAGTTCCAATAAACACACTGACAAGTGTCTGCCAGAGTACCTGCATCATCATGTGGGGAGCAGCAAGAGCATATCCTTCCACAGGATACAGGTAGCCAAACAACATCATAGTATTACGATGACAAAAGTTATTAATGAGAAAAAACATACAAGCTAGCAGTTTGCTTTTGCCTAAACCTACTAAGAGGGACAAGATTTCATTCTTGTTCTCCTCTCCTGTCCTCATGCTGAATTTATTGAGTTCAAATTGTTTTGCACTTTGAACTCAAGTTTCAGCAACTGAAGTAAGCTCAGAACAAAGGAGAAAGTGGGTGGGGGAAAGAAAACCTGGGTCATTTTAAAAGCAGTTGAAAAAACAGGACAACAGAAGATTAATAGAACTGTCATCCCTGGCAAATCAGTTAGACAGTTAGAGGGTATGCAACAGAATATGGCGATAGGCAGATGCCATTAACCTTCCTATATTGCCACTGCTGCTCAACTGCAGGAAAATGTCTGGGAACAGTCTGGTTGCCCCCCTCCTTCTCCTCTTCCTCATCCTTCTCCTCCAATAGCAACAAAATCAAAATGCACCTCCATCATATGGTGTAGAGTGGTTTGCATTTTCAGTGAAAGTTTTACAAGTACTAAAAGCCAGGATCAGACTCTGCTTATTTGCCAGTAGTAACTGAATAATTTGGTTTAAATCTAGGCTGCTGAAAAGTCAACAAATGTACCGGTAGTATTTCACCTTCAGCAGAACAGATCAAAGCATCACATTTGACTGTTTGAATAACAAGGGTTCAAACTACCAGTTTTAAGTTTTTGCAAATTGGTTTTAAACAGCATATTTTAATATTCACAGTAAATCTGCCTGAATTAACCTGTACATATTTTTCTACAGTTCAATTCACTACCTGCCAGTGAATATTTGACCATCAAACTATTTTAAATCCAAACAGTTTTTAGTGACTTCTTACATCCTCTGACAGACAGTGTTCTGTCCCCCCCCATGATCGTTTTCTAAAAACAAATCATTCACAAGGGCTACACATGAATTCATTCCACTTCTGATTGACTTTAGATGTCTGCAAAATCTCTGTTACATGCTAATAGCAAATTAATTCTCTAAGTATCAGTCCTGGTGACATAATTCATTTTTAAAGGCTTGTAGGAAGTGTTCTCTTTCTCTCTCTCTCACTCTCTTTGCAGTCACCTGTATATTTATATGCGTGCTCCCACAGACTCACAAAGGGAAAGAAGTAGAGATAGAAGACAAATGGAAAGATTTGAAAATATTTTGGAAAAATGGTCAAAAGTCTGTTTCTCAAGTATTGGGAAACTCTGAAATGGAGAAACCTGGACTGACAACAGTTGTTGCAGTTTGAGGCCTATTCTGTGCAGAATGTGCATATGGTATTTCTGTGCGGAAAACAGCATTTCCTGTGCAGGTAACATTTTCTGTACCAAAAATAATGTACAGAAAATATTATTTTCTATGCAGTAAATGATGTTATCTGTGCAGGGAAAGTTGTTTTCTGCACAAAAATACCACATGAGAAATTTATACAGAGGAAATCCTGAACATCGTTGTTGTTGCTATTGTTATGGAGTATTTGGAAAATGGCATGGCCAACTGGTTGGAATGCTAAACTGCAACATTATGTTGTAGATGCCATTTTCAGTTCCAGTAATATACATTTGGATCTAACACTTCTGGTGTTTCATTCAGTTCTGTGTTAGTGAATGCATTATGTGGAAAATATAATTACATTTCCTGGAAACGAAAAGAATAGAGAGCCCCTAATTATACAATATTTCATAATCACATTAGAGATTCCTGGCTCAGTTGTTTTCCCTGGATCCAGTGGAATAGCAAAGCAGGAATTTCTCAGTACACTTGAAACCAAGGTATGTTTGTTACTTTGCTACCAGAGAAGGGAGCTTTTATTTTCTGCGTGTTACTCAGAGAATAGAACTTTAAAGTAACGACATCACTAACAGATTGATAAGCTGCCATTCTTTGCTTGTCTGTGGCCCTTTCCACACGGGGGTAATAAAACAGTGTAGAGCAACCTCTGACGGAGGTTGTCAACACCTTGGAGTGGATTGGGGTGGACTACTTTAGCATAGTTCCACACCCCAATCCGCGCAGGAGCAACCAGAAGTGGTGGCGCTGTGTGCTTTTTAAAAACCTCTTTCAAAGAGGTTTTTAAAAAGCACGTTCGTGCAGCCCCGTGCAGCCCCATCGCAGTGCCCCAGTGTAGATTTGCAGGCACATGCAAGAGCGTGCCTGCAGATCTGCCGGGGGCGGGCTTCTGGCTGGTGAGCTTCTCTGGTTGGTGGAGAGCCTCCGCCAGCCATAAGCCGCCATTTTGGACACCGCAGGATGCCGAGGAGTGTGGAACAGCGAACTCCTGCTGCTCCGCGTGGCGACGGAATTACCCGGTTGCTGGTAAGCTCCATTTCTGTGCGTTTTACCCCATTTCTCCCTCCACGTGTGAAAAGGGCCTGTGGCCTGCTTTCCTCATTCTAAACAAATCAGCTTGTCAGGCACAGATTGAGTTTTCAGGACTGACTTCTTACACCAATGGAATGGAATGTAACTTTACATTCATGGAATTATACAGCAGTTGTACAAGACCACCTCATTCATGAACACTGTGCAACAGCATACAGAGTGATATGCTTATGCAGTTAAGTGGGCAATATCAGATGCACAACCATGTATAATGCCCAACAATGTATGGTGCACATGTGTGACCATACACAGTGTGCAACTCTGCACAACAGGAGTGCATTTACCACTTGGTTTCTGAAGCCTTGAAGTAAATATGGCCATTCTGTATCAAACAGAAATGTCCGAACACCTCCATAGAGGAAGCTACACCTGCATAAGACACCAACAAGATCACAGGTCGTGTGTCCCTGCAATGTCCCTGACTCACTAACAGTTAAGTCTTATGGCCAGCTCTGCCAACTGACTCACTCAAATGTTAACTTGCAGTTGGATTGCATATGTAGCAATTTTTAGCTCCGAAAGCACTGACTGTAATATATTGACCCTTAAGAAATTCCTGCAAAAAAAATGCCGTGATTTGAAATTCCAAAAATCTGCTACTAGAGATGGTGCTGGCATGGCTCTAGATTGTGCAGATATGTTTAAAAAGTATACTGTATACTTCTTTGCATGACTAATAATGAGATTTCCCCCGTGTGTACCTCTCACCATGAAATTCATTTTGAGGATTTTGATATTTTATATCAAAGCAGTTGAAGAGGACAGAATGACTAGCACTACTGCCTTACTAACACACCCCTAGATAAAATTTCAATTGAAAACAATTCACATTTCTAGTTTTTTGAGTCTCTGGACTGACATGAATTAGTTTCCCTCTCTCTTTCCCTCTCTCTCTCCCTTCTTTTTACCACTTCTTCTGGAACATGGTATCTGAGATTAAACTCTGAAGCACAGCATCATGTATCAGGCTTCCTCAGAGATGTTCTAGTTCACCACAGTACCCATGAAATAAATGAAACTACTAGAGAGCATGGAATGCATCTACTTTTCTTCTTATTGGTAAAATTATTGATCACTCCGGATTACTGAAAGATTTCTAGGGATGGAAAGAATATTTGGGGGAAATGGTTAAAAATGTTTCTTGAGTGTCAAGAAAATCTAACAAGATGAATCCTGAACTGACATGAATATTTGCAGGTCAGGACATATTCTGTTCTTACTTTGTGAAATTTGGTGGTCTGTAACTTGCTATGGAATTAATACTTGACAATCATTAGCTGTGATATTAATTGGCATTTTAGACACTTGTAGCTCATCAAATAATCTTGCTTTAGAATTGTTTGTTCTGCCTAGTAGATATCAGTGGTCATATGCGCAAAGAGAAGGACACTGCTAATGCTGAAGATATCTTTGAGAATGACCCAGGATGTGACAGGGTCATGTAGACTCAGGAAGTTAGGGGTCAGATAGAATGTAACATGTGTACAAACTGTAACTTTGCTGATGCTTATGCATGAATCTTTTCTTTCATGAAAATAGTATAAGAAGGGAAATTTGAAAGAATAAATCATTCCTTGGGTGGATCCCTTGGCCAAAGGTCGGTCGGTCTGTCTGTCTGTCTGTCTGTCTGTCTGTCTTTCTTTCCTTCCTTCCTTCTTTTTTTTTTCTACCTTCCTACCTTGTGTTTGGGGGTCCAAGTCAGCTCCATGTCCATTTGGGGATACGGTGAGCCATGGTTTTTTTTAATCCACCCTAACACTGTAAACTTTTCACATTGTGATTAGGAATTTTAGGATCTTCTGTGCAAGAAACAGCCTTTTCTGTGAAGAAAACGATATTTCTACACAGGAAATATTATTTTCAGCACAGAAAAGACTGTTTTCTATGCAAAATGACCACATGAGAATTTTACATACAGTAGTCCAAAATTTTGAATATTCTTGGAAAACTCTTCTGCTTATGAAGGCTTTGTTCGTGTGGGAAGAAAACAGTTAAAATTCCATGTTGCTTCCTTCAGGAAGAAAATTAGTGAAGAATTCCATCCCAATGGGAATCACAAAAGAAAATCTGAGAATGTGCCATGTATTTTCCACTGGCACTTCACTTTCTCCATATCAACATATTGTTGTTTTAAAAGAAAATGTTGCTTTTTTTCCTGCCACATCTTATGGATCTAATTATCTATAAAACCTCATCTCCTATCAGCCTACTTAGAACTCTGAAAGGTCTGCTCTTCACTTGAAGGCCCATCTATTCAGGAGGAAGGACATTAAGTTCATATAATCTGTTTATACATAGAATGTGAGTTCAAGGCATCCTGATGTGTATTATAAAGATAGATCATAGGTTACAGTGGCCTAGCTTTGTTATTGTTACTGTTGCTGCTGCTGTTTACTGGTTTATTTTTCCTGCTGAACATATCCTTCTGATCTATAGCTTCTTTAAGCTCATGCTGTACAAAAAAACAACAAAAAAACAAACAAACTAGAAAGTAGTGAGAAATCTATGCATCCATATTTTTTTAATATTGACTTTTCTCCTTTCACATTTATCTATTTTTTTTTCTTCATAGCTAAATTATGTAAAGGGAATGGGGTCATATGACTAGCGTGTGTATGTGTATGTGTGTGTGTGTGTGAATTTTACACAGAATAAGTTATGAACTTCAAACAGTCTTCAAAAAATTACAAATACTTACAGCTGGAAGACAATTGATAAAAATGATTTGCTGTTCCCTGCAAGAATTAAATTAGCAAAGACCTACACCACGACTTTTGGACATGTTTTCATGTGCAGTTCTCCACTCATTTAGGGATATACCTGTAATACAGCCCCTTGTGGCATTAAACTGTGCATATTTAGAGGTCTCCAAGATTTGATTTTGATTTCCATCTACATGATAACACTGTTAGTATTTATGTTCATATTATAGTTTGTAAAAAGCAAGTGAGCTAAATTTTGTTACAGTTGTAGATTGAGACAACTGCAGATCTTTAATATTGTCCTTTTAATGTTAGAATTCTATTTTCTTTATCTCTTTGAGGGCTTCAACCTTATTTTCTTCAGACAGAACTACGCCAGTTTTCCCTATACAGCAATAGCTGAGATGAATTAAACAGACTTATCTTCATCTATTTATTCTGCTAGTACAGTCAAGCACTGCATAATATGACTTTCTAACTGACTCTATGGATATTTTTAAATACATGACTCTCTGAAAAATTAAGCTTTCTTCTAGGACTATATTTTGAGCTAAAATAAGATAAATTGAATTGTGCAAAGATATAGCTTAAAAATAAACATAGATAGGAAAAAATAGGCTAATTTTACAAGTATATGTGTGGCCTGTTCAGTATAAAACTGTTGCTAGGTTCCTCATATCATTCTGAAATTTAAATCTTTCTTATGCTATTATTAATGGTAATCTTGAATATTTTTTACAGAGGCCATTATAGCGCTATTGTTCCACTTTCAACATTCAATGGAATTCTGGGGTTTGTAGTTTAGGGAGGCCAAAGAGCTCTCTGGCTGGGAATTCTAAATGTTCCTCCCTAAACTGCAAGCCCCAGGATTCCATAGGAAGTTGAAAGTGGATTAATAGCACTATAACAGTGTAGTATGGAAATGGCCAGAGCAATCTTACAGTGAACTTTCATCAAAGGTAAAAGCAGAGCTTTGGAAAATTGCTTTTATGATCATAACTGCCAGAATGCCCAGACAGTGTCCCTTTCTGCACCGGCCTATTAAAACAGTGCAAAGCGACCTCCAACGGAGGTCTTCTGCACCATGGAGTGGACTGAGGTGGACTACTTTTCGTAGTTCCGCACCTCAGTCTGCTCCAGAGCGACCAGAGCTGGTTGTGCAGTGTGCTTTTTTAAAACCTCTTTTAAGAGGTTTTTAAAAAGCACAGAGCGTGTGACCCCATGTCGCTCCATCGCCGCGCTCTGGTGCAGATTTGCAGGAGCACACTAGTGCGTGCCTGCAGATCTGCTGGGGGGCGGGCTTTAGGCTGGCGAGCTTCTCCGGTTGGTGGAGAGCCTCCACCAACTGGAAGCTGCCATTTTGGATGCTGGAGCAGTGTAGAGCAACGAGCTCGAACTGCTCCTCATGCCGATGGACTCGCCCGGATGCTGAAGAAGTCCGGTGAGTCCTGTTTTTGCATGGTTCCTTTCCCACGTGCGGAAAGGGCCAGTATGGTAACTGAAGATTCTTGGAGTGGTAATCCAAAATATATATATATATATATATATATATATATATATATTTTTTTATTTCTAAACTCTAGGTGGGAGGATAAATGCTATTATATTTGTAAAACAATCCCACAATTGTATATATGTTCAGGGTGGGGAGGGAGAAACCCATAAAATCCTCAAGTTGCGTAAAAAAATTTGTAGAAATTCCATGAGAATCCATGAAACATTGCCAATTGCCTACCAATCAAGAATTATGCTACTCCCATATAGAAAAAAGGCAGTGAACTCACAGTGATACAAATACAACCTCAGCAGATATCTCTGCATCACAATAAACAAAACTATGTGGGGAATGACACCACAATGACCACAGTCCATCAATTCCAATGGCATAGTCAGAAATCACCTAATACTATTGCCTAAGAAATGCAACAGGCAGGAGTTCAAATCCCCTCCTACTGAGTCATAAGTGATATTTTGTAACACAATACTTAAGGGGAAGGCAGGAGAAGACACATCACAAAGCATGTAGACAGATCACAAGGTGTTTAGCCTTCAGAGCTTTCACTGCCATCCCTTAGACAAAAGTTGAAGGCCCATCCAAAAAGGGAAGCATTCAAAGGAATGGATGAAAAGATAACCAGCAAGTACAACAACAGATGCACACCTAGACTGCCACCTCAATTTGTTTCCTCTGCAAGGGTTGAAAAATAGGGGAGATATGGGTTTGAGCCACACCAGAGATCTGAGCCACTCCAGGATGAGCATGTGGCTCTTGCATGCCTGAGAGAAAGCATTCAGTCAGGGGAGGTAGACAAACTGAGTTTCTAGGAGTGAAATCCACATTAAAAGATTACCCATACTAGCCCCGATCATCAGTATCCCAGTTCTGAACCATACAAATGTTCTTTTAGGAATTAGAATTTTGTTTATGTCAGAAAAAGGCTCTGACAGACTAAGAAAACAGTTATAGTTCTGATTATCTCTCACCAGACTGAAAAAATCTGGTCCTGGAGAAATCTATACTTCCTTTACTTCTCTATAGTTTTGCAGCAAACAGAATATGTCTTTCTATCTCCAGTTGATACCTTCATTTTTATCCCTGATACTGTTTATTCCATCTATAGGCTTTCTACCATTTACTCCACTGCACTATTGTCCTATCAATTTTGCAGACCTACTCATCTATTTCCATATACAAAGTCAACACACACACACAGTGAAACTGAGTAGCTAGGGCTATCATCAGGCATTCTAATTTGCAAAATAGATGCAACAATACTGGACACTATGTAGAGGTGGCAAAACCCAGTTTCTCAACCATAGCCACCCCTCCAAAAAATGCACCAATGATGAATTTTATACCAAAAATAAGATGCTATTTAACCAAACTTATATCCTGCCAGGTTCCTGTTGTCATTCTGGAGCATCCAAATCTTGTCAATTTTTACAGAAGCCTGCTGAGCCTCCTGGTCCAGGAACAGTGCAGATAGTACAAGAGTCAGACTCTCAAAGGAGTGGTGACCACATCATTTTCAGACTTATCTTTATGCACCCAATCTAAAAACTCAGCTACAGCATCAAGGATGTTGAACATGAGCACCATGCACATGTTTAGAGTGATCTGTTGCAGAAAAAGAAAGAAAGAAAAGAAGAGCAGTTGGGCAAGTCAAATGCTTTCACTTTTACCTAGGCCTGCATATTCATGAGAGACAGGAAGACCATGGAAAATTTATTTGTTTAGAACTGGCTAGGAACCTTAGTTCAAAAACAGTAACTTTCCCATGCTCTGCTAGGTAGATGTCAACTGGATAGATGACAATTGGTAAGCAATTCCAGACAAATATTTTTTAAAAAAAATGTCTAAAAATTGAGACATCAGCTCTTTTCACACGCAACTTCGAATGTGAAATGGCCACAGGAGTGATATGGAACTGCGAGGACGGTTCTGCATGATGTTCTCGTGATCACGCGATGCTCCCACAATTGCGGATTTATACCATTTTCAGCTCTTTGTCAAAAATTACCCACGATTGTGCATTCTTCCTGTGTCCCTCCCGCACTTACCTGTCGTGAGGATCCTCAGGAAGTGCAATGGCCAGGCTTCCTCCCCCAGCGCAGCCTGGGAAAGTACCCGGCTATGCTGCAGAAGGAAGAGGCGGAGCTATCACACTTCTTTCCATCCAGCTCAGAGCTGGTGTGGGGGGAAACACAGGGAACATGATTCCCTCTTGCAAAGGGCATTTCGCGTGATCCCCGTGTGATGGCACCATGAACAAGGTAAGGTGCAAAAAGGGCCACCTAGATGAATGCAGTCAACCATCACCACTGTCTGAAGAGTGGGGGGGCTGATAGTGGACTTATCTTTCTGGATATTTTTATCTGATTAGTCTAGCCCTGTCAGCAAGCATATGATTGTCAAAATTCACCGTGTTCACTGTAACATATGTACAAACTGCCAGATAATCTGGTTGCCTTCTTCCTCTGATATTTACCATTAATCAGCTCTGTTGACTGACAAAAACCTGGACAGCATGGAAAACCAATTAACCAACAATTTTAGGCCTAATCATTTGTTTAATGTTGTCACTACTAATCAGCTGTTTAGCACCCTTAATGGTGAAAAGCTGATTAGCTCTCAGGAACTTTCAATTCTGAACACCTCACAGCTGGGCAGTGCTTCCAGCATTAATCGGCTATTGAGAACCAGCAGAAGGTATTACATTAGTCTAAATGTTCTATTATTAACTAAGTTTGATTGACCTCATATTATAGTGAAATAACTATAATATAGTGTGATATTTTTGAGATGACGCCCTTTTGGGAGACAGAAGTTATATGGTTATTCTACATGACTGTTGTGGTTAGGGATCAGGCTTGATTGTGTCTTCTACAAAGTAAATTAGATAGGCAAGTGGGCCTGGGCGTGTATGGCTGAGCATGTATGAGCGTGGTGTAGCATAGTAGCTGAGAAACTGAACTACAAATCAGTAAATCTCTCAATTGAATCCAGGCTAAATCATGAATTTACTAGGGTTTAATCTAAGTGGGGTTGAAAATGCAATGAAATACATTTCAGTTCCGATTTAGCCTTGTATTAGCACACAATGTTCACAGCCCTCCTGCCATGTCAGCCCTTACTTTTTCATACTCTCTGGGCCTTTACCCAGATTAGAAAGGATCACATTTTACTCTGTTTTAGTTCTCCTATACCATTTCCCACAATCCTCATTTTTCAGCCTCAATATGCTCAGACTCTGTAGCCATTACAGGCTGTTGTGCTGGTTATTGTAAGATAATTCATTTGATGCCTTTCAGCACTCACATGATATATATTGGCCATTTAAAAAAAAAAAAAAGGAATGTAAGAATTTGAATTGCTGTTTTTGGGTGGAGAGACTAGGTAATTCAGCTCTTTACACCCTGTTCTAGAAGGGCCTGCCCTCCCATGAAGCAGAAATTTCAGTTTGGGAGTACTGACAGATGTGTTCCTCTTGATCAATATCAACAGTGTCAGTACTGCTTTTTACTAACTCTGTCTCACAAGCAAGATGGTACCTTTTCTGGTGAAGCTAATTCTTGCCCCAGTTATTCATGTTCTCAAGTAACTTTCTGACTAGGGTATTGTGATGTGCTTTAGGCTGCGGATGCCCTTGAACGCAGCCTGAAAACCACAATTTGTCCATCATGCAGATGCCCTGGTTTTTGTCTTGAATCAGCAGATCAGCTGATATTACAGAAATCTTTTGTTGGTTTTGCTATATTGGTGATCCATGGTCCAAACAAGATATTTTCTCCATTGCTTATTCTAGTCAGACCACTGGCTGCCAGATCTTCATTGATTTCTAGCTTGTTTCTGCATTCCATTCAGGGTGTTTGCTTTGACTTTTTAAGCTCCAAATAGTCAGACACCAGAGTACCAGCTTCCCACAAAGATACTGCCAATAAATTGAGCTTTATATCTCTTCATCTCTGATGACAAACGTATGAAGGGTAAAATATAAAATATATAAAATATAAATTGTTTTTAAAAACTAGAAATTCTACATTTTGTTTCAGTCAGGAAATATGTACGTTAAGAATTTACTATCAAGGAGCTACATCATCCTTGCAATGTGTACTTTGCCAAATATTAAGATGAAAAATTGTCTTTGTTTTCCCTGAACCTGTTTGTCAATTTTCTTCTTCCCAACTGCTACCTTACTGGAACAATTTTAAGTTAAAGAGTATATAAATAAGCCTTTTGACAGTGGCAACAGCCATTTTGAAGCCTGTACTTTACAGAACAGTTGTGTGCAGGCTATTGCCCATACTGCTTCTGAAACAGTCACAGGTTGGGTTTTTTTTACACAACAGGTGTAGAACTGAGAAAATGTCAATATCCATCTCTTCAGTTTCCTATGTTTTCGCCCAAACTGTGTGATATCATTAACTAGAATCAGACTGCTTCTGCAAACAAAGTTCCTATTTCTGTTTGTTTTTCATCAGTGACAGTTTTATGAGAACACCAAGAGAGAGCACTAATTTAGCATGCTGAGACTTTAGGAAGAGATATATTGGAGCACAATGTATAAACTCCTATCTAATCTAGTCTTCAAAGTCATTTGCAGATGACCTTTCCAAGACTATGGTCCTTTCCGTGCAGCATTTGCCATGTGAAATGGCACCTGGAAAGTCACGTGATTGTGAGGAGCAATCTGCATGACGCACTCACAATCACGTGACGCTCCAGGGGCTGGCAGGGGCCAATCGTACACCTTTTCATTTTTGGCTAGAAGCCAAAAATGGTGTTTGATTGCTCATTGCTTCTGGGCCCCCCCCACACTTACCTGGTGTGCGGAACCTCTGGAGCCGCACTGCTTGCGCTTCCTGCCCCAGCATGGGAAACTCGCAGGATGTGCTGTGGAAGGAAGAGGTGGAGCTCTTGTGCAAGCAGGCAGCTCGTGCAGAGCTGAAGCAGCAGGAACACGAAAGCCTCTCGCCAGAGGCTGCTTGCACGATCCCCGCACCCCAGCATTGGAAAAAGGTAAGGTGCAGAAAGAGCCACAATTTCTGTCTTTCACTAGATTACTGCTGACCATTTTCAAGCATATGCAAGGTACTAAAATACCTGAGTATGCATACTCTTGGCTCTAGATTTGGACAACAATTTTCTTCCTTTCTCACTCTCTTCCAATGTATTGCGGTCAATGATTATTTTTTGGAAATATTCTTTCTCCCATGGGCCTTATGGGACATGGTTGGATGTTTCTTCTCAGCCACCAACAATTTTTCAATCTCTTGTAATCTCTTCACTCTCTTAGGCCCTTTTTGCACTGCATTTTCCATGCGAAAGGGCTCCTGGAGCGTCATGCGATTGTGAGGAGCAATCCACACAACGCACTCACAATTGTGCGATGCTTGAGGGTAGGGCAAGCGCCGATCATGCACCTTTTCATTTTCGGCTAGAAGCCGAAAATGGTGCACGATCACACATTGTTTTCGGGTCCTGCACGCACTTACCTGGCATGCAGAGCCTCCGGAGCCACGCCAGTTGCACTTCCTGCCCCAGCACAGCCTGGAAAGGTCGCAGGCTGCACTGTGGAAGGAAGAGGTGGGGCTCCTGCGTGAGCAGGCAGCTCATGCGGAGTCGAAGGACCTAGGACATGAGAGCCTCTCACCAGAGGCTGCTTGTGTGATCCCTGCACCCTAGCGCTGGAAGAGGTCCTTAGTATTTATGAGGCTCATTGACATCCTATGCGCTATGGATGGTTTCTGTGAGTTTCCCTAGTCAGGCTGCCTTTTGAAGTTCAAGAGTGGAGATACCCACAGGCATCCCTGACCTCACTCTCTATATAAGCCAGCTTTGCATTACTAGAAAATAACATTCTCCTCCAAAATTGTTGTTTGTATTATGGTTCACAGCAGTCTGAAAGAACCCATAGTCTGGAAACAACATGAAATGTATTGTATTTTAAGTATAGTTTCCCTATAACCGACCTTTCTTTCAATGTTTCCCATTACAAAGAGGCTGCCTTTTCCTTGTATTTCAGACATGGGAGGATGTGAACAGGGGAAGAGAGGTAGTGATGGTTCAAGTTTCAGGTGAATTAGGAAAAATCTATTTAGTGTTTCTTCATTTTATTTGCTTATTGTGGTGAGGATCTTTACTTATTTCCATGTTTTGTCTAAAATGAACCACAGCTGGCTGAGAGAAAGATCTACAAAAGAATCCAGTCCTATCTGGAAATTTTCCTGAGCAAATTTGTGATATGGTTGGCTAAACACTTACCTACCAGTTATGCAACCTGCTGTGAAGTTCTAATATATGTCTCCGTATCCAGTGTTATTCTAGATGAGCAAAAAAAACCCCCAAAATTACTTCTCTCTGAAATTGGAAGCTTACCATGAAGGTTGAGGACTGTTTCTTTTGTGACTTTCATAAGTCAGCTGAGACAGAAGACTACAGAAGCCTGCATAGCACAAGGACATAAGCAACAATGTGTCAGACTTTTGAGGACACTGATGTTTCTTTCTGGGGAGCCTAGAGTCAAAGCTTTCTTCAGCAAATACTACACTGCTAATTTACAATATCTCAATACAAAACACTGGGCATGTTGCACAAGAGCATCTAAGCCTCTGGACAGCCATCTTACCACCTTGCCTTGCCTTAACGAGACTACATGACTCATTGTGGACTACCTGAATCATTTCAAATCAGAAATATTTTGTAACCTTTTCCTTGAAGGTAATATACTTTAAAGATAAGGTGTATGGGTTAAATTAATTATGTTTGAAATTAAGTAGAATTTGCATGAATCAGAACTCATTTGATTTTTTTTTTAAAAAAGTATTCAGGAACTAACTTCGTTTTTTATTTTGGGAAAAATACAGATAATCCATTTATTTGACAATGGAACAAACACGCTTATTGAAATGAGAGGATGAAGCAGTATGTATGCTATGAATGATTGGTCTGTAATAAATCTAACAACATGTTCAATGTGGAAAAAGTGTCAAAAAACAATGAAATGTATCTAATTATTTGGAAGATTGTTAAAGGGTAAATGTTGTGGGCAAAGGCAATGAAACTTCCCTGCATGCAAGCTGTTACTGAAATACATGCAGCTTGATTTCTTTAAACCATCTGCCTTGGAGTGTTTATAAAACGACATGCACAGAGAAAGTAACACCTTTTCAAAGTAATATCTAGAACCTAACACTATCAGGAAGCAGCTGACGATGAAACAAGCTTGCAAAAAACTACAGAAAAAGTTACCAGTAACAAACATGTTTCTTTTCATATTCAGCTGTCTGCCCCCATACATACATGTTACTCACTTGTGTCACATTGTCAATCAGGAAGAGGGGAAGATGAGTGAAATTCATTTATTTTTCAATGCAGATTTTATATCCTATCTGATGGAATTCAAGGTGATATAGGGTTCCTAGTAGTCTCCTCTTGTCAAACACTGACCAGGCCCAGACCTGCTTAGTTTCAGAAAGATGGCTGCATCATCCGTCTTGGGAACCCATACTGATTCCCAGAGTCAATGCGGTCACTCCAAGGCACTAATTCTGTAGTAGAGCATGTAGTGCATAACATGAGAAGCCGCATACTCTGAAAAAAATTTCTGTATTGTATTCCCCAATCCAGCATGGTGTAGTGGTTTGAGTGGTGGACCATGACCCTGGAAGATAGAGTTCGATTCCCCGCTCAGCCATGGAAACCCAGTGGGTGACCTTAAGCAGGTCATACTCTCAATCCCACAACTGTGATAGGTTTGTATTACAGCCCATTTCCGCACTATGCTGTTATAGCACTATTATTCCACTTTCAACATCCTATGGAATCCTGGGGTTTGCAGTTTAGGAAGGGGCTTGCCAGCAATCCCAGGATTTCATAGGATGTTGAAAGTGGAATAATAGTACTATAACAGTCTAGTGCAGAAATGGCCACAGTCGCCATATGTTGGAAAAACTTGAAGGCACACAACACCAACAACAGCAACAACAACATCAATGCTAAAGACACTTGAAAAAAATAGCATCAATTAACCAGTCTGGATCTTTTAGGGGCCAGATCTCCAAGTAACAGATTATAAATATGTACATCTTGAATGTGTGCAACATTAGGAGTGATTCACAGACTGGGCTTTCAGTTTCCTGGTGAACATTCCTAGTGTAAGTTATAAACATACACACACATTGTGTAGCTTTTGAATAAAAGCTGCTACCTCTTGAAGAATAAAAAAAATAAAAAAAATTATATGTTCTGTTGTTAATTCTGCAAAGTTGAACTTCTTTAAATAAAACCTTATTCATTCTTTATTGTAGGTTGTTGATCTCATATACATTTTAATAACAGGAAATAAAGTTATTAACCGCTTCATCATTATTATGTGTGCATATCTTCCAGGTTCATACATATAAATTAGGGGAATTGCCATGTTTAGTTGTTCCAGCTAAGCTGCTAATAACTTATCAGCCTTGCTGCTCTTTTACATATTTTTTGCTTTGTGGGGCTTAAAGATTTTTCAGCTTCAGAAACTTCTTTTATTTGTAAGTCTTTCTAATGTTTTATTTTCTTTAAAAAAAAAAAAAAAAGAACCCAAAAACCTCCATTGGTGTCTGTCTTCTAACTCTTTCATATTTTGTTTTAACCATGTCTCTCCCATACTTCTGTCCTTCTTTTGTCAAAAAAAGAAGAGATTCCTATGTATCAACCTCGGAATTGGTTCTTTGCTGCACTCTATGTGCTGGCCCTGTTTCTTTCCTATACAGGATTAAATTGACAAAAGTTATTAATTATCCCTTAAATACTGATTCATATTATCATCATCTTACAGGAAAAAATATATTTTACAAGAAAAAATAATATATAAAAGATTGTTTTAAACCTGTCATTGAATAGATGATAGAAAAACAATTACTGGATCACATAATGGTCTTTGACACATTCCTACCACTGCATTTGCTAGATTCAATCAAGATGACAATTAAAAAAAATCAATTGGCAGGAGAGGCTTATTAAGAGTTTAGTAAAGGTGCAGTCTCCTCTATCCAGATTATAAAATTTCCAAGTAATAGTTAACTTCAACTCATCACAGTCTTAAGTGACCAGAAAGAGTATCTCGCAACTTCACAACATGTTTTTTGACCAAAGAAGGGTTAATAACTCTGTTGATTTGAACAAGTTGATTTCAACAATATTTCAAAATTGGATATATGTTGTTGATTTTTGTAAAAGGAGATGTAAGCCTGATTTGGGTTCATAGTCAGTTACTATTAAAAACGTCATGTTTCTAGCCTACTTCCTGAAAATCTAATTTCCATTATCATCTTACCTATCCTCCATTAAATATAAATTGCAACCTGCTTTCTCTTATTCTCTGGGAAATTTATAGCTCCTAATACAAAACTTAGCAAAAACTATGATTCTTTTTTTTGTGTGTGTGGGGGGGTATTAATTCAAGATTTTTTTAATATGAAAATTATTTGTTTACTTATTGTCTTTCAGTCTTGTGGTAGCACCCTTCTTTTAAAGGGGCTATGAAGTCCTTTGTATATTTAAACACTGAACTTTATTCATTTTGCAAATTAATCACTGTAAAACAATATCAAGATTTATCACAATGTAGTGTTAAAGAAGCTATAAATCATAGGCAAAGATATCTTTCTGTCAGGGACAAAGTATCAATAAGAATTGGATTTTTGTACTCCTTCAGAAAGTTCTCTTTGTACCAAAACATCTTAGTCACTTACTTGTTGTTCTTGCTTTTTTTCAGTCTCAAGGCTTGTATGAATAATCTGCGCTGTTTGTCCTGTATTGATTGACTGGTTTTTCGTCATATAGTGGTTCTACCTCCATCCTGTCATTTTTTAATTCATTTAAAACGAATAATACTTTTTATTTCATGGCTTAATTTTAAAGAATCCCTGTTTTAAAAGGGATGTTTCTCTTTGCTAACCTTTCTGTCAGAAATGTTGATTGATTCCTTCCTTCCTTTTTCTTTTTTTATTTTTAAGTGAAGCTGGGGAGAGAAACAAAAAGGAAAGAATTCTCCCTTTGGTATTTTGTTACTGCTTCAGTCTTGAAATTTATTCTTCAAGTTAGTGCTGTAAAAGTATAGTTCATATGGATGGGAGACTATAATAAATGATAAAACTACACTTGTGGCACACTTAACCAGGTTTACATTTTCCTCTCTCAAGAAGCACGGAGAACCACCAGATCACAGTCTGATAATCAGCTACTTCTTGAAGCATCTGTGTTAAACTCTATGACATCATATAAGAAGTTGTCTCATGCTCCTTCCTCTTATTTCCATTTTATTTTAAAGATAGGGAAAAAGTGAAGGCTGTTTTCTTTCCAATGTTAAAAGAACTTTTGTTTCTTTGTTTTAACAGCTGGGCTGTGTTTGGACATGCTCGCCTGTTCATTTATTTTACCTCCAAAACCACTCGTAATGCAGCAGCAAATATGTCCTGAGAACAGAAGGATTTGTCTTGACTTCAAAAACATTTTTTAAAATCCATGCATTCAAGAATTTAAAGGGAAATAGGAGACATTTTGTGTGACAAAACAGGAGAGAAATCACACATGGGTAGTTGGAGGCATTTGGCCAAAATCTTCAGTAGTTGTCTGTGGGGCAGCTGCAAACGACATGCTTAGTTTTATATTTATATCACTAAACAAATTGTTCTGGATGCTCAATAAATTTTAGGCTGAGAACAATACTTCTTCAACACTGTTCATGTTTTAATCTAAGCCACAGCAGCTTCAGTTTTCAGATGCTGAATTTTATAAAGTGATTCTCTGGCTGAAGCATTCACTACATCTTGATTTTATTGGTGTCCAATAAACTAGCAATACATTTTGTCTGGAACAGCCACCCTTCAATTTACTCATTTTGTAATCTAGATGATGTCACATAAAAGCCATTACATTGTAATCTTTTTATCCTGTTGCCCTATCCTTTTCCAGAATTGATTTACACTAAATTTTTTGTGTGTTTCTTTTTTGGTAAATGGACAGTGGGCTGCCAACATCTTTTGAAGTTTTTTTAAGGGCTAACATGTCTTTAATTAGAAGTTTCCTTCCTTTTATTCAGTAAACTAAAATGTTATGGCATACTTCCCCAGGAAATAATTAGAAGAAATAAAGCAAATAGAAGGCAGCTTCTCACTGAAACAAATATTCTGCAAGTAGAACTTATTTATAGGTAAATATTAGATAAAGATTTTAGTCATATAAATAGACATGGCTGCATAATACATAAAAGGGCTATACAGTCCTATTTTTAATTGCTTCCAGATATCTGACTGTTAAATGCTAAAGGACTAAAATGTGGAAGCAACCACAATTAGAATGCATTCATTCAGTACCAGTAGAGATCATTTTATCTATATGCAATGGCGTCCATAACTTTCACAGAGCTGTTGAGGTAAAATTTTTAATAATAAGCTGGTTGTGGAAAAGGGGAAAACAGTGTGGGTGATTACGAGCTAACTGAATGCTTTTGACATTCTATGCTATAGAATCTATAGCTATACAGAAAAAAAACCCCTCCTTGAATCTACTTAGATTTTATAAGTATTCAAGGGGCTAAGTTCTCCCAAGGTCCATGTGAAGTAACAGAAAGTGTTCCAAAGGAATCGTGCTTTTTTAACTTGTCATGCTAGTTTCTATGTCAAATGCTCACTGACATATATACTTAAAAAATAAAAATACATTAATAAACTAAGTAACATACTACTGATTCTTGCTTTAATCTTCAGAAATACGCTGATTGGGTCACACTATAGTATCCTTCAGATAACTGCATGCCAACATGCAGTCTTTCACATGATACCTTTATTTTATTTTATTTTTTTATTTATTTGTATCCCACCTCTCCATATGGATTGAGGCGGCAAACAACTTACAAATAGCATGCATTTCTATACATGCCCCCAACAAGCTGGGTACTCATTTTACCAACCTATGGAAGGATGAAAGGCTGAGTCAACCTTGGAGCCGGGCAGGATCGAACTCACAACCTTGTGGCTTACAGTACTGGCATTTAACCACTGTCCCTTTAGGTCTCCAGGCTGCAATCCTAAGCATGCCTACTTAGGAGTCAGCCCCACTGATATTTTGGCTTCAAGATGAGCATCCAACAAAGTCTGCTTCATAATCCATTTTTGTCTGTCAGAACAGGCATACTCTATCAGCAAACAGCCATTTATTAAAGCATATTATTGTCACTTTTATTGATGCTGCTGTTCAATTGCCCCAGAGCCAGTGTGATGTTAATAGTTTGAGTGCTGGATTTTGATTCTGGAGCCCAGAGTTCAAATCTCCACTTGACCATGGAAAGTCACTGGGTGGTCTTGGGCAAGTCACACTCTTTCAGCCTCAGAGGAGGACAGTAGCTAACCCTCTATGAACAAATATTCATTCTTTCATTCGTTCTTTCATTCATTCAAATCTTGGCAAGAAGGTTTGCCTTACGGTCACCATAAGTCAGATATGACTTGAAAGCACGCAACAACAAACAAGCTCAATTGTCTGAGCTTTAAAATTAATGATGACATGTATATAAAGTACCAACTGACTCCTAGGTACTGTACAGTACTTCTCTGTTAGTAAAGTGCTAGATAAATGTACTCAACTTTTGTACTGTAATTTTACATGCCATGGTGTGTGCGTGTCACTACTATCTTTTTTTTTTAATCACCTGCAAATTGTTTCCAACCTCATGATCAGATCCTCATCCACCCCCTATCAATGTTCAGCACTTATGATGTACTGGGAAGAACTGCTACGGCTGTGCCAAGTGGCAGAATTAACAAGACTTAGTTCTTGAATATGGTGCTCCATTCCCCTTTCTTTAGAGCTTCTATTATTTCCAGGCAAAGAAGCCATCGCATTTTGTGGAAAAGAATAATGGATATGAAAGGATAAAGGGGCAGATGTGTACACACACACAGAGGAACTCAGTATATTATTTCAGCCCAAGAAGCTCCAGTTGCAGTCTTTGACCTGGCAAACCTGGACATTGTGTTAAATATTATGCAGTGGGAGTGAGTGAGAATGTACTTATTTGATTGGCAACAGGGGAGACAGTGATGTGTTTGATATGTGACCTTGAAATAATGTGCAGTCATAGTAAAAGTAAGGTGAAGAAGTTAAATATAAACTGAAGGTGTTAAGAATACATATCCGTATTATTTCCTAACAAGGTTACTCACAAAATTCTGACAGCTAGAGGTGTCTTCCTGTCACTCCCTCCCATCCTTTTCCCAAGACATTTGAGAAGGAGCTTTGCTTTTCCCTATCCACTATCTTACCAGCATTAACCAAAACAACTGTTTATTGCTCTGACCATTCCTTAAATCCAAAGCTGAAAACATTGTAGTGAATTTCTATGGTGTTGCAGGGAGCGTGCTTTTGCTTACAACAACTGGCTGCTCTTTTTTTTTTTTTTAAAGAAAATCTAGACATTTGATATGCATAAGTTAGTGATGTTACTGCACTATGTGATATATGGTGTTCATTTTACAGGCACTAGAAATAACACTGCCATAATTGGACATTTTTTAAAGCATTGGAAGTGTCAATAAGCCACAACAGAGAAACAGCAGTGAGGTATTATTTTTACAGCCAAGCTGGGCAGGAACATTTACAATGCTGGCTCTTTCTTAAGGGGAATATCAGGCTATGGAATGGAGAGTCCTAGTGATGTTATCATAACAGGGGTGGTCCAAGACCCTAATTGAACATTTTTGGAATCCCTAAATGAAAAGAGACAGGTTAACACTTGACACATGCAGAGCTATGATGAAGAATCACAGTGCATTTAACAAAATAATCAACCCCATACTACTACATGCAGTACTACTGTAAGAGAACTTCAGAAATCTTTGAAAATAAGATTCGCTTAAAATTCCTTCTGATCCCAGAGATATGGCCTAATTGGCTTCTCTTCAAGCTGAAACAATGTTGATGATGATGATGATGATGATGATGATATTTTTATTATTATTATTATTATTATTATTATTATTATTATTATTATTACATTTCAGAATATCGTATGACACTAAGATCAAAGATGCTCTTCCTCCTAGTTCACTCAAAGACAAACTGAGGCAGAGAACTGGATGTGAAGTAATTCTTCTTGAAGATGCCCACACAGTATTCTCTAAGCAGTTAATTAAGATTTAAGATGGACTGTCCTATATTTCAGAGTGACTCAGCAGCACAGTGGGGATTAGGATGCTGAACTCTTAGCTCTACATTCAACTCTAGTAAGCCACAGTGCATCTGGAATTTTGCTGTGGGTATCACTTTATTTGCTCTGGGGAAGGAAATACTGATCTGTTCAATTCCCTTCCCATATGGATGGACTGCTGACTCCTTCACCTTGGATATATAAATGGTACAATGATTTTTGCAATAAGCCTTTGAGATGACTCCAGAGGGGCTCTCTCATAAGAAACTCATTCTTTTAAGAGCAAACTTTATCACTGCATTCTCCAAGCCCTTCGGTATGTAATGTTATCAAATTATTTAACTGTGTGGTCATGTGCATATTTGCACTAGCCAAGCCTTCTAGCTTTTTTAAAAAAAACAAACAAACTTGAAAATCCCAAATGTATCATAAGCATGGGATTTTCAAAGAGATAATCAGAAATACTGTTATAGGGTCTCAATGAGATCTCTGAGTCTCATATGAACATGGGTTCTTTCCCAGCAGAAAAGGTACATAGAAACATAGAATCATAGAAATGTAGAGTTGGAAGAGACCACAGGGGCCATCCAGTCCAACCCCCTGCCATGCAGGAACACCCTCAAAGCACTCCCGACAGATGGCCATCAAGTCTCTGCTTAAAAACCTCCAAGGAAGGAGACTCCACTACACTCCGAGGCAGCAGATTCCACTGCCGGACAGCCCTGACTGTCAGGAAGTTCTTCCTGAGGTTCAGGTGGAATCTCCTTTCCTGCAGCTTGAATCCATTGCTCCTTGTCCTGGTCTCTGGAGCAGCAGAAAACAAGCCCTCTCCCTCCTCTACGTGGCATCCCTTCAAATATTTAAACATGGCTATCATGTCCCCTCTTAACCTTCTCTTCTGTAGACTAAACATACCCAGCTCTCTAAGTCTATCCTCATAGGGCATGGCTTCCAGGCCTCTCACCATTTTGGTCGCCCTCCTCTGGACTTGCTCCAGCTTGTCAATATCCTTCTTGAATTGGGGTGCCCAGAACTGGACACAGTATTCAAGATGGGGTCTAACCAAAGCAGAGTAGAGTGGTACCAGTACCTCTCTCGATCTAGACATCATACTCCTATTGATGCAGCCAAGAATTGCATTGGCTTTCTTGGCTGCTGCATCACACTGCTGACTCATGTTCAGCCTGTGGTCTATGAAGACTCCTAGATCCCATTCACACGTACTGCTATCCAGCCACGTGTCCCCCATCCTATATTTCTGTATTCCATTTTTTCTACCTAAGTGTAGGACCTTACACTTCTCTCTGTTGAATTTCATTTTGTTCGCCTTGGCCCAGCTCTCCAATCTATCCAGGTCATTTTGAATTTTGATCCTGTCCTCTGGCGTATTAGCAACCCATCCCAATTTGGTATCATCTGCAAATTTGATGAGCATGCCCTCTATTCCTTCACCCAAGTTGTTGATAAAAATATTGAACAGCACTGGGCCCAGGACAGAACCCTGTGGCACCCCGCTAGTCACTTCTCTGCAGGATGAAAAGCAGCCATTCGTGATCACCCTTTGGGTTTGGTCGGTCAACCAATTACAAATCCAACTAACAGTAGCCCTGTCCAGCGCACATTTTACTAGCTTCATTGCAAGAATGTCATGGGGAACTTTGTCGAAGGCCTTACTGAAATCGAGATATGCTACATCCACAGCATTCCCTTCATCTATCAAGCTAGTAACTCTATCATAAAAAGAGATAAGATTAGTCTGGCATGACTTATTTTTGAGAAATCCATGTTGACTTCTCGTGATTACCGCATTGCTTTCTAAATGATTAGAAACTGACTGCTTAATGATCTGCTCCAGGATCTTTCCGGGTACTGATGTCAGGCTGACTGAGCGATAATTATTTGGGTCCTCTTTTTTCCCCTTCTTGAAGATGGGGATAACATTTGCTCTCCTCCAATCTGCTGGAACTTCTCCTGTCCTCCAAGATTTCTCAAAAATTATAGCAAGCGGTTCCGAAATGACCTCTGCCAGCTCTTTTAATATCCTAGGATGCTTACATATTTTGTTCTTGGTCAGATAACACAGTTGTATGCTCCCTCTGTAAATGTACACATGTTTTATTTTATTGGTTTTAGGTAGCAATTAAACACAAGTAAATGCTTTGCACTTTTTTTTCCAACAGGCATAACTGAGTCTAAGGCCATTTCTGCACTACACTCTTATAGCACAATTATTCCAGTTTCAACATCCTCTGGATCCTGGGGTTTGCAGTTTCGGGAGGGGCCAGCCGGCCCCTCCCAAAACTGCAAACCCCAAGATTCAAGAGGATGTTGAAAGTAGAATAATCGCGCTATAAGAGTGTAGTGTGGAAATGGCCTAAGCCATGCTGCAATGAAAATATTTCACTTCTTTCCTCTCGCCCAGTCTGAGCACTGATATTTGGTGATCTACTTCTACATATCTAATTATATTATAGCAGTTTATAATAGAGCTTGGAAAGATGCAAAGTTGCCTGAAAGTTCTGGGAGGTGTTATCTAAAAAGTAGCTTTTCCAAGCTCTCATTCATATCTGCATTAGTCCTCTCTTCATCACAACTGCAACCACAGCTATTTATAAGGAGGAGACAGAAATGCTACTGTCTGTACTGCTTAAGTGCAATCAATGAAGCTGTATTTATTTATAGCATTTACTTATGAGTAAATGCTATAAATTTACTCATCAGTAAATTTACTTATGAGTAACTGCTATAAATAAATACTGCCAACCCACAAGAAGATGCTTAAGAGACAAAAACACATAAAACATTAAATACACAAATGAAAATATTTATGAAAATATTTCAGAACAGACTAAAATGACTCCTTAAAAACAGTTTAAAAGAACAAAGAGTTAAAATAGCCAGATTGGCTATCCTGCATTTTAAAGACTGACGGCCAGGTGAAACAACACAATTTTAGCTGGCTATTGGAAATTCAAAAGGGGAAGGTGTCAGCCTGATTCTCTGTGGGAGAAAGTTCCACTGTCAGAGTTCTGCTATGGTGAAAGTTCTGTCATGTGTAGTCACTCGTCTACCTTTAGCCTATTGCCTGGGAATAATGCCAATTGAACTCAGTGGGACTTATATGACTGTGCTATAAAGCAGAAATGGTGGCATAGCATTTTCCTGCATTGTGTCATCCTTCTATATGAGGTAATTTATACTCTAGCAAGAGTGTACTCCTGAATTGTAAGGTCCACTAACATGACACCATTATATCAATTTGGACCTAAATGCTATGGTTAGTCCTTAATAAAATAGACCCATTGAATTAATTGCTGAATGGTGATTCAATATATTGGTGAATCCCACTGATTCAATGAATCTAGTCTATCTCAGACCAACATTAAGACCCAAGCCTTTATCTGACTTATAATCAATTTTAACTGAATTATTTTGTGTAAAATATACAGATTCACTTTCAATTAAGAAAATAACCACCATCCCATCTGGGTGCATAGTGTTAGGCTCATAACTTCATCTATTCATGCCTTCGTCGCCTTTGTCTGAAGCTCCTTTCTCACATAAATTCAGGTACAGGTATATGGTGCTTCCTTTTCATTATTTTGAATGTCAGAACTGACACACACTCGTTCAAGGTTCTAAGAAACCATGGAGGTCTCTGAAAAGCCTAGATCTGCTGAGGTTACTCTGAAACATTGACATGAAAGGAGGACACAACAAGGAAAGCCATCAAAGATACTGAGATGTACCTCCCTGGAGGAAAGGTTAGAGTCGACTTTTGCTTTGTGCTCCCAGTTTTCTTTGTGATCAAACTGCAAGAAGAAAGATAATAAGTGGAGAGGCAGGATGGCTGACAAAGAGAGACATGTGACTGAGGTTATATATCAAGAGTGTCACTTGAATGTTTTTTTTCCCCTTAGCAAGGTCACTACTACAGCTTTTAAAAATGTATATTCTCTTTCCACTATCTTCATTTTCTTGTGGAGTTAATCATTAGTTCTTCAAGCTATTTGGGGTTCACTGTGTTAATCCAAAACATGTTAATCTGAAGTCTAATACTTGACTTCTTTCAAAGATGCTAAGTGTTTACCTTGGTAGATCAATGGAAGGATATTAGTGACCTGGGCTTCTGCTACCTGGCTACTTTGTTAGCACCATGGCCAAATGTTAACAGCTGTCCAGTGGCATAAAAGAGATAACTTGTATTAGTGACTTGGTTGGATACGTCTTGCATTCACTTTGCAGCTTTGGGGTGGGAAAAGAGATGTCTGAGAACAGATGCAATGAGTTTTTCTCTGACGCTATCCTGCTTGTATAGTTCTCATTGCTTTGGAGGGAGGTGAGCCATGCTTACCCACTTTAATTTTCTTTGTTTGCTTTTGTACTATATAATCCTTGGCATCCATCTTCCACTGGCCTTTATCTGGAAGGAAGTAAACACAAATCCAGGTGCCCCATATGTGTCCAGTGAACATGATCCATCATTCACCACCAATACTGCTATAACAGTAAAGTTTGTCATCGCCCAGCACTGAAAGTATCCTTGGGGAGGCCTGGAACTACACCCAGTTCTGGAATAAAACAATGGACTACCATCATTAGTGAGACATATTATGGATATTTGCAGTTCTGCTAGTAATTCATCAACATTTGGCAACTGCTTTGTCCCAGCTTTATCCATGTTTACACAGGAGTAATTTCCACCTGGTTCAATGGAGAATTCTCATAAGAAAATACCTAAAGCACCATGTAGATAAATAAAATACATTTTATAGTAATACATTAAGGCTAATGTGATGTCTTTTACCCAGAGGTAAGCCATAGGACATTTGAAGGTACTTATTCTCATGTTACTGCCCATTCTAATCCAGTTCCTATCTTTCTTTCTTTTTTCTATTGTTCTTCTCTCTCTCTCTCTCTTTGATAATTTTCACTTAAGGACTTAAGGAGCTATGATCTTTGTTGAACTGCAACCAAGCAAAAAGTTGAATACTACTATCAATTTGATTGAAGCCCCGATCTAATTTTTTTTACAATTTCTGCCTCGTACTGTCTAAATTACATTTCATGGCAGTTCTCTCTCCTTCCCACTTCCACCCCCGTATTTCACACTATGAAGGAATTGCTTAACTTATGCTTTTGAAGAATATATTTTGATTATCTTTGCTCTCAAGTTTAGCCTCTCTAAGTAAAAACTGTTGCCACCATTAGGTAAGATTTTCTCTCTACATCTGAATATTTGTCTATGTAGATTATTTCTCGTAGCCTTGTTTGTTCTTCATATTGGACTTCCAAACTCTGAATTGCCATGAATCTTGTCATAACGCCCTGGAAGTTGTCTGATCCAAATGTGCTGACTGAATGTAGGAGAGAGAGAGAGATAAATAACATATCATTTCACTCAGAGCTAATTTTTCCATCTCCTTCTTCTGTTTAATTCTTACATTCAAAGCTGTCATTCATTTCAACAATATCTTACAAATAATGGCAATTAATTAACCTCAGAGAAAACATGTATGCTCATGATTTCTAATCCTCTAAATGTCGGCTTTTTTTTTTTTTAAAAAAAAAAGGAGAATTGCCTTGTAAAGATATTAAACTAAAAAAAAAAAAAACTTTAAAAATATTGAAGCCCTTGTTAGATTGAGACTTTTCTGACAAAAAAGAGAAAAGAAACGCCATGTTAAACTTTCTTTTTGTTGCTGTTTCTTTGTTCAGGCATTTTTATAACTGACAGCTGCTAAGAGTCGTCAGCATTTCCACTATGACCTGCTGTTTTCCAGAGAACAGTACTTGCTTGACAAATTATGCACTCCGGGGAGTGGGGGGCAGGACAGATTTTTAAAAGTCAGTGCCATTTTCACAAATTATACTGCACTGCTGAGCAAAAGTTTTGACCATGCAATGACTAACTAGCTGAGCTTGGCACAGAGAAATCCCCAGGAGCACGCTGAATGAAATCTTCTTCAAAGATGTGGAGACATACTGTCAATGGCACTTTGTCCTTGGGGTTACATTGTTTTCCTCCATGGGGACCCATGTCTGGTGGATCTACCTCTTCTTCTAGTACAGCTCTATCTACACAGATAGTGCACATGGGAATACTGTTGAGTCCTAAAGAGCATCATTACCCAACATGCTGGAAGTGCAAATTCACACTTCTCAAATTTTGACACTCCATTACAAATAGAGCTCTGTTCACAGTGGCACTCTCTGGAGATTTATGGCAAAGTGCCATTGTTAAAACAACATTTGTTTTAACCCTTTTAAGGAACATGACATATAAATTGACAGCTGGAAAATGAATGAACAAATCCTGTAAAAACTAAACATCACACAATGCAGTATACATCTTCCACAGGCCTGTTATCTCACTGATTTCACTGGGGTTTTGGAATATTCTGAATAGCAACACACAACTGGTTTGAGTTGGTATTACAAGTAAGATATGCATTTATAACAGAAAGGGATAATAGGCTAATGCTTGTTTTGTTTTGTTTTTTTCCTTAGGTGGCAGATCTTCCAAAGTTAATAGAGAAGAATTTATCTCATATTGTTTTACCTCAGTCCTATGCAATTGGAGATCCATCAAAGATTACTGCAAACTAGAAGTTACTTAAACATGCCTGTGTCCTGCAGTCCCAGGAAGGTAACAAAAAGCAGGTTGGTTTAGCCTATGTTGGGTTGATAGGCTGCACTTGGTTTGGCAGGCCTTGTGTTGTACTAATTTTCATTAAAAGGCTCTTCAAGGTCACTTGATACTAGCAGAGTACCTATTGTATTCACTTTTTAAAGGTAATTTCCCCACATTTTATGCACAGCGGACAGATTTTTCCACTATATGTCTGATACACTATGTCCTGTTTTTCAAAGCATAAGGACACACTAACAATATGATCAAATTATAATAAAGCACTAAACGGCAACAAAACAATGCAAAATATGAAGAGTTTCCAACATGGAAACAAAACAGCAACATCATATTGCAAAAAAGACCATATTAGCTGCTACCCAAAATTCTCTCTGAAAAAAGCAATGCTTTTGTCACCTGTGATAAATCTTTTCTCCTTTTGAAGTCTTTTCTGCAACCTTAATACCACTACTGAGAAAACTTTGTCTTGTATATGCATCTACTACATCCCAGACAGCAAAGGCACACAGAACAGGCCCTCTGAAGGTCACCTGAGATTGGTCCATAGGGGAGAAGAGCTTTGTTTCTAGGGGAAGGCGTCTGGACAAGATGTTGCTAGGTAGTTGCTAAGGACCACACTCCAAGAGGAGGCTGTTCTCAGCTTCTAACATCCTTTGGCTGAGCAGTTCTTTCTTGCTGTTGTTGCTGACTTACCCATCCCCTCTAAAATAGCAAACAGTGACAAGAGAAAGGAGATGGAGTACTGTCTTCTGCTTGCCTTGGCTTCTCTCTAGCCACCTGTGTAAATGAGGCCTAAAGAAAGAGGAGAGTGGCTGTGACAAAGAAACGGAGAAGGCAGGTCCACTGAAGGAAAAGGAACATTTTTGTTCTAGAACAGTGGCTGTTAATATGGGGGTCTGCGAAGTCCTGCTGCTGGAGACCCACAGCAGCGGCAGCAACCGGGACATGGCAGCAGGGTGGTGGTGTTTGCAGATGCTGAGGGAGCCACTTCAACAAGGGAGCAGTTTCAGCACACACACACCCAGCTATGCACCCCTGAAAAAAGGAAAATGGCAGCAGATATGTACGCACACCCAAACTATGACTCTGAAAACCGGAGTTAGAATCCCCACTTGGTCATGGGAACCCGCTGTGTGATCTCAGGCAAGTCACATTATCTCAGCCTCAGAGAAAGGCAAAGGCAACAAATCTTGTCAAGAAAACTCCTATGCTAGTTTTGCTTAAGTGTCTCCATAAGTCATTTTTCAAAGGAGAGAGACATAATGACTAGAAAGAACCTTCCCCTGTCAGTGACAGTTTGTTGTTGTGTGCCTTCAAGTAATGTCTGATTTACGGCAATCCCAAGGTGAATCTATCATAGGGTTTCTTTTTTTTGCAGAGGGGGTTTGCCTTTCCCTTCCTCTGAGGCTGAGAGAATGCAACTTGCCCAAGGTCACCCAGTGTTTGAGCAGGGATTTGAATCCTAGTCTCCAAAAGTCTTTAATAAATCAATACATATTTACATATTTAAATTTAAATATTAAAATCTTGAGTTAAGTCTTGGGGGGCCCTGGCAACAAATTATATTTACAGGGGGTCCATAGTAAAGAAAGATTGAGAACCACTGTTCTAGACGATGTACAAACCTTGAAGCAAGTACTGGTTGTTTTTGCATTCAAGACTATATGTGTGTGTGTGTGTGTGTCTGTCTGTCTGTCTGTATATGTATGTATATGTGTGTGTGTGTGTGTGTATATAATAAAAATTAAAAAAAATTGGGAAAATGAACAGATCTAAAATCAAAATCCAGTATCAGACGTTTCCACAGAAATGTACACTAAAACATGGTTCCTAACCAAAGCACTGGGTTCCAAAGAACTTGACTTAAGTCTGTATACATTTTGAAATTGCTCTATATATTTTAGAGAGTGCTAAAAATTGTTCTATAATATTTTAATTTATTCTGCTTTAAGTTATAAAACTCTTTCTTGCCTACGTGTTTGATCTGTCCTGGGGTATATTAGATTTTCAAATGTCCAAATTTTGTGGACATCTCATCTATCATTAGAAGGAGCTTTGGATGCTACAAAATGGAATATGGACCCCTGCCATTTTCTGTACTGTGCTCTATAGGTCAGGTCTGCCATAGATGAAACTAGAAGTAATACAGGATTACACACTACCAGTGCAACATCGATTACTATCTGCAAAGATGAGAACTGCTTGTTTTCTAAGGTATCAGATCCAAGGGCATATGGAGGTTAGGAACAAGCTTTTAATACTGACCTTTGTGATAAATCTCATTGTGACACACATCCAGCTTTAAAGGACATGATGTTGTTGAGTTTTTGTTTTTTGTTTTTTTAAGGTATGTTAAGTTACTTTGCCCATAGCTGCAAAATAATGGTAATTTCTGATTTCCTCCCCTGTAACTTTATTCTGAGTTATGGCAAAGCTTTCTTCATTCAAAGCTTCCAGGTATTTTTCTATTTAAATCAGACCTTCAACATTATTTGAAGATATGTTTTGGAATTTAATTTGTTAGTCAGCATGTGTGTATTTTTTTTAAGTTAATATTCCATTTCATAGAACACTGGTCTTGTTGAGGCGTTTTTATTTTTCACAACTTACATTTGCATTTAACTGAGAGAAAGAAACACATTAAGGAGTATAAAAAGTATAGGTCTTTAAAAAATTAATGGTTTTCTAAAATCTTTTTAGATGCATTATTTCCTAATACTATGTGTGAAGCTGTAAAAATATTTTTTAAAAAGCATGAAAGTAACACAAGTGAATTATTTGTTGGGACAAAAATTATTTTACTCTAGGACTCTTACTACATGGTTACAGTGCAATTATTTCACTTTAACTATCACAGTTTCATCTTGTAGAATCCTGGAAACTGGAGTTTAGGGAGGAATATTTAAAATTTTCAACCAGGAAATTTTAGTGCCTCTGGCCATAGGATGTACCTCTGCTGCTAAAGTAGAATCATACTGCTTTAACTGTGTGGTGTGAATGGGCCCCAAGTGTACATCCAAACTGTGATCTTATCTCTTGATGGAGAATATAACCTCATCCAACATAGGCCGAATCCCTGTTCTTTAATTTGATTCTTGAGTGACCAGGAACATCTAGCTTCAGGGTGATCAGCATATCGATAAATGAGGTGTGTGATAAATAATGAAGTACTTACATCCTAAACATCTACCCCTCCTAGAGTGTTAGCCATCCTAATGGAGGCTGGGAAGGATTTTATTTTCATGACAATCAGATTGGTTTTAGCGTGTTTTTCACTTTCTTTGTGATTATCACTTTTTTGGGCATATATATATACTTCTGTTATATAATCCAGTGTACTCCTTACTTTTGCCTTGAGAAAGTACACACTCTCTCTCTCACTCTATCACACACACATTCATGCACTATGCACTCCCAGCCTAACCAAAAAAAAAAAAAAAGACTAAATTCCTGAACTGTAGTTGATATCAAACGTCAATTAATTTGCAATTTCCTTAGAAAATTTATTTCTGCTATCGTGGGAAATCCTTCATGTGAAATCATGGTGCCTTATCATTAGAATGAAATAGGTCCAAATATAAAAGTCCAGTGAAAACAGCAATTATTCCTAGATATGTTTTGTAAAATTTTGGGATACACATTTCCTTATCCAAAATGCCTGGAACCAAAATTTTTGTATATTTTGGATTTTTTTTTTCTTTTAGATTTTGGAATACAGTACAAGGACCTGTATATAAAATGGGGTAGTGCAATAGCAGAGGCAACAGTAAGCAATGGCCATCAGACGCTCATTCTTTGGGCTCCACCCACTTCAGGGAGAGGAAGAGGAGGGAAGGAGATGATGTGGCCAAGTTTGCAACCAAACTTTGCACAAGTGGCAGCCGTGGCAGTTTCTGCTGCTCCTTTTCCACCACTGCCACTGCCACCCCCAGCCCCAGCCAATGTGAGGTCTAGAGTGGAATGCACTAGCACCTGCTACTGGTGCCCATCTTTAGCTTTGGCCCAGAGCAGAGCTCTATGACAAAACAAACAAACACAAATATCCCCTCTCTTCCCCTTTGTTTACATGGCCAGAGCCCAGACACAATCAGTGCCTTTCATATCCAAGTCTTCTGTGGATAAAAACCCAGTAATCACAACCAACTCTGAGAGTGGCAGCAGTAGCAGTGGGGTTGCCAGATGCCTTGGTGGCTGCCTGCTCATTTGGCTGGAGACAGGCACAAGGATCTGTGGAATGGTGGGAGGTGTATATTCCTGCTGCTTCACAGATCCTCATGTCTCTCTCTAGTTATGTCTCTCTTTCTAGCCTTGCAAATACAGTACAGGTACCTACATGTTGTGCCTCCAAAGTTTCACACTCTGGAGCATTTTGGAATTCCAGACAAGGGATACACAACCTGTATATACAGGGATGTAACTAGGAACTGGATGGTTTCTAGCCAGATTGATCCCTCACACTTTTACGCTTAAAAAGAATTGCTGTTTGTTTGTTTGTTTGTTTTTTCCATCAGGGCTGACCTAAAATGAACAGAAATAACAAATCAGTTGTCAATTGGGATAATTTTTAGGTCCATAAAGAATCAAAGTGAGTGAGTAAAATAATCTTAGCTTTTACATACTCTCTTTAAATATACCAACCAAACTTTAATATTTTACGTACTCTGGTTTGTCTGATATTTTAAAAGGATATAAAGTGTTACCTTTTCCTTGCCTTTAATGTTCTTTCCTCCTCCAAATAATTAAGAGTAAGGTAGCAGCAATAATAAAAATGCAACTGCTCTAGTAAATTGGCTGTCTGTCTCCTAAACTCACATAGCACCAGCCTGGAAATCCATTTAACAGCAGAACATTTTCAACCAAGATAGACTGTAATTTTATATAATCAGTGTAACTGTGCTTAAAGCTCAATCACTCAGACAAATATGATCTTTCAAAGTAACATTTCAGAGGGACACTCTGAGGCTCAAAGCTCTCTTTCAGCTTTTTAATTTTGGAGAATTATCATAATAAATATAGGGGCACAAGGATGCCACTGTCGTTGCCATAATCAAATCACAGTGTGGTGAAGCTGTTTATAGTCAGCATCAATTAATAACATAAATAACCATAATCCACAACAAATTTCCATTTATTTCCTTGGTTCCATTTTTGTATTTCTAAATACAAAGTCTGTGGTTCTGGACAACTGACCATCTTTGATTTCATCCCCTAATGTCAGTGATAAAGGAAGGAAGAAGGAAAAACAAAAAAAGTCAGAACAACAGCTGTCAAAGTGGTGCGGAAGGTGAAAGGAGTTTACAATATTGTTTCAGACTGACCTCCATATATGCGAACCTAGAGGATCTGGTATAGCTCCATACCTTTCCACTCGTTCTTCAGTATATTTATGCACTAAATCAACCCAGAAGTTCAGAAGCATAGGCAATGCTATATTCCAATAGAAATGAAACACCCAAAAAGCTTTTGGAAGAAACAAAAAATCTAATAGTAAAGTCACCAGACAAATTGTCAGATAAAAGGTACAGATTATTTCTTTTCTCCTATCTATACTGAACATCAGTTCTCTCCTTTAGCTAGGATCTAATAAGTTATGGCAAGATAATAGCTCACATAAGTTTCTAATAAGTATTGGATGCTTTAACAAAGCTTTAGGCATTTCTGAGATAAGATGTCTGTGGCATAAATGATGGTTTACCACCAAACTGATTGAAATAGTACTCACAGTGTAAGATCCTATATCAGCAACTACTTTCATTCTGAGTAATGAAGCCTACAAAAGGACAACAATGAAGCAAAATCTCTTACAATAGTGACTTTTTTTTTAAGTGGGTGGATAGAAATATCACAAGGTTCCAGCAGGAAGGGTCATTTTTTGTTCACTTTCCAGCTTATATTCCTGCTGGCTTCAGACAATCTTGATTTGATTTGATTCCATCTTTATAGTTACTGTAAACCAAAAAGTTAAGGACCACCACAATAAAAAAAAGGGATATTTTACAATAAATATTCATTATTTAGTGATCACAATGATAATACTAAGCTTTGATTCTAGAGCACATGCATCAACCAGGCATTTAATTCTATCTCACTTTCCCCGCAGGAACACATGACACCACACAAAGTTACTCTATTTCATTTCATCCTCACAACAAATCAACAAGATAGGTCAAGCTGGGAGAAATTTGCTAGCCCATCACCACCCGCTATGCTTCTAGAATGAATTGATATTTAAAGAGTTTAATCTTCCCAGTCCTAGCCCAAATATTTGACCACAACAGCATGGTGATATCTTGAATGTCATCAAGAGACCAAGGTGTTGCTGTAAGATAAGACCTGATACACCAGTGAAGGATACTGCTCAAGGATAAGACCAAATTGACATCACCAGAATAATGGAGAGACTAGTTAACAAACTATATAGGTAAGGCCAGGATGCTCTGGTTTTGTGTGCCATTAATCGTTAGGATTCAGCTTATTCAAAACCTTTTCTCTTCTGACAGGGACATTTTATGTTGAATATCATATGATAGTTGGAATACAGTTCTGTTACCAAAGAGAAAGCAAGCATCTTGTGCTACTGATTTTCTGTGAGAGGGCTACGGTTAGCCTGGTATAAAATAAATGTCCTTCATTTAGATCTCATTGCAGTCACATCTGCTTCAATCAAACTGTGCTTCCCATATTCTTGTCCCCTCATCTCCAAAATGACAGCAATAATAGTGGAAAGTTTTGTTTTTAAAAAAAAAAAAGAAAAGAAATACTTATAATGTGAATAGAAATTACACTTAAAAGTCTTCTCCTGTTTGGTGTCTATGCTCTGCAAAAGATGCCCTCATTGCTCTACTGTAGTCCAGTGAGGTTCATTTGGTTCCAATGAAGAGGTGGCTCTTCTCTTTCATGGTATCCACCATGTGGAATGTCTGCCCAATTTATTTCATCTACATGATTCTATGCTCAGGAATTTTCTGAACCTTAACCTTGCCAGTAACTCTGGTGATTTCAGTGAAATGTTTTCTTGTTGTTACATTATTTTATTAATTGGTTTTATTGTACTTTGTTCCTTTTTAGTATTGTAAATTGATTTGGGATTATTTTAAAATGAAGCATTATAAAAGTATGGCCATTTCTGCACGGGGCGGGGGAATCGCTCCACGCAGCTACTTACTGGATCTTCTGGCTCCCTGGTCCGGTCCAGGCTGCTCCAGAGCAGTGCGTGGTTGTCGATCCACTCTGCTCCGGCGTCCAAAATGACAGCTTCCAGTTGGTCATGGGTCTCAACCAGCCGCTGAAGCTCGCGAGCCTAAAGCCCGTCCATGGCAGATCGCAGGCTTGCATTGGTGCGAGCCTGTGAATCTGCACAAGGGAGCAGGCTCGCACTGGCGCACTCTGTGCTTTTGAAAGACCGGAAAAATCAGGTCTTTCAAAAGCACACTGGAGGACCGCTTGGGGTCATTCCAGAGCGGACTGAGGTGCAGATCTACAGTAAGTAGTCTAGACCCAGTCTGCTCCAAGGTGCAGATGTCCTCCGTAGAGGACGCACTACACCATTTTTATTACCCCGTGTGGAAATGGCCTCAGTTAAACAAATAAATGTCTGAAAGGAACAACCTGGATCCAGGTTTAGGTGTATGGAATGAGACTGACAGAAGACATCACTATTCTCATATCTCCATAACTGCTCTTTTAGCTCTACCCCACCTCCTTACAATGATACACAAAGGCTTGGTGGATCACACTGAGCAGACTGAACTGTGGTGTGGCACCTGAAAAGAATGAGACATGCCTCCAGATTAGGCATAGGCATTTTCCTAAATCTAGATCCATACCAGTATAAATACTTTTATTAATGACAAATGCTCATTTGCCGAATGCCAATAAAAAGAGCACACCAAATATTATCTGATTTTGATACTCACATTTGAATTGGCACCTCTACTTCTATCATTAAAAAGCTGGTGTACGTTCATGCTTTTTATGCTACTCCATGTCCTTTTATTTCCCTGTTTAGCAGTGTTCTCAGTACAGTTTTTAAAATTTTGCTGTCATTCTCCCTGGTTTCATTTGTCTATGCTTCACTTGTCTAGTTTCATGTGACAACTCATAAGATACTATATGATACTTAAGACATTCCATTGTGAGGTTATCAGCTCACATGGAGTCTCATAGCCAATTAGATTAAATGGCAGTGAGGGTATATTAGGCACATAGTAAAGGCAAAGTAGAAAAACACATCTGAGGCGCATAGCACTGTCACAATGAATAAGCTTACAACTTCCAAAAATCACAAGCACTTTTCAGCCCCTATAAAAAACAAATGCAAAATTAGGTAAATAGCTGCTGCTCAGCCCTAGTAAGTATGGATATTCTTGAGAATTGAGGAAAGCCATTAATCACCTACATGAGCAAAACTGCAAAACAGAAAATAATGCTATATTAAGACAGGCATTGATTTATTTCAGATAAAATGCAAGGCCATTTTGCTTTAGGCCTACTTTTAGTGGTCAGTAAAAAGGGGGAAAGCTCACATTTTGACTGTGCTTTGTAACTGGTATGGTAAGCACCAATGACAATTTGAGCAATACAGCAAGGGAGAAAATAATGACAATTTTCCCCATCATTCCCTCACCCAGAGAATGTCCCTGGAAATGGCACTGCAGCATTCTGTTTGAGGAATGAGTCCAGACAATTATGAGCATCCAAGACGTTTGAAGTAGTGGTAAAGCTTGGACAGATGGGAGAGGAGAGGAGGGCAGGTTACAGACAGAAATGTCTTCAATGTAAAAATAAAACCATCTCACTGAAAATTAATCCTGTATTTTGGGGGAGGAATATTTTCCCCATTCCTTGAAACATGGGGAAACTGCTAGGTCAGATGAATTCAATTCAACTTTAGCTCTCAGCTGTAGGGGTGAAAATGTTAGCTCTCCCTGGTCAAACATGCATGTGACAGAAAACACATCTAGCATTTTCCTTCCACCAGTAACTGCAGAATATATCTGTCTGCATCTATCTATCTATCTATCTATCTATCTATCTATCTATCTATCTATCTGCAGAGTAATTAAAATGGGGAAAATATTTCTCTCATAAATCAGATATTTGAACAAGTACACCCCACAGAAAAGGAAGAAAAGGCTGCTGCATAATCAATACAGGAGACAGATAAATGTATCAGCTTCCTCCTGCTTTAAAATTTAAAATTTAAAATCCTATCTTTAAAATTACAGCTTAATTTATGAATATTGAAAAATTTATATTAAAAATGAGCAGAATCAGAATTCTGAATGCAATTGTGCTAGCCAAAATCAATAGGTATGGCTCCTCCCAGTGTGAAGCAGTCTATGTTGTACCTACCTATCCTGAAGCAATTAAAGAAGATGAGCCCATTGGGGGACAACAGCAGCAATTCCAATTCAATAGCCAGACAAAGGCCATTTCCGCACGGGGCGAGGGAATCGCCTGTTGCTGCTACTTACTGGATCTTCTGGCTCCCTGGTCCGGTCCAGGCTGCCCCCGGAGCAGTGCATGGTCATTGATCCACACTGCTCTGGCGTCCAAAATGGCGGCTTCCAGTTGGTTGTGGGTCTTGACCAACCACTGAAGCTCGCCAGCCTAAAGCCTGCCCTCAGCAGATTGCAGGCTCACGTTGGTGCAAGCCTGCAAATCTGCACAAGGGAGCAGGCTCGTAGTCGCGCGCTCCATGCTTTTGAAAGACTGGAAAAATCAGGTCTTTCAAAAGCACGCTGGAGGACCATTTGGGGTCGTTCCGGAGCGGACTGAGGTGCGGATCTACACTAAGTAGTCCAGACCCAGCCCGCTCCAAGGTGCAGACGTCCTCCATGGAGGACGCACTGCACTGTTTTAAATACCCCATATGGAAATGGCCATAATTTAGTGTGCAAGGATCATAGCCATATATTTAAGAACTATTTAAGAATAAGAAGGACACTTGTGTCAGTTTTGCTTTTCCCCATGTATTTCCTTACACACACACACACACAGAGAGAGAGAGATTGAGTGTGTGTGTGTGTATGAGAGAGAGAGAGAGAGAGTTTTTAATTTAACTGTATGAAGAAATTTGCCACTTTTTGGAAGTTCTTATTTTAAAAAAGACCAAAAGAAGCTATCATTCCTTCCAAATCAATACCTGCTACATCACAAGTAGCCAAAAGGAACAAGATTTCTCCATGCATAGCAGAAATGACCACGAAGCCAAATCCTATCACCTTGTGCCTTAGCAAACCTTAGATTCATAACATGAGTATTCCTTAAACCTTTAAACGAATTATCTGGAGTGTGTCTGTATGTCTGTCTATTTGTCTTCTGCTTTATTTTTCCATAACAATCTCAAAAATCTAGTGTGAACATCAATTACCAGGAAGCGTCTGAAGCGTTTTGTAGGCATAAAAGCTCAGGCATTTTATTTCCACAGCAGCTCTACCACTGATGCATGGCTGTTCATATGGAAACACGCATGCTAGTAAAAATGAGATCTGTTCAGCAGATATTACATCTCAACAGTCAAAAGAAACATTGTTTCCAGTACTGGTTTTAGTTTGATTTCTTTAAAGGACCAGGGCCCTTTCCTTTGTTATTATAAAGAATTGCTCACCCAATCAGTGTGATTAATCCACAAAGACGACATTTATCTGTTGCTTAACTGTGTTGAGCTTCTACTTGCTTGCCAGAAATCCATTAACATCACATCACAGATGAAAAGGAATTAATTTACAAACGATTTCAAAACTAGGTAGGACTATTGTATCTGAACTAATGATACATAAAATCATTTGCAGCCATTAGTCTATAAGGGTAAGTGCTCTCAGAGCTTTTATTTCAATGCTCAGCATAGCTCTGTTGATTTAAATTCTACTTGGTGACTTGTGGTGGATTTATGGACACTACTGAGGTCCTGTCAGGATTTTCAAGTTTACATTGGTATATACAACTGCAAGTGTCACAATATGAAATAACAACTGAAGCCTTTTTTTCTATTATTTTGTAGGAGGGGAGGGGAAAATTCTGAACAAAAAGCAAAAATGTTTCTCCTGGTTCCTTGGGTGAAAAGATTTAATGTTCTTCGAGCACATTCCCATTTATATTCCTCATGCGATAAAAGCAGTGTATTTTTTTTTAACACAAGTAAGTATAAGATAATATCTGCAGAAAGTCTTGCAAATCTTATAAATCTCAGGAGTAGAGAAGGTAGAGGACATGTCACACGTTGGCCTATTTTAATAGGCAGATGTCATCACCTGAGTGCATTTCACCAGCTGTCAGGGCATAGTCCTTTTTGACTGGACACTCTTGTTAAAAAAAAAAATCAGCTTAAAATATCTCAATCAGCAGTTCTGTATTTTTTCCTGAAGCTTTGCTTGACAGGTATAGAAGCAAGACTTTGCGACGTCAAGCATATCTACATGAATCCTAGGAGAGGGAGAGAGAGCTACATAAAGGCATGGAGCCTTTGAGTTTCAGGTGGTGATGGAAGGATTCCAGTAACAGTCATTCCTGATTTATGTGGCAGAGCTGAGAGCGGAGTATGGCCTAGTTGGTGAGATAGCTGAAGGGATGAGAAGCTGATAATAGAATTCAGAATCTTACACTTCTGGATCATCATCTTAAATCCAACCAGAGGATCAGGGGTGCATTTTTTTTAAAAAAAAAGGCAACCTTGAAAAGTTATCTAAATCCTCTTTGGCTGTCTACAGGCAAAGTATTAGAACTCCCAACTTATTTCCTAGGACAAAAACATTCCAAATTCAAATTATTTCACAGTGTAACTTCAGATTCTGCCTACCTCCCCCCACTCCATGATTATGTTATACCTTCAGTGGCATTTTATACAGTTATATGAGCAAAAGAAAAAAAAGGGTAGAGAGAGAGAAGCTTATAATCTAAACTAAATGGAAGGTGAGATATAAGAGCAGGATGGTATAGAAAGACAGAACGGAGAGAAGTATAACCCCAGACAAGATATGTGAAGACTTAGGGTTTCTCTCTAGGGTGGGGAAAAAACATTTATGCTAAATAGACACACTGAAAAGACAGGATTGCAGGTGAATTTGAGTGAATTAAAAGACACCAGGTAGGCAATCTAAGGGGGAGTTCCTGGGAAGAAAGGAAAGGATCATTAGGATAGGAAGCATTTATTTGACAGCTGCTGGTAGCAGCTGATTGATGGGAATATACAGGCAGGAATTCTGCAGCATCAACACAGAGTAGTTTTTGGGAACACAAACACGCAACAACAGTCTAATCCAGGGTGGGGAAGTTGTGGCCTGTGGTCCACATGTGTCTGCACCCCCCCAACACTAAACATGATGCAAAGCAATAGAATTTTGGCAGAACAACAGTGATGGCTAAATAAATAAATAACAAAAAATTAAAATTAAAATTAAAATTAAAATAAAATAAAAGGCATGGCTTGTTTTAAAACAAAATTACAGTCCTTGAATGTACCCAGAATTTCTGCCTTAAAGTAGTTTTCACAGTAGTATTTTTTAGGCCGGCAGCCATGTTAGTCTCTTGCAGCAAAACCAAGAAACTGTCTTGTAGCAAAGGGAAGACTGACAAGTTTTATTTGGCATAAGTGCTCATTTACACCTTTCTTGTTTTCACAGGAAATCATATCTTATCACTGTCACCCTGACATACCCTCCAATATTTTACAAATTAAAGCCAGGATACATGTAGCTGAAAAACACCAGAGTGTGTAGTCACGACGGCAGAAGTTATTCATGAACAAGAGCACACAAGCTGGGACAGGTTGCAAGAGCTTGCTTTTGTCTGAGCCTACTGAGAAGACGAAGAGTCCACTCCTTCCTCCTCTTTCCTAATTGAATGCAAGCTACTTTTACATTTAGAACTCAGTAGGCACCAGTTGAAATCAACTGAAGATTTTAGTATTTTAGTGTCAGTGGGAAGGGACTGTGGGAAAGTGGGAGGAGGAGAAGGAAACTGAGACCTTTTAAAAGTAGCTAAAAAGTTGGGATGACAGGATTAATAGTTACTGTCCCTGACAAACTGGGACAGTGGAAAGGTATGTCATGATAGTAGTACCAGGGTGCAGTGTCCACTGCCAGGAGGCATTAAATGTGCCACCCACCCTGGAAGTTTCTCACCACTATTGTGAGATGCTCACTTGCAATAGATATTTTGAAAACCAAGGTACTATCTGTGCCACTCCACCTGCTGATTCTGGGTTTATTAGCTTCTCCCTTCATCATATATAACTCTCTGACTGATCATAGGGGTACAGCAAGGCTGAAAGACCCTAGATTTTTAGCACAAAGGTCTAGCCCTATCTGCACTGCTTTTTTTCCCCTTCACCATGTTCTGCCTGTTACACAGGAATGCAGTTGTCCTAAAGCTCATCATGGCTGCCACCCATTCTCTGTCTTTTCATTTACCACTGCTTCCCAAGCTTCACGATTTACCCATTTTCACTCAGCTTCCTTTGGTTTTGAACAAATTATACTAGAACCATTAATAAATATATTTTCCAAAGTAAGGTGTTAAAGATGAGTGTAGCATGCTAGTCGTAAGTGCTGCTAAGAAAAGTTGCACAAGTGGCAATTGCTAGCACAGAAAGGAGCCACCATAATGGAGCAGGCAACACCTCAGGTTCCAGTGCCCATTTGATGCCTGCAGTTCAAAGCAATCTACAAAAAGCTTCCTACATGTCCATGTCAACTCACACACATATTTATTTCAGATCCACCGCATGTATATTGCATGGGCAGGGGCAAAGACACTGCAAAGCAAGACACTGATCATGGATTTAGAAGAAAAAGACCACAACTTTATTGGTTACAGACAATGCAATGGGTTGGCGTGCACATGGGTCTGGATCCCGGCATCAATTAACCCACCTGTTGACCTATGAGCCAAGCTTCTGGCCGAAAGCCAGAATCCCAAGGAATACCAGGGCATAGCCTGCTAACTAGGAACCTCCTGTCACCAGGGGGTGTATGAAACGTGTGACTTCCCAAGCTGGACATGTCCACAACCACATCACATGTCCAGCCTGGATCCAAGACTCATGTGACCACCCCAAAGTTGTGATGAACAATACAGAATATATAGCAGCAAACAAAATAGAGTGTGGGTGGATGGGGAGCTGCTGGAACGTGAAAGAGGCATGCCCAAGAAGGCAGGGAAATAAATGTCCCCTGCGTGAAGCCTGTGTGTTCCTACTCAGGCCAGGCCATGGCAGCCAATGAGAATGAAATCAAGGCAGGCTCAATCTCATCGGCTGCTGAATGTGTGGGCATCTGGGCACCCAGAGATGGAGCCTGAGCCCTGGTGGCGCAGTGGTTAAATGCCAGTACTGCAAGTCACAAGGTTGTGAGTTTGATCCTGCCGGGCTCCAAGGTTGACTCAGCCTTCCATCCTTTCGCAGGTCGGTAAAATGAGTACCCAGCTTGTTGGGGGCATGTATAGAAATGTTTCGAAATACATGCTATTTGTAAGTTGTTTGCCGCCTCGATCCATATGGAGAGGCGGGATACAAATAAATAATAATTTAAAAAATGGCTTTTCCCCAGCCCAGATGGACTGGAAGAGTGGCTGGCTGATCACTACAGCCCCACCATGCAAATGGCACCACAAGGCGAGGCAGATAAGTTGCTCAGCACACTTTTGGGCTTAAAATTGTAATTGTAGGACTCCCTTAACTCTCATTGCTTTTATTATGACAAAGGTTTTATTAGTCTAATAACAGAAGTAAACAATGGAGGTGATCCAGTTAACTTGCCTTTCTATATCCATGCCCAATGCAGTGCTGAAAAAATATAACAAAAACTAAAACAGAAAACAAAAACAAAATAAAAAGCAGAAGGCTAGCACAACAGGCAGTTACATATGAAAAGGAATAAGAAAAAGTTCAGCAATAAATAAAATGGTGGGGAAAGATTAAATAAAGGCATAGCAGCCATGAAACACAGGCATCCTCCAAAAAAAAACAAATAAAAAAAAACAACCTTTTGAAAATGAAATTAAAAAAAATTGCAACACAATATTGCAGTAAAGAGTATGCCTGTTCTGGGATTCCAGGCTGCCACCCCTCTACCAGAATACTGAATTCTATACTGTCCTATTTTCTTCTTCTTCTGTCAACTGTCAGGATTTTTTCCTCACAACCATGCTCAGTCTTCACTGTGTTGTTTTGGAGCTTTCCCCATTTCATATTTCTTTCCCAAAAAACAATGAGATACTCCAGTCTCTTTTTGTGTGTATGTGCCTTCAAGTTGCCTACTGGTTTATGGTGACCTCCCTGAATTTCATAGGGTTTTCTTTGCAACAAGTACTCAGAGGTGGTTTGCCAGTTCTTTTCTCTAAAATATAGTCTACTTGAACCTTAACTGAAACACCATGCCCATATATATATACAATAATAGCTGTAAAAATTGATAAAACATGCCATATTTTGCTGGCAGTGAAAAACATGCTATTGTTTCTCATTATGTATTATTAATCAGAGAAGAGAGTACTATCATCTGAACAAGACTCCTATCTACTCAATTCATGTAGAATAGTTGACTCCTCTTGCTTCACTATCAAGTGTCCTTGGTCTATTTAGAATAAGCACGTTGTCACTGTTTGATATACTTTAACTAATCATTCCATTATGAACACTGATAATGCATTTTAGGATTATTTGTTAACGTAGATGTGGTAAAGCATGCCATAATTTATTATTTAAACAAGATCACAATATTCTCATTTTAGGTTGACTTTAGTTTGTATTCACCCTTCTTCAAGGACATGTTGACCAAAAAGATGGTGATCCTTAATACACTGGGGAGAAAACACTAGTTATCAATTCATTTGCCCTTGAACACAGAAATGGGGCAGAAGGATGTGCAGAAGATTCTGAAAAAGTAGAAAATGAGCAAACAGAAAGAGAAAAATATGCTGCTATTAGTATGGATGTTGCAACAGTTTATGCTACAATAAATTAGCAAGAAGTTTAGATGGTGAAGATTTTGGTGGTTGGGCTGTTTGTTTGTTTTTTGTGTGTATGCATGTATTTTCCCCTTCAATAATCTTGCCTGCAGCAGTGGGAAAAGGGTGAGAGTAGATACTAGCATGTATCATTACAGAATATGGAGCACTAATAAAGTATTCTTATTCTGACAAACTCTTTATCATTCCCACTGTTACACAGATTGTGTAAATGCCCTCTCAGAAATGTCCACAGCCCTTTCAATTTTTAAAAGAAATCCTTGGAAATTCTTCCAGCTGTTTTGCCCCAGCAATATACTCCAGATTTGCACCAAATGAAGTAAAGGTACTGTTCAGGGATAGCCTGTATTTCTTCACAGTCCTATCAGGTCTGTTGCTAAGCACTCTATGTATTTTTGCTACCTTTGCTTCAGCCCTGCCTTCAACATTTGTCAAGTTTAACCCTTCTTCTTTTACAGTCTACAATGAGGAAGTTCTGCAGCAGGTTAGATTTGAGGTTGGCCCTCTTGGCACACAACGCAGGCACTCTGGGCACCTGGATGAAAACTATTCTAAGCTGATGTCTGTGAAGTGATATTTGTACATCTTTTTAATTCTCTTTGTCCCCTCCCAAAACAATTCTATACATGTTTAGGCACTAAGCCCAAACATCAACTTTTGTCAGCAGAATGTGCCTTTATTTTGAGACGACATCAGGTATTATACATGATACCACCACTACCCACAACAAAAACAGCAGAATAAATGTTTTGTGCAGTAGCTAATGCCAGTACTGCAGCCACAATGCTGTGAGTTTGATCCTGCAGGGCTCCAGGTTGACTCAGCCTTCCATCCTTCCATAGGTTGGTAAAATGAGTACCCAGCTTGTTGGGGGCAATTAGGTAAACACACTGTAAACCGCTTAGGGAGTGCTTTGCACTGATAAGCAGTATAGGAATGCAACTGCTATTGCTATCGCTATTTTAAAGAATGCACTCTTACTGGAGTGCACCAAAAGCACAGCTTGTATAAGGCTTTATTTGTCTTAGCACTGGTCCTGCTTTGAAGTAATTAGAATAAATGGGTTTTTCTTGTTGTTTTTATGATGTTTCCATAAATGGGTTCATTTTTAAAAAAAAATCCATAAAACATTAAATATCATAATTGCAAATGTATTTCCTAATCTATAAAATTAACAGCAATGCCTTTCCTCTCCATTTTAATAAAGAGCTTTTATTTTTTTCAAGCGTTATTAAGATCCTCACAAACATTTTATTGCCAGGGCAATACGCTATTCCTTCTAATTGCAAAGGCATCAACCAAGGGTTGATAGAATTGCTCTACAGAAAGTTGAAATATTAAAGGGTTTTGTAACAAGCCTTTTGTCGCACTTCTGGCAAGGTCATAAATGATTGCTCTTCGGTGGGGAGGGAGTGGTCTAGTCACTTGTTAAAGAGGCTAATAGCAAAGTAAAAATCCTTCCCTTTCATGTACACATTAATTGTATCCTTTTGACTGTTCACAATCACATCAACGCGCCTCAATGCGTCTTGCTTTGCATTTTAAGGCTTGTGAAAGGTTTAGAGGGAACCTGATGCATCCTCTCATTTATTGCACACACTGCCTCAATTATCCCCTTTCCACATATTGAAAGCAAAGATTCTCACCGCTGGCTATGTGCCACTATCAACATACACTAATTTGGCAGAAAAATGAAAAGTTTTCTTGAAAATCAACTCCAAAAGAGGAAGGTAAAAAGAAGAGGCCTGCTAAAATACTGGCAAATTATGTCTGCGTTGCTAATGCCTCCAAAGAAAAGGCCACATTTCAAAAGATGAACTGCATGTTACTGCCTTAAATTTACAAGGACTTGATCTCATTCTATTAATTCTGTGTGTGGTGAGGAGAAGGGTTTGTACTAGCTCCTACAGAATGACAGGATCTGTTGCTCTGCATATTACGTTAGCAAGAGACAAAAATTTTTTTCCCCCCCCTCCATGTTAAGTGTTCTAATGTCATGTAAGGCAAGCATCTTGCTCAATACAAGTGCACTGTTTACATAAGTGGTGGATTTCTGCAGAGTTACAATGGAGCATTCACAATACTCAGTTGCTACATCCAGTTCTAACCAAAATTAATGGAACACACAGGTTGTAATTTTGAGGAGGTGGCATTTCCATTTACCTTCATGTTTCATGGTTTAGCATTCATCACTCTGTGTTTTTGCATTTCTACGCCAGCCTATGAATGGATGGAACACCATTATTCACATCTGAAAGCAACATTGTTAAATTGGCTCAAGGCCATCTCACATGCGTTCCTATCGAGTTGTACTGCTTTTTCTAGTAAACCGGATCCAGGACCAAATGAGGACGATTGAGGCTGGAGATTTTTTTTTTTTTTTAACCAAATAAACCTTCTACTTCCCATAAGCCAGTCCTTAGTTCACTGTGAAAGCAGCAAAGATAAGGAGTCTTTCAGCTAGTCTGCACTGAAGCCGTATAAGGCATTACAGGTCATTAGCAACTCTTTGAATTCTACCTGGAAATGAAAATTAAGAATATGACAAGAGGGTTTTCATTTTTAAAACTATAGAAGAGAACTATTTTATAAGATCCAAGAAGATTAAATTTGAAAATAGTAGAAAAGGACTTCCCTTCCTTCTTAAGTCTTATGTGAGGATGCAGAGAGAGAGCTGCAGCTCAGAAGAGTGCATTATTTGATACACAAAAGTGCACTCTTAGGGAATATGGTCTGTGGTGATATGACAGTTCTCTGAGTCACTCACACTAGTTTCTTCTATTATACACTCCTACATTTGTAGGCTCAATCTTGTGTTTTTAACATGTGGAGCTGATCTCAAAGATGGAACATATCTGCCTACCAAAAATTGTTTCTGTGTCAGAGATCTTATAGATTATTTTGATGTCATTGAATACTATTTTCTTCTAAGAGATGCTATGTGCATTAAAATATATGGAAAAAGAAACACACAGCTGATAGATCTTCTGTATATGTGGGTGTGCACACACACGTGTGTGTGGTATTTCTTGTGAAACAGCTGAACCAAAGATCACATAATGAAATCCATGAGCTTCAACCACGTAGACAGCACACAGATTTCTCCTCAGGGATATATACAACCACTTACTTTATTATTACACAAGTAACATGAAGAACTCAATCAAACTCCCAAAGGCTTCTCTCCATTTTAAAATATACAGCTAAAAAAAAGAACATGTGAATGAAGTAAACATATACAGATAGACTCATCATAGAACCAAGATTACCTGTAAGTATAGCTTGGAAGAGCTCCTTTTTTGTACTACAGCTCCCAGAATCCCCAGCTACCAATGCTCTTGCCATGGTGACTGAGAGATTCTAGGAAGTGTGATCCAAATTTCAGACGTTCCTGACAGACAAAACTAGATTAGCTATGTAATGTATGGAATAAACCAAAAAGAGTAGTTTAAAAATAAAACAAGTAGCCTGAAATAAGAATATAGTCAACTGCGCCAGCAGCATGGAGGATTTGTTTCTTAAACAATGGAACATTTTTATACCTGTATTTTATTTTTTATTCCTTGTGGGAATATTTGCCTCATCATAATTACTTGCCAGGAGCTTTGTAGTATTGAATGACTATAAATGATATTATAGCTATGTGACACAGGGTCAACTCATTTTGTATTATTGAGGGAAGGGGTTCAGAATTCTAATCTAACAAACGAAAATTTCAAACATGTGCCTATGGCTGTAGAAGTATAAATATAGAATGTTCTGGGAGTCAGAAGCTCCAAGGGAAGAAATTTAAACTTTCTTAGGCTTTTTGTACCTCTTAGCATCTCATAGTTTGTGCTATTTGATGGTATACATGACTAGATTTAATACTCAATCATTTCCCCTGAATCCAATTTGACTGCCTAACAGGGTTTAATTTACATGATGATACAATTTCTCACACCAGAAAGCATAGTAACCCTTCTTCTTCATAGGTTAATGGTGATCTAGCTTAAAGCCTAAAAGATAATTACAAGGAATGTGCTTCAGGTGACAAAGTACTTTTGACAATCCCAGGCTGTTGATATCTTTTTAATTATAGCTCTCTTCACTGTAGGAAACAGTGAGCCTTCCCCCAAACAGTTGCAAGGAATTGCTGTTTTATTATATATATATTATTTTTAGCAAATTGCACTGTGTAGTAATCAATACTTCCAACTGATGTGCACCCCCAGGTTCCCTTTGGTTCTTTCTCCCTTCCTTTTATTTCAAGGTTAAGATTAAGCTCTGAATTAATTTTTCTCTCTCTTTCACTTGTAAAATGAAAGGGAGGGTGGAAGCATCAAGCACAGAATACAAACATTTATTGACTTGCTTCTTGTCTTTGTACTTAGTTGATATTTTGTGACATTTAAAAAACGGAAACTTTGCAAGGTATTTAGGAAAGAACTCTAGTAAGAGAGAAGGTCAGGAACCAAAGAAACCACTGAGGGATGGAGTTGAAATTACTACCTGTAATCAGGGGTGGGGGAGGTATGGAAAAGGACTTTGTGCTTTTAAATATTAAAGGTTCGTTTATTTTTTCTGTTTGTTATTTAAAATATGTGTGTGTGTGTGTGTGTGTGTGTGTAAGTGTGTACCTCCAAGCCTACAGATCTACCCACAGCCTCCTTCCCACAATGTACAACAGGACTGAGAGTTGTGTGACCCTCTAGATGTTGTTGAAGTATGCTGGGAGCTGCAGTCCAAGAGAAGTCTCCTTTGATCTAGCTACCAATATTGCAATCACAGACATTTTTAATACATTAGTGTTCACTCTGGTCATACAAATTCTCATAACATATCATGTTATGGATCCTTTCCTTGGGAACTTTATTATGCATTATCCACCCTATAGCCAAAGCTCTCTGGGTGATCTTCAAAAGAGACATTAGAATAATAAAATATGTAATACAACAAAATTTGAAACTGAAAACAAACTAAAAATATTCACAGAATATAAAATAAAGTAATAGCTAGGGATAGTAACTGTGGAAATATCTAAAAAGGTAAACAGTTGGTGCTGAAAAGACCAGAATCTGAGGAAGGGATTCCAAAACCAAGGCACCACCACCAAAGAGGCTTTTCCATCTCTTTCTCACTATCTGCCCTCCACACAACACTGAGAGATTATTCTCAAAAGACGATCTTATGATCTAGGTAGCATTATTCAGGAGGAGAGGCTCCATCAGATCACTTCTTAGGAATTTAAAGACTTAAATGCCTACACTTTGAATTTGGCCTAAGACTAGTAGCCAGATTGGAATACTGCATAGAAAACTGCTTTTTCTGCATATAAAATGATTTTTTCTGCAGAAAATGTTGCTTCCTGTGCAAAACAAACAAAAAACCCACTCATGCACATTTTTTTTCATAGAATAAGCCCTGAACTGTCTTACAAAACTAAACAGTTTTCTATGACTTTCTCATATGGAGAGAGGAGATAGTAAAATCATATGTTCTCCCCTGTGAGAATGAAATATGTGATTGAAATTTGTGAAGACTGACATCTTCAATGTACATATTCAGAGGAACAAAACGATGACACATATTGCTAATAACATTCTCTGTCCTTCAGTTGTACAGGCAGTGTGCTAGAATCAATTCTTTGGGAACTGCCAGTATTGCACATTTGTTAGGATCCCAGCCTGTCACACCAAATGTAAGTATTTTCAGTTTAAAGAAGTTCAAGTAAAACCAACCTCAGAAGTTCACCAAATACAAAATAGGCAATCTTTTAATTAAGAATGTACTTTACATTTCAATGTTCTCTATTAGATGACCTTTGATTTTTATCACAGGATATTTATTCTTGTTAAGCTCTGGCAAGGAAAAAAGGGATTATTGTACTGCAAAATCATTTTGCACCTAGAACATTCAATCCTTCCATAAAACAGAATATTTTTCACAATGTGATTTTCATATGGAGACTACAATAAATGCCAATTGATCCCCTTATCCTCTTTTATAATTACTTTGGGAGATAAGTCACCATTTCTTCTTTTAGGTTTAATAGAAATGGAATATAACTGGAATTTTGAAAAGGAGCCTTTAGCTTAACCACAACTGGATCTGGACATGAATTTTGCCTTACCTAATATATCTGAAGTTTAACAGAGTAGAAAAGAAAAGGACCACTGGTCAAATTTCCTGAGTAATTCCTAACCTTTCATGAAAACTATTTAAGGTATGTGATATATCACTGATCTGAACATATTCTTACAGCTGTCTCACTTCTCCACCAAAGTAGTAAGCTGGGCCTACCATCAGCTTTCTGCTTCTGCCACCTAGACATTTCTTGATAACCATTATCAGTCTTCACTTATTCTTATCCCCAGCCTGCATTAATGATGTTCTCTCTCCCACCCACACTCCATCCATTTACAGCTATGATCTACTTGGCAAGCAGCCTGGAAGATTTCAGAATACAATATAAAGTAATTCACATTACAAAAGTGTGTGTGTGAGAGTGAAAGAGATAGAGAGATG